>JAVJGI010000035.1:13322574-13373970 GCA_035590275.1 Ibycter americanus
GCCGTCCGCCGGCCCTCGGCCCGGCCGCTGCTGGCTGGCGTGGCTTCTGCGCCCCGGGGGTCGCTGGACCCGCTTCCGCGGGGTGGCCCCGGCTCCCGCCTCACCTGCGATCGCCGTCGGAGGTGCTGAGGCTGCTTTTGTTCGTGCTCGGCCTTGAGGAGCTGCCTGGCCTCCTCCCCGCCTCTCCTGCGGGCACGGCGGTGGCGGAGAGCAGCAGGGGGGCGGGAGGGATGTTCCAAGGGTGGGAACAGCAGGCAAATTTCTGATACCGCCCTGCCCGTCGTGCCCTGGAGAGCTTGGCGATCAGATAGGGCTTGTGTCTGTGGTCGTGTGCCCAAGCAGTCCCTTTCTGCTCTTGTCTTGATCACCAGTCCCTCCTAATCAGTAAATTACGGTTTTTCCTCCTGTCCTAGAGTGTGCCCTGTATGTAGCTACCTGCTGGAGGCATCACGCCAACAATCTGCGATGTGGCTGCAGTCAGGCTGGTGCCTGTAGCAGGTTTGATAGCTCTCGGCTGAATGGAGACCAGGTGTTCTGGGAATTTGGGATTCTGGGCACCTCCCTCCCTTGCCCTTCCCTTGATAGTAGGAGTTGGAAGCAAAGGGCCGATCAGTGCGCGCTCTGTGTGGCTAATTTAGTTGTGCATAGTTCATGAGGAGGCCCCTCCTTCCCCCCTGGATTCATCTGTTTCTGTGGAAGTGTCTGGCTCCATTGTGTCATGCTCTGGAGTAAGCACACATGGAAAGCCACGGACTGCAGGGCAGGAGCATCCCGTTGGCAGCAGTCACAAAGCCACTGAAGGGTTGCACGGCACAGGTGCCTCTTGGATGATTCTGCAGATGCCCCACCCGGGTGTGGGACAAAGCCGTTGCAAGTGCATTGCAGGGACCAGTACCCTTTCCCTCCAAACACCTGTGCTGTGTGGTTCCTAATAGCCTTTTATTCTGTTAATGCTTCTGGGAGAACAGAAAGCCAACCACTCAGCTCGTAACCGACTCCAGGAGGACTCCGTTCAAACCAGAAATAGCAAAGCATTAAAGACATTGCTTCTAATGGCTGCAATTAGCTGGTATCTACCTAGGAAAGGTCTTTTTCATCTCAAGCCTTTTAGTGCTAGGAATACACCGTCTTTACAGGGAGAGAAGTCCTTTCGGCAGTCCTCACCTGGATACTACTGGGGCAAGATAAACATGAAAGAAGATGCCTTTGAGGGGGTTGGGAAGAGACTCTGGTTTGGCTCATGAGTGTGTTTTGTTGGACTAAGTTTGCTCTATTTTTGTCTGTTCCTGTCTTCAATAACCTTGGAAGGAGCTGAAGCTACTGTATTTTCTGAGGGTGTCGGTTTTCTTGTCAAGAAGGCATTGCCGTGAGGCTTTGCAATGCTCCATTTTCTTCTCCTTTGTCCAGAGCGTGGTGCAACTATCCTGAAATGTCCTGAAGCCATGAGTTGAGCCAAAAAAAGAAAAATACTGAGTGCTTTGCTTCTTGTTTGTTCTTGGTTTGTTTTCTTTCTGGGCTTTTAAAATATCCTTAGTCATATTTTTTAGCTTTCTTCAGCAATAAAATGGGCTAAAACTTGCTTGGGGTTTTTTTGATGAATTTTTGTGTAAAAAAAAAAAAAAAAAAAAAAAAATCCTCATGAAATCGCTTCATTCTGGGAAGAAGGACTTTAAGAAAACCCCAGGTAGTGTGAGATTTGCAGTAAAAGCCTGAGAGCTGGCAGTGCCGAGGGCCTGCTTTTTGTCTGTTGCTAATTATGCTTTCCTTGAGCCCAGGGTAGCTGGAGTGCCTCGGGTCATGGGGAGCCCTGCAGTATCCTGCCGGCGGCTCCTCTGCCACCCTCCCCATCCATACCGAGGTGCAACCCCAGTCTGCATCCTTTCTGTAAGCAACCTGTCTCCATCCTGGCAGCCAGGGTGAGGCTATATGCTGGGGACCCAAGGGCTCTGCACTCGGCACCTCCCACTCCCAGGAAAGGCAGCCGGGACCTGCACCGTCTGACATGAAGCCTGCACAGCCGTGGGGTGCCTGCTTCGTGATGGAGGAGGCCCTGGGCATAGTATACTCTGCCCGCACTGTTAATTGCAGACGGTGCTGGTTATGGATCCTGTGGCTGATTTGCATATCAAAGCATCTGAGAGCTCCGCGGTGGGTAAGGGTGGGCAAGGATAATAAGGCTTGCTGGATGCTGGGGCTGGATCTTCCCCGGGGCTTTTTATGGTGCATAGATGAAACAAGATGATGGGAATGTTTGGAAAACATGGAGATTGTCTCCGTGTTTTTGAATGACAGCACCGTAAAGGCTTTTTTAATCTAGCAGCTGCTTTCCAGGGGGTGGGAACGAAGGAGAGGGGGAACAGTCCTTGGTGACAGTCCCTCAGGCTGCTCCTACCCTGCCTCCTTGCTGCCAGTGAGAGATTGCCTGGCAGCCTGCTGTGTCGAGCCGGGCAGCCCCACGCTACCCTCCAGCAGCCGTCCCCCTTGGCCGGCAGCTCCTGCAGTGAGCAGCTGGTGTGCCAGCCCGATGCCTGTTCTCCATGCTGCCTCACACAATGAGGTGGAGGCCCTGCTTGGATGGAGCCTGAAGCAAAGGGGCACTTTTGCTACCACCTGAACTGGCTCTGCAGGGTACCAGGTCTTGTCTGATGGTGTAGGGGGCATTGCTGGGGGCAGGAGCAGTGGAAGCTCGAATGGGTCATGACCTCTGGGATGCTTTGTGAGTCAGAGGAAGGTTCAGTCTCAGCACAGCTGCCTGCCGTTCCTCCTGACTCTGGAAATGAGCCTTGGGGAGCTCAGAGCTTGCTTGCAGGCTGAGCTGGAAACCAAAATGCAGGTTTCCAGGCAGGAGGGAGGTGGGGAGAGAGAGAGGGAGTGAGTTCCTGTGTTCTTCTGCCACTTTGATCTTAGCAAGTGTGTTACTGGTCTTGATGCTCTCTAGCTTTGAAGGACTGTGGCGTGGGACAGCTGGACTCTCTGAAGGTAGCTCCGTGTTCATTGTGAGAGTGCCTGCTGCCTGGAACTGCAGCCCTCCGCCTCTCTGCTGTGCCGCTCAGGCTCTTACTGAGAAGGACTCGTTATCTTGCCACCCATATGGGCAGTTGGTGTGCGCAGAAACTGCCTTGAGCGTGGCCTTCTCAAGAGGTACCTCTTCACCTGCAGCCCTCGTCCTGTTGGAAGCTCTCTGACTCGCTTGGGAGTGAGTTGGGGAGCAGGCCTGATGCGTTGGCTAGAAACTTTGTTGAAAGGAGAAGAACAAAAATCAAGGAACAAAGAAACGTGCACGTGTGTGCTCACTCTGCAACAGAGACAGGGCGAGATTCGTGAAGCTGGTGCCAAGCTTATAGAGCAAAGGGTTGCAGTATGAAATGGCATTTCTGTGAGCCTGCAGGCCTGTGGTTGGCATTGCCTTCTTACTTCATGTCCTTCCAGCGTGGAGCTGGGTGTCTGCCCTCTGCTCCAAATACAGATTAGCTGCAGGAAGGCTCTCTTGCTAAGCATGAGATGCAGAACGTTTTCCTCTGTGCTTCTCTGTGCAGTGCTGGCTGCCCTTCGCAGGGTTCTCTTTGCATGCTCGTTACGCATTCCCTTCACCTGATTGGTAAGCAGTGCTGGAAATACTTCTGTTCTCCCTGTGGCTCTTGCATGTTGATATTGCCTGCCTGCTGTTCTCCCTCTTCTGCTTTCAAGTCCCTTCCTCCCCATCCCTTGTAAAGTCAGGTGGCAGAGTGGGAGTGCTTTCCCAGTATCCCAGTGCTCTCCTTAAGCCATGCTTTTATAGTGGCTACACAGCTTATATGGGCAAGATCGGGGATCCTGCTGGCATAGCCCTCTGCATCTTTTGAGCAAGGTCTCCTGTTCTTGATGTGCTTTGGTCTAATTGTCAATGCCAGCAGCTTCTACCCACGTGGTTATTGTGCTGGGAAGAGAGAACAGTCTTGGTTTGTGTGCTGTTTTTCCCCATAGAAATTGGCCGTTTGTAGTATGGGTCTGGCTTAAAGCAAGGTTTTGAAGATTCCTCTTTGTGTTGCCCAATCTGGGAGGATGTTTGTGGTGCTGCATTAAAGAAAGGTGCTGGATCTCTTAAGGGACTCTATTCGAAAGGTGGCATGTTGCATCAGCACCAGGAGAAAGCAATTGCAGACAGGATCAGTGTCTGCCTGTTTTTGGTATGTTCTGCAGTTGCCTTCCTGAACCACCACAACTGTGCTACCTCTGAGCAGCAAGATGAAAAACATCCCTGCCTTCCTTTGGCTGGAAGAGCAGCTGCTGCAGACGTTTCTTGTCTGGCTGTTGCCTGTCACTCCCTAGAAGGACTGTATTTCCCCAGACCTACTCCTGTGAGTCCCTGCATTGGGTGTGCTCATCCCCTCCGCACCCCTGTAATTCTGTGTGTGGAGCAGTTGCTTTGACACCCCCTTCCCTTTCCCCTAGGGGTGTTACCACTGGTTTCCATGCAGGTCTCTGCTCCTGGCTCATTGCAGAGCATCGCCCTGCAGACAAGCAGCTGCCACCGGTGATGTGACCTCTGGCTCTGTCACACCAACAAGGAGGCCATGTGGTGTTGTGCTTGCTCCTGTTGACTTGCATGGGAGAGCAGCTCTGACAGGCTCCCTTAGAGCATCCAGCTGTCTCCTGATGTGTTGCTGACACAGTCACGAGGAGGGTGATAGTCTTATCTTTCTAAGTGCAATTTCTTGCAAGAGTGCATTTAGTAGGACACTTGTGTGTTGGCCTGCTCCTGCTTTCGGTAATTAAACAGTGGCCTTTAGTAGGCTGTGTCTCGGGTCCTTTCAAAGCCAGGGGATGAGACGATTTTGGCGTGGTCATGTACTTAGAGGAAACTCAGATGGCAGCAGGCCTTGTCTCCTGCTTGAAATAATTATCAACACCTAATGTCTTCTGCTTGGAGGTCAGAGAGAGCCTAGCAGTGATGCAGACCAAGGAGAGTCTCTGCAGCTGACCTTAGGATAATTGGGCTCTTTATCCAAAAATTTAGTGCCTTTCGATCCCAAGTAGGATCTTAAAAAGGATTCATCCTCAACTCCCTGTGCATATGGTCTAGACTCCTTTGTGTGAAACCATTGGACTCTGGAGACTCTCAGGTGATGGTGGTAGAGCTGATGTCTTCTCCAGGATGGCAGCATACACAAGCTGGTGATTTGGTTTTGCTGGGCTCTTATCTACGCTTGAGGCACAAACCTGGAAATGAATTACTGTATATCAACTGAGCTGTGGTAGCCACCCAGGGGCTCTCACTATTACACAGAACACAGAAAAGGCAGCTTGAGTTGGCATGACTTGCAAAGTTATAAATCTGGGAGGAAGGAACTGAATTTGTGGTGGTTGTGAAACTCAGTGTGAACTCCCAGCTAGGGCAGAAGGTGCTGGTGCAGCTACTGGGTAGAAGAAGGAATTGGCTCCTGGCTGCGTGGACAAGAGGAACAAATAAAATGTGACAGTAAGAACTCTGTCTTCACCTTGCAAAGGAGGTCAGGGGTGATGAGGTACTTAAAGGAGTTAATTTTAAAAAGTAAATCCAAGCACCAGTCAGAACAGGTGACAAGAGTATTTAGGTAAATTAATGTGACCATGTGGGAAAAGCCTTATGAAATTTCCCCTGAAAGTTCTTAAATAATAGACTAAGACAACTTTTGCATGGTGAGCAGCCACCTTAGAGAACATCTGGTAAAGGGAGAATCCAAGCTTTGATCCCTTGAAATACAGGGAGAAAGAATGGGACTACAACCAGCCTGTGTAAATAATCTGGAATAAGCAATTAAGCAGTTAGTGTTTATCCTGTTAAGGAGGTGGAAGAATATGCTGATTAAAAATCCACCAGTGTGCATTTATCTGGAACGTACCACATCAAGCCTGTGAACGCCCTTGCCTGAAAGGATGGCTTGCCTAGTGGCTCAGTGGGGGTGGTGGATGTAATAGATCTTAAGTCGGTCTGTGTCACTGACCCAAGTGTCAGCCTCGTAAACAAATGGGAAAGGAGTAGGAGATAGGAAGCATCCCTCAGGTGGACCCACAGCCAGTTTAAAAGCTGTACTGAAAAGGGTTCCTATCTGATAAGGAGACCATGGCTAGGCAGGGCAGGGAAAAATGTTGGTATTAGTTTCAGAGTAGGATGAGTTGGTGGTCTGCTGGGGAGGAGAAAAGCACAAGGTGAGCCTTGTGCCAGGCTGTATGAGGAGCAATGCCTCTAAAGTGCAGGAAGCAATTAGTGTCCTTGACATTGATGAGGTGTTGCTGAAGGACCAGACTCAGATGTAGATGCAACCCTTGGAGAAGGATGTGCGCAAAGAAGAGGGTATCCAGGAGAGCAATTATTAAGGTCTTTAGAAATATTGTGTGGAAGGAAAGATAAGAAGAACTAGGACTGTGTAGTCTGAGGAAGAAAAGATGGAAGAGAGGACTTCATGGTCTTCAAGTATGTACAAAATGTACTTCTCTAGAAGGCTGTAGTTGTAACGAAGATGAGGCAGGAAGCCACTCAGCTGTAATGAGGGGAGTTCAGACTATGGTTTTCTGTAATATCAGTTGAGATGGTGAAGCAGAAGAGGAGACTATCGTGAAGGAGGTTTTTGGGGTTGGGGGTGTGTGTGGTTGTTTTAAAACAAGTTAGCCAAAAGTCTGTAGATATGGATGAGTTGCCGCTGGCTGTGCCTCAAGCAAAGAATCTCACCAGATGACCTATTAAGGCCCCTTCAAGCTTGGCTCCTTGTGAAACATTTAATACCTGGAAAGGCAGCCATGAGTAGCTCTAGGAATGAGATTTTACTGCTGTAGGAGGTGCTGGGGAGACTGATAATAAAATATGCTGTCCATACCTGGTGTCAGTGCTCAGAAAAGGATGCTGACGAATGGAAGAGAATGCAGGAAAGAGTTACAAGATAATCTGAGAGCTGGAGAGAAAGCTTTATGCTGAGAAACATAAGAAGATCAATCTGTTTATCTAATCAAGGAAAAGATTAAGGTGAGGCTTCATTATCCTGCATAAGCATAACATACCTTACGACTGTGTATCATTAGCTTGGTAGGGTAGAAATGCCAGGCCATGACGAGCGGCAGGAAGAACCCATGGTGAGATGCTGGGGCTGTGGTCACCTTCAGAACCGTGCAGCCAGCTCTACCTTCTCTTGCACAGGTGGAGGTCCCCATCTTTGCTTGTTGCCAGTTTCTCTGTTCACCCCTGTTCTCTGGGTTTCAAAGCTGTCCTTGTTTGTTGCTTCTGTCTTGGTATCTAAGTCCTTTCCTTGAGAGTCCTCTACCTTATGAGGAGGCATCTCCAGTAAAAGAAAGCAGTAGCCTGGCCACAGCTAATACAGGGTGATGCCCTGATAAACCTAGGCCCGCTCTCTGTGCATGTGCCTCTGAAATTGTTCCCTGCCTCTCCTTGCCCCAGCCTGTCATCTGCCTCTGAGTGATCTATAGCATCCCTTCACCAGTGGCACGCTGCTTCTTTGCCAAACAGCTACTTGCAAGCAGCCAGTATCTACCACCTCTCCAAACTCAGCACCCTGGCTGGTGAAAATGATGAATGAAACCAAACATCACCTCTGGTTCCTGCCAGCCTGCAGTCCAGTGCTCTGGCACTAATAGCTGCTGGTATAATTAGGGTCATTATGCCTGTTTTCAGTCCGTGAGGTGATGTTTCTGCCTTAGCCCGATGAACAAGCCTTGAGAGAGAGATTGGATGAGAAGCCACAGCAGATGGTTTGCTAAAATCTTGCTACATCCACAACTTCCCTTTCACCCACTAACGCTGTAATGCTGTTAAAAATAAAGATGATCCAGTGTGCCTCACAGGATGTATCCCTTGTAAATCCCTGCTGCCTAATGCTCCTGGAATCTCACGCTCTCGTGTCTTCATGTTTTATTATCGCCTAGGGTAGGAGGGGAATTTCAAAGCTAGTAGATAGCTCCTGACAATGGTTGCGAGTCAGGGGAAGGCAAATGCTTTGATGTGCTTTGAGGGAGAAAGGGGAAAACCCCCAGTGTTTCACTCCTTTGTGTTTTTTTTTTCTCTCAAGCTTTGTTCCATTTGATGGGGCAGAGCTTTGGTAAGTATTTTTGTCTTCCTCTGGGTAATAGAGTGCTCCTGGGTGGAACAGCCCAAGTTGCTCCAGAAGAGTCCTGTAGAGTAGCAGCTATAGCTCAGTTCCCCTCTGGTAGGTATGGGGTAAGGAACGTGCCTTTGAAAATCAAAGGCATGAAAACATGGTATGGTGGCAGTATTTGAGCATGGTCTGGGCCATGTCTGTAGAGTGCATTAGGTGCCTCCTTCAAAACACCTCCAGCTTTTCTGTCCTGCTTGATGTGTAGGATTACCTGTTTTGATTGCTCTGCTGATACATTGTTTTGGCAAAAATGCTCCTGCTTCTCAGTCTGGTTTCATTCCACCACCTCAAAACACCAAGAAGCAGTTTTGCCAGTATAACTGCACCTCAATCAGCAGTCTTATGCTTGTGGAGACATGTTGATCGGTTGGGTCTTTACCTCTGTGTCGGAACAGCTGTGCTCATAGATGTCTCTGGGGTTTGCTGGGTATGAAAGATCAAATAGGACGTCTAGCTGGAGCTCAGAAATCTAGGGAAGAGAAGAGATGGGCCAATCAAAGTAGAGGAGGTGTGCAGTTTTAATGAACCTGTTTTCAAAATACATGGGAGTGACTGATGTGCTGAAAGTGTGTGGCTGGTAAATAGAGAACAAAGCAGATTTTGGACAGCTTAGGGAGAGGGGGTTTTGCTATTTGGACAGTGGCACATATGCTGTCTCTTGTTGTTTGCACTTCATTTCTTGGAGCAGGAAAAGGGACTTTTAAACCCGTTTAGTGAAGGCAGACTCCAGCCCATCCAAGCAGTGGTGCAAGTAGAGCTGTGCGTTGTGACCGACTTGGGGTGTGGACTGGAAACTCCCAGCCTAGTCCTGAGAAGCCACTGCAGAGTGATCAGCCTGTCTGGCCCACAGCAAGGGTGCCTGTCTGCTCATCCCTCTACTCCCCTCCCTTACCCCAGATGTTTCCAGTGTGTCAATCGTCCTGGTAGACCTCTAGTTGTCTCCCAGCCCACCCCAGCATCTCAACAGCATCCCTTGACTTGCCAGTGTTACCAATGGCAAAGCCCGCCTTTCCTGCCAACCCCTCCTTGCAGAGCTGGCTCTGGAGGCTCCAAGCAAAGCTCTGGGGTAACACCCTCTCCTCCTACCCCAGCTGCCTTGGCTTGGCTGCCTTGTTATTCCTGCTCTGCCTTCTTGCTTTAGACATCTGTGCATTTTTGTGCCCCGTTTTGCCTGCAGGAGCCTCATGCCAGTCGGATTTTGGGATCAATGAGGGTTTGAGACTTGAACATGGTAGGAAGGGGGTGATTTGGCCTTGGGTTTCTTGTTCTTTTTTTATTATTATTATCTGCTTCTGCTTCTTAAGGCATGTGTGTTTGGGATGGTGGGACAAGAACTTCTGCCCTGTCCCTTGGTAACCCAGCAGGTAAGAAGGTCCAGGAGGAGGTGGCCCTGCTGGCGCATGCTGCTGCCACCTGCCATGCCAGGGGAGGATTATCCCACTCCTTCCCCAATGCTGTGGTACCAAGACAAGTACCAAAGGGAACAGCTGAGATACGGTTTCTATGCTCCTAATCCAGCGACTGTGGATGCTGGGGCAGAAGAACAGCAGACCACAGAAAGTTTTCGGGCATATGTGCTGCCCCTTTTGGGACCCCTCACAGAGCTGGGGTTTGGCCTGGTCGTAACGTAAACCTGAAGTCTTCTCCAGGTAGAGAAGAACTAAAGGAGAAAAGGTGACAGTGGAGACACTGCGGCTGCTAGTAGGAGGTGATGTGTAGGAGCCCCAAGAGGCACAGAACTAAGAGCTCATGGATGGGGAATGGCAGCTGGGGGATCCAAGCTGAGTACCCTGCAGCACTACTGTTCCTTGCAGGTACCCGAAGATGAAGGTGGACACTGCTTGCAGGCAGGAGAGGCAGAGGCTGTGCCGGGGCTGGCAGGGGCATCCCGTGTCTCAGGCCATGGGTGGATGGGAAGTGTTTTGTTCCTTCTTTCTCACTCTAAGACAAACTTGCTCTTCAGTGCCACTACCTCTTCCCTCAAGGGTAGGGAGTGTTACCTGGTCCTGAACAGCCTAAGCGCTGACCTTGGGTGGAAGATTAAACAATCAGTGGCAAAACTTCATAAGGTGCTCTGTTGCCTGCCTGGGCATCTCCCTGGCTGCTTGGAGATGACCTGAGCTGGCGGAGGTGGCATGAAGCTTGTGCTCTTGCAGTTACCCCAGCAAACAGCTGGGAAACCATCCAAAAACATTTTTAGTTTTAATCCTGTGGCTGGTGACACTTTTGAGCAGGGATGGGAAAGGCGTTGCTCACCCAGGAGGAGAGAAGTAACCCAAAGGCCCGGGTAGAGGAAGGGGCAGCAGAGCAGTGACAGCCCCCAGCCACTTCCCCAGACCTTACCAATGGGAACAGAGGACCATAGCTCCAGAATGTGCCCTTCTCTCTTAGTCACTCAACAGGGGTTTTAGCTGACTGTGGGTGGGGGTGCAAACAGCAAGAAATACTTGCACGCTGCTGGTATGTCTAATCTGGAAAGTGGAGTGTCTTTCTAATGCCTATGAATTAACTATGTGATCTCCCTGGGAGGGGTTGTATGTGATTCCAAGGGACAGAAGCAGTGGCATGGGTCATACCAGTGGCATGCCTGTGGTCATGCAGCTGGTCAGAGTGGGATGCAGAGCAGAACCAGGCTGTCCTGCATCATGGGTCCACGCTGCTTCACTGCCGCTCTCTAAAACAGTGTGCGGATACCTCGCCCTGTGACTTGGAGCGGCAGGGATGCTGAAGGCAAGCTGGGTGCGTGGTTGTGAGTGGCAAGGAGTGAGTCAGCGCAGGAGGTGGGTGAATTGGTGCTGGCAGGAGCAGGTGGGCTGGGGCAGGGGTGGGTATGTCCAGGAGCTGCAATGTGGACATGTGGGAAGGTAGCAGAGTGGGGGCCCAGCAGTGGGTGCTGAGGTGGGTCAGGAGGATTAAGAGAGCGAAGGATCATCCTGGGCATGGGCAGTGCTGCTGGTGCTTCCACCTTTGGCAGTGCAGAAGTCTGCACCCCCACTGAACCTGTGGCTTGTCGGTGGGGAGAAGCCATGCTGAAGGGATGGTACATGAGGGTGAGCTGAGTGGATGGCTTATAACCAAAACTCATTGTGCAGTTGACCAGCAGTTCCTGGTCCCTATGTGTGATGATGTCCTGTGTTCCTGCAGCTAGGGCAGTGTGCTGCAGGTGTGCCTCTGGAGTCAAAGCCTTAGCTGAATATGCACCAAACCCCAGCTGAGGCTTTATGTTAAAGCCCCCAGCACCAACCCTGCCAGTGCCTGTTAGGAAAGGTTAAAAACTTGGAAATCAATCCAGCCTCTTAATGTAAATGTGCATCCTTACCAGTCCATTTGGGGCCGGTAAGTGCGGTGGAATAGGAGATGGAGTTGGGAAATGACAGAGGGGAACAGAGCCAGGAGGTCCATTACCAGTTTGGTAGGGTGGAAGAGGTGTTGGCTATTTGAAGGCAGGAAAGCAGTAACTTTCCTGAAGACAGAGAGGAAAATGTGAGGCTCTAAAAATGAGCCTGGCATTGGGAGATGGCTGGATGCAACCAGGAGGGAGGAATGGAAAATGTGGTGGTGGCTCTGGGAGGAGCCAGGGGCTGGCACTGGTTGTTTCGCCTGGATGGGCTTCAAGACTCTGATCTGCCACCATATGGGTGTGCAGTTCAATAACATCACGCGGGGTCTGTTTCCAGCCGTCCAGGAGGGAGTATAGCTTGGACACCAAAGAAAGTCTGCAAAATTTAAGGAGCCCTAGGAGATGCTTATTTCTTGCCTTCTGTTGCTCAGGAGCATATTCCTGGACAGTATCCCAAATGTGAAACATTGCCATGGGAGCCTGGGGTTGTAATTCCTGTGCTCCCGCTACCCCACTTTGACACCCATAGCAAACTTCATTGTGCTTATCTCTGCCCAGTGCTGAAGGCTGGTGTCATTGGTACCTCAGCAGTCAGATGTCCTTGCTTTATGCAGCCCTCCAAATCTAACTCTTCCCAGGGGTGCTGAGCAAATGCAATGGCAGAGTGGCCATCCAGAGTATGGAGGCTGGGCAAGGGTAAGCAGTGGGGGCTGCCTTCCCGCTCATCTGCTGGAGGGCTGGCAGAATTGTGGTTCCCCCAGAGGTGGGCACTGCCTGAAGCAGCCCTGTCAAAGCATTATAGCAACCAGCAGCCCTCCATTGAGCTGCTGGAAGAGGGTCCTAGGAGCTGTCAGGAAGTTTTTGGAGACCTTATGTTAAATCTTCTTCAATACCTGTTGGCACCAAGTGCTTCCTGAGCCTGGAGCAGGCTGCAGGGGGATGCTGGCGTACTCCTGTGTGCTGGGTCTGATCTCATCCTTTTGCAGCAAGATCTTCCCAGAGCTAAAGGGTATGATGTAAGAAAATGCTGAGCGTGCCTCAAGTTTGCTTGCATTGGTGAGGGAGCTGCAGGTGATCAGCCATGCTGCAGCCCTAAGTAACCCTTCCATGGTCCCCTCATCTTCCCATGACAGGAGAAAAGTCCCTTGCTCATGCTCCCTTGACTCATCTCATCCTCCACTTCCAATGAGAGTGTACTTGGTGTTGGTAAACAGCATGTTATAAATAGGCGACTGATGCTATATTGGGAGGAATTTTCTCTGCTGGTGAGCACAGGCATAGTGCGACCTGGACCTGGAAGCTGTGAGCTCGGCTGGAAGACATGCAGAGGCACTGGTGACCCTTGTCAAGGGGCTGTTATGGGCATGGCTGGAGGGAAGCTTCCTGAGAAATGGCTCTGTCCATCTGTCCCTGGAAAGCCATCCACAACCTCTCACCCCTACCGACATGTGGATGAGGGCATTGGAGGGGAGGCTTGAAAGCAGCTAGGTTCAGAAGGAAGGAGTGAGATGCACATGGCTGTGTTAGGCTGCAGTTATCCTTGAGGGGCTGCAAGTGTTTCATGTAGGGACAAAGATACTGCAGCTGGTGGCAGTGGGCTAAAACTTGGGACTTGGTAACTATCAGCTTTCTCCCATTGAGATGGTCCCTGACTCAGGAGAAGGTATATAGCCAGATCCAGGTGAGACTCTGAAGATGATCAGACGACTGCCCTGAGCTGCTTTGCAGTGCCCACTGGGGTGCTGGATAGAAGGCACCAAGCGAGGGATCTCTTTTTGATTGCTGCCCAGTCATACATGCACGTCCCTACCCCTGTGCTGCTTAGAGAGCAAGCACTGACCCTAAAGCACTGCTGGGGCTGTGGATTTCGGATGAGCTGCAGTAAATGAGTCAGCCCCCGGCTATGTGTGTGATGTGGAGCCCAGCAGAGCTGCGTGCAGCAGGGTTGATCTCAGAGGTCCCAGCACTGACCCTGACAGGATGTGTCCCCCTGCCACAAGACCCAGCAGCCATGCCTGGTGGCTGGCACTGCAGCCTCAGCAGAGGCCTGATTTCCGTGTCTGGGGATTCCTCAGAGGCTTTGACCAGGATGCCAGCTGGGTGGTGTAAGTGGAGGGCAGTGTGCCAGGGGTGAAATTCCAGCCTCTCTGCTCCCTTACTGGGCTGCGGCAGGATTGTCTCGGGTGTAAACAGGCAGGTAGGGTGGCAGCAGCAGCAGGGCTGGCCACCCGGGAGGAGAGGCTGGAGGAGGTGCTGCCCTCCTTCATCCCTGTACTTTCCCATTTCAGGCCCTGGAGGAGCTAAGCGTGGCTGCCAGGTTTGCTCTGGGAGCAGCCAGGGATCTTCCCCTCTGCAGGCTGGCCTGGGTGGTGTGCTGCCAGCCCCAGCAGTGTAGGGTGGAGAGGGGATGTCCCCACTGCAAGCAGCTGTGATTCAAGAAGGAGCTGTGAGTTGGTGTGCCTGGGATATATCTCCTAGGATGATGTTTAGGCAGGGGACTGCTGACTTTGTGGCCTTCTTTCCTATCAAACAGGAGGGTGACTGGGGGTAGGAGCAGCTGGGCTTGCCTGGGAGCTCTCAGGAGGGTGGTAGTGGCTTGCAAAGTGCAAACTGAACCTCAGAGTTCTCATTTGAGGAGTGCAGGCTTTTCTTGATCCACTGCTCAAATAAGCAGCGCTGTCTGGCCTTACCCTGCATTGTCCACGTAGTGTTTTAAGCCATGTAAACCTATTGCTGCCTAGTGTTTTCCCGTGAAGTATTGGGCTGGCTCTGAGCTGATTGGGATGCATTGGAAGAGCCAGGCAAAAGGGCACCCCAGGAACAGCCTGACTGTTGTGTGAGATGAGGTAGTGTGGCTGCACTTTCTCCACTGATAAAAAGCAAAATGTCCTGTGAGAGGCTTCTGCCTTATCTCCAGCATGTAAGCACGTGTCTTTCCACGCCAAGATCTGAGAAGCAGTTGATAGGAAGCCTCACCTCCATGCATTAATGGAGTTCACCTCTGCTCTTGGCATCTGTAGGTTTTCTGCCCTGGCAGGAGTGCAGGAGATCCTAGATCATACAGTTGCTTGGGGAAACTCTGAGGTACTCGATGCTTTAGTGCAGAAGACCTTTTCAAAAGACCTCATAACAGCGATGGAGACGTGAAGGCCATGTTGGTTGTGTGATAGTGTTTGCCAAGAGCCAGGCAAGCCGTGATGCTAATGATTGGTAGCAAGTCTGGCAGCAAGGTTCAGGTGTGTCCTACTATGTAAAAATGGGACAACTAGGGTGTTTGAGTGTTGGTTGATATAAATAGGAAAACTGAAGTTCACCATGTAACAGTTGACACTTGTCAAACTACTGTGTTTATTTAAAAAATTGTAAACAGCTTGCTTTCCCCTCCTGCTGTGGACAGTTTGAGCACTATGGGAGGCATGCCATGCTTGGGCACCATGTGCCGGAAGGAAACACGAAGCGAGAGGACAAGCTAGGATAACACAGTATAGGGGTTTAAATATTTGGCCACAGCGTGACTGAAAGAGAACTCTTTGGCCTCTCAGGCTATGAATGCAGAGGAGTTGTGCTGTAGAGCAAGAAGACCGCAGTACCATTCTCCTTGCAGTTCTGGCTGTGTCCATGCTTGGGAGGTTCGAGCACAATACAGCTAGAAAGATGCTGACCACACAGAGAGACATCAGCCATGGAAACAGTCAGAGGCTGGAAGGGTGTGTTTGGAAAAGTGCCAGGTGTACAGAGCTTAGCTTAAGGAGAGCAGAGGCAGGTGGGATGTCTCCTGACAGAAAAGGATCTTCAATCCCTTTGCTGAAAGGGGGAGCAGTATTTTTGGAGGAGCAGCCAAAAGCAGAAGTAATGGAATCTGGAAACAGGATCAGGATGAATGGCATATCTTTCAAGGCTGCCAGAACCATTTCCCCATGAAGAGAAGAAAATTTTCTGGTCTAGGATGATTTATTTAACCAGTCATTATGAAGTGTACTGCAGGAACCTATTTCTCATTATCAAAGAAAAATTCTGGTTAAGCTACTTGGTCTTTGCCAGTTCTATCCTGCGATGCTCAAATGGGGCTGGGCTGATAACCGGTGCACATAGCTGGGGTTCAGGGAATGGTCTTGGAAAACAGCTGGTGCTTGAAGCAGAGTACAATGCTCAAGACTGTCCCTTTTTAGGTAAACACTTTAATTTAGCCGTGTACTTAAGTTATCATGACTTCAGTGAAAGTATTTCAAGATAAGTATGTACTTAGGAGCTTTCCTGAGCAGGGGTGATTTCTTTTGCATGAAGATCCTTGGAGAAATATCTTTAACAAGCATTAGCCCGTACAGCTGCCAAAGCTAGATTTGTGTTGGGAGAAATACTAAGTGGTAACCTCATCTGGGTTATTAATTAGTAATTAATCTCAGAAGGCCATAATCTACTAATTGTTTTTATACCTCTGTTCCTGTGATGTGTTTGGGAAGGCCAGGCAAACTTCTCACCTATAAGGAAAATTCTGGAGGAACTGCTTGCTGTTCTGTCGTGTTGTATTAAAGGCCTCAGCCACTGCTTTAACAAGTGATTTGTCTTTTCATGCAATACATGTAGCGTGTTGTCCTGATCCAGAAATGAGGTATGGAACAGCATGTTCACTCTCTGCAGCATGTGAACTATTAAGGAACTGTTTTGTGTTCTGAAGGTACTCTGATTGTCTTTGGGGTCCGCTGGCTCCTCTTTATTTGGGTGTACTGCCTGTCCTGCCCACCTCTGTGATGCTGCACTTAACATCGGTCCGTAAGCCAGATGCCCCTTCCATGGAGAACATGGAATGGAAACAGCCAGGAGTACGATCTTTTGGTGGAAAACTATGGTGTGCTTTGGTGCATGCTGACAATGTTGTGCTGTGTGCTGGTACCTGTGTCCAGGTGAGCATTGGGGTTGTGGGTACAGGGTGACCTTCAAACTTCAAGGCTTCAAACAAGGTTGGAGACACAAGATCAGAGATGAGATTCACCCCAGACTTGGAGTACCTGGGCCCCAGCCATCAGTGCTGTCATGCTGTTTTCTTTCGGCATTAGAAGTCATATGTGGAAGCACAGAGCACAAAGGAGCACTTTGGGAGGGAGAGGTGGTTTTGGGAAGCATGGCCAGAATAAGCAATGGGTCTTGGTTCCCACTGACATATGAAGATCAAGGCTGAAGGGCTTAGCCTGGCAACAGAGGCAGTGGGATGGGAGCAGTGCAGTACTTATGAGTGTGGTCTCTCTCATGGCTGCCACTGTGGCTGCAGTCAGGCAGTTCCTCACTGATCTGCACTCTGTTTAGGGCAGTACTTTCCATGGAAAGCAGCTTCCAGGTGTGCAGGCTGCCCTACAGCAGCTCCAGGCCATGATGCTTAGCTGTTCCTGGGTGTTCTCCAGACTCAAGCCTATGGAAAGCACCCGTTGTTGTTTTCCTTTGTGCAGTGGCCTGGAGGAGCAGAGCCTAGGAAATGCTGTGGCTGTCTGGCAAACATGCCCGAGGGGACTGCCAGGTATCCAGTCTTAGTTCTGTGTGATGCTGGTCCATCTGGGCAGGAGAGCCCTTCCTGACCACCTCCAGCAGCCCTTGGTGCACAGTATTTGGTGTGCTCCACATTGATTCTGGGGTGACCTCCAAGCCATCTCCTTCATGTCAAGTCAGGGTTTCAGTGGTTAAGGGAACAAAGTAGGTGTGAGCACCCTGGCTTCAGCTGGGGCTGTGGGCGAGAGGAATCCAGGTTACCAACTGCAAGTCTTAGTGGACTTTCATAGGATTGATATTTGCTCTTGTGGAGTTGTGCTCCATGGATAAACAGTGACTCAGAGCAGCTTTGCCCAGTTAAAGTACTGTTCCTTTGTTTGTCCTAACATTGAGATAGAGTCCAGATGACATGAGGCTTGCACTGCCACGTCCTACCAAAAATTCAGTGCCCTCCTCCAAGTCCAAGCAGCCACTTTCTCGCACGCTTTTATCTGCAGCTCTGGAAGCCGGGCTGCTTGTCTTGAAGCACCACTTCGGTGTTCCCGGTCTCGGCTGGATGCCATCGTCTCTGTGCCCAGTGCCCAACTGGCGCTTTGTTCCCTGTGTTCCCAAGCCAGGCCCAGCTCCTCTTGCCAAGCCCCACACGGTGGAGGGAAACCATTGAAAAGAAGAGCCCGGTCAGCATCTCTCAAGTGCCGGTGGCTGGCTGAGAGCCTGGCATCCCCAGCCTGGCGCATGCAAGTGACTCCTGCCTGCAGACCCCAGCCCCAGCAGTCGAAGGCAGGCAGAAGCTACCCTGAAAATGCAGGGGTGTTCAACCCTCATTTTTCCCAGAAGATAAAGGTTACTGGGGAGCTGCCTCTGGATTAGATCCCTCTGGCAGCATCATAGCAAGCATTCTGCAGAAGAGTAATTGGGACATCTTTGGCCACTGATATGCCAAATGAGGTCCAGTGGGTCTCTCTCTGTAGCATAGGTGAGGGCTTGGGGGCAAGGACAGTCTCAAGGCTGTATTTAACGTCCGTCTTGCTCTGCTATGACCTTTATTAATTTATTCAGTGCCCAGCCAGAGCTCAAAATTGGTCTCTCACAGCTCCTGTCTCCGTTGTTAGAGTTCGGTAGCTGCTGGGACAGAGTGCGTAAGGGGAGCTGAGTGCTGTAAAGCCTCAAGGTTTTTCCAAGGTCACAATGTACTAGTTTGGACATCCTTGTGGCCAAGGTTGCCCTGTTGCTCTTGGTTGTACTGGGTGCTGTGCCAGCCCTGTGTATAGAGCCCTGGTGCTGTGCCGTTGGTTGGGCTGTGCTGCTGTTACCAGAGCTCTGACTCCTGTCATGATTTCCCCAGCAGATGCAGAATGCTCATTCCTAGATGTCCTCCTATAACTGTCCTGGCTTGCTGGCCAGATCCAGACCGCTCACTGCGAGAGCCCTTTGCTGATGTCTGCTGTTGTTGAGGAACAATTGAGTTCTTTCCTCCTCCTGCTGTGGCTGCCGAATCTTTTCTCAGCATGCAGTCATAAAGGGAGCTCAATTCTGCCTGCTGCAGGGCTGTGATTATGTTGACCTTTGTTGCTTGCCTGTGCTTTGGGTCCTTTGTAGACCAACTGCAAGGCAAGTGCTACCCTAGTAGTGTTGTAAGGAAGGTGAGGAAAAGGCAAGAACATCCCCAGCCTGAAAAATGCAAACACTTGGAGCTGCAGTCTGTTTAAGAACCTTTGAAAAGAATCAGCTTTTATTTGTTATAGGAAGGGTGCAGGTGCCAGGGTTTGGAGTTCCTGTTGTTGCAGGAGCAACACTGAGAACCTGCTCCAGCTGGAGGTCACGCAGCATCCTGGCTGCTTGCCCCCCAGTGCCCACAAGGGAAGGGGTTTCCCACTAGGCTTCCTGATTTTACAGCCCATGTGTTTCCTGCTGGATGAGAGAGCCGGACTGGTGGGCTCTTCTCTGCTAGTGCCAAGCTTCCTCACCTTCTGATGTCAAGGAGGGTTTTTCTGTGCGCTGCTAAACGTAGTCTCCAGGGATGCTGCTCTAAGCAACTCATGCACCCACTTTGTCACCATTCCTGAACTGATGCAGGGTTTCAGTTTTCCTGGATCCCTATGGAGCACTTGCTAAAAGCAGGGTTATGAAGCCTCAACCCTGTGGTGCATGCACCAGCAAGTGGTGTTGTTAGTGCTTAAGGTAAAAGGACTGGGCAAGAGAGAAGCTTACCCCCAATAACTTCTGAGTGAGCAGCTTGCATGCTGCAGAGTAAGGAGGAGGGATGCTCCCAGGGCTGATGCAGTAGGGTATTCTACCAGCCCCTGGTGAGGAACCAGCTGTGCTTGGGTAACTCTGAGGTCCTCCTTGCCACTGCTTGGTGACTTGCATCACCAAGGGTTTCCTTGGTGGGAAGTGCTGACAACGCTGTGTAGGTAAGCAATTGTAATCTGCCCAGTGGACAAAATTCCTTTGTCTTTGAGTACTGTGCTGCAAGGAAGTAAAGACTCCTGTCATGCAGAACTGAGGAGGAGGAGGCAGTCAATGTGACCTTGAGAAACAAGCTCAAAACCCTGGTTTTGAGACACACATGTGCTTCACTCAAGAGGAAAAGCTGGGTGCAGATGAGAATACCCAGTCTGTGGTGACTGGTAGAGGACAGATATGGGGCACGAGGGAAGGCAAGTATGTTAATACTCCCCTATGCACAAAAGCATTAAGATCAGAGATCAGAAGCTCTTAAGATGAGGTGAGCTTACTGATGAACAAAGGAAAAAGGGATGAGAGCTAGTGTTGAAAGATGGTGGAGTCTCCATCCTTGGGTTTAGTAAACGTCCATTGGGAATTGGTAGAGTTGCTACTGCTGGCATGTTGGGTGATAGGTGAGAAAGCCCTGTATTCTGGGACTTACTCCCAGCCAGGACTTGGTTGCCATATGGCCACTGCTCTGCAGAATATACAGCGTGAAGTCCAGTGCCTCGTCAGTCTCACCACTCAACTTACTTTTGTTGCATTTGCTGTATCACTAACAGCATATGCCTACAGGAAACAAGGGAAGCCAAACAGCAAATGGTATTTCTTTATAGGCTATAAAGTACAAGCTGGCAGACAAATGATTTCTTTCTGATAGATTTACAGCCCAGGAGCTTGAAGGCAAAGTGACAGGTAGATATATTTGGAACTAAAGCGTTTGATTCGGTGACTCATGAAATCTAACACTCAAAATTTAATGCAAATAAGGTTGCCTATGACTCTGCCGTGCAGAGAGCTGATTGATGTGGAGAACTGTTGGATAGGTTTGAGCTTCCTCTTGATAGCAGAGGAGGAGACAGGCCCTTGCTGTGGACTAGAGTGGGGACACATGAATGGAACCCTGGGGGTGTCCATGTGATGTCAAGACTCCGTAGTGTTTTTCCAGGAGGCAAACAAGATGGGACTGGGAACCTCTCCTTAGTGGTGCAGACATGCCAGGTGCCACAGCTGTGTTGGGTCCTTGTAGCAGTTCGGCTGCCTTCTTGGCAGCAGTGCTGCAGCTGGGTGCCATGCTTCCATCAGACCTCCCTGGGGGGGAAGGGGACACACTATCAGCCCTTTCCTGATAGCCAGACAGGGACAGACACCCCTTGCCCAGGAGCACCTGGTCCAAAGGGATGTGAAGACTCAGGCAGGAGGGCAGCAAGGTGCAACATGGGAGCAAAATGGCAGAGCCGGAGAAACTAAGAGCATTTAGGCTGAGGGCGGATTAGCCAGCTGAGATAAGATGACCATGAACCACAGCGTATTAGGGTTTTGAGCCATGGTACAGCTCCTCTTGGCATGGTACGTTATGTTCAGGGCACCATACGACTTGAAAGCACTACCAGCAGATGGGAGGGAGTTCCTGTAGAAGAGACATAAAAAAAAGACCTAGCTGTCTGGAGCTAAATCTGTATCGCTTGGCAAGGCAGACAGTTTCCAGTGGGTGAAGGCAGCTTGAAAGGTTTTGCTGATGTTTGAAGGCAAGGTTTTGTGATGGACTAACCTGGATGATCTTGAAAGGGACAGGAGCTGTGAAATGGACAGGTTCCCTAAGCTTCATGGAAGTTAGCACCCAAAAACTGTTCTCCTTGTTGAAAATCATGGATGAGAAAATAACTTCCAAGAAAGAAGTGTTATGTGGCCTGGTCAGGGGAGGACTGTCAAGATGAAGTTGTGGAAATAAAATGGCATGGTTTTACATGAAACTTGAAGATTTCCCTGATGATGAGATTCCCCAGCTCGTGATTTTTCCCAGGGGAGTTCTTCAGGCAGACCTGTCTCAAGCCTTTGAAATGAAAGAGCAGTCCAGTACTGAGCCCCAGGAAGTAAGCAGGGGTCTCCAAAACATGTCTCTCTTCAGGGTCACCCTCTAGCAGGTTCAGGACAGTGTTGGGAGGAGTTCCCCTCCTCCTTTAAGGTGGGGAAGCCATGTTTCCTTCCTGTTTTGCTCATGAACTGGTCTCTGTAGGTCTTGGTTGCCTTTAGGAGGAAGTCAAACCCGGGTTTCTCGTGGATCCAAAGGCTCCCTGCTGTTACCATCTACTTCCATCTCTGCTGGACACCATTCCAGCACACGAGTCACTCGTGTGGTTGGCTGTGCTTACAGCTGTGCTGGGAGCAAGACTGGGATTCCTGAGCAGTGGGATGTACACAGCCAGCAGTACGCAAGCGGTGGCAAAGTGGACCTCTGAGCAGCGTGGGGCCAGGAGCTGGCCATGACAGTGATGGTACCTGCCACCGCTGGGAATGGAAGCTGATACACACAAAAAAAGGTGTGATGCCCTTTGCTGGTAGATACTTGAGGCCTGATGCAAAGCCAGCTGGAAGGACTTTGGACCCAGGGCAAGGGTGCACTTAGTTTTTGCTTTGAAGAAGCCGAGCTTGCCAGATAAAAGCTTTGGAGGCCTGGTGTCTGCTTGGCTAGCTCATACAGATGACAAGGCATGCAGAGAGCTTTGTATGTTGGCTGGAGAAGATGGGGAGGAGACAGAGATGCAGAGCTTTGGCAGGCCCTCCTCCTTCCTGGTGATACAGGACTGATCCCTATTGTATACTCATTGGTGCTTTGCCCAGGCTTGTCTGAAATGCACCGGTAGCACATTTGCTTCTTTGATGCTTTTTTCCCTTGGCCTGCAGATCATGTTCCTCCTTGCTGCACCCAGCACATTAGCACTTCTGTCCCTCAGCTGCCTGAAAGCCCCATGCCAGGTCTGAGGCATGGCGCAGGGCAGCTTTCCCACCCCTCTGTCTGCAGCAAAAGTGCTATTTACTCCTTTTCTCTGCTGCTGTACTCTGAGAAAGGCTTTCTGCTAATTTGCAAGCCCCCTTCTCCTGGTCTCTCCTGAGGCTTTTCACTGCTTGCTTTCCAAGAGTTGGACTGTTCTTCCTGGTCTGTTCGTGGCTGCAGTTGGTTTGCACAGAGTTCTGCTGGGCTTTGCCATCAAGGTGCAGGTAGCCTAGGTGACTGGCAGGTGAAAAGGCTTCTTCAACCTTTGGTGCCAGCGGCTGTGTGAGGGTCCCCACATGCCCAGTGTAGGCAGGTCTGTGCTGCCCTGGCAGGCAGGGGCTCAGGGTGGCACATCCTCCAGGCTTGGGTCTCTGGTGTCACAGCATGGATCACCTATGGTGCTTGGGAGATGAAGGGGACCCCAGAGGAGCAGGTCTGCAAGGTACAGGCCATGCCTGCAGCACCCTCAGGAATCAGAATGCACCTCATCTCCCTGAACATCATGTCCTAGAGATTTAGCAAATCTTGGGTTGTTTGGTTTTTTTGGTTTTTTTTTTTTGTTTTTTTTTAATCTGGAAATACCCCAGACCTGCTGGTATCCAGCTGCCTGTTTGTGTGCCCCCAGCCTGTTGTGAGACTGTCACATTTCTATAACTGAATGCTTCTGTACTGGAGCAAAGTCTCACTGTTCTAATTACAGATGGGGTTATTAACATTTAACGGTGAGAAAACAAATGAACGTAGCTTGTGTGCTTACGTCATTCTGGCTGCAAGTGCAGGCGTATGCTTTATTGATTTATATTTTTCTGCAAGCATTTCTCAGGTCACCTCCTCGTGTCTGACTGGATATTTTTCTGCAAGCATTTCTCAGGTCACCTCCTCGTGTCTGACTGGAAGAACACAGCTAGACACTTGCCCATGTCAATGCATCCATCTGCCTGTAAGATGGCTGTCCAGCTTCTGCATCACTCCTGCTTGAATCCTAGCAGAGTGCTTTCTCTTTCTTATTTCCTCCTGGTGCCAGGGGTTTGGCAGAGGATGTGAGTGCTGGGTGTGAGGGGCAGAGACTCCAGGGTGAACTGGCGAGGAGAATGGGAAATGCTCCATTAGGGAGGGCCCGCAGTACTGTTTTTATCACATGCCCTGGCCACACTGTGCTGCAGCAGAGTTCGGCGTGGGGCAGGCAGCCTGCTCCATGGGCACCTCCTGGTCCTCTGCCCTGCAAGAGCCCCTTGGGCCTCTGCCAGGTGTCACCCCCTGCCCACGCTGTGGGATGATTCTGCAAGCGTCCTGATGCACGTGTCTCATCCTGCAGGCTGAGACACAGCCATGGAAGGGCCAAGGCATGTCATCCTGGTCTTCCCAGCCTCATGCTGCCTTCTTCCCTCTTTCCCTTTGCAATGGACAAATGGGAGCGTGGAGGTTTGCTTGACTCCTACGTGGGTGCTGATCCAAGAGGAAAACCCAGCAAGCTATGCTGATCTGCAGTCCAAGGACAAAGGCGAGGAGAAGGAGAGCCCCTGCCCTGCTGGGTCTGCCAAGCTCTCAAGAGCAGCAGTTCCCAGGGCTGCGTTTGCACAAGGCTTATCAGGTGGGAGCTGGGCTGGAGGCTGCATGCACTGCAGCGCCTGGTGGATTGTGCTTTAGGGACTTCAGCTAGGAAGTGGGGTACCTCTGCTTCTGACACGTGGGGGTAGAAACATGGGGCAGTATAGACACACTGGTCCTGCTGGGGATGTGGAGGCTGTGGTGCGGGGCAGGGAGCAGTCTTTTCTGGGGATGGGGAAAGTAGGGGGATGCCGTTCCTCCCTCCCCTCTTCCTGCTGCTTATAGAGAAGGGGATGGAGTCCAGTATTGCTGAATAAGAGCCAAAAATGCGTATGCCTTTTGGCAAGTCTCTATGCTGAACTTGCTGTTTTGAGGAAGTCAGCATTAAATGCACAGAGTGCAGGAGGGGAAGGCCCTGGGGCTTGCATGGGACCTGGTTTGATGTCCTGCTCTTACTGCCTACTTGGCCCCACTGTGTGCTGTAGTGGGAAGCCATGCCTGCAGTCAGGAAAGGGCTTGGATACCTTGGGCTGGTTCCCACCACCCCAGCCCTCACAACAGTTTCTCACCAGCTCCCTACGCCTTAGCTGTTTTGATGTGCAGAAGCTCATGCTGATGTTAGCACCTCAGCCCAGGCAGAGCCAAGCTTGTCCTGTCCCACAGCCTGAGAGGGGCAGGAGGGACCAGGAAGGGCACCTTTAACCATAACTTGGTAGAGCACAGCCTGTGTGGTCACAGGGGCTCTCTTACGTGCAGTAGCAGCATAGGTGTAAGGAGACACGCAGGGTCCTTCCCCAGAGATGGGCAGTGGGATGTGAACAGAAAGCTTAGCAAAACCATCTCTGCCTTGAGTGGAGGCAGGGCATCAGGTGTGCATTTGGGGAAGGGGGCAGTTGTTGCTGGAGAAGTCCCCTTCTCCCTCCCACACTCCTGGAGGGGATTTCCCTTCATAATTGGGAAGTAGGCTGTGCTTGCCGCAAGCGCCACCTTTCCTCCCTGCCTGAGCTTTGCTTAAAATACTACACCCAATGCTGGCTGCCTCCAGGACCAGCCCTGTACCTTGCAGCATGGGGCACATTGCAGCATGCCCTGCCTGGTGGGGACAGAGGGTCCCCTGCAGTGGCCGTCTGATCCCAAGGTGCAAACTGAGCACAAGGACAGAGATACTGCCAGGCCCACAGGTTGTGCTGTGCCTGGCAAAACCAGCCAGCCTCCTGCTCAACTGATAAGCACCTGGAAAAGGTCTTTGGATGAAGGATACTAGGTAGGCACTGTCAATCAAGTCTGCAGAGATGGTCACCAAGCTTTTTCTTGGTTGCCTGATCTGTGTTGTAACCCCAGAGGAAGCTGAGCACCTTGGTGGGTTTGACCTGAAGTGATGTTGATGGCCCGTCACCTCTAGCCTGCAGCTGGGGGAGCTGGAAGGGCAGGAGTGCTCCAGACATCGCTTCAAGCTTTCCCAGTCTTCCAACACACATAAAGCACCTCTGTCTCCGTGGGGAGCCCCTTCTTGTGCTTACCAGCTGGACGGAAGGTTGCATAGCTAAGGATGGTGCTGACTGCTGCTGTGCTGCCTGGCTGGGCTGATGAAAAGGCCATGTAAACCTTTGGCATATGCCACAGCTTTTCCATTACTGGGTGTTCGGTCTGGGTTACTGGAGAGGCTAGGAAGGTTTATCTCCAGTCCCTTCCAGACCATCCTCTAGGCTTCAGAAGAAAAATCTGTCTCTGGGACCTGTTTCTGTGAAATGTGGCTTAAATTACCCATAGGCTTGCAAAATTTGTCTTGAACTTGTAATAGTTTGTATAAATAATGATTATAATAGTGTTGTGAGCAGTATGAGCATATGAGCTTCATTTCTTTTAGTAAGATGACTGGAAAATGGGGCTATAAAACATGCAGGAATGAGGTAAACAGTTCGGTCTCTGCAGAGGAAAATCATACTTTCCTGATTTGTTGCAAGTCTTTCAGTACTTTGGTAAAATAATAGGTAATATTTGGCCAGCTTTTATAACTTGCTTGGATGTTCAGAAAACCTCTGAAATTCCCCACAAAAGACTGTTAAGAAAGTGTCCACTGGAGGAAATGTAGAGTCCTGGATCAAAAACTGGCTGAGGGTCCACAAACAAAGCCTAGGAGCAAATGAGCAATTTCAGTGTGACAGGAGCAGAGGGATGAGGTCCTTCACTATTAATGATGCAGAAAAGATAATGTGCAGCAAGGTACCCGGAATCTGCCGATACCCAGGGGTCATTCAGATTTGTCAAGATGAAGTGACTCTAAAGTGACACCATGTGAAGCAGAGTGGTGTGAGCCGATGAGAAAGCGGTTACTGAGAAGCATGCAGCTGAGGGTGTTGGAAGGAATGATTTGTTCTGAGACATGGCTGGCTTCTGAATTACCGTGACTACTCAGGGCAGCAGCATTGCAGGCCAGTTACAGAGATGCTTTTTTCCTCAATACACAAAGATGCCTTCGGAGAAGTAAGTCATGCTCAGCTGCACAAACAGTAGTGTAAGGAGAGATGCTGAGAGCATCAGGATGCTGTTCTGGTAGTCAAGGTCATTTCCCTATGTAGGATATCGTATGCGGTTCTGGTCACTTTTCCGTAGGGTCAAAAGAGAGGATATATTGGGGATGTGTGGTGAGAGTGGTTAGAGCTGGAAGACACCTCGTGTCATGGGAAGGAGGGGGCACTTAACAGTAGTGAGCTTAGTAGGTCTAGAAAAAGTGAAGGCTTTTCTTTCTGCCTTTTCTCACTGTGCAAGGAGAACTGAAGGTTGTGGAGTTGCAGTGGGATCATAGTCTGTTGTTCAACATCTAGAACTCATTGCTGCAAGATACCATTTACAACCTAAAAGTTTACAAGATTTCCAAAAAGAGGAATGGCAGATATTTCTCTCTGCAATGAGTCCATCAAGGCTGGCACTTTGGAGGTAAAAGCAGAGGAGTATAACCATTCACACTCCAAAGCAAGTAACTTTCCTTTGGTGACCCCCTTCCCATTTCTTCCCTGCAGCGTTTCAAGTCTGTCATCAATTCAGCTAGGGTGAATTATCCTGCCTGGCTACCCGGTTGGTTCCCAACTGTTATCTCATGGCTTGGCTTTCTTCTCCTGCTTTTCTACTCCTTTTTTCTGCTCCTGGAAGCCCTGCTCTGGCTCTGTAGCTGTGAGTATCTCTTAACAGGCTGCTTGCATCTGCCAAATTGGAAAAGCCACACCCTCAGTGCCTGTACCTAGCTGGGCTTTTGCTTGCTGTGGTGCCCTTTGTCATTGGTTTTTGCAGCTGTGCATCCATGCCAGCTGTGCCAGGAGGGATAACTTTGAAGCCAAGCTCTCTAGGATGCCACAGCAAACAGTTTGGTGGTCATTATCCAGCCAGCATTGTGCTGTGATGCTGATAAATACCTGTGGCCAGGCAGGAGATTGCCAGTATATAACTATGATCTGGAGGGAAGAGCCCTGCGCCCTCTCTGCTAATGTAACCATCCAACACAGAGCTAGAAGGGCAGGGCTGGTGGCAGGGGACATCTCTGGGACAAGAGGCTGAAACCAGCACAGAGCAGTGTGGTGGCTTTCTTACACTTTAGGTGAGTGATGGCTCTTTTGCCCAGCCCACCAGGATGGTATTTCTGGGCTTGGGCAAGCAGGCCCTGAGCATTGCCCAGAAGGGACGCTGTGCCTTTCTGCGTGGTATGTGGTAGTAGTGAAGGATGGTGGTTGGGTGCTGGATAAGAGTGGTTCAGGGATCAGCAGCCTTAGTAGATCTTCCCATCTGTTGTCACGGCTTCCTTCTGGAGCTGCTGGGGTTTTCTCTCCCCTTTTCCACAAAGTAGTTGTGTTTTCTGCTGTTGATTTGTCATTTCTAGAGCATCCCAGTCATGCTCAATTTGCATTTGTCCATTGCTAGCATGGTCCTCTCTGCGAGTTGCTCTGCACAAGGGGAAGATCTCCCTGTGTCTAAGCAGTGATGTTGCAGTGATGCTGACCTGTGCCCAGTTATGGATCTTGTAGCAATTAAGGGAGGCCACTGAAATAATACTTGACCAGCTAAGTGGTAGAGCCTAAGCTTCCTCTCTGCCCTCTGTGTAGTCACATGTAAATGCATCCAAGTCAGAGGAAGGAAAGAAGACAAGCAGGGGATGTAACCAGCTCTGGTGGGTGCCCGGGGGGCTGAGGCCTGCAGTGAGCAGAGTGTGGTGATTAAGCCTAATAAAGCTAATGGCATGCAGCCAGGCAAAGGAAATTGTGGAATCATGATGCAGCAACTGTCCCGTAGCAGTTTGTTTCGATCATTCAGGTGTGACTTCATGCCCCCACCACCCCACCCTTTCATTCTTTCCTGTACCTAAACATTCTCCCTGCTGAGGGAGAGAGGCTGAGACACCATGTCCTCAGGACGAGGAGTAGTCTGTGGGAAGGTGCACCTAAATGATGTGAGAGTAGGGGAGCAAGGAAGGGAGCTCTGGGACTGTGTGTGGTGGGACCACAGCTGCTGAAGCACCCAGGCTTTTCCAGCACTCCCCAAACTCAGTAGGCTTCTCTAGATGACCTTGTCCCCGGACTTTGGTTCCCAGGGAAATCCTGTAGCGCAGAGGAGCCTGAGATAGCAGGCAAGGTTGGCCCCTAATTCCAGCAGGGCTGTGCTGTTGTCCAGCTGGTGTGTGTCTAACCAGGTGTTTCTCTCCTTTTCCCAGGGAAGACGATGAAGCTGTAGAGATGCTTCCCTACGTGATCGCCACCCTGGGCTCAACAGGGGCTGCCTGCAAAGCCTCCACATGCAACAACAGCACCAAGGACTACTGCTACAGTGCCCGCATCCGCAGCACTGTGCTGCAGGGGTTGCCCTTTGGTGGGGTGCCCACTGTCCTAGCCCTCGACTTTATGTGCTTTCTTGTAAGTCTACCTGCTGTTGCTTTAGCACCTTCTCCCCTAATTAGCCACGAAGGGAGGACTGTGGTTGGGTGGTTAGAATTGAGGGCCCCAGATGCCGTCCCTGACTCTGCTGCTGGCTGACTTTATGGCCCTGATTGTGTCCCTTAGGCACTGTGGGCTTAGTCAGTATTGACTGAACTCCAATACCACCACACTGAGCACATGGAAGGGTGTTGCAAATTTCTGTAAGGACATGGGTCAGGTTAGGTCAGTCCTGCATCCCAAAACTCCCACTTATGGTGCCAAGTCCCTGCAGCTTTACCCACCAAAAGGCTTTGCTTGTTCCTCCTTAGAAACTGCAGGACCACAGATGCTGTAGCCATAATCTTGCCTCCCTGGGACCTGAGAGTCTTTTGATCCTGTGCCTAACTTAGCTGCTGTGTGTTGCATCCTGGACCTCTGCCTTCCGTAGCCATCAGGATAGTCTGCTTTTAACAGTCTTGGGGAGCTTGTGGTGTCCTGTGGTCTCAGTGTGCTGTTAGCTGAGCAGTTCTGTCCCCTCCTACCTTCCCTGTTCCTGTGGCTCTCCACACAGAGTACAAGGACAGAGGTGGAGAATGCTTCATCTCACAGTTCGTCCTTTGCTCTCTTCCAGGCACTGTTGTTTGTCTTTTCAATTTTGCGTAAAGTTGCTTGGGACTACGGACGCCTGGCCCTGGTGACTGATGCTGACAGGTAAGCATGGGAGAGGGGCAGGAAAACAAAGCATGAGTGGTGCCCTTTTTCGCTGCAGGGCAGAAGGGATAAATCCTCTTGCATGTGCTGGAGGCAGCAGGGGAGGAGAAGCAAGCATGCCAGTATCCCCTGAGCTCCAGGAACAGGAAGAATCACTGTTTACCAGCTTTTTTGTTACAGCATCCTTCTCTTGACACAGGGAGTGGTCCCCGCTGGCTCCATATCACTTACAGTCCCTACAGTGACAGAGGTGTGCAGGGACCCTTACAGAGGAACAGAAGGTGGAGGGAGGAGAGAGGAAAAGAGGTCATAGGAAGGGTGAGAGCTGCCACAGTGAAGTCTTTGTTAAGCCTCTGAAGGTGTCTTTGTGGCTCTGCTGGATGCAGCTCTTGTTAAGAGCACTTGAAAGTGGTAGACTGCATTTCCAGGTGAACTACTGCTGTGCTAATGTTTAGTTTAGCTCGTGTCCCAAGTGCTGATGAGTCGATCTGGGTATGGATCCTTCCTGCCCAATACATTTGTGGGCTAGTGTCTGTCAGCAAAAGCTGGGGCCCATTGGGGATGGCAGCTCTACAGCAGAGTGAGATGCTATACTTGTTTTTGCTGTCAGTAGCAGGAAGGACAATGATTACTTTCTTCACTTTAGAACAAGGAACTCTCCTTGATTAAGCTAGAGGGGTCGTGCAAGGTAGTCAGCCTCTCTCCAGGGGTGGTTTGCTGTGCCCATGGTACTTTGTCATGTGCTGGAGGCCAAGTATGGCTTCTGAAGGTTGGCTGTGGTAGGTGGTTCTTCCCCTTGATCAGCTGCACACCCAAAGGCTCAGATGGGGCTGAGCTCCAGCCTCTTTGGTTCCTTTGGCAATACAGATTCAAGCAAGCTGCTCTTGAGCACTGCCTGCACAGCAGTGGAAAGAGTAAGAGTTGTTTTCTTCCAGCACCGAACAAGTAACTCTGCTGGTTTAGCTAAATGGTCCTGGATAGTGTCAGAGAAGTAGCTGTGTCCCTGTGGCTCCTCTGCCCCTCCTTTCCTGGCCTGGCTGGGGAAATCAGTAGTGCAGGGGCATTAGGGGAAAGCGAGGAGAAGGGAAGCTCTGACCTTCAGTGGGGAGAGAGGGCTGGTCCTTCTTAGAGGCTGTGCTTGAGCACTTTGGGTGCAAGGGAGTGGGAGCAGTGGCTGTGTGCGGAAAGGCAGAGGGCACCAGCTGTTTGGTGAGGGAGAGCTGGTAAGCACAGCACGAGGAGAGGGACAGCATGGCTGTAGTAAGGGCTGTGGATAACCAGGGCCAGGATCCCAGGGAGGAGTCCCTGCTGCTTGGCCCTTCCCTGGGGTGGGATGAGCATTTCTGGAGGGCGGGATGTAAGTGTCTTGGCTGCCTAGGTTGGAAGGAGGGGTGTGGAAGGGGTGCTCAGATGGCAGATAGTTCCTGTCCCTCAGGAGCTCCCTGGGATGCCCATGCTGTGGAGCCAGGCCACCTTCCCAGTGAAGCCAGCTTCCCTTTAGCTGGCAGCAAAGCACTCTGCCACTGGGCTGGTGGGTACTCCAGGTTGTTGTGGCTTGGGGCGGTGCTGAGCTCTGGAAGGAAGGTCTTCTCCAGCCTGACCGTTGGCAGGTTTCTCTTCCTCAGGATGGTGTGGAGCCATGTTGGGTGCATAGCTCCCTGCAACGGAGGAGACACAGCACCTGCTCCCATGGTTGTAACCTTTCCCTTTCTGTTTCTGTACCCCCAGGCGCCGACGCTGGCAGACGGAGCGAGAGGAGCGGGAATAGTATGTTGTTTTTTCAGGGTCTTGTTTCTTCTCTCTTTCTTGGTCTCACTCTTTCTCCTTTTCTCTTGCAGTTTTCTGTCTTGCTTATGAACTAATCTAAGTTGCTGGGAGTTTGGGCTTGGATTTGTGCCTCTTGGTGGATTCGTGCTCTTCTCTTTTTCCTCCCCTTTGTGTCAGCCACTACCACAGCTGGATGCACCCTTGTTTTCCCCTAGAAGTCCGTAAAGACTCCTTGAGGGCAGCAGTGCCAAGGAAGTCCCAGTCCTGGCTGAGACAGAGGGTGCCACATCACATACCCTGCACTACCTGCCCATGTGCAGCTATCCTGCCTTACAATGGAGAAAATAAACCTGGTTGCCTGAGCCTACAACACTCTTGGGTCACCGAGGTACAGGGGAGCCTCCTTTGCCTGGTCTCTCCTGTGTGAGGGTGCCACAAGGGCTGCTCCCATGTAAGTTGCAAGGGCAGGCAGATGCACAGAGACTATCTGGCAGGCAGTTGGAAAACTTCTTTCTTTTTCCTTTACCCCATGAAGCTGGTGGGTCAAGGGCAAGCGATGGCCCTTGTCCCTCACCACCTACCCCTGGCTGGCAGCACACCCAGCAAGGCAGCACATTTGTTGTTTCTCTCCCTGCAGAAGCAAACTTCCTGCCTCAGTGCTGCTGAGAGCATCCTCTGGCACCTTGACCTGGCGTTGCCCATTAAGCACTGCCATGGACCCTGCCTCTCTGCTCTTTCCTCTTTCTTGCTGCTTTTATGCCTAAGAGCATCCCCCATGCCTTGCTGACTGGCTGGGTGGTACATGCTGCAGAGGAGACGATCATCTGGTGGCGCAGAGCCTGCAATGGTCACTGCAGCCAGGCTGGCACATGTCTGAGGCTGGGACAGCAAGCTGCAGCCTCACTTCTCATACTCCATCACTTGCAACACAGGGGCCTGCCACTGCTATTGCCTTGAGAGGGTACAGGCATGCTCCTGTTTTTGTAGTTGCTTCTTGCCCCCAAAGGAGGAGAGCAGTGAGAGCTGTGAAAACAGAGGTGGTGGTAGCTGTGGTACATGGCACAGAGGGGACGCCTCACTCATGCTTGAGTGTTTCACTGGTGGTTGGCCTTGTTGCTTCAGGTGTGTCTGGCAAGTTTTCACTGCTAACACCTTGTGAGGAGAGTAAGGCAGAGGTAGCAGAGCTGTCATGTTCTGAGGCTTTTCAAGGGGGCCACCTCAGTTTTCCTCATGAATGTTTGTGTCTCTAGGGGGCCACTTCTTCCTGCTCCCATTCTTCATCCGAGCTTCATGGATCTCTCTGCTGACATCCACCCCACCCCAAACCTACTGCTTGAGCTGGAACAGTGTTGGTAGCCAGAAACTTCCAAAAGCCTGTGGAGCTCAGCAAGGAAACTTTGTCCTGGCAGTGCTCCTCCAAGGCTGGTGGCATCTTCCCATTCCAACTGTTCTCTGCTGGGACGCAGTGGTAGGTGGTGGGTTAGGGACATGTGTATGCCACCTGGTGCTCCCAGCCCTTGAATGTGCAGCTTCGCTCTTGGTGTAGGAGGGCATCCTTCTGTGGTGTGTCCCTTTGCCTGAGAACCAGCAGGTTCTGCCCCTTGCCAGGGCTTGTGGTAGCTATCCAGCGCTCTTAATTGGTGACTTAGTCTGCACCAGGAGGTCATGGCAACCTGCCTGCACCTCTGTGTGTAAGGACAGTGATCACAGAGCCCTGTGGGGCTTGCCACCCACGCAGCCACCTCCTGCCTCACACTGTAGCAAGCCCTTTCCGTGGCATGCCTGGCCTTCCCTCCTAGAGCCTATGATTCCCTTGGCCTGAGGCTAGCCATGCCTCAGACCCCGTCCTTCTTGCAGCAGGGCCAGCGCCAAACTTGGGGTAGCAGGCAGGGTTCCACCATAATCTTCCTGCAGTTTAAGGCAACCTTGCCTCCACCCACTTACTTTGTTAGTGCTTTGCTTTAAAAAGCCTCCATCTAAGTGCAGGTACCATTGGAGCTCCCTTTTCACCTTCCTGGTTTGGCCTCCTCTGTCTTCTCAGCACTGCAGGTCATCCTCATTATCATCTGCATCCCCCTAAATGGAGCTGAGTTAGCCTGGTCATCTCATAACATGGCACTCTTCTCAGTTGTTCCCTCCTGTGCTGCTTCTGCTGCCAGTGCCCTCTGCTTTTCCAGTACTGATGAGACAAAAGCACACCGTGTCATCGTGCTGGGCTGTCCTCGGGGCTGCAGACAGCAGAAATTTGCCCTTGCTCCTACACGCAGCTGCAACACCTCTGGGATTTTTAGAGGGCTGAAGGTCTGAGAGCTTGATTGAAGCTTCCTCTGTCCTTCCAGCAGAGCAAGGTGTTGGGCCACACAGTTGCAAGGCTGCACACCACTCTCTAATCTGCACTGCTGTAGTCCCATGACCTTCAGCTAATCTCCTTTCCCCTTTCTGTGTTACTTCCAGCTAGGGACTCAGCAGGTGCTGCTCTGCTCTGAGGGAGGCCACGTGTCCATCCATCTTTCCTTTGGCAGGGTCACGAGGGCCTTTGCTTGTCCTTCTTCCCATAGTGTCATCCACCTCATCTCTAGCACTTGTCTCTTAGCTGCTGCTTCTCCAGATTCTTGCCCATCTGATCTTCCTGAGCCTGTACCGGTTACAGGGAGACCATGTTTTCATCTGGGGTTTTTTTGTTTGCTTCTAGCCTTCAGATCAGCCATATCTCTTCTTGTACCTCCAAGGTCCCAGCCTGCTGTTGTCATCTTGCAAGTGCTATTTAATTTAGGTCTCTGGACCATTTTCTTGTCTCCTTTGCCAGCTGCTCTCTGCCTCCATTTGTAGTGGGGGCTGTTGTCTGCCTTGAATGCTTCTGCTGCAGGTTCTTCATCTAGGTCTCTACCTGTGCCTGGAGTAAAGAGGTCTGGGATATTCACCTCTCTTGTTTTCCTGTCCTTTAGCCTGTGGTCACTCATTTCTAGCTGTCTACCCTGCTGCTGCTGGAGGGATTTCCAGGCAGGAGGCTCAGCTGAGGCTGTGGAGCCCGTTGGGCTGAGCCTGGTCCCAGGCAGCACAGCCACTGGGGCTCAGCTGTGTTCCTTCTCCCGAGTTTCCCTGCACTGAAGTACTAAGGGCAGGGAGGACTGGTGTAGCGGAATATTATAACCCACCAGACTCCTGGCCTTCCTTTTGCCTGAGGCGAGTGAGGCCCTCCAGGATGGGAGCTGCTGCCAGCACCTCTCCGGAGTGCTGGGGCTGCCGCCTCGTGGCTGCGCTGGAGCCAGAGGGGCTGTGGCACCCTCGGGTTCCTACCTCCTCTCCTCTGTCTAAACCCTGCACTAAAGAGGCCTCAACTCTTTTCCATGGCAGCCACTGCCAGCCCCTCCTCACAGGGGCTGCTGTGTCAAGCGGGTGCCTCTTGGAAGGTGCTGAACGACTAGCCTCCATGGCCAAGCCCATGGTTGCTGCCAGGCTCAGGGTGCCATCTGAGGAGGGGTCTCTGCTTACTGCTACCTCTGCTCTCTGATCTCACCTCTCCCCATCTCACCTGGGGCAAACTGACCTGAATTAACCTTTGATCTTCCGGATGTTCTTGGTTCCTGCCAGGCTGCCTCCTTGCATCTTCTAACTCTCTCCCTCACCTCCCACTTGTCATTTTAGCGTAGCCTCCGCCCTCCACTCTGACAACCATGACCGCTATGAACGCCTCACCTCTGTCTCCAGCTCTGTGGACTTCGACCAGAGGGACAATGTGAGTAGCAGCAAGAGTCAAACACCTCGCCTTTGAGTGGCCAGGAGCCCACAGCTTGTCTGAACCAAGGGTTCTTCAGAAGAAACACTTTTTGTCCATCCCTGGGCCTTAGGTCCCACACCTTGTCGTGTGTGAGTGTGGTATGGAGCTCAAGGAGACATAGCTATGTGGCTTCTAGACATGTGCTTAAATAAGTAGGCTGTACATTCCTGTGGCTTAATGGACATCTGTCCAAACTATCATCTCAGCATTACAAACAATACTTGTCAGCTCCTCCTCACACCACTGTCTACCTCTACTGCTGTCTTCCTCTCTAAAGGGGAGTTACAGTTCAGTAGAATAACAGGGCGTGATGGATAGGTGGTGAAGCTCCCAGGAAATACCTGGCATGTCCTTTGAGGAGCACTGGCTTGGCCCAGCCTGCCTTCTCAGTCCCTGCAGAGCTCATCTTGTCCAGGATGGCTAAAGTACCTGTGTGGTGAATTTTCTGGCTATCCCTAGGCTGTGGAGAGCTTCCATGCTAGCCAGGAGCCCATAAGTTGCCTGGGAGGCTGAGCTGCTAGTTGGTAGGGGACAGCCACATGGCAGAGTCCAGCCTGTGTTGTGCCCCATGGAGTAGCACTGTCATCTCTTTCACCTTGGCCCATCTGTGGCTCTGCACCTCTGGGTGCTTGTGGTCTGTCGCCCCCTGAGCCAAGTCTGTGGAGGTGCAAGGACACCAGACAGGTCCCTGAGCCTTTGGAGGAGGGAGCAGGGGTAAGGGAACACAGAGTGATGTGAGACCCTCCTGTCTCTGTTCTGCACAGGGTTTCTGCTCCTGGCTGACGGCCATCTTCAGGATAAAGTAAGTGCCCCAGGACCTGCACGGGGGGACCCACGAGGGGAAGAAGGAGAGGCAGTGCGGAGCACTGGGACACCTAGCACAGCACAGCTGTGTGAAGTTGCTGCCCTTGCTGCAGCCCCTTCTCTGAATTCAGAGCACAAGCAAATTAGGTCCTCTGGAGAGGACAAGCAAAGACAGGACTAGATGACTAGTCCTAAAGCCAAAACTAAGGTCACACAGTGAGTCTGTGACAGAGGAGAGCACCCAGCCCAGGTCTCCTCTGCCTCAGTCCTGTCTCAGGAACACTGATCACTGCTCTGCAGAGATGCTCCTCTCCCTGAGATTCCTGCTAGGGACACTGCTGTCCAAGGAATGGCTACAAAGAGGGAACTTGAAGATGCAGGGAGACACCCCCAGTGTGATGATGCTCAGGAGTAGTCTCCTAAGCACTTCTTGTCTTCAGAGCGTTGTGGGATAATCTCGGCCATCCTGTATTTCAGCAGGAGAGGCAAGACCCACCAGAAGGGTGTGAGGTGGAGTTTGCGCATGTCCAGCAGCCTGTCCTGGGGGGCAGAGGGCAGGGGCGTGGGCAGTGGGCTGCAGTGAGCATTGTGCGGGCAGGTTTCTGCCCAGGCTACTTCAAGGCTGGTGCTGGGCTCCCTACCCCGGGGCCTGGACACAGCTCTGTAGGGCAGAACCAGGGCTGCTGTGTGTGCTCAGACTAGGAGGGGAGCCATAACCTTGTGCTTTTCTCCTGCACCCAAGGGAATGTAGAAGACTGCCTGACAGACTTTCTCTCCCCGGCAGGGATGACGAGATACGGGACAAGTGCGGGGGTGATGCGGTGCACTACCTGTCCTTCCAGAGGCACATCATCGGGCTGCTGGTGGCTGTGGGTGTGCTCTCCGTGGGCATTGTATTACCTGTCAACTTCTCAGGGGACTTGCTAGGTGAGAGCAGGGAGCTGTTGTCTGGGCTGGGGAAGCTGCTTTCGACACTATCTCCCAGACCAATGGGGAGCTGTGGAGAGCAGGACAGGACTAACACAAACAAACCCTGATTGCTTCCTACTTTGAGAATGGTGCATCCAGAGGGTCATCGTGGGCAGTGTGGGGTTTTGGGTTGTTCTGCAGGTGAGACTCCTGCCATAGCCCACCCTAGTGGTGCTCTGTGCCACTCGCTATAACTGAGTATGCTTGTGTCTGCCTCTTTCTCCCTAGAAAACAATGCCTACAGCTTTGGGAGGACAACTATAGCTAACCTGAATTCTGGGTAAGTGTGGGTAGGGATGGGATGGATAATTGAGGCCCTCAGGGGTTATTTTGTAAATGTCCACTTGCTGCAGAGGCTCACCTCCTTGCAGGTTGCATTTCTGCCCTTGCTGTGAGGCTACTGTCCCTGCTCCAATTTCCAGGCTGAGCTCCTGGAATTTGGTTATAGGGCATGTGGGTGCCATGCTAGTTACACTGCTTGTGGCTCCAGTGCCTTCAGGGCCTGACCAGCCATATGCAGACTTGTAGCGGCGAACTTGCGTTGACTTTTGTGGTCTCCCTTGTGACAGGAATAACCTGCTGTGGCTGCACACGTCCTTCGCCTTCCTGTACCTGCTGCTGACAGTGTACAGCATGCGCCGGCATACCTCCAAGATGCGCTACAAAGAGGATGACTTGGTGAGCAGGATCTGGCCACTCTCCTAGGCGCATTTTCCCATGCCCTTCTGTGAGGTCAGGTGGCCCTGGAGAGAGTGCTGAGTAGCCCCCTTCCCACAGCAATTTGGGGCTGTCTTGTTCTGGCTGCTCTCTTACTCTGCCTGACCAAAGGTAAATCTCCTTCAGAGCAGCAGCCCAGACTGCTTGTGGGGAAACAGGAGAGACCTGCACTGCGTGAATGTGTGGGGGACCCTATGCCTTCCTCAGGAGTTGCTCCAGCTGCTTTTGCCCCCTTCATTTCTGAAGGCTAGATCCTGTTTCTGTTCAGGGAGCTGCAGTGTAAGCTCCTAGCCTGGTAATCTGTAGCACACCAGGATGCCAACAGCTAGTGGAAGCATAGGAGACGGGGAGCCCTGGGTGCTAGAAGTGATGGGGCTGCCCTTTCCCATCGCTGACTTGGGCCTTGAGGTTTTGCTGTAATCTAGTCTTTCACACCATCCGCATCTGTCTGCCCTCTCCTCTTTTTCTTCTGTCCAGGTTAAGCGAACTCTCTTCATCAATGGGATTTCAAAATATGCTGAGCCAGAGAAGATCAAGAAGCATTTTGAGTGAGTCTCACTGTGTCCCTAATTAAAGGCTGCTTTGTAATGGGGATGTTTTTATTGAGGTAGCACTAGTGGAATGGCAGTAATACATCGAGAGCAGAAAGCTATCGAAGTCAGTGAACACTTTTATTTTGGGTATCTCACTGCTATTTTTCTGCACAAATCTCTCTCTGAATGTGCAGTGTCCTTGGTTTTGTGCCTTCGGATATGCCCAGCTATCTCTTGCAGAGCCATAGGGGGTCAGTGGTAAGTAGTGGGCAGGGATGTCCTGAGATATAGTCAAGTTCAGAGATGAAGTGCAGGTAGGAGGCGCTCAAGGAGTGACTACGGGATGTTGTGCTCTGCTCCTGCTTCTGCTCTGGTCACAGTCCTTGTAGAAAAGTGTATTTTTCTTTTTAACAAAAACATTAAATTCCTTTTCCATCAGGACCTCAGTGAACACGCTGTCAGGGCCATGTTTAGAAGCACCAGGAGGAGAGGGGAAATTATTTGTACTCTCTGGGAACCCTTCCACCTCTTTTCAACCATAAGCCCTGTGGCCCATGAAGGCAGAGAGAGGGTGTGGAGTCAGAGGGGTTCCTTTCTGCCACAGAGCAAAAGTCCAAAGAGACTCCTCGTGCCAAAGCCCGGAGGATGTAGTGTTTGCCCCATGAGTTGCTTCTTCTGTAAGGGCCTACTGGCTTCCCTGCTTCCTGCAGCAAGCTGTTGCTATGTGTCATGACTCTCGGCCCAGGGCAGGAGCGAAGTCCTGAATGTGTGGGATTTGCTTGAGGGTACAGCCTTTGGTGCCAGATGTGATGAGCTGATGCTTCCCATCCACAGGGAGGCCTACACCAACTGCACCGTCCTGGAGGCCCGTCCCTGCTATGATGTGGCCCGACTGATGTTCCTCGATGCGGAGAGGTAATCCTGGTCTGGAAGAGAAGACAGGGTGTGCTGGTGCTGCGGGCTCCCCCTTCACGTACCACAAGAGCTCTTCTGAGCCACCCTCTTTCTTTCCTCTCTTTTCTTCTCTTCTACTGTCCTGTTTCAGGAAGAAAGCTGAGCGTGGGCGAATCTACTTCACCAACCTGCAGAGCAAGGAGAACACCCCATCCATGATCAACCCCAAGCCCTGTGGCCACCTGTGCTGCTGTGTCATCAGGGGCTGCGAGGAGGTGGGGGGAGAGCTGGAGGTGTTGGGTGGTGGAGCATGTGGGGGCTTGGGTCCCCAGGTTTCTGCTCTGACCCCTGTCCCCCTGCCCAGGTGGAGGCCATCGAGTACTATACCAAGCTGGAGGAGAAGCTCAAAGATGACTACAAGCGGGAGAAGGAGAAGGTGAATGAAAAACCTCTGGGGATGGCCTTTGTCACCTTCCACAATGAGACCATCACAGCCATGTGAGTGCAAAGGGTCCTGTCCTCCCCCAAAAGGTGACCTGTCCCAGCTCCCGCCTTAAATCAGAGGAATGCCAGCACTAAGGCATGCTCCTCAGCTTGTCCCTGCCAGCCCTCTGTGTCAGCATCTACCTCTTCTTCTCCAGAATCCTCAAAGATTTCAACGCTTGTAAGTGCCAGGGCTGTGCATGCCGTGGGGAGCCCAGGGCCTCCTCCTGCAGCGAGTCCCTCCATGTCTCCAACTGGACCGTCAGCTATGCCCCTGACCCACAAAACATCTACTGGTGAGCAGCTCTGTAGGGCTAAGCGGGCCCTGCCAATGGGAGAGGGGTGCACCCTCCCTGTCTTCCTCCCCATCTGCTCCTCTGGTAACTGAATGAGTTGTTCTTGCTGAAGCCCAGCCTGGCTGAGGTAGAGGTCTGATCTGACTTGGAGGGGGAAAGCGCTGGGCTGATGCCTCAAGTGCTATTCATGCAAGCTGGGCCGTGGTGTGCATGTGAGGCCCTGTACCTGCCCTTTTCCTCCATGCAGCCATCCTGATGCCCTCCTTTCCCCCTCCCAGGGAACACCTCTCCATCCGGGGCTTCATCTGGTGGATCCGCTGCCTCGTGATCAATGTGGTCCTCTTCATCCTCCTCTTCTTCCTCACCACACCTGCTATCATCATCACCACTATGGACAAGTTCAATGTCACCAAACCCGTGGAGTACCTCAATGTAAGGCCTTTGGAGATGGGTGCAGGATGAGTAGCATGGGAACCGCCCTGAGGCACAACAGCCCCTGCAAGGGAGAGGGTAGGGAGAGAGATTGTCTGCATTTCCCAGGTCCTGCCAGCCTGGCCATGAGGGAGGTGCAGTGGCAGCTGTAGAAGGGGGGGCTCGGCATCAGCAAAGACATCTGTACCGTTGTCTGGCACAAGAGCTGCCACACCATGTAACATGCAGTCTCTTCTCTGCCTCATTGCAGAACCCCATCATTACCCAGTTCTTCCCTACCCTGCTGCTGTGGTGCTTCTCTGCTCTGTTGCCCACCATCGTGTATTACTCTGCCTTCTTCGAAGCGCACTGGACCAGGTAAGGACAACCAATGTCTGTTCGTACTCATACCAGTGTGCTGCCTGGCCACTAGACACTTCTCACTGACGTAAAGCTCCTGGCTGGATCCTTCTGCTTGAACTGCTGCCTTCCGCTTCCAAGTGTAGTGTTATGTTACACCTCTTGGATACTTGGGGTCTGCCGTGGACAGCTGTTCTGCCAATCCTTAGCTGTTGTTGTGCAGCCTGGTTGTCTTGAGCAGAGTTTGACGTAGGTCTACAAGAAGTGTGGTGGTTTGACTGTGGCTGAATGCCAGGTGCCCACCAAAGCTGCTCTATCACTCCCCTCCTCAACCAGGCAGGGGAGAGAATAATAACAGAAGGCTTGTGGGTCAAGATAAGGACAGGGAGAGATCACTCAGCCATTGCTGTCACAGGCAAAACAGACTCGACTTGGAAAAATTGGTGTAATTTATTACCATTCAAATCAGAAAAAACCACACCTTTCCCCCCAGCCTCTCCCTTCTTCCTGGGCTTAATTCCCGATTTCTCTGCCTCTTCCCCCTGAGTGGCACAGGGGGACAGGGAATGGGGGTTTTGGTCAGTTCATCACACATTGTCTCTGCTGCTCCTTCCTCCTCACACTCTTCCCATGCTCCAGTGTGGAGTCCCTCCCATGGGAGACAGTTCTCCATGAACTTCTCCAGCATGAGTCCTTCCCACAGGCTGCAGTTCACACACTGTTCCAGCACGGGTCCCCCGCAGGGTCACAAGTCCTGCCAGCAGACCTGTTTCAGCATGGGCTCTTCCCTCCATGAGTCCATAAGTCCTGCTAGTGAACCTGCTGCAGCGTGGGCTTCCCGCAGGTCACAGCCTGCTTCAGGCACATCCACCTGCTCCAGCGTCGGTCCTGCATGGGCTGTGGGTGGCTATCTGCTACACGGTTCACCTCTATGGGCTGAGGGGGACAGCATGTCTCACCATGGGCTTCACCACGGGCTGCAGGGGAATCTCTGCTCCAGCACGTGGAGCACCTCCTGCCCTCCTGCACTGACCTTGGTGTCTGCAGAGTTGTGGCTCTCAAATAGTCTCAATCTTCTCTTCCACTGGCGCAGGTTGGGTATTTTTTTTCCCTTCTTAATATGCTATCCCAGAGGCACTACCACTGCCGCTGATTAGCTTGGCTTCACCAGCGGCTGGTCCATCTTGGAGCCGCCTGGCATTGCCTCCATTGGGCATGGGGGAAGCTTCTAGCAGCTTCTCACAAAAGCCACCCCTGTAGTCCCCCTGCTACCAAAACCTTGCCATGCAAACCCACTACAAGAAGAAAGCTGGGAGGAGTTGGAGCTGGTTACTGTGAGAAATGCTAGTAGTGAAGAAAGTCTCGGCTCAGGTGAATGGGCAGGGGTGGTGTGCCTGTACCCATTTGTAAGTTATAGCTTTTCAAAGGGAAAATCACCTTAGCTCCTACAGCTTCTGGCCATAGGGAAGGTATTTGAAGAGCAGAGCACTGGAAGAGTGCTGCTTGTGAGACATGCTTCCCACAGGACATGCAATGTAAGCTTTGTTTTCTGCTATATGTTGCAAAGACTGGTGGGGAGGATGTCACCAGCTCTGATTGCAGGTCAGGAGAGATGATTGCAGAGTCCTCTAAAGATTTGAGGGCTGGGAGGGCTTGTGGGACAAAAGGGGAGGAACTGGGACTTGAGAACAGTCCTCGGAAACACTGGAGGGAAAGGGAGTATATTCATGTACCGGTAGGTGGACAGGGTGGGATTCAGATTAGACACTGGGAAGTGCTTTTTGATAAGAAAGCAATGTAGGGGGACAGCCCCTGGGGCGGATGGGGTGACAGTGAAAGGTTAACAGCCTCCTCTCTGCCCTCAGGTCTGGAGAGAACAGGACAACCATGCACAAGTGTTACACCTTCCTCATCTTCATGGTCTTGCTGCTGCCATCGCTGGGCTTGAGCAGGTAGGGGTGATGGGAAGCAAAAGCAAGTGCAGAGACCTGGAGCACGGGGAGGGCTGAGGTGCACCCCTGGTTATTCTCCTACACTACGTCCTTTTCTGGCTGCACAAGTGCCCTGGCCACCATCCCCTTGGTAAGGTGGCATTTAGTTCTGGTTGGGGGACCAGGCCAGACCATACCTGGCTGGGTCTCTAGGAGCTTTTTGAATTAACCTGCAGGTGCATTGACATGTGTATGTAGCAGGGTGTTAGAAATAACAAGAATTGGCACAGTTGATGGATGCATGTGAAAAGTCTGCTCGAGGCCTTCTGGTGAAGGAGGCACTCCTCACCTCTGTGCGCATTCCAGATTTTGCACAAAACTAGCAAATTCCCCTTTAGAGCCTTAATTGAGTAGGCTGCACTGCCTGGCTGGGTGGGGTAGTTACGTGTAGGCTGCAGCAATGCTCATCTGTTTGCATGTAAGCCCCAAATCTTCCTGCAGGGGTTATAGAAATGCCCTGTGGCAAACAGTGGTGTATTAGCTGCCAGCCATCAGCATGGGCTCCCAGCACTGAACAGTGGCTGAGTAGGGAAACTGCATGAGGAAGGAAAAACTGTGGATGGGAGTGGGACAGGGGGGTCCTCACTGTGGTAGGGAGTGAGTTACAGATTGTAAGGTGGTGATCTACACACACACGCGCGCCAAATTCAGGATACAGCCCCTCAGTGGTGATGTTCAGACAGCTCCTGAGAATAGACAAACCCTTTGACAGAGGCAAAAGAATAGTCCTCCTTCCCAGTGGGTGACTACAGCAACATTTCCTGGCTAGGTTAAAAATACTTTGTTGCATTTAACCTTATGACCTGGGCAGGTAAATGCTCTCAGATTTGCGTTTTGACCAGTAGCATTAAACAGACTGCGCTTCCTTCTGAGGATTTGGTCCCCCTGCTGTTGCGTCTGGAGCTCTGTACTCCACCAGTACCCAAGGTGCCAGAGGACCAGGCAATTTTATATCAAAAAATCAGAACTGAGGAAAACGGGATTTGTTTCTCCTAAGGGATTTCTTTAAATCTGTGTTGGAGGGTACCTAGTACCTAACCAGTTTCTTCTGTAGAGTCAGTCACCTCTTCCTTGCGTGGATGTTGTGCCCAAACAGGGGGGAGAGGAAAATACTTTAATTGATAGGATCAGGGCAAAGGGAGAAGATGGCACATGAAAGTAGGAAGCTTTATGCACCCTTTTGGTTGCTGCACTGTTTTTTTCAGCATCTGATTTACATAATTGCTGGTGACAGATCCAAAGAGGGAACAAAGCAGCCTATGGTCAGAGCTTTGGGTCCTCCTAAAGCAGCTTCCCTATATTTGCATGTGCATGTCTGTCTATCGCTGCTTCTGACGTTTATCTTCTTGTCCCCCTCCCCCACAGCTTGGATGTGTTTTTCCGCTGGTTGTTTGACAAAAAATTCCTCGCTGAAGCCGCCGTGCGATTTGAGTAAGTGGAGTTGGGCAGAAGGCCCTTCTTTGCAATGGGGCGTTTTTTGTTGGTGTCCAAAGGTACTGGGGCCTCCCAGCTGCTGCTCTGCAAGGGGGGAGCACCTCCTGCAGCCCACTTTTGCTGCACCTTCCCAGGTGTGTGTTCCTGCCGGACAACGGGGCCTTCTTCGTCAACTATGTCATTGCCTCTGCCTTCATCGGGAATGCCATGGACCTGCTGCGCATCCCTGGGTTGCTCATGTACATGATACGCCTCTGCCTGGCCCGCTCAGCGGCCGAGCGGAGGAATGTCAAAAGAGTATGTAGCGGGGCTGACGGGGTGGCTTGTGGGCCCACCCAGGGATGGGAGTGCTGCGATGGTGCTTGCCCAGTGTTGTGTGTACAGCTGGGTGTTGCACACCCTCGCTCAGCTCCCAGGGTCATGCTGATGGCTCTTTGTTCCCTCCTGCAGCACCAGGCCTATGAGTTCCAGTTTGGGGCTGCTTACGCCTGGATGATGTGCGTCTTCACTGTGGTCATGACATACAGCATCACCTGCCCCATCATCGTCCCTTTTGGTAAGTGATACCCCTCCACTTCCCTGTGTCAGAGGCTGGGGAGATACTACCTGCCAGTCAGAGGCACTGGGAAAGACTGATTCCCCACTCTGCTGGCATCCCTCCCTTTCTTCCAGGGCTCATGTACATGCTGCTTAAGCACCTGGTGGACCGGTACAACCTGTATTATGCTTACCTGCCTGCCAAGCTGGACAAGAAGATCCATTCAGGGGCTGTAAACCAGGTAGTGGCAGCCCCCATTCTCTGCCTCTTCTGGCTTCTCTTCTTCTCTACCATGCGCACAGGTGAGTGCTGGGCTGGGATGCCAGCCCTGGCCGCCTACAGAGCTGCTTCCCTGGCCAGGCTGTGGTCCTGGCAGTCCCCAGCCACGAAGCATGGTCAGCATCCCTCTGACACTGCCACTTTGGTCTTCCTTTGCCCCAGGGTTCCTGGCCCCCACTTCCATGTTCACCTTTGTGGTCCTTGTGATCACCATTGTGATCTGCCTGTGTCATGTCTGCTTCGGGCACTTCAAATACCTCAGCGCACACAACTACAAGGTGAGGTGGAGTGCTGGGGGGGGTTCAGGATGCTTCTCCTTGAGAGCACAGCTCAGCTGCAGAACAGCAGGGGTCCTAGCCTGCTCCCCAGCGGAGCCTCTCAACCCTGGCTTCACAGAGGCGACAGTCCCAAGGCTGTCCACACTGCCGATATGCTGCTCCTGTGGTGGGACAGCAAACATGTTGCCCCAGCAGTCTCTCAGTTTCTCCTTTCCTCTCCAGATTGACCACACAGAGGTGGACGCCATAGAAAACAGGCAGAATGGGAGACCTGCCACCAGTCTGCCAGCTCCCAAATCAGCTGTAAGTCCCTGTCCGCACCGCCATGCCCTGATATGCTCCTTATTCATGTTTGGGAAGGGGGAGGTAACTCCCTAAGTACCTTGCTCCTAACCTCTCTGAGGCAGCACCCAGAGTCTCCCAGTGACGGTGAGAGGCAAGTGTTTGAGTGCTGTGCCCCTCACCTGAGCTGGGTGAAGTGTAACACCTCACCACCCTACCCCACCCCACACAACTCTCCTGCTGCTTCTCAGACACTGTATTACTTTCTGTCTCTCTTGGCTGGGACAGTGAATCCAGCTGTATCAGTCTCCCTTCTTGTTCTGCATCTTTGCACGCTTGCCCATCAGCAAAGGCTGTCACCCACTGGGCTGGTCCTAGTTCTAGCACAAAGGGGTCTCTGTGGGCATTGCCTTTAAGGCCATGAAAGTGCTTTGGGGACTCTCCCCTCCCCTGCCCAACTCTCTGAGATCCCAGAGTCAGTTTTCTGAACTTCTCCTTGACTCACTGGCTCATTCCAGCTGCTTCCTTCCACCATAAGATTTTTCTAGTTGGGGGTCTGTGCAGAGCCGTTCAGGGGATACGTGCAGAGATGGTGTAAAGCAGAGCCCCCCACTGGCTTCCTCGGGAGAGCAGGGCTGGGGTGTGCACATGTAATCCAGGCTCTTTCCCAGTCTCCATGTACCTAAGGGCAGTGGCATCTTGCCAAAAGGAGATTCCCCATAGGAGGCAGACACAGCCTCAGAAGGACATGTCCACTGGCGAAAAAAAGGGAGCAGAGTCTCCCAGTCATAATGGGCTCCAAAGAGCTGAGAAATCCCATGCTCTCCTAGCCCTGGCTCCCTGGGGATGCTACCTGTTCCAGGATGCTGGGGTTTGGCACATCCACTGTTGTAGGGCCAAGCCAGCCCTGCTTTTACCCCCTCTCCCAGTACATCCCATGGGGTCTGAACCCTTCCTCACCCTCCCAGTGTATCCCTATGCTCAGCCTCTTGTGTGGCACTCCATGTGTTGTGCTCTGCTGCCACGAGAAGCCCCCCAGGCTGACATGTGTTTCTGCTTTCTCCTCACCCCTCACCCACACTGTGCCTGGCCCCGGCAGAAGTACATCGCCCAAGTGCTGCAGGACTCGTCACCGGAGGGTGAAGCAACTGAGTCGGAGGAGCAGGGGTCGCAGGACGAGGAGCTCATCAACACAGATGGCATGAATGACACAGATTTCCAGTCGTGTGAGGACAGCCTGATAGAGAACGAGATCCACCAGTAGGGACCTCAGAGGGCAGATGGGGAAGGAGGCCCAGGAGCGGGACAGGCTGTGTGCACGGAGACCTAGGGAGAGGCACCCACGGGTGCCGGCTGCTGCCCTTGCCTGCCCACCCCCGGGGCCACTGCCTTCAGTGAGGGCAGGGGCCCTGCCTCAAGCTCTCCATTTCCCTGCCCCTTCACCCCTGCACCAGCCTGGCAGCTCGGCGGGCATGCTCTTTAATAGCTACCTTCTTTAATGCATCCCTGGACCCCAAAACCCCGGGGGCTGGGGAGGAGGGGGACTGTGACCCCCGTGGTGCTGCTCTGGATCTGCAGGGAGGAGGAAGGCTGGGTGCTTTGTGGGGAGGGGCACAAGGGGAATCTTTGGGGTCTTCTCAGCAGGCCCCTCTGTCCCCTGTCCTGGCAAGAAACACTAATAATTTATTAGATTTACAGGAAGGTGATGAACGAAAAGCTTTAGTCAGTGTATTGGACGCCCCACCTAGGGAGGGGAGTGGCTTTTGTTGCACCTTCTCCCTGTGCCTGCTCGTGCCCTTTCTCAACCCCTTGCAGCATCCACTTGGTCTGGTGTGCCAGATGCTGGGTTAGGTGCAGGGGTTGGTGACAAGAGACTTCACTCCCACCCTGGGGAAGGTGACAGCCTGGCCTCGTGGTCAAGGGTGGCATCACCCCAGGGAAGGGGTGTGGGGCTTGTGTGAGCTAGGCTGCCCCTCACAGGGTGGGGGGTGCTGAGGGCATTTCTCATGGGCAGGAGGAGGCGCAGGCAGCCTCTCCCCCAGGTCCTGTCCCCTCCTCCCCAGGGGCAGAGGCAGGGGATTGCAGCATCATTTTAAGTGGCTTTTTTTGCACATTATACTCCCCTTTCAAACAAATCAACCTGACCCCTGTGTGGTACCACGGCCCCCTTTGCTGCCCTCTGTCTGCACAGCAGGGTCAGACCTGGGGGCAGGGGGGCTGTGCTGGGGGTCTCCTGGGTGCTAGGAAGAGGGGAGAAAGGGTCCTGGACTGCAGGCCCTTAGCACCCTGCGGGGTCGGTGCTGTCTGGTTGTGACGGGGCCCCATAGGCTGCCTTCCCTGAGCTGCTGCAGGGTCTTCCCCCAGCTGAGGCTGTCAAAGGGGGAGGGAGCACTGGGAGAGCAGTCCCTGGGAGCCCTCTCCAAGCAAGACTTACCATCTTTAGGAGCACAAGAGCCTCGTGGGGCTGTGCTGGCTTTCTTCACCTGCCCTGACTGGGTGCAGGCTCCCCTGCCATCACCCAGCCTGAGAGAAGGGGGCTGTTCCTCCCCTACCTCTGCCCTTGCCCCCTCCCTGGTGATAGCTGTGTCCAGAGGTAGGCAGGGGTCAGGATGGATGGGAGAGGTGGACTGGATCCCCTGGCACCTGCAGGGAGGCCTGACCCTGTTTAAAGGCTCTTTGTGAGGAGGTTTGTCATGATCAGTTGCCCTCAATTGCTTACCCCCTCCCCTTGTGTAAAATGTAAAGGAAAATAATAAATCTCCCTGCTATTGAGCTATATTTATTTCCCTCAACCCCCTGCCACCATCCTGTTTGGTGCTCATTGCAGACACTACTATCTCTCCCTTTGCCTGTCATCTTTGGGTGCTGCACGGGCTCACTGGGGCTGTGCCCTCCAGGTCTGACAGGCCAGCTGGAAGGGGACAGTCATTTAACCTTTTCAATCACCCATGCTGGCCCTGGCGCTCCAAGCACTTTAACAGACCTGAACAAGTGAGGCTCTGCTCCGGGGAAGGGCGGTCGCATCCCATGGCTTTTCTCCCCCTTGCTCCCCACGAGAGGAGGGGAGCTGGACCCACAGAGCAGGCAGGGGGCTGCTCCGGGGAGGGTGTAGCTGACTTTCCTGTACACCTCTCTGTAGGAATCCCAGGCCTGGAGGAAAGGGGGGACAGAGGGGAAGAGATGTGAGTCTTCAGTACACGGGGAGGGCAGGCCATCCTGGCTCCCAGGTCTTGGCTGGGGCTGGAGCACATGCGGGTGTGGAGGGGCACAGTGAGTGTCGCCCATCACCTCCAGGGATGGGCTAGAAATGAAACGAGCATGTGAGCCGAGAGCTCCTGGTCCAGTCCCAGGCTGGGGCAGGGAGGATGTTGATCCTGCTTCCCTGTTCTTGCACCCACCTATATCCCTTGCCCCCCAGTCCAGCAGGCAGGCTGGGATGCTCCAGTCTCTGTAGGTTTGGCCATGGCCCGGGGCTGCCTTTGTGGCCGTCAGGGCTCTGCCCGCGGAGAGCTGTGTGTTCTGAGTGGCACTGTCTGTGTAGAGATGTGTATAATACCCTGTATATATTTGTGTACAAAAGAAAAAAGGAAAAAAATGAGCTGTTGTTCTTGCAGTCTTTTCTTTGTCGAGCGGGTTGGGGGCTGGGACCTCGGAGGAGAGGACCCCAGCTGCAGCAGGGATGCAGGAGCATGCGTGGTGCAAAAGGAGGAGTGGGGGGTTGCGCTACTCCCCCTGTGAGCACAAGCCCTGCCTGGCTGCCGGGAGCCCAACCGTGGCTCACGGGCTCTCCCAGCCCAGGTGGGCTCTCCCTCTGGCTTGTGGAGGCATCAAAGGCGTTGCTGCTAAAAGCAGGTGGATGGGGAGCTGCATGCACTGGGGCTGGGTGGGGGAAGATGCTTTGGGAATGGTGTGGGAGGGGAGGGGAGTTTTGCCCGTAGCCTTGGTGGCAGATGTCAGCCCAGCCCTGCGGTCCTAATAGCAATTTATGTGGCTGCTGTCTCCTAGCCTGGTTTGCGTGGACAGCTAAAGCCTTTGGGAAGGGGTGAGGGGTGCCAGACCCCTGGAGCACAGCCAGGCTGGGAGTGTTTTCCTGCCGTGGGATGCTGCTTGTAGCTCAGCCAGCCCGCAGGACTGCTGCTCTGGCACAGGCTGGAGCTGGGGTGGTTCCTGGGCAGCTGCTGCGTCCTCATTAATTTGCGTGCGGTGGCCGTTGCTCAGAGGATGGCACAGCGGAAAGGCGAGCTGCCGGGCAGGCCTCCCAGAGACGGGCGAGTGACCGCAGCTCTGTTCCCACCTCGCTGTGTCCAGGCACTGTGGCTCCCTGTGCCAGCAGCGCAGCGTGAGCAGGGCACAAAACACTTTCCTTCCCCTGGCAGCCCACAGCCAGAGTACTGGGAAGAGGCAGTGCCTGGGCACAAAGAGAACCAAAGACCAGAAGAACAACAGTGCCTGCTGCCAAGTCCTTGCAGGCATTGCTGCAAAGGGAAGCTTGAGGGAAGGGAACAAGGAAATTGTGCAGGTATTTGTGCGCATTTGACAAAAATTGCTCCCAAGCAGAAGAGGTAGGACATGAGACACTGTGTGACAGGATTATGGGGGAGCTGCCTCCTACCCCAGGAGAGTCATCTGTGAAAGCAGCTTTAAAGACCATCGAGGGGTAATGAGGCAAGTGATTAATGGAGTCACAACAAGGATGGGCACTGTCCTGGGTGGATCTGAGTGGGCAGGGCGGTCATTGGTGGTCAAGACCAGAGAAAAAGCTAACAGAGCTGTTCAGGCACAAGCCCAAAGCAGGAACAAGTCCTGGCACTTCAGGCCTGCTTGCTCCTTCCCTGAAAGCACGCTGCTGCCTGCAGCTTGCCACAGAGCTGGCTGGTGACCCCAGCAGGGACCCTCCCTATGCTTCTAGCCTGCGGGCAGTGACGCAGCCACCTTCTGGCTGAAGATAAGATGGAGCAGCCACTGTGGCACCCCAGAGCAGGGCACCCCAAAGCTCCCTCTGCACCAGGGTGGGCAGAATGAGCTGCCTGTGGTGGGTGGGCTCTTCTAGATGGGGATTGCAACAGGGCAGCGCCAGTGGGTGCTGGCCAGGGCCGGAGTGTTCCCTTCTAGGTGTAGCAGGACCTTGCTACAGCTGGTTTTGAATGTTCTGGTTGCCCTTCCCTCAGGCAAGAGACAGCTCCTGATCCGATGTGCAACCTCCTCCCTGCTTAGGAAGGATTTGCCCCCCTGGGGCAAGACAGGTGAGTTAGAAAAGCAGGTGCTCTTGGGGAGCAGCTGGGTGCCAGCTCCAGCAGTGAGGGGGTATGGGCACAGCCTCCCCAGCTGCAACCAGGCATGAGGGGAGGAGGAGGAGGCCCACAGCTGGTGACACTCATTGGGATCACCATGTTCAGCCCTGGCACCAGGATGGCAGTGCAGAGCTTCTTCCTGGGGCAGGGCCAGGCCATGCTGAGCTGGTCATGCCAGGCCAAGCCATACTGTACTGAGCCATGTTGGCCATGCTGAGCTAAGCCACATCAGGCCAAGCTGTGCCAGTCCATGCCGAGCCATGCCATGCCAGGCAAAGCCATGTTGCACCACACGGGGTTGCGCGGTGCCGTGCCGAGCCCCGCTGTGGCCGTGCCCGCTGGCAATGGCACCACCCGGCATAGCCATGCCGTGAGTCACGAGGGCACGTACGGGCAGCCCCAGGCAGTGGGGCCTGCTTGGGGTGGGCCCTGCCGGCACCCAGCAGCAAGGAGCGGCTGGTGGGGTGGGTGCTGGCCATGACTGCCAGGGCTTGCCGGAGTAAGGTGGTGTGGGCACAGCTTCCCCGGGCACAAGGGAAGGAGAAGGAAGAACAGGGGGTGACACCCGCTGGGACCACCGTGCTCAGCTGTGGCACCAGAAGGTCAACAAGCCCTGGGACGAGGTGCAGCACAGAGCTCTGCCCAGCTAAGCTGGGGTGCCAGCAGCATGAGGCAGTGCCATGTCACCCCCAAAGCCTTTCCCAGGGGAAGGTCACCTCCTTTACTCCTTCCAGCCCCGGTTTCCCCGTGAACCGAGCCCTTTGCTCAGAACAAAGCTGGAGGGAGGGCGCCCAGCCCGGCGGCACGCCTCCATCCCCGGCAGCCCCGGTAAATCTCCTCCCGGTAGCTGTGAGCGGTCGCTGCGCCTTTAATTCCCCCTCCCACCGCCCTCCCGGCTCTGCTCGCACATCCTGCCCGCCGAAACCCCACCTTCCGCGGCGGGGCCGTACCGAGCCGGGCCGGGCC
>JAVJGI010000035.1:13374098-13391517 GCA_035590275.1 Ibycter americanus
CGCCCCTCGGCCGCTCGGCCCCCGCGGCTGCTTCCCCCGGGCTCGGCGCTGCGCCGGGCTCGCCCGGCCCTCCCGACCCCTCCCGGCCCTTTCTGTCCGCCGGGGTTTTTGCATTAGGTAACGCAGCCGCAGGGACACGGAGGCTTCCTAGTCAGGGCGGCGAGTAAACCGGGTACCGCAGCGACCCGGGATGCGGTGCCGACCCCGAGCCAACGCCGCATCTCGGCGAGGGGATGCGGGAGGATAAAGGGGAGCTTGTGGGAAAGGAGGATCTTTGTCACCCGCGGGGCTGGGAAGGGCCTGAGAGCTGCTTGTGCAGTGTGGGACCCTATGGGCGGCTGTGGCTCCTTGCCCCGAGCTGAGTATGCGGCAGGATGCGGTGTCTGGGCTCGGCCTGGCTGGTGTTGAGGAAGGGAGCTCCCCCTTCCTTCCGTCTACCAAGAGCAGCTGGCGAACCAGGGATCTGCAGAGATTTTTGGCTGGGTTTCAGCAATGATGCTGTCCAGGGGCTTTTCAGCGTGTGCTATCAGGGACCCAGCAGGGACCAGCATGTCTTTCTGCTCCCAGCTGGGAGGGATCAGAGATGCCTACGATACTGGAAAGCATCATATTGTGGATGGATATTGCCTGGTGTGGAAAACTGCCCTGGGGGCTTGGTTTGTCTCTGCAACTGCCTTTCCTCCTCCGGGGAGAACCTGCAGCATCAGCCTGGCAGGGGTGTCAGCAACTGACCCCATTGCTTAAGGCCCCTGCGTGGTCCCTGTCCCATCCTGGGGTCTGAAATGTTTTTGCTTGCTCTGCGCTTGCGTGACCTCCATCTGCCACTGAGCACAACCTTCCCGAGTATTTTGAGCCACAGAGCTAAGAATAACTTGTACGGAGCCCGTGTCTGGGCTGCACGCAGCTCCCCGTGTCCGCGGCCATGTCCAGCACCGGTAGGCAGGGTGGGAGAGGGGGCAGGGGCTGCGGGCAGGGGGAGTTTCCTGGCCCTCGGCAGGCTGTGGTGTGAGTGCTGAGGTGTGAGTGCTGGGGAGGTGGCGAGGTGGGCGCTGGAGGCTGTGCGAGTGGCTGCATTTGGGATTCCTCCTCCCACAGCCCCCCTGGGCTCCGGGCAGGTGCTTGGACCAGAGGAGCCATTCCACCAGCACTGCAGGCAACAAGCGTCTCGCCGCTGGGAGAGGCTGCCAGGGTGCTGGCTGCAGAGCAGGAGTCAGAGGGAAGAGACAGTGGAAAAGGACTGAGCTCCATAGATTTGGGGGCGTTGTAGTGAAGGGCTGGCACTGCCTTGGAGAAGGATAGCGGGTTTAGAGCATCCCTGGACTGGCAGAGTGACGGGGAGGAGTAGATTTTCCTCCTGAAAAGCTTCTGGTTAGGGCAGCTCCTTCGGTTAGCAGCCAAGTTTATGCTCTATGCCAAGAGCTTGCGCCCTTCTCACTGTCGCCTGCCTTCCCTTCGCTATCACAGTGCTTCAGGCCAGGGAGAGCCGCCTCTCCGGAGCCGAGCTGCACCCTGCTCCCCTCAGACGGGGTGCCGGGGAGGCAGCCTGCCACCGCTGGCATCCTAGCCCCCTGCTCTGAGCGGGCTGCTGGCTCCTGGGTTCCTTACCCAAGGACTGCTCCGCTGCCTCGCGCGGAGAAACCTCCGGAGTATTTGGCACCGGCCCTGCGGGGCAGCAGCCGAGATGGCTGGGGAGCGGGGCAGGGTGAGCCGCAACGCCGGTGGTGGCACCTGCCCCACGGCCCTGCTGCAGGGGACCCTACTTGCGCTGACCAGGCAGCTCCTTCCCACCTGGGCAGTGCCCTGCGCTGTTCCTGCCGCTTCGAAGCACCCAGCCGTGAGCCGCCGGGGGACGCCTGTGGCAAGGCCTTCGCCAGGGCCCGGCACAGCGGGGGGCTCTGCCCTGCCCCACCCCCGGCTGCCCCCGGCGTCCCGCATCCCTTCCCCGGGGCCTCCCTGCAGGCTGCTGCGCTTGAGTCACCCGGCCCTGTGTGCCGGGAGGGGCCGGCCCGCCTCTTCCTTCCCTCGGCCTCGGCGGCCCCGCAGACACGGCTCCCTCTGCCCCCGCAGCGCTCCTCCCTTCCCGGCCTACTGACTCAGTGCTGGGGCAGCCGGGAGAGGGAGAGGGAGAGGGAGAGGAGGGAGAGGCGCCCGGGGCTGGGAGAAGCTGGAGCGGAGCGGCTGCTGACACCATCCCGGCTGCGACAGGCGAGAGGAGGGCAAGACGAGGGAAGGTCCCAGAAGGCTGTGCCGGGAGGAGAGGCTGTTGACGGGGCCGGGAAGTGCCTGAAATTCCTCTGAGCTCGGCCTTCCCGCTCAGCGGGATGGAACGGGAGAGCCACGGGCTGCCTCCTGCCAGCCGGCCCTCAGAGCCGCTCTGCTCCATCGGTGTTCCCTAGGGACAGCAGGGCCACCGGGCTGGAGGCCGTGGCTCACAACGGGGCTGCTGCTGGGGGTGGCATCTGGGGGGGCTCTCCTGGCATGCCGGCCCACCCTGGGGATGCTCCGTGTGCCGGCTCTGCTCGCTGCTGCCGGGCAGTGCTGGCGGAGAAGGTCCCTGCCGTGGGGGTGATGGGCAGCTGGGGATCCGGCCCCCGAGCCTGGCACTGTGTGAAATGGCTGATGTCCCCAGGGCGGTGCAGGGGTGCTGGGCCCTGCCTCAGCCTGGCTGTGCCCGTTTCGTTGCAGGGAGCAGAGCTGAAGGCAGTGCTGCCAGTGCCCAGCTATGATGCCCTTTGGTGGGATGGCTGCCCGTCTGCAAAGGGACCGCCTGAGAGCCGAGGGCGTTGGCCAACATGACAACGCCATCAAGTACCTCAACCAGGACTATGAGGCCCTCAAACAGGACAGCATCGAGAGCGGCACCCTCTTTAGAGATCCCCAGTTCCCAGCCGGCCCCTCTGCCCTTGGATTCAAGGAGCTGGGACCACATTCCAGCAAGACGCGGGGGGTGGTGTGGAAGCGTCCATCGGTAAGTGCTGGGCTGGCTTCTCCTCAGGCTGGGCTGGTGTCCGTGCCCTGCAAGGTCTGCACTGACATGGTTTGCCAAGCTGCAGCCTGGCCCTGGCCTGCTCCTCTCTGCTCAAAGTTCCTTGAGTGCTTCACAGCATCCTATCCCAAGGGCCTAGCAATGCCCCATGAGTGTCTGCTCAGAAGAGCATAGTGTCTAGCAGGTCCTGCTTCCTCTGGGCAGCAGACTGTGGGCTTTAAAATAGGCAGGCTGTGTCATTGCTTCTAGGTGTTGTGGCACGGATGTGTTGCCCTCAGTGACTGGGGCTTTTGAGGGTATGTATTCCCTGGTGCCTCAAGTGCAAGGGGAATGCCATTAGTCTATCTAGCTGTGTGCTTGCATGGCTACAGCAGATCTTGTCTTGTCTTACCGTGATGGCCTTGGGGTTGCAGTCAAGCACATTTCCCTGGCAAGAGGGCAGGTGGGGTGCATCTCTCAGGGACGGTATTCCCTTCCTCCAAAGTCAGAGCTGCAGCGGGTGCCGGCCCCACAGAAGCCTAGGCCCTGCCAAGATTCAGCACCAGTGTCTGATTCTCTCCTTTTCCTGCAGGAATTAGTGGATGACCCACAGTTCATCGTTGGTGGTGCAACCCGGACAGACATCTGCCAGGGGGCTCTGGGTGAGTGCTGGAGCTCTGTCCCCAGACCTTAGTCTGGAGAGCAGTGCCTGGGGAGGGTTGGCATGGCTGGAGAAGAAGTGTTTCTGTAAGGTTGAGGGTGGACCAGTTTCACAGCACTTTTCCCCAGGCCCATGCAGCACATTTTCATACCAGGCTCTGCACAGCTATCTCTGTACCAAAGGCTCCCTTCCCATTTAGCGTGTGGTGGAAACTGGAAGGCAGGGGACACGCTGTGCCTCCTCGTGGCCCTAGGTTAAGGCTCCATGAAAATGGGCTGCTGTGTGCACAGCTTGACCATGCTAAGATCAGGGGAGATGTTGGGTGGATTCATGCCTGACGCATGCCGACAATGCCAGGAGCTGCTCCAAAGAGGTCTATGCTTTGGTAAATGGTGAGGGGTGGCAGCTGGATGACAGTAACAAACTGAGGTGAGGACGTGCTGGTTGTGACAAAGTGTTTGTGAAGGAACACGGTGTGGCAGGAAGGAACCGAGAGGAGAGCTATGAAGTACAAGTGGTGATTTGTCATTTCTCCAAGGCAAAGACACTAAGACAAGGGGAGCAGTGTTAATGGGCTGGGTAGGCTGGCAGGGCTGGCAACTGGGATTTCATGGTCATCAGAACCAGATCTGGGTACCACCAAGAGTGTCATCCTGATTTGGATTAGGCACTTGATTGGAAGTATCATGTGCCTTAGCACATATAGCACGCTGGTTTCAGGGCTGACCACATTTAATGTATTCAGTAATTAGAACAAACTTGCAGTGGTAACTGGAGCAGATAACAGCCCTGAGCACTGCGGTGGTGTTCAGGTGGTTATTAAAAAGTCTGAAATGCCATTTGGTCAAACCACAGCCCCATACAGGTTATCCAGGCTTAAGGCTATGGTGTGACAGGCTTCAAAGGCAAAAGGGAAAGGAGAACTATGGCAAAGAATTTTAAAGTGCAGTGCTGGCCTGGAGCACTGTGGTTAAGAGCACTTGGAAGGAAAAGTGCAGTGGTGTTGCTCGCAATTTGGGAAGCTGGGGCAGAAGCATTAAACCTCTTGCTCGATGAAATGGTTTTTTAAATGCAAAGTGTAATTTTGCTGCAGAACTCACTGTCTGAGATGTGGAAGGCTCATATGAATGAGTCCCAGGAGGGCCTAGATAAGTGGCTGCAGGAGGGGGCTGTTGGTGCTGGCTGTATGTCATGGTCAGGACACAGGCTCCAAGTCAGAGAGGATCATTCCCTGTTGCCTTGAGCTAACGCTTCTCTCCAAGGCAGGCTGAGTAAGCCTGGCTCCCTGAGCTCCATTCATCTGCTGAACTCTCTCTGGTTTCTTCATGTGCTTTTTGAGCCGGGGAGCCCCTAACGTTTGCAAGAAGAGCACGCTGTGGGTTCCTACACATCCACCACCTACCCCTGCCAGCTAGGGAGGTGGTGGGGGCTCACACCAGCTTCCTTTCCTCCCCCAGGTGACTGCTGGCTGCTGGCTGCCATCGGCTCCCTCACGCTCAATGAGGAGCTCCTGCACCGTGTGGTGCCCCACGGGCAGAGCTTCCAGGAGGACTATGCTGGCATCTTCCACTTCCAGGTTGGCTGGGAGCTCCTGGCCCTGCATGGCTGGTGGGCTGGAGTTGGGAAGGAGGGCATTGGCTTGAGGGCATCCCTCTGGAGTAGGGATGAGCAAGTCGTGTGATGCTCTGAGCTCACCCCAATCTCTCCTGACCCCCCAGATCTGGCAGTTTGGTGAATGGGTGGATGTGGTAGTGGATGACCAGCTGCCCACCAAGGACGGGGAGCTCCTGTTTGTCCACTCCGCGGAGTGCACCGAGTTCTGGAGTGCTCTGCTGGAGAAGGCCTATGCCAAGTGGGTACCCCTGTGGCGGGCACATGGGTGGGTGGGGGACAGGGCACCTCACTGTGCGGGGCAGAGGTGAGGGGGTCTTTTCTATCCCTGGCCCTGCTCTTGCTGGGTGCCTGGGGAGCAGCAGTGTGCTATCCTTGTCACCTTACGTGCCCCTCTCACCGGCTGGTGCTCAGGCTGAACGGCTGCTATGAGTCGCTGTCGGGGGGCAGCACCACCGAGGGCTTCGAGGACTTCACCGGCGGCGTGGCAGAGATGTATGACCTCAAGCGGCCACCGCGCAACATGGGCCACATCATCCGCAAGGCGCTGGAGAGAGGCTCCCTGCTGGGCTGCTCCATCGACGTAAGTGGTGTGCTGGCATGAGCCAGGGGCTCTGCCCTAGCGATGGCCAAAGCGAGGCCTCACAGCTGGAGATTGTGCCAGCAGTCCCTTCACTGGGACACTGGGCAGGAGGTTAATTCTTTCCCCGCTTAGCAGAGCACACTTTCCAGAGCCAGTGTGGCAGCCCTGGGGCACTGTGTGTGGGACTGCAGCCCAGCTGCTGTGAATGGGCTCCTTTGGATGGAGCAGGAATGTCCATCTCAAGTGCGGACTGTTGAACAAGGGTCTGCCTATAGCTCTTGCCATGTCTTTCATCAGTGCCTGTGAATTAGCTGGAACAGCGTTCTCCATCTGCTCCCTCTCATTAAATGCTTTTCTTACTTTCTAAAGTTTGGGTGGTTCCCTGATGGAGCTCCAGAGTCCTCTGGCAGGGAAACATCCCTTTAAATTGTCCTCAGCCAGCAGCCTTTGAGCACAGGGAGCTGCTACCTTCTGCTTCTCGTGGCTGGAGCAGTGCAAAGCAAAGGGAATTCTCCACATGGTGGAGGGAAGAGGTAGGGGTAGGACTACACAAATTTAATTGCATTCACTTGAGTCTTGCACATTCTCCTCAGATCACAAGTGCCTTTGATATGGAAGCAGTGACCTTCAAGAAGCTGGTGAAGGGCCATGCCTATTCTGTCACAGCCTTCAGAGATGTGAGTTGGCTAGATGAGACTTTAATAGCAATAAAATAGCCTGGCCAGTGGCATGGGCTCAACCTCCTGTGTCTGGTGACTGGCAGGTGAACTACCGGGGTCAGCAGGAGCAGCTCATCCGCATCAGGAACCCCTGGGGTCAGGTGGAGTGGACTGGAGCCTGGAGCGATGGGTGAGTTGGACGGATGGAGCCCGAGGCTGGCAGGCCAGTGGGCTCTGCGCACATAGCAATTGAGCGCACAGCAAGTTCAGTGTGCAGTGCGCTTCACATCAGAGAGGGGGGCAGTTGAGGGCCAGCTCTGAAGTGCTCTGAATTCACCTTGAGTAGTCCTCATTTAATTGTCTTCTGCTATTCCAGCTCCTCTGAGTGGGACAACATTGACCCTGATGACAGGGAAGAGCTGCAGCTGAAGATGGAGGATGGAGAGTTCTGGTGAGTGCCACAGCAAAGTGCTGCTTTGTTTCAGCAGCTAGCCTGGGAAGGAGCAGAGGAGCTGGGGGGAGATCCTGCGGTCCTACTTCACCTGAAGCACATGACCTGCCTTTATGAGCTGACATTCCAGCACTGGAGAGCCTGCTAACATTTTGTCATCTGATCTAGTTAATAATTTTCCTCCCTTCAGCGAAATGCAGCCCAACTGAATGCAAAATAAACATCTAGGAAGGGTAAATATACCATCTTCCCTAAGCCCAGCAGCAGGCTTTAAGTGAGCTGTAACTCAGGGTAGAAGGTCTTGCTGTCACTTAATTCTCCCAAAATGTTGGCTGGGTCCAGAGCTGCTTGTGCCCTCCTCCCTCCCCCTCAGCAGTGCCCTAGCCTCAGCCCCCACCTGCCTCCCACAGGATGTCTTTCCGGGACTTCTTGAGGGAGTTCTCCAGGCTGGAGATCTGCAACCTGACCCCCGATGCCCTCACTAAGGACGAGCTCAGCAGATGGCACACGCAGGTGTTTGAGGGCACGTGGCGCCGGGGGAGCACTGCTGGGGGCTGCAGGAATCACCCAGGTACCTCTCCCATCCATATCTCCGCTCTTGGCAGCGTGATGGAGCAGGATGTCTCATCCATGCATCCTCTTCCTCCCAGCCACATTCTGGATCAACCCCCAGTTTAAGATCAAGCTGCTGGAAGAGGATGATGACCCTGGGGACGACGAGGTAGCCTGCAGCTTTCTGGTGGCTCTGATGCAGAAGCACCGGCGGCGGGAGCGGCGGGTCGGGGGCGACATGCACACCATTGGCTTTGCTGTCTATGAGGTAACCCCTGCCCGCCCTGACGCTGCTTCCTTGGGACTGGGTCAGCCCTGACAGTCCTGCCTCAGCTGGCACCCCAGTCCTCAAGGAAACCTTTCCCACCTGCTTTGGCCAGTCTGTGGGTTAATGTCCCCCATCCCATGCTCCCTGCAGCTGTAAGGGATGGGGGCAGGTACTGGGATTCTGATTTTTTTCCCCCTTTTCTCTCCTCCCTGCAGGTTCCTGAGGAGGTATGTCCTGTGCTGCTGGAGCCTACCCTCTCTTGGAGGGGAGTGCAAGGAACGGGTTAATGCACATGCATGCACACTTGTGCACCCAGTGGTGGCAGTGGCTAGGGTGCTAATGGGTGCTGGGCACCTCCATGCAGGCAGGAGGGATGGCTCCTGCTGGGATGGGCAGGGCAGGGATGTCCTGCCTGACAGGGCTGGCTTTGGTCCCACTGCTCCCTGTGGGCCCCCTGTGTTGTGGGGCTGTGGTCCATAGCACGTTTGTTCCCCCAGGCCCAGGGCAGCCAGCCTGTGCACTTGAAGAAGGACTTCTTCCTGCGAAACCAGTCACGGGCACGGTCTGAGACCTTCATCAACCTGCGGGAGGTGAGCAACCAGATCCGGCTGCCCCCCGGCGAGTACATCGTTGTGCCCTCCACTTTTGAGCCACATAAAGAGGCCGACTTCATCCTGCGGGTCTTCACTGAGAAGCAGTCAGACACAGCGTGAGTCCTTGCCTGGCCAGCGGATGCTCTGTGTCTGTGAGCGGTGGGACATCTCCCCGCCGCAGGCAGCCTGCTGGCTGGGGACCCCACTTAATCACTTTTTTCCTCCTTTCTGCGCCCAGGGAGCTGGATGAGGAGATCTCAGCAGATCTGGCAGATGAGGTAGGAACCATGGCTTTGGTCTGGCTGATGCTGAGGCTCTGGGGCTTGGGAGGAAGAGCTGTAGGTAGGAGGTAGCTGCTTGGGTTTGGCATGTCAGTGTGGCTGGAGAGGGGCTGGCAGGGTCAAGGTGATGGGATGTGGGAAGTAACAAAGATGAGAAGAACAAGGAAGAGCTTTCCTTCCAGTTTGGGTTTGCTGAGCCTGGAAGGCAGGGCAAAGCCCAGGTTGACCACTAACCTCTTCTTTCTGGCCTGCATCACCCCAGGAGGAAATAACTGAGGATGACATAGAGGATGGCTTCAAGAACATGTTCCAGCAGCTGGCAGGGGAGGTGGGTACAGCTGCGCCAAGCCCTGGAGGGCCCTGGCCTGGAGAGGGGATGGGAGGGGACACCTGGCCATGAGAGCTGCAGCCCACCCCATGCTCACTCAGTCCCATCCTGCAGACAAGTCCGCTCTGACACAGCTCAGCCCAGCTGCCCCCAAGGGTGGTGTGATGGGAACAGATTTGGGGAAGGGGCATCCAGCTGTGGCCAAACTCTTCTGGGCATGCAGGAAATGCATTGGCACCCTGATGCTTTGTGGCTAAGGCAGAGACGCTTAGGCAGGAGGAGGGAAAGGGCCACAAGTGGGGTGGAGAGCAGGCAAGGGATGCTGCTAACTCTGCTTCTGCTGCAGGACATGGAAATTAGTGTCTTTGAGCTCCGGACTATTCTGAACAGAGTCATCGCTAGGCGTAAGTGCTGCCCATTCCTCCCCATGCTCTCCACAGCCCGTGCCTGCTCAGCAGGTTGGGTTTTGATGCATATCTTCAACCTCCTCCTCTGTCTGCAGACAAAGATCTGAAGACAGATGGGTTCAGCCTGGACTCCTGCCGCAACATGGTCAACCTGATGGATGTATCCTCTTGGCACTGCGGGCAGGGGCCAGCTTCTCTGGTGCTCAGCCTGCCGGCGTCAAGATTTCTCCGCAGGAGCTGGGGCTTGGCTTTCTGGCTGTGCCAAGGCTGTCTAACCAGGAGAAGGAAGGAAAGTGTCCTTGTGGCTTCAGGGCCACTTGCCCTACACCCCTGGGCTTTAGCAGCAGGCTTTTTGGAAAGGGCCATCAGTTCACCTGCTTGCTTTGGGCCCTGGCTCCACCACCAGAAGCCCAGCCCAGCCCTCCTTACACCTTCAACCTTCCCCTCTGGGAGGAAGCTCCCCGTGCTTTCCTTCCCCACAGAGGATGCCACCCAGCCTTCAGGGCGCTCCTGGGAGGGAATGAGGGCTATTGGGCTTCTTTCTCCCCAAACCATCCTGTCCAGCAGTTAAGGATGAGGGGTGTAAAGCAACAGGAGCCATGGCCTGTGTTCCTGCTTGCAGGAGGACATGCACCTGAGAGGTCAGGTGGGGGTAGAGGAGTACCTTTGAGCCCTTCTCCAGCCTGGCCCTGCAGCATCCCTTTTTGCTGCAGGCCAGCCCAGTTTTGCTCCAAGGACACCACAGCAATGTGGTACCTACAGCAGCAGCATGCTCCCAGGGAGTGGCATGGCAGCGAGTTTAAGCATTGCAGAACCACTGGGTTGCAGACTCTGATCTTGCTGATGCTGGAGGACATAGAGGGGAAGTTAGGGGGGAAATTGGGCAGGCCAAGTGTGGCCAGGCTTTTCTCGCCTCAGGTGGCTGGGATCTGATGGCTTTGCCTTTACGCCAGCCCCTTTGCTGGCTGCTTTCTCCTTGACCTTCTGCTCCCCAGAAAGATGGCAGTGCCCGCCTCGGGCTGGTGGAGTTCCAGATCCTGTGGAACAAGATCCGGAGCTGGCTGGTGAGGAGGAGCAGGGGACATGGCATACTGCACAGGGGTAGCACCCCTCCTGGGGCAGCAGCATGAGGGGATGGCCAGACTGGAGGCCACAGGAGAGCCTGCCCTTCACATCCTCTGTGATGTTTTGCAGGGAATCTTCCGCCAACATGACCTGGATAAGTCGGGCACCATGAGCTCCTATGAGATGCGCATGGCTCTAGAGTCAGCTGGTAGGTCTGAAGAAGGATGGGGCTGGGATAAGGGCTGGGATGGGGGCTTCTGCTGTTGGAGCCTTGTCCCAAGTAGCTGGAGAAGAGTGTAATCAGCCTATATTGCATGCTTGGAACCAACCTGTTGTGGTAGTGAGATGTGGCCCATGTCTACACTGGGCTTTCTCCATCCCAGCTGTGCCAAGTGCTGGAGCCTTGGAGTTAGAGACGCACACAAGGTGGTTCCAGCTTCTGTCCTCTGACCTGCAGGGTCCCATCCTAGCAAAGCAGAGACCTGGGGTGGAATAGTATGCTAACTAGTCATATGGCTCCAGGGAGAGCACCCCCTTTTCCTGCTGAGGCTGGACATGGTGCCCTTCCCTGGCTGGGCTGGTGGCCCCTTTGGGTTGGGGCATGGACTTTCATAGTTACACCCTCCTCTCCAGCCTCCCTGCCTTGCAGGTTTCAAGTTGAACAACAAGCTGCATCAGGTGGTGGTGGCCCGCTATGCAGATGCTGACATGGGTGTAGACTTCGACAACTTTGTCTGCTGCCTGGTGAAGCTGGAGGCCATGTTCAGTGAGTGGTGGCTCTGGGGCAGGGAGGGCAGGGACAGAAGGATGTATTGCTGACCTTGCTTTTGTGCCCCTGCAGGGTTCTTCCACAGCATGGACCCCGAAGGCACTGGCACCGCTGTCATGAACCTCTCTGAGGTGAGAGCTCAGCTCAGTGGGAGGTGGGGAGGGAGACAAGGGAACAATGCATTAGCGTGAATGGAGCACCTGAGGTGGGTGGTAGAAAGCCCTCCAGCCCCTTGGGTAGGGAAAGAACCTGTAAAAGATCAAGATGAGAAGACAGGATTGCTGCAGGCTCCGTGTTTCTTGGAGGGCTGTCAAAGTTGGCACATAAGGGCATGTCAAAAATGCAGTAGCCCCTACTCATCCCTTCTCCCTCTCCTTCCCAGTGGCTGCTGCTGACGATGTGCGGCTAGGAGCCATGACAGATCCACTGCGACTGGGACACCCCAGCGGGCCAGGCCCCCTCCAAGTGCCTCCCCCTGGATCTGTGGACATAGGATACTCTTCCCCCCTTGCTCCATCCTGCGCTGAGCCACCAGCCCTGCCTCCCAGCAAGCCTCACGCCACCCTCTGGTGGACCAGAGGTCAAAGCAGGCAGAGGATACCCTTCTCCTCTTCTGGGCTGGGCTTCTTTCCACTCCCCCCTCCTCTCTCCCCACCCCAGAACAGGAGGAGGGCAAGCAGCATGGGCTACCTGTGCATGGCAGGAGTGAGGGAGCAGGCTGAGTGCCAGCTATGGAGCAGGGAGAAGCAGGAGCTGCAGGGGAAAGAGCCAGGGGGGACATTCGTATCGCTTGCTCTAGTGCTGCCCCATCCCCACCGGCACCCGTTGCCTGTCTCTGTGACCACACCTGGGAGCTTTGCCTTGCTCAGGCAGATGCAGCGGGTTCCAGGGAGACAGTGGCCTTCTGGGAGGAGGAAGGGCCATACTCCTCTTCAAGTCCTTGCACTGCACTCATCACCACTAAGCACGACCAAAGCGTGGAGCCCACTGGCTCTTTCTGCGTGGCCTTCAACACATCCCTCCCACCTCCATGCGCCTGCACCCCTCCACTGGGTCAAGCCCTGTAACTTAAGCACTGAATGTTTGGGGGCTCCCCCACCACATGAGCACGTGCCACCCTGTAGTGCAGCAGAAGCTCCTCTCTTCTTCATGGGCACAGCAATGCCACTGCCATCATGGCAGTTTGGCCTCCTCTTCCATCCCTGGGAGCTCCTGGGGCATCTGCTGCCCCTGCTCATGGCCCACAGCAGGGCTGGGAGGGCCCAGCACCCAGGAGGCCGGGGAGTGGTTCGGGGAGTGTTCTCTGGCACACAGTTGTTGTGTTTTTTCCCCCTTACCCTCCCACACCGTTACACTCTCTTCCCTTGGGTTCCTTCGCCCAGTGCGGACAGATTCCAGTGTCAACATATTTGCACGTCTCTGTGCTCCTGCACTCCGCTCACCTTCTGGGGTAATGGGGTGGCTCCAGCTTGGCGGCGGGTGGCAGCCATCCTTTGCCCTTTAGAGGCAGGCAGTTAGCATCCCCCAGACCCCTGCTGTTGCTGGAGGATGCACCTGCAGCAATAACCACTGCTGCCAGCCTGGCAGCTCCGCTTCCTCGCCTACTCACTGCGCAATCCGGGAATAAACTGAGATCTCTTGGACATGTGGCCTGGGCACTGACTTGGGGGTTGTGTCCTCCCTCTGCTCACCATGGACTGGGTTAGGGGGGGATGAGATGCAGAGCTAAGCCCAGGGCATGCTGCTTGCCCAGCCTGGGGCATGGGTGGAGAAGCACTACCAGGTGCAGGTCTTGCCATGGGGAGGGGGTCCGTATCCCTTCGGGTTTTATAAAACATCTCTTCCTTTGGAGGAGAGCCTTAATGCCAACATGCAGGGGCAGCGCTATGTAAGAGGTGTAAGGGAGCACTGCTCTTCAAAGTGAGAACAAGCAGCATGCTCTTAGCAGGGCTGTTTGGTTATCCTGGGGATTTTTCAAGTGGAGGGCTCCCTGGTCCTCCATGCAACCCCAAAGCCCCTGGGAGACAAGGGCTCAGGTGGGAACGGCACATGGGCAAGCACACAGAGCTGTCATTGCAGTCCCAGCTGTGGGGCCTCGTCACGCACACACAGGCCCGATTGTAGGGCACAGTGACGCCCTGGCTTTGGGATGACAGGTGCCCCCAGCACAGCCTTACCAGAAGCCTCCTCCCTCCCGCCCTCTGCGCACCAGCTGGCAGATCCCTTCCCTCGCCAGCCCCAGCAGCTGGCAGCCCAGTATCGGCAGGGGGTCCCCAGCTGCCAGCTAACACCACGAAGGGTAGCCTGGCTCGTCCCCCTAGTTGCAAAGGGGACAAGGAGGAGGCCCAGCAGAGTCCTTAAATGCTGGTATAAGGTGAGGAGCAAGAGGGGCTGGGGGCCAGATGTGGCCACAACAGCTCTTAGCTTTGGGTTTGCCTTGTGATGGGCACCAGCCAGCGAGAGCCAGCCCACTCCCACCTTTCCCACACCTATCCCACAGGTCTGCCTTAGGTGGGAGTGCACAAGGTCGGCAGGCAGCGCCCATGGGTGCACAACACCACTGCTCCTGCTCCCCAGCATCACGACATCTCCTCCTGCGCCCTGTGCCCCTGCCTCCTACAGCCCAGAGCTGCCTGTCCATCCTGGGGGTCCCTCCGCTCCCACCAGCTGCTCACGTCCATCCTCCAGGCATAGGAATGGGGGCAGGACCACAGCCTGGCCCCACCTGGCCCCACCAGCTGCCCCGGCAGCCGGGCTCTGGCCCCATCTCCCCCTCGGCTGTGCTTTGCTCTGCCCTGGCCCCGTGGCTGCAGGAGTGTCACTCCCCTGGGCACAAGGGGCCTTTGTGTGAGCAGAGCTGGCGGGCGGGGGGCCATAGCCCAGCCCAGCACCCTGAGCCGGAGCTGGGGAGCCGCAGCCGAGGGCACGTGCGTGGGCAGCAACTGCCACCAGCATGGCCTCACCGCTCCCAGCCAGGCTCAGCAGCGTCCCCACTGCTGCAGGGGCTGTCAGGGAGGAAAGCCCCCTCCTCACCCTCCTCGACCCTCCGGCACCAGCAGCAGGGTGGCAGGGACATCCTGCAGCCACTGCCGGCCCGGGGAACAGTGCCAACACCAGCACAGAGCTGGCACCTCCTTGGTGAGCCTCGGGACCCCTGCCAAGGGATGCCATGGGCTCAGCCACCCCGCGAGGGAGTGGGAGGGCTGGGGGCGCCGGGTGGGGGCTGAGAGCTCCGGGCAGCAGCTGCTGGATTCGGCCTTTTTCAACAGCTGCCATCTCAGCGCCAGCAACAGGGAATGTGCATGGGCCGGGGCTTTCCAGGGCCTGGCCGCGGTGTGTTAAACAAACTATTTATAGTGCTCACATCCCTCCCCAGCAGGAATGGCCCGTATTCCTTCTGCATGGGGCCGGGCGCTTGGGTGACACTGGTGTCCCCACCACCACCACCGCCACCCTCTCGGGTCCCCGCCAGAACGGTAAGATCTCCTCAAAGAAAGGAGGAGACCTTCCCCTTCCTCCTCTCATCTTCCCCCCCCCTCATTTCTGTTAGCTCCCAGTGCTATGCCCAGAGCTAGATTTGCAGCAAATCTTGCACACCTTGTGAAGAGGTGCCCAAGGGCCATGTTCTCCTTTCCAGCATCCCTGCTCCCTGCTAAATCCTCTGGAGCCTTAACCATGTGACAGCCACTTTAAGCATTGGCAGGTGCCAATGGTTGCTCTGTCCCCTGCACCTGCCTCTGAGGCAGCACGAGGGTCTTGCCCTCCCGTGAAGCAAGGCTCTACACACCTTGGCCCAAGAAACACACAGGCACAGGACTCCAGTGTCGTAAATCTTGTGTTTGGAAGTAGATACTGGTGGGATTTTATTTTCTTTCAAGGTTGCATTCCCTTCCCAGCGCTGTGCCTGACTCACCAGAGAAGCAGGGTTAAGTCCCTTCACCTCCCTGGGCTGTGCTTTTGCCCAACTGTGAAAGGAGGCTAAAGCCCCTGACCTTCCAGATGGGGAAAGCGGCTCGGCAGCGTCTCTGCATTTTTGGCAGAGACAAAAATCTGCCTCTTTACAAGTCCCAAGAGCTTGGCAAACAAGCCCTGCCCCACTTGCCGCCCAGTGCTGGGGTGTTGCAAGCATCTGGCTGTCTCAGCAGGGTAACTGCTCCTGCTGCTACCTGCACTCGCTCCCTGGCAAGGAGCAGGTTTCTGCAGAGGCCACACACAGAGGTCCCTTTGTTCCCAAGGGATTTTCAATCCCTTCCCTTGTGTATCTCTGCCACATAATGCTCAGACGCAATGTCCCCAGGAATGTGCAGAAACAACTCTGCTGCAACAGTTCTGCACCTGGCCGGCACCTCCCTTTCCCCCTGGGATCAGAGGAGAGGGTTCCCCCTGCAGACATGATACGATGGGCAGTTACCCTGGCTCAGGCAGGGCTTCTCCTAGGAATAGGTAAAAGGCTCCCCGGGGAGTAAGTTTTCCACTCTCCTCCACCACCACAGTTGCTACTGCTGACTAGGGACGCTGTGCTTTTCCCCCCAGTGCTCCCCAGCCTGCTCAGAGGCTGGATGCTGCAAGGGCCCTTTGCACAGGGAGGGGATATTCTGGCTGGGGCTGTACTGCTGGGGAAATCGAGGCACCGAGCGAAGCAGAAACTTACCCGGGATTGGCTGCAGCACAGCGAACCCAGGAGTTTCAAGAGCCGGCCAAGCACTGCACCCACTGCCTACCTGATAAAAGGGGAGAAGCTCCCTCCCAGGAAAACGTAAACCCTGACACAGCTGCAGCAAAGCTTTGGCTCCTGCTTCCTTCGCCTGAGCTCTTCCCACTTCCCGTAACACCGCCGGCACGGGGCCGGCAGCAGCACGCAGCAGAGCAGTGTGCCTGTGCTGGAGCCCTCTGACCACAGCAAACCCAGAGCCCAGGAGCCTCTGGGAGGCCAGTCCCAAGGGGCTGACGTCAGCCCCGGTCCTTGTAGCTTCTGGGCCTGGAGCTGAGCTGTTGGGGAACTGTTTCTGGTTTCGGCACATGGTGTCTCTGCGCTGAGGCACAGCCAGCCCACTTTCCTCATCCATGGCTGGCTCCCCAAGAGGAATCCACAGGGCTGGGAAAGGTCACCCTGGCTGAACTAACCGGCCTTGGATGGAACTCACTGAGCAAGGGACAGCTTGCATCAGGCAGGCTGGAGATGGAGCAGTAGCTTTCGGTCCCTCGTGTCTGTTCATTCTTCTAAATTCTGCTTGAGCGGGAGCCAAGAGCAGGGCCTTGGCAGGGATTTTGAAGGGAACAAGGGGAGGAAACGAAGCCAGACAGCCACCAGGAACAAAACAAAGGTTAGGTGCAGGAGGGAAGCGGAAGGGCATAGACGTGAGCCATGGACCTTCCTGCCTGCACCCTCACCCTGGCTAGCTTGTGCTCCCTGGTTTGCAGGACCCTGGCTGCTTGCCCCAAGCCAGCTCAGCTTGGGAGCACAGCTGGAAAGCGTGGGACACTGGTTACCAGCCTGCTCTGGAGCCCTTCGTGGAGCCAGATCCCAGCTCTTCCCCAGGGGAGTGCCCATCTGCTCCTCAACACTCGGTGCCTTGGGCCATCCTGTGCCCGCTCTCCTTGGCAGCCCGCCTGGTCTGCATTCCTGGCCCTTGTGGGAGCAGGGTGGCAATTGCTGGCGCTGGCAGAGAATGACAGGCAAGCGTATTTGGGACCCATCTGCCTGCTCAGGGGCTTCAGCGAAGCCTTGTAGCGAAACAGGACTCCAGTCCTGCCAGCCCACATTTCTGCGGTGGGCAGATGTTTTTCACCCCTCGCCCCCCTTCTTCCCCCAGCACCACCACCCCGACAAATGGGGTCCCGGGCTGAGGAGCAGTATCGCTTACAGGGAGCATGTGTCTGCCCGGGGAGGAGGGGGCATTTAAATGGACAGCTGGGTTTTTTTTGTTGTTGTTGTCCCTCGCTCTGGAGCTGCTCCTGCCATTTGGGCTGGCGGCTGGTCCACGCGGGGGGAGCTGAGCGGTACAGGCTCCTCTGGGAGAGGGCTGAGCAGTGCCCCGGAGCAGGAAGGATCCTAAGGAGGGTAAGAGCGGCCAGGGGAAGAGGTGGGCAGAGCAGTCCCCTCCAGCGCACCTCCCCCGAGCCGAGCAGCCCCCCGGTTCCCCGAGGGGGAGCGCACCGCGCTCGGGCCCCCGCAGCCCGCTCGGCTCGGGAGCTCCGACGCGTGGGGAGCCCCCGGGCAGCCCCC
>JAVJGI010000035.1:13392352-13414238 GCA_035590275.1 Ibycter americanus
CCCCGAGAGCCGGCCCCGCAGCCCCAGCCCCAGCCCCAGCCCCGGCGGGGACGGGGGGACCGACGAGGAGCGGCTGAGCCGCACCTCCCTCGCCCGCTCCATTAAGAAGATCACGCTGTCCAACTGGCACGGGGAGGGGGGCGCGGGGGACCCTGCCCGGACCGGCGGCGAGAGGAACCACAACAACAACAACAGCAGGGCAGGAAAAGCACAGTTCAAGGTAGGCGCTCCCCCACGCCGCGCCCTGCTCTCTCCCCGTCTTCCCTGCGGTTCCCCGTTCCTGGCCGCCGAGGGACCGGTAGGTCCTGCGGGGGCTGCGCCCCGGCCCCCTGCTGCCCTGTGCCCCTGCCCTCCAGGCAGCGCTGGCTACAGGGCTCCTGGGGTGGTTGCTTTTCCTCCCACTTTCCGCGCCCCACGCAATTCTCTGTACCGGCAGGCTGGAGGGCAGGAGGTCTGTGCGGGAGAGCTGGGGGTGAGCTCTCCCTAGCGCTAAGATGACCCAGAAAAGCTCAGCCCCAGAGCCCGGCTGTGGAGCGCTCAGCTCTTGGGATGCCCGTGATGGTGCGGTTGTGTGCGGGGAGCTGGCAACTCGCTCTCCCGTTTAGCAGAGGGGAAACGGAGGCTGGGAGAAGGGAAGTGACTCATGAAGGGTCACCCAGCCAGGCAGAGCTGGGACAAGGCTAGGAGCACAACCCAGGGCTCCCGGCACCCTGCCCTCCGAGTCTGAGCGCTAGCTGGCACGGAGGTCCGAATCCGACAGTGCCAGAGACCGGGAGACCCCCAGTGTGGCAGGGATGGGGCGGACGGCAGCTCAGAGACCTCGCCATTGCTGGCAAGAGCAGGCAGGAACTCCTTGGGATTTAACCCCGACCCGTAACAGCTGGTTTCCCGGCGGGATAGCGCTAGGGAGAGCTTCTCAGCCCACTGCCAAAACCCTTGTCTTCATTGCCAATAAAGGCCAGGCACGGCCTCGCAAGAGCTGCTGCTGTCTCCAGCACGCAGGCAGGTCCTCGCCGGGCAGCTGGAGCTTGCGCAGCCCAAGGGGCATCGGCACAAGGGCTCCCCTCTTTCATATAAGGTAGGGACACATGCCCGGCGTGGTGCTGTGGTGTGGGACTCCTGGGACGCTGCCAGGATCGGCCTCTCCTCCCTGTCCGGCATGGGGGGGTGGAGCTGGGGGTGGGGGGGCAGGCTGCAAGATGGAGCTTTGGGAGGGAGAGAAAGAGCCAGGGCACAGGGGAAAACATGCATTAGGCAGACTGGCAGCTGGAGGAGAGAGGGGAGCGCTGTCCCCCACACAGGGCGTGTTACGGCTTTCCCAAGTGTGTCCCCCAGCCCGTGGCTCTGCCCTTCACGCCTGCGCTGTAGGAATGGGGGGCTCCTCCAGGATGAGCACAGTGCAGCCCGGGAGGGTCTGACCCGACTCATCCTTGCTCGTGGGAAGTCACTGGCACCTATTCTACAGGAATGTGGCGAGCATGTGCGCCATGTTAATTTTGTTTTTAACGAAGGAAAGCAGTGTTCGCAGGGGAGGCAGCTGAGGCCGCTGCATTTGTTTCATGCGTGGCTTTGCTCATGTCATGAAGCCTGGGGTCCTGCTGGGGAGTGGTTAGCACAGCAGCTTACAGATGCCAAGGAAGGCACAGCTCCTTCTCCCAGCCTTCAATTGCTGTGAGAGTTTGTTGTTTTGCCAGAGCGAGGACACTGCTCCGGCCAGAGGGACCGGCGCGGGGGGGCAGTCCCGGTGGAGCAATACTGCGGGAAGGATGAAGTCATCCTTGTGCCGGCAGCCCTGTTTTCCTGCCGTTGATGGATCGTGAGATGAGGACTTTAAATAAAGCTCCCTTGTCACCTGCAGGCTTGTCTCCCATGGCTGAGCCCTGGGGTGGCTTACGGGCTGCAGCTGGCATGGGACGCCACTGCTTAGAAGAGGAGCTTCCTAGGGTCTTAAGCCTCATAAGCACTTTGTGTTTAGCTCCCCACCGTTCCCTAAACAGGCATCCAAACCTCTCCCCCACAGTCGGGCAGGGGGGTCCTTCTGGCACCCTCTGGCCAGACACGTTGAGCTCTCACTATGCCTGCCAGGCTGTGACTCAGCCTTGCTCCCTGCCCGCTTTTCCTGCTTGGGATGGGATGCTGTGGCATGGTGCAGTGGTCTGTCCTCTGCAGCCACCAGCCAGGCTTTGCAGGCCTCCAGAAAGGTCCAATGGTGCTGGTCTCCCACGGGTTATAGGTTTGTTGAGCTGTTTGTGGGGCTGTGAGCCTTTCTGGTGGCAGCTGCTCTAGTGCTGAGGGCTGCCATCCATGTTGGGACTCTTCTGCAGCCCCTTAGAGATGGTAAGAAGCCACTTTCTGTGCAGGGAGCGAGTCCTCCTGTTTTGCCTGGGTTGGTTCCCCCTTGGACATTGTCCCCAGTCTGGAGTGGTCCGAGTGGTGATGGGATCCACCACGCCATTTGCTGCAGTCTCAGAGGAGGGGCTGTCAGGGCAGCACACATTGCCCACCACTTTGTGTTGCCCTGTGCATGCTTGGATGGCTGTTACAGAGACAGCAAGGTGGCCCCAAGAAGGGAGTGGAAGGAGGTCCCTAAATTGGCCTGCTACATCCAGCAGCCTAAGAAAAGATCCATCCATAAAGGATGAGCATGACTGCCCTTGTACATGATCCAAGCAATCCCACGCACCTCTCCTCCTGGGGCTGGGCTCTATTAAGCATAAGGTAACGCGGAGTTCATCCTGGACCTCCTCTCCATGCCTGGCTGCAGCCTCTGGACTTCCTTCCTCCTGCCTCTCCTGCTCCCACCCTTGCCCCCATTCCCTGGGAGCCCTTCCCTGCGAGCCAGCCGCCCCCTTAATTCTTGTCTCCCAGCCAGGCCGAGATCAGGGATCGGCAACTGAGAGGATTCAGGTTCATGCTGGTGGAGTTAATGTCCTCCTGTGCCCTCACACCCCTGCCCTGCTGTCCTGGAGGAGGGCAGGGAGGTCGTACCCTAAACAACCTTAAGACAACCAGGGGCCAGTGGTGACCACTGCATGGGTTTGTGCCAGGTTTCAAGTCAGTTCAAGGGGAAAAAGGGTGTGTGTGTGTGTGAGCTACAATGCAGAAGGCACTGAGCAGAGCAGACTTTGGAGCTCTTGCCACTTGCTGGACGTGTGGCAGGAGCTGCGGGTGCTGCTCGGAGGAGCCTGGCCTGGATGCGTGAGGAGTGATGGGCAAGAGCCCAGCCAAGCAGCGCCTGTGTACTGCCGACAGCCTCCTCTGGCCCAGGGCGGGGGGAGGCGGTGGCATACTTCTCCATCCCCTCGGCTGCTGGGACAGCCAAGTGCTTCCAGGCTCATGGCTGTGCCTTCCCCTCTTTAGGTCTTCCTCAAGAAGGATGTGGATGCAGAGGATGAGGAGCAGGAGGCTGGGAGCCTCCAGGCCAGTGGTTTCTGCTCTCTGGTGGACAGAGGTTCCCCCTTCTGTGCGGTATGTCCCCCTGCCCTTGCTGTTTAGGAGGGCCTGACCCAGGGGTGTAGCTTGGGGGTGAGCAAGTGAGGGCGGCTGTTAGTGGGGCACAGATGGAGCCTCAGCGCTTTAAATGAGCAAGAGGACAAGCTGGGCATGACAGGTCAGCTCCCAGGCCAGTGCCCAGAGGTTTTACTGCTTCCCAGGGAGCTAGATTACAGGCTTCTCCAGCCCTGGCAGTGTCAAGAGACTGAAGATCCCAGAGTTGCAGGAGGGCCTGAGAATCTGTGTTGCTGTTTAAAAAAAATAATAAGGCAGAGGATTTCTGTAGTTCTTGTGGTTAGGCAGAAAGGCTTTGAAAAGCGACTCCCATGCCGTCAGCAGGGCAGCACATGCCAGAGTGCTTAGAGAGCCTGAAACAGTTGCCCGAACCCCGCTGCTCTGCAGGCTGCTGGGGGATTGTGCCCTGGTGGGCTCAGGGGCAGGTGGGACTCTGTGGGGCAGCTCGCACCCAGCCCCCTTGGGGAGGCAGGCTGCCCTGGACCAGCCCCAGGAGTAATTTCTGGCTGGTGAGAAGTGACAGCAAGCCCTGAGCCTTTGAGTTTCTCCTGAAGATGCTCAGACTCCTGTTTGCCACCAGTTGTGCACAGTCAGGTCCCCATCCCTGGGCAGCAGGGTGGGAAGCAAGTGCCCGGGTGGCTGTACTGTCCCCTGGGCTGCGTGCAGCTGGGGCCGGGGCTGAGTTTGGAGAGGGGCCAGCACCTTTGCTGGCTGACCTTCGCCGTCACCTCCAGCGGAGCTGGAGCCTGGACAGAGGGTTTCGTCAGCGTCAGCTGGCCACGAGGCCGAGTCCCAGAGGAGATGCTGCACTTTCCGTCCCCCCTGCACTGCTTGCTTGGGATGGGGGTCTCTGAGTGCCCCTAAAGGAGTGGTGGGCTGAGCTAATCGGGGACCTGCCCCATGGCTCCCCATCCCATCCCCTGGCAGTGTCCTCAGGGGTGACACCAAACAGATGCCACAGACACAAATGCTTCTCTCAGGGATGCACAGCCTCCGGCTGGAGGAGCAGCAGGCGCCACATCCGCCTTCAAAGTGGGTGCAGGGACCAGCCCAGGTGCTAGGTGCCATCCCGCCAGCCTGGAATGACCTAGGGCTGAGGGACAGCCTGGCAACCCCCTTCCAGGGCTGTGAAAGCCACCAACGTGGCCTTGGTAGAAGGGAGCTGTGCCTCAGGGTGTTGGGAGAGAACTCCAAATATGTCAGTGAAGGAGTGGGATTGAGGATGAGGCAGGCTGACGTACTTTATTTGGGTTTCTGAAACGCTCCTGGGAGGTGATGGGGAGGGCTCCTTGGGGCACTATGCTGACCCCCTCACTTCTGCCCACCCCAGGTGGCAGGACCCCTGGTGTCATTACCTCAGAAAGAGAGCCCCAAGGGCAAAGAGCCTGCTGCAGCACCAAGGTGCAGTGGGCGAAACAGCGCAGGAGCAGCCCCGATCCTTGACCCAAGCCCTCTGGTAGCCCAGTTCAACCGGGAGATGCTGCAGGTGAGGCCAGCCAGGGCGCCCGCCCAAGGGGCTGCATGGAGAGTGGGGCGGGGGGGCCACCGGCAGCCTTTCATGTGAGCTGCGGGGTGGGGTGCGCAGCGGGGAGGGCTGAACTCCCGGCCCCGAGCGAAGCCATGGTTGTGGCATGAGATCATGTTTGGCCGCCTCTGCCTGGCTGTCGGCCCTGGGGAGAGGGGGTCAGCCTGCACCAGGGCCCTGCTTCCTCCCTACATGCACATGCTCCTCCCGCCCCGCATCCTCCTCCCAGCTCCCTTCCCTCCCCAGCAGCGTGGGAATGGGGATGCGCAGGGGGGTTGCTTCCGCACCATGCTGGGGAGGGTGCATGGGCGCTTGCACCGGGCAGCAGGGTGCAGGGATAACAGATGCTTTGTGCAGGGATGTCCCACGCAGAGACTCCCTTGTCTGGCCTGCCAGGGGGGAGGTGGGGGGAGCGGGCAGGGCTTCTCCTGCTGGGCTGGGGCAGATGCTGGAAAGAAGTGAGATGCCACTCACCTTCCCACCCCCATCACCACTGATGCCATCCTGAGCCCCTTTGCTGGCCTGTTGGTGCTCAGAGAAAATGGGATGTCAGCCAAAAGGGTGCCCTTCAGTCTTTGTCACAACTTCGGGGAGGTTTGGGCTTGGGTCCCCAAAGCTACATCCTCGGGGCTCTGGTGGAGGTGCCAGGCCACGTGTCTCTTCCCACATTGCAGGCGGAGGGCTGGGTGCGAGGCAAGCTGTGGGACCTGAAGGATGGCTGCGACCTCCAGGACTGGGAGGAGGTGTCTCAGACCCTGCAGCGGGACATGAAGGATTTCGAGAACACGATGATAAAGCTCAACCAGGTGAGGCTGGGCAGCAACATGGCTCCCATTCCCCACAGCACCCGTGCCTGTGGGCTCTCCACAGTGAAGGGTCCCTGGAGCCCCAGATGCTAAGTGGGTCCCTTGGCCCCACAGATGGGTGAGCAGCTGATGTGGCGGGCAAGCCCCAGTGCGGAGGCGGTGCGGAGGCAGCTGCTGGCCCTGCGGGACCAGTGGCAGCTCCTGAAGCAGACAGCCACCAGCCAGAGCAAAGCGCTGGGGGGGCTGCGGAGCCTGCAGGATTTCAACAGGAAAGCCGAGCAGCTGGAGGCATGGATCAGGCACAAGGTGTGGGGTCTGGGGAGCACAGTCTGGGGAGAGGGACAGCCTGGCTGTCTCCCTGCCTTCTCACATCATACCCTGGCCCAGGAGGAGAAGCCCTCCCTGGCAGCCCTCCTGCAAGAAAGTCCGGACAAGATCCAGCTCACCCGCCGCATCCTTGACTTGAAGGAGGTGAGAGGGTGCTGGGGGGCCACCAGCATGCTGGGGACCCCGAACCTGATGAGCCTGGGGCATGGCACAGGTCCCTGAGGGGGGATGCTGATGTCTGTCTCTCTGCTTGGACCAGGAGGAGCAGCAGTTCCAGAATCTGCACAAGGAGCTAAACAGCCTGGCCCAGAAGCTGGAGAAACAAGGCAAAAGTGAGAGCAGGAGCATCTCAGCCCGTCGCAAGCACCTCAACAAAATGTCAGTGAAGGGGGGACAGTCTGAGAAGAGCCAAGCCAGGCACAGGGAGCCGATGAGCTGGGAAGCAGGACCCCCTGAGCCTCCTGCCTGCCTGCCCGCCCTCGCCCCAGCTCTGCATGGCTCCTCAGGGGAGCACAGGCTGCCCTTCACCTCTCCCCTTCCACCCGTGCAGGTGGCTGCGGCTGCAGGGAACCCTGAAGGAGCACCATGAGGCTCTGCAGCTGGCCCTGGAGGTGGCTGCCTTCCTCCAGCAAGCAGATACCCTGCTTGGGGCCATCCACACCAAGGTACCAGCACTGGAGCCAGGGTCAGCCTGGTGTGGGGCTGTTGCGTAGCCAGAGCAAAACTGGGCAGGCAGCACGTTACTCTCATCCCCTGTGTGGGAGCTGCTGTGGTCCCAGCACCCTCAGCCTGGGGCTCAGGGAGAGAGCTGGGGGACAGAGTCTGGTGTAGGAAGGGGAGCCAGAGCGGCAAGCACAGCTTTGCAGCATTCCTTTCTGCTGGAGCTGAGGGCAGGGCCCTGTCCTCCTCCCACTGCTCACTGCAACTTCTTAACAGCAGAGGAGCATCTGCAGTGTAGGGAAGCCAGGGGAGGCTGAGCCATGCCGGGATCGGGATGTCAGGGACATAGCCAGCCAGGTGATGGTAAGTACAAGGCTCTGCCTCATCCTCTGAGCCCTGGGGAGCATTCTGACAGGGGGGATGTGTGCCTTCCTGGGTCAGCACTGACACCAGCAGGGTTAGGGGCTTGGTGGGCACCCCACAGCCATGTGGGGTGGCTGAGGCTGTGTGTGTGATGGATGGCAGATCCTCCCCAGGGCAGCCGGGGACCGGGCTTGGCGCTGTCCACTTCTCCTGCCCCCGCAGGGCTGGTGGTGGGTTGCCATCATACACTTGCACCACAGCCACGGTGGCTGGTCCCTCAGCAGCCATGTGATCACTCCCTGGCTGCTCTCTCTCCTCCAGATGCTGGATGTGACCGTGTCCCAGCTCCTCAGCCTGCAGCCCAGCCTGGCAGCCCAAGTCACCCCCAAGCACCGAGATGTCAAGGAGAGCTGGGCACAGCTCCAGCAGGCACTGAGGTAGGGCACAGCCTGGCAGGAGCCCCAGGGCTACAACCCTGACTCCCCAGCACTGGGGCCAGAGACTTGGGGAAAGACCTGGGTTACCCCTGGCAGGCTGTCTCTGGGGCGCCAGCTCCACTTAAGGTTTCCCTCCATCCTCTGCTCCCCTGGGCCTCCCTTGCACCCCTTTCCCAGGACAGAGAAGGCTCCGGCACTGATGAGCAATTCCCTGGGGTGCAAAGCTGTGGCTACGAGCGCTGAGCCCCGAGGAGATGATAGTGGCCGTGGGGCTGTGGGGAAGGAAGCAGGAGACAAACGGACAAGAGGCCCATGGAGCACGGTGAGCACAGGCATCTGCCTTCCTCCAAGCATCTCCAGCACCTTTGCCTCGGAAAGACGAGGGAGCTTGTGGGAAAGGGGTTTGGGTGTTAGGCAAAGCACAAGCTGAGCACACCTGGACCTGGCCCCACCACTTATGGGAGGTGATAAGTGCTAGGCCTGGGGCAAAGCAATGCATGCTTTGGGCTGGCAAAGGAGGAAAAAGCCTTTGTGTCGTAGGTGCTGAAGGATGTGCCGGGGAAGATGGCAGAGCACAAGAGAGGGGAGGAGAGCAGCCCTGGCTCCCCAGTGGTGGGGCAGCCCCCTCATGGAGGGGACAGCAAAAGGTACTGGCTCACAGAGGTGGCTGTGGGGAGTGGGATGTGGAGTTGGAGGGTATGAGGGTGGAGGTCCCCTGTGTAAGGGGGGATCTTGCAGCCCCAGCTGTCCCTCTCTCTGCAGGAGGAGAGAAGCAGAGGCTGAGTGGGGGACAGGGCAGCCAGAGGCCCAGGTGCAGGACGTCTGCCAGGTGAATAGAGTGATGTCTCCCCAAGAGTCCCCTTTGCTCCCTGCCCAGCCAAGGGAGCCAGTGTTAGGGAGGGACTCCCTTCCCTGATCCCCTTCTGCTGCTGCCCCTCCCCGGTCTGGGCACTAATGCACCATGTCTCCCGGCTCCTTGGCAGACCCTGTCCCCACACAAGGAGAGCGTGGTTCCCAGAGTCCCCCCATGTCTGCTGGGGGATATGGAGAGCCCAGAGGCAGCATGGATGCAGCGGGAGCCCATGGACCCCAGCTCCAGCACCAGGGCTGTGCTCCTGGTGAGCCCCTCGGGTGTGGGGTGGTGGGGTGACACTGTTCAGGGCCCACCCTAACTGCCCTCCCTGCCTCCCAGGAGGGGCCGGTGCTGGGGAGGCCCCCGGGCAGCCCGCAGGTGGATGCCATGCTGAGGGAGCTGGGGGAGCTATGGGAGGACCTGCAGAGGAAGCACCAAGAGAATGGTGTTGTGCTGCAGGAGATCGATAAGGTACGTGGGGGCAGGGCTGGGGCTGGCACGGGTGTGTACCCGGACTGCAGCAGCTAGTCGGGGATCAGCAAGCAAGGCTGGTGCCCATGAGGATGGGAGCTGTGGCATTGGCACTGACATCTCTAGCTGGCCCTGCAGCCTGTGCACTGCTCCAAGTGTGCCACCTGAGCTGCCAGTGCCTCGGTACCCACAGTGGGGTGGTAGCATGGCTCCTGCCTCCTCTGGGCAGCTCAGAGCCAGGCTGATGGGCTCCCTGCTCTCCCTGCAGGCACTGAGACTGGTGGGGGAGCTGGACCAGGCTGAGCGATGGCTGCAAGCTGTGGCTGGGTCGCTGTCGGAGCCAGCCACTATGAGAAGCCCAGTGGAGCTGCGCAAGGACTTGGAGGAGATGGGCCAGCTGGAGAGGCAGCTTCTGCTGTGTGGCCTCAAGCTGCAGGCACTGCGGGAGGAGGTGACGGGCAAGTCACCTGCTGAGCAAGAGGGGGCGAGGAAGATGCAGAGGAAGGTGGAGATGGTGGAGGAGAAGTGAGTCCTGGGGGAAGGTGCCTCCTTTCTGGTCCCCAGATTGGGCGGGGAGGAGGATGCTTGCCCCGAGGTATGGAGGGTGCTGTCATCTGTGATGGGCACTTGTCCCTGCAGGTTGGCATGTGTGCAGGCAGCCCTGCGGCGCCGGGCAGCGGACCTGCGTGACTCCCTGGTACTGTCTGAGTTCCTGCAGGACCTGCAAGAGGAGGAGGCACGGAGCCGGCAGGGACCTGCAGCGGTGAGCAGCGGGGGCAGGCATCCCTTGGTTTTGCCTAGCACCTGGGACTGGCCCAAGGCTTGGTTCATGGCTAGCGGGAGACCCCGTGGGTGTCCCCCTCCAGCCCAGCTGCCTGGGGGGGTCGCTCCTCATGTCCCTCACACCCAGTGCTTCTGTTGGTTTCAGCCAGGGAGCAGGCCTTGCGGCTCGCAGGGGTCTTTTCCCCTGCTCTCAGCCCAGGCCAGGCAGCCATCGAGCAGTGAGGACATGAGCCACCCCTTGGGAGAGCTGCAGGAGGCTGTGGAGATGCTGAACGATGCTGCGAAGGAGCGGGAGCGTGTCATGGAGGTGGCAGCGGAGACAGAGAGCCTGGAGCAATTGGTAGGGGATGGAGGCAGAAGGTCTGGGGATGCAGCCAGGTAGTCCACCTGCAGCTGGACATGCTGGCTAGTTGGGGTTGGGCATGGGCCTTGGCTGGTCCCAGTGGGACACAAGGACATTGGGATACATGAGGACCACTCTGTGCAAGGCTGGTATCCTCATCCCTCCTGTGACTGGTGCTCCCTGCCCTTTTGTCTGTGTATGGTAGGGTGCTCCTAGGCTGGGGCTGCATGGTGAGCGGTGGCCCAGGGGCTCCCACTCCGGGGCTCATCTCTCTCCCCACCCCACCCATCCAGGTGGCAGAGGTTTCCCCACGCCTGGAGGCCCTTCGATGCAGAGCTGAGGCCCTGGCTCACGACACTGCCCAAGCAGAGAACAGCTTCACTGCAGTGAAGAGTGAGAAGGACCTCCAGGGGCTGCAGGGCTTGCTAAGCCAGCAGCAGGAGATGGAGGTGAGATCCAGGGAGCACCGCAGCTGGCCATGCCCATGGTGGGGAGGTGTCCTGACTGGCTGGGGCCATTCCAGGGAGGTGCTGGCCCCTGGGGGCCCAGGTGGCATAAGCCTTGGCACACAGCAGCAGGCCAGGCTGGAATTTTCCAGCAGAGCTGAGCCCTGCCCCATTCGGCTCCCCTCTGCCAGTGCGGGCCAAGTGAGGGGAGAGAGCTTGCATCAGCTCCCATGTGCCAGCACCCAGCTGCCAGCACCTCACTCGTCTTCCCGATGATGGGGAGGTGGCTCATGTGAGCAGAGCAGTCAAACCAGGCAGCCCTCCGCTTTGCCGGTCCTACCCACCAAGGGTGGCTCTGCCCTTTCCCTGCAGCCCCTGTGCCAGCATCCTCCCCTCTACCCCCGCATCCTCCCCTCCATCCCTGCATCACAGAATGCAGGGGAGTCCAGCCTGGGTGCAGAGGGTTTAGATGCATCCTGAACCTCTTCTGCCTTGTGATCTGTAGCGTGCAGTGTCGGAGACTCTGCAGGGGCAGCTGGAGGAGCTGGAGAGGGCAGCTGCCCACTTGCAAGAGCTCTGCCCTGCTCGGCTGTGCCCCGTCAGCCGGGAGGTGCAGGAGACGCTGTGGGCCTGGGCAGGGCTGCAGGAGCTGCTGCGGGAGACCCGGGCCCGCGTGCAGCAGGCTGGCCGGCTGCGGCACTTCTTCAAGGATTACTTAGCCATGATGTAAGTGGCGATGAGCCGTCGGGATTGCCTCTGTGGTGGTTGGTGGGGAGCTGGGGGGAGCGTGGCATTGCCAGAGCATGAGCTGCTGGTGAGTATGTGGGCAGTGCCAGAGCTCTAGCCAGGCAAGACCATGGGGAGCCTGGAACAGAGGGCTGTGCCCAGGGCTGCCTATCATGGGGCAGCTCCACGGCATCTCGCCCTGCCCTGCCAGACTTGCCGCTACCCCAGCAAGCTGCTTCCAGCTATCCCTGAGCATCAAAGCAGCTTCCCTGGGGCCTGCAGGGCTGAGGAGGGGCTGCGTCATTCCTCAGCTCCCTCAGCCCACAGCCCACATGCCCACAGCTCCTGGACAGAGGACACGCGCGCTCAGATCTTCTCTGAAAGCCCAAGCAGCCATGGCCTCCAGGAGACTCCATGTGAGGAGCTGGAGGGGAGGATCGAAAGGAAGCTCAAGGAGTTCGAGGCACTGGCGGCGTCGGGGCAGCAGCTGGTGTCTGAGGAGCACTACCTGAGTGCAACAGTAAGGACAGGGGAAATGGGGTCGGGGAAATGGGATGGGGGAAACCCTCAGCACCACCCAAAATCCTCTGGGGACAATCCCTGGAGGAGAGAGCGAGGTGCAGGTGCAGAGCCCCAGCGAGTGGTACAGGGTTGGCCATGCATCTCCGGGGCTGCTCAGGGCAGGAAGGAGTTTCACCCAGCAATGGATGCAGAGACCTGAGATAATGTGACTTGACTGTATCCCGCTCCCAAAAACCTCCAAAACTGCTCTGTAGTGAGGTGTCCCCTGCTCTCAGCCCAGGCCAGGCAGCCACTGAGCCACTGTCCCTGGGCCAGGGGTCCTGGCAGGCTGCCCAACATCTCTCCCCTCAGATAAAGGAGCGCTTGGAGGAGCTGCAGAGCATGCTGGGCTGGGTGCTAGTGCGCTGGCGAGCACAGAAGCACCAGCGGGACCCAGGGAGCAAGCAGGAGGACAGAAGGGAGCCAGAGAGCCCCTCGGGCACATCCCTCACCAGCCAAGTGAGTATCCAGCCACGCTGAGGCTGTCAGAGAGCCAGATCATCCTCAAGGCTGAGGGTAGCAGAGGCACTGGATGGAGCGGGTGGTGCAGAAGTAGGGGAGTGGTGTGTGCAAATACTTCTGGGACTCTAGGTTTGAGGCAGGACAAAGGGAAGATTGTCCTGGGAAGGTGCCTGGCCCTGACAGCCCTTCTGCCATGTTCCCTCTTTTGCCTCACTCCCCAGGAGCAGTGTGCCCCCTGTGCTTGGCCCCAGCTGGAGAGCATCCACAGCCCAGTGGAGCTCACACCCTGCTCCCTCCTTGAGCCAGTGCAAAGATCAGAGCCACAGCTGCCAGTGGGAATGGTCACCTCCCCACCGGCATCGCCCCTCTCAGATGCCCCATCAGGAGTGGAGCAGAGCTGGCGGGAGGCCAGAAGCTCAACACCCCACGCTGCAGGACCGCCCAAGGAGGCTGCCATCTGGGATCCCGCTGAGACCTCCACGCTGCTGCTGCCACCAAGGGGCCCCAGTGGGCTGGGGGGGACGGTCAACCTCATCCTCAGCATCGGCAAGAAGGGCGAGAAGAAGAAGGCACAGCCGGTGGCTGGCAGCGAGTTGCTGGGGGAGGAGGCACTGCGGACGGTACGTTTGGGGATGGTAGGCAGCTTTGGCAGAACCATGGGTGAGCACCTGATGCCTGCCCCAGGGCCAGCCACCGCTGTGCAGCCAGGGCAGCTCCCCACAGCGCTGATCCCATGCAGACAGGAAGGCTTTGAGGGCTGCTTAGTAACTGCTGTGCTGGGACCCCCCCTGGGCCGCTTCCAAGCAAGCTGTTGGGGCTGTGTCAGTCTCAGGAGAGGGACCTTTGGCTGTTTCCATGCTGAGTGATGCCCAAGAGCTAAGGACCACCTTGCAGCACCCCCTTTGCCTGCGCTCTGCTGCTGCAGCTCCTTGCCCACTCTGCCCTCAACTCTTTCTGTGTCTCTCTCTCCCCCCGCTCAGCTCCCTGCCACTAAACTCTCAGGCTGTAAAACCTTTTGGAAGCGTTGCCAGGGGCTTTTAGGAAACACTTGGGGTAGTTTAAAGCGAAAGAGAAAGCCGCCTCGCCAGCTGGTGAAAGAGGTAATGTTCCCAGGGGAGGCTGCATGCTGGGCAGAGTGGCTGCATGGCGTGAACCTGCCTGCTACCAACCCTCCTGGCCATGCCGCTGTGCCCTGCTGGCGGTGCTTCCTCAGGAGAGCGGGAACCCTCCCAGCGCTGTGGGCTTCAGCATGTGGGTGCTGGGGCATGTGAGGAGGGGACTCGGACAGGGCTGGCCGCAATTTGGCCCCCCAGGTAAGTGGTTTTGGTCGCTGTGGGAGGCACGGTGAGCTGGTGGGAAAGCCTCCCCCCTCCATTGCTGGGGGGCAGCAGTAGTCCCTTGTGCAGCCAGCTGAAGGGGGCAAGGGTGGATGGGGCTGTGTGAGGGTGCACGTTCGGGGGGGGCTTGCTCTGGGTTGCATGGCTTCTAACCCAGGGGCTGGAAGCCTGGTATTTTGTTGGAGCTTCCATCCATTTGTTGCTCCAGAGCCTGTGCAAAAGGCTGTGTGCGAGCTGGCCCGAGGGCAGCTGCGGCCGGCACCCTACCAGCCAGGCTGGGTAGCCCAAGGGAGAGGGCAGGGGGCTGGAGGGGCCAGAGGGCATCAAGGCAGGGTGAAGGGTTGCCGGGCTGTCAGGAGGGTTTTGGTAACAGGCCCCCTCCTGCCTAAGGGGTACGGGGGACACTGATCCAGTTCCTGTAGACAAAGCCCTTTGCTTTCATCCTTGTAGCTGCAGAAACCCGGGAGAGGGGCTGCCACTGGGCTGGAGAGGGTGTCCACAGGGAAGGGGAGGGGAAGGGGCTGTGCTCAGCCCCTGCCCTTGCTGTTGTCCTGCTATGCTGCCTGGGGGCATGGGGGGTGGCAGGGATGGGCAGCAGTCACTGCTGTCTCTGTAGCTGCCCACAAGTGACAGCTCAGAGGGCAGCAGTGCTGGGGAAACAGCCATATGGCAGAGGCAGACCCTGCTGTACTGCGCTGGCGGACTCCATCATGGGCGGAGGTTTCCTTGCCTGCGCCAAGGTGGGAGCAGCCCTTGAGGGGGCTGAGGTGAAGCTGTGGCACTCCCAGCTCTGCATGTGCTGCTGGTGAGCGTTTTTGGCTGCCTGCTCCCACTGGCTCCCTGCTTGCCCAGGCACAGCATGGAGAGGGGATGGTCGGTGCAGGGTGGCGGAGGCTCCGGCCGTGGGGGTCACTCTCTCCTTCTCTGTGTCCCCAGGTGCCAGTGGAGCCTGGGAAAACCTCTGGTGCAAAGCGGCTGCCCGCTGTCGCCCGCCACCCTCCAGCATCCAGCGGCGGGCCACCGGCCACCTCCCACACCCTGCCCAAGGCTGGGGCCGGCTCCATCTTCAACAGCCTGCAGCGGCGGGAGCAGGCGAAGGCCGAGCAGGCCCGGCTGCTGACGCTACAAGGCATCATGGGCGCCAGCTCCCTGCAGCCTGCACCCGAGGAGCGTCATGGCCCCAGCAACACATGGCCTCAGAAGTGCGGCCGGAGGAAGGGGGGGCCGGGGGCAGCCGCTGCTGGACCCCCACTTGGGGAGCTGCTGCTCTACGTCAGGAACCCGCTGGTGCGGGACATCGATGCTGAGTGCGGGGCAGCCCCCCAGGACCCCCGCCTCCTCAGCCCAAAAGCCACATACCCCCACCTTTCCCTGGGCTCGGTGCTCAGCCTGGAGCTGCCCAGGGACGCGGTGGTTCAGGGGTGCCACCAAGGGCCCATGGCGCAGTGGGAGGAGGCGGAGGGGCAGGAGCAGAGGCAGGGTGGGGGGCTGAGGCCATGGGAGCCCACAGGCACGCACAGGGCTGGGTGGCGGGCGGAGGTAGCTGTGGATGGGCACAGTACCCAGGGGCCCAGCGAGGGGCTGGGGACATCCCCCAAGAATGAGAGAGGGACGTGGTTTGAGGAGGTGAGCTTCAACCCCAGCTACAGCCGGCAAAGGGCGTGTGGTTCTGGGGAGGAGCACGGGAGCCCGCGGCGCCCTGGCAGTGCCAGCAAAGACCTCCAGGACTTCAGGCCGAGCCAGCCGTCCCGCATTGGCGTGCTGCCCGAGTGGGTTGACAGGGAGGGCAACGCGCTGGCTGCCCGGCTGGGCCAGGATGGCAGCCCCAGCACCACCAGCAGGGCCAGGCATCGCAGAGCCCCTCAGCTGGAGCTTGGACCGTCCCCTGCCGGCATCCCAGGCAGGGCAGGAGCCATCCCCGGCACTGCCTGCACAGAGCAGCCAGCTGGCAGCAGCCAGCCCAGAGGGTCCCCGGCTTCCCCCGCTGCCCCCACCCAGCTCTCTGTCTTTGAGTGGGCGCTGGGGTCCCCCCAGCCCCCCAGCCCTGTGTCAGGCACTGGGGAGGCTTGCCACCCTGCTCACGGGCAGTTTGAGGAAGAGGAGGAGGAGTTGCAGGCCATCTGGGATGAGGCGGGTGAGCAGCGGGCACCCAGCCCACTGGCAGGCAGCCGTGCCCGCCGCCGGCCAGAGAGTGGGGCAGGCAGCTTGCCCAGCCCTGATGCCACTGCTGGTGGGCCCCTCATCCTCTCATCGGCCAACAACGTGCTAGTGGCCAAGTTCACCCTTCCCACCGCTGCCCAGCTCCTCCACAGCCCGTCAGGAAAGAAGAGCCCCAGCGCAGGGCACGGCGGCGGTGGCAGCCCCAGCAGACAGGGGGTGTCCCCCCGTGTGGAGGAGCTGGTGTCCACAGCCCCCTTGGATGGCCCTGGTGCCTGGGATCGGCGGAGGCACGGGGAAGAGGAGAGAGAGGGCAGCAAGGTGAGAGCTGGGGGCTCTCCCTCGGGGTCATGCGGGGAGTTGGGGGGCGCCCCAGGCAGCAGCTGGGTTACCCACTGGCAAATGTGACCTGTGTTTGGGGACTTCCCGACGCTGGTGGCCCCTTTGCTTCAGCTGGTGGGATGGGGAAGAGCTAGGTGCTGAATTTGGGGGTCCCTTGCGGCATGCACCCCGCTGCCAGCCCTCAGCCTTAGCAAGGCAACACTTCACCCCAAAAGCCTGCAAACAGCCCAGCACCTGCCCAGGCCATAAAATTGCTCCTGTTGTCCCATTTTCACCTTGCCATTTCCTGCAGGGGATGGGCCAGACAGACCCCGTGTGTCCGGGGGCTGATCTGGCATTGCCGGCCCCAGTGCTGCTTTGCTTACCCCCTGTTCCCTTGCAGGCCCCTCCCGGGAAAACGGAGTTTCAGATGATGAAGGGGACGCTGGAAAGGAAGCACGTGTTGCAGACAGGAGGCAGGAAGGTACAGACATGGCTGCGGGGCTCCTTCGGGACTGATGGTGCTGGGGTGTGGCAGGGAGCATCCATGTTTTGGGGGCAGGAGTGAAGCCAGGGATGCTCCTGGCACTATCGTGGCAGTGCTGCTGGCCATGCTGGGAGGGCAGAGCCCACCGGCTGGGTTGCATTTTGAGTGGCAGGGGACTGCCTGTCTTCTCCCAGACCTGCTGGCATCACAATTATCCCCTGCTTGTGTCCTACAGGCCAACTGCCGGGCCTGGGGCCTCTTCCACGCTGTGCTGATGAGGCAGACACTGTGCTTCTACCAGGACCGCAGGGACAGCCTCAAGGTGCAGCAGGGGAGAGCGGGGTGACATGTGGGATGGAGGGCTGGCAGCAGGGTGCCCTTGCCACTGGGGCCAGGGAAGGCAGAACCTGCCAACCATGCTGCTGCTCTTGCTGTTCCCTGTGCTGCAGAGCTCTGTGGTGGCCCTTCCCCTGAACCTCTCCGGGGCAGTCTGCACCCCAGACACCGAGTACACCAAGAAGACCAACTGCTTCAGGCTTCAGTGAGTCACCCCAACTCAGGGCAGCCAGGGTCTCATAGCCACAGCCCTTGGTGATGTGTCCCTGCTGGGACAGACACACACCAACACCTCCAGCCAGGGCCAGCTCAGTCCGGTGCTCAGATGAGAATTGCCTTCGTTCTTATCTGCTTCCCTTCCTTCCCAGGCTGGCAGGGGCTGTGGTATCTGCACCCCACATCTGTCTCATTGTCAACTTGTTCTCCCCTGCCGCAGGCTGCAGGATGGCTCCGAGTACCTCCTGAGGGCCCCCTCCCAGCCCCTCATGAACGAATGGGTCTCCAAGCTGCAGCAAAACTCAGGTGAGCAGTCCTTGATGGCAGAGCTGGGGCCCGGCTCTATGTGATTACCATGGATGGGCAGCCCCCACCAAGCCCTCTGATGCATGGGGGGTGAGAAGAGAAGCAGCATGGTTTTGTCTCTGATTTATGCATCCTCCTAACCTGCCTTGGGAACAGTAGTTTTCTGTCAGGCAGGATTTGGAGGCTTTGTTTTCACACCACATACACAGTTATAAATCAGGAATAGCACAATTGACGTCAGCAGAGCCTCAGCAGCAAAAAGCCAGTGTCAGGAAAATTATAATTGTGCTTCAGTGTTTCTCCATCTCCTTGTGGGACCTGGAAACCCCTTGCCTGCCCTCCAGGCAAAGGGACCATGAAGTCTTCCTGGTGCTGTACCCATACCCAGAGGGGCTGAGGCCCTGCCACGAAATCCTGGGCTGGTTGGCAGGACCAGGAGCAGGCACTACAGCAGGAGGTCAGAGGGGCCAGCCATGCAGCATGGACACCCAGAGCTGGATCTGGCTCTATGGGACAATCCTGTGCACTGCCAGCACCCAGCAGGATGTTTGCTGTGCCCCCAGGTTTCCCCAAAGTGGATTACTTCCAGGCAGCAGCACAGCGTGTCGAGGGCACCGGCGGTGCTGGTGGGTGAGTAGCCAGGAGCCAGCTGGCTGGGTCTCATTGTTACAACTCTCCCATACTTGCCAGTGTGTGCTGCTCCAGCAGGGCATTGGTGGGTCAGTCTGGTTCTCTAAGTCTTTGCCACTTTCTGGTTTCAGCAAGGTCCCCAGCCCTGGGAGCTCTCATCTCCGGGGACATCATCAGGTCGCAACCACCAAGAGCCAGGAGATCATGGTGCTACCCTGCTCAAACGCCTGGCTGCAGCAGCCTCTGGGCAGCCAGGATGGCCGAGCCGATGGGGCTGTGACTGCAGCAGGTGACTTTCCTGCCTGGCTGGGCTCCTGCTGTCCCTCAGCTCCTCTCCCCAGCCCAGAGCAGGGCGAGGCAGCCGACGGGGCGAAGCTGAGGGCTGTCGGTCAGTCTTGACTTTGGTAACGTCTGGGGCAGGAGTCCCAGGGCCCCCATGCCCAGGAATGGGGTTGGGAGGGGGGCCAGTTATTCCCTTCACTTCCTGGGATACTGGGATAACCACAGATTTCCGTGTCCTCACTGGGGCTGTCAGGGGTGCCCTGTGGTGGCCTTGCCTTGTGACATGTCTCCATTGTGCTTCAGAGGACACTCATGAGGCCAGGCACAGGGAGCAGCAGTGGTCACCCAGAGGGTCCCCCGGGCTGTGGGACAACAGCTGCCAAGACGACGACTACGGGCTGGTGGCCAACAAGAGAAGGTCCTACTCCTTCACCTCAGGTACGGCCCTTGTTTCACTGTCACTGCCAGGAGGTGGCACCACTGCCCCTGTCACCACAGGCACCCGAGGGCAGGTGCTATGCTGCTCCAGCAGCCACCCGGTCCCACGTCCCTGCGCCCTGGGCTGCAGCCCCCGGCTCGGGGAGGGCTCTGGGGGGTGGCTGGTAGTGCCTGCTGGCACCCTGCCCTCCCCACTGACTGCCCCCTCTTGCAGCCACCTACCAGAAGATCACCCCAGTGGCTGTGCCCAAGGAGCCAGTGGAGGCCGGGAGCAGCTACTCGGTCACACTGTACATTGGGGAGCAAGCGGCGGCCATGCCCCGGGCTCGCTGCCACTCCTTTGTGGCCCAGCCGGTGAGCCCACGGGACACGGTGGGGGAGAAGACCCCTGCCCCGCCTCGCCCTAAGAACAAATCCGTCTTCAAGAAGTTCTTTGGGAAGAAGGAGTGAGCCCCAGCCGAGGGAGAGAAAAGCCCTGTCCTGCCCTTTATCCTCCTCTTGGGTGCCATCCTGGCATGGTCTCCACTCCCAGCACCAGCTCACCACCTGCTGCCTCCCTGGGGGAGAAAGGCTGCAGCAAGCGCCTCTGCTCCAGCCAGCCCCGGGGCTGCACTGCGCCCCAGCCACCGCAGCCCCCAGCCTCAGCCCGGCGCTGAGCACCCCTCCTGCCTGCCTGCTGGCTGCTCTCCCTGGGTGCTGCCAGCTCCCCAGGCATCCTGCCCTGCCGACATGCAGCACAAGCAGGGGTGGAGGTGATTGTTTTTATTAAAAAACAGACAGACACGGTCCAGGAGTTTCTTCCTTCAGCAGCTCCCATCGGCGCAGGAGGAGAGAGGCTCTGTGAGGTGGTCCCTGCTAAAGGGTGGGGGGAGCTTCAGATGAGGGGGACCCCGCAGCAGGGTTTGATCCTGCTCAGGGAGAAGCCTGAACTGTCTGGTGCCTCTCACAAGGATGCTTTGTCCCGTGGCTCTTCTGTGCCTGCACCCAGCCCAGCTAATCCCACAGGGCACCTGGGCCCCTTTTCCCTGCTGCAGGAGCTCAGTGGGGAAGCCGCTGCCTACAGAGGAGATACTCCTGCCTGTGCAGCCCTGCCAGGCCTGCCTTCCTTTCTTGCAGGATGGCCACCAGCCCAGGTCATGGCAGATGAATGCAGTGTGCCATGGAGGGGGCCAGGGGAATGTGGCCAGACCCCCAGGGCTTCCTGTATCTGAGATATTTTGCAATAATTTCACCAGGCTACACCAGCTTCAGCTGTGCCAGTTCCCACCCATGCTGGGAAAGGGTAAGAGGAGCTGGCCCAACCTGCCCTGAGCATGCACCAGCCCTCAGGGGGAGAAGGGGAAATTTCTGGGGCTGTGTGTAGCAGGGCCTCTCCCCAGCAGGCTGCTAGGCTCGGCTGCACACACCCCTCACCCCCTCATACACACTGTGGGGCTTAAAATAGAAGTGCTGGCTGCAGCCCAGCTCTGCAGCAAGGGCTGGGAGAGGCGCCACCCCATCTCCCTCCTGCAGTGTCCCTGGAGCTGGGGACAGGCAGTGAGGTGGAGGTGGGCACACTAGTGTCGCTGGCAGAGGGGCTTTCTCCATGCTTCCAATGAGGGGTGGGAGGAAACGCCGGCAAGAGGTGCTGCTGTGGAGGCAGGAGTGTGCTTGCCCCTGTGCCTTCCTGCGCTCCACTTGGCTCTATCACTCTTGGCTCCAGCACCTGTTTTCCCCCAGCACCAAAGCTCAGCTGCCTGTGCTGCCTTAATGGGAAGAGGCGAGAGGGATGGCAGGCTGGGGGGGGCTGTGCCCTGGGAGGGGGCCAGCCCTGGCCAGGCCAAGGAGGAGGCCGAGGCACGGCATTTGTGGCTCTGGCCTCACATACCAGGAAAGCAGCCGGTGGGCAGGCGCCAATTCATTCCTGAGCAGCTGAGGGGCCCAGCAGAGGGGGCAGCGGGTGCAGGGCGCTCTGCTGAGGGCCCCCCAGCCGGCCCCAGAGGGCTGATGCCAATCCACGGTGGGGTGAGGGCTCAGCAACCGTCCTACCATGGCCTGAGTCCAGCACAGCAGCATGGGGTGACATGTGCCATCATCCCAGGGATGATGCTGGCACCTGCAGCACTGCTCTCCGTACCTGGGGCTGTCCCCCTTGCACGGGCTGCGTGTCCCCCCGGGGTGGCCGCCCATATGCAACCTCCCCTCTCTCCTTCCCCACGCTGGCACTCAGCCCCGCTGCAACCCGCTGACAAATCCTGCTTGCAGTTCCTATGGCAGAAGCCACTTCCCCCTGCTAATCTGCCCGTGCATGCAGCCTCCACCTGCTGAGCCAGCGAGAGCTGCGCTCAGCCGGCCCCAGCCAGCGCCAGGGCTCTGAAACCCGCTCTGCTGGAAAGCCTGCGGGGCTGCAGAGCCTCTGCACCCCGGTCCCACCGCCACAGGAAACATCGATCCTGCTTGGCACCAGGCAGCGAGGAGGCTGCAGGCAGCATCACCTGGCCCCAGGAGAGCTGAGCCCTCGAGGTAAGGGCAGGGTGCAGGCAGGGGGGTGAGCAGAGCAAGCGCCGTCCCTGCTGTGCCTTGTTTCCCCGGGTACCAAGCAGGGGGTTCAGCTCCAAGTCTGCCGAGCCGAGGACATGCCCCCCATTTCGGCTGCACGGCAGTCCTGCTGCAAGGTCACCCTGCAGCCGGGGGCCCGCGCTGAGCTCCGGGAGCCGTCACCCACTGCCTTGCTCACCCACCCTGGGGGGACAGAGCTCTGGGACCCCAGCCAGGACCCAGGGCTTTCCAGTGCCGTGGCTGCAAGGAGGGTTTGGAGCCTGGTCCCGCTGCAGCAGGGGAGTGAAAGGGGGGAGCGGCAGCGGCGAGTGCGGCTGGCTGTCGGCACCCCACCGTCCCCGCAGCACGGCGATGCCCCGCTCCCGGGGCAGGGTCCCCAGGAGGGCGCAGGGGCAGCAGGGCCAGCCGTGTGCTCCAGGAGGAGGGGCGGCACTGGGAAAAGCCAGAGCCCGCGGCATCCCTGTGCCGGGGCTGCGGCAGCGGGGGCACCCCGGTAGCATCCATCTCGCAGATGCGGGTGCTGCAGCGGGGGGGGGGGCGGCCCCGCCGCACCCTGCGCCCCCCCCCC
>JAVJGI010000035.1:13427543-13451408 GCA_035590275.1 Ibycter americanus
TGGGCGCCACGTGCGGCGGGGCAGGGCTCCCTGGGCCGGCAGCAGCCGCCGGGCCGGCCTCGCTCCGCGTCCCGCCGAAGCACGCGCTCCCAGCTGGCTATGGGATGCGGTGGAAGATTTCAGTAAGCGTTTCTTTCTGTTCCTGAGCAAAGCGGCTGCGGTAATGGAGAGCCTGGTCCGGGCAGGAGCACCAAGAGCTCCCGTGGAGCCCTTTTGTGCTGTCCTCCCCACCTCTGTAGTTAAATTTGAGCCTCTAGTTAAATCTGAGCCTCTAGTTAAATTGAGCCTCACACCCCTGCGAGGTGCTAATACTGCCAGACCAACAGTCACTGCCTGTACTCACCAGCGCTCCCGCCTGCCTCTCGGGAACAGGCTGTGGAACTGTGGGCTGTGTGGGAAGGCAGCAGCAGCCAAGCCCTGGGGCTGTGGGATCGAAGACAAGTGAGCCTGTATCCTTGAGCCCAGTAGATTCCCCAGGGTTAGGGGCTGCAGGAGGAATTCATGCAGCTGTTGGCCACAGCTGGATGCGCTTCCCGGCTGCTCCAAAGCAGGAAGCGGCTGATGGCCCCTCAGTTGCCTGTTGTGAGTCGACACAATTTAGGGACTTTTATCGATGCCGACACAGGAAATCCCACTCCCCTCCTGCACCGCATCCTGGCTTGGCGGCAGTTTCCTCTTGCCAGCCCCTGCGAGATGCCGGACAGCCTTCGGGCTCCCTCAAGCCTGCCTTCACTACAAAACTACTGCAGGATGTGACTATGCAAGGATGCTTTTCTCTTGGGTACCTGGTTGTCTGAGTGCTGTTTGTGGGCCATTGATACAGTGTCAGTGCAGTGCCGACACTATATGTGTGCTCTCCGGAGCGCTCCTGCTCCTGCTGTTGCCTTTTGCTCCTGGAAAAGACAGGTAGGCATGCCTTGGCTCACCAAGAAGTAGAGTAGGGGCAATTTCCGTATGGCACTGAGGGCTCTAACATAGGCCCCAGAAGATGGTTTGCAGAGTGGCTGTTCTCCCCCCACAGCTAGTGCAGACAAGAGGCGGGGTCTACACTGTAGCAGGTGTCTGGAATGAAGAGGTGGAAGAAATTCAGTTCAGCCTAAACCAGCAAATGAGCACCAGCACACAGTACATACACACACACCATACACAGGGCAGTATGGCACCTCCATCCTGCAGTTTTTCCTCTTCTCTCTTCCTCCCCAAGCTGTGTAATTAACTACTGGCATAATTTCCCCATCATGGCATCCCTGTTCTCATTATCTTGGGCTGAGAGGTATTAATGAGCCTCTTCTTCCAAGATGAGCCATAGGCTTTGTTCTTGCCCAGGCCTGACCAGTGTTCTTCCTTATTGTGGTCTGGGGTGAAGCCAGGGCATGAAGGACAAGGCACCCCTTCATCCACTCTCGTGCTGCACTTCCTTGCTGTGCCCGGCTCCATTCCCAGCTGCCCTGGCAGAGGCAGGGCTTGGGGACCAGCCCATCAGGCCAGAGGGAGCCCAGGAGCACCTGCCTGCCATGGCCAGATGGGCAGGCACCAGCCACTGGCTTTGGGAAGCCAGCAAGCAGCCCCCAGTGCCTTCTCTGGGACATGTGGATCTCAGTTGTTTTTGTCCAGCATAACATCCAGGTCCTTGGCAAGTGTTAAGGAAGCTGCAATACCTGCTCTTATCAGCAAGTGCTGTTTGTGGTCTTTGCCAGCTCAGTACAGACCCCACAGTGCAAACTCCACTCACCTTCCTGAGCCTCCCCAGCATGTAGCTCTGCCCTGTGACACCTGCCAGCCCAGCACTGGTGTTGCTGGAGCTGCAGGACCATGAGCTCTCCAAGTCACATCTCCATGCTAACTCATACTCAGCTGCCAGCCAGCTCAGGTGCAGAGCATTACAGAGAGTGAGCTCCAGGCATTTGCAGATGGGCAGGAGTCAGGGTTGTAACAGACACACAGCTATTGGGATTTGATTAAGCAGTGTGATAAAGACCAAGTGTTTCCTAGGGTAACAGTGTGCAAGATGTGGGATGGGGAAAGAAGTATGTGGAGTAGGGGTGGACCCTGGCTGGATTTGGTTACATCAGGATGTGTGGTCTGCAGAGACCTCAGTGCCCCAGCTGAGGTTGCAGCACAGCACTCCACCTCATCTCCCACTCCAAAGCCTGTGGACTTGGTTGGGGGATTGGCTGTACATAGGCTCTGGGGTCCCTGTGTGCGAGAGGAGCTGTGGTGCTGTGTGAGGAATGTGTACGAGGGTTGCTGCTCTCATGAGACAAGGAAAGCTGTTGCACGGGGATGGTGCTAGCCCTTTGTAACTTTATTGCTGATGCTGGTGGTGTTAAGAACATCACTGTTGTGACGCTTTGGTCCTGCTCTGGCTTGGAGCAGGCTTTTCCCTGGTCTCACTGATCCCTGACAAAGGGGAGGCTCAAAGCACTGGGTACATGTGGCTGTCGTGCACCATCCATGACAAAAATCGGTGAGCTTGGCATTCTGGGTGCAGTGCTTGAGGCTGTCTTTCAGCCTCTTGGTTAAGTCGTGAGTGAGCACAGTCAGGCTTCATATCTAGAAGACTGGCTTTTTTTGAGACCAAAGGGGAGCAGAGACCTATTGCCTACTTGCTGGCTCATGCAGAAGAAGCCAGCAGGAAATGAGGCAGATTTCCATGGAGCCGCCTTGCCTTCTTCCCACCACACCACTGTCAGTGCGATTTGCTTTAGTTCATTTAGTTTAGGACTTATCTGATGGGAAAGCACTTCACTGTGAAATTTCCAGCTGGAAATTCATGGAGTGAGTGGACCGGGAAGCTGCAGAGGGAGGAGGCAGACAGGGGCTGGAGGTGGAGAAGAGCAGGACTGGGAGGGATGCGGCTGGGTCAGGAGCAGCGGCAGGACGGAGGATCCTGCAGTCAGCCTCCCACCCGGTGAGCAGCCTGCTCCGGCCAGGTACTGAGGCTGAGTCACAGCAGCAGGACTGGGTCATCATCCTGGCTGTGCTGAGGGCAAGCCATCAACCTGAACGCATACCAGCACCCCCGGAGTGCTGCTGAAATGGTCCCAGCCTACTGCAAAACTGCTGGGGAGAGGTGCATCCCGCCTGGGCCACCCCGCTTGGCTTCTCTGCCCATGCTGTGGGTCCCAGCGTGATCCTCACCCCTGCCTGGTTCATCACACCTAGCACAGCCACCCACTGATGCCAAGCAGGGACAGGGAGCCGATTTACACCAGTAGCCGAGGGTCAGCTCACCTGGAGGAGCTCAAAGACAGCAAGGGCTTTGGGGTGGGCAGCCCCATTTGAGTTTTGCTACAGGTTTGCTCATGGGAAACCCTCGTGGGAGGAGGTCCCTTCTTTTAGGTTTGATTACCCCTGGAGAACAGCTTGGGGAGGCAGGAGGGACTGGTGGCATAGCTCTCTTCGTGGTCCTGGCCAGGGGCTCGGAGTTGAAGGAGCTACCTGCCCTACCTTCAACAGGCCTCGTCTTTTCCTGGCCTCAGGACCAAGTTGGGGGGGACAGTTCCATTTTTTTGCCTGGGATATCCTCCCTCAGTGCTGCAGATGAGCTCCTTGATAGTATTTGCTCCAGACGGAACCTCTGCCCCCTTGGGGAGCCCACTGCTGCAGGGTGCACGCCGGGAGCGCAGTGCTTTCAGCCCTTTAGGGTTTGTAGGTATTGTGCTGTGGCTGAGGATAGCAGGGTTGGGCAGGTTTCCACACCATCCTGATGAGAGCAGGACTGTTATCCATGAACCACAGGAGGAGGCAGACCAACGGCAACACAACCGAGCTATTAAGAAGCAATCCACCCTCCCCTGCAGCTTCTCCTTCCCGTCTTCACACCCACCCCTTGTGGCAGTACAAGGTTGGTGTGACTGCATGGTGAACCGCATCAGGGCATTGATCTGCCAGCATCTTCCCAGACAGGGCTGTTACCCTGGAGGCAGCGGGTGCAGGGTGCCTGGGCGATGCGGGGCAGGAGCTGTGCCTTGTGGGGGTCAAGGGAGCTGCCATAGGGCCCCACACTCCCCCTGCCTGGGCTCTGCAGCTGGGCTTGCTCCAAAAGAGGAGCCTTTGACCAGAAACAAAACCCAACAGAAGTAAATAGCTTGGCCTTCAATAAAACAAACACAAGTCGTCTGCCACCAGCCCTCCCTTCCTTTCTTCCCCCATGGCTGCAAGGGGGATGCGGTGTGCCAGAAAGGGATTGCTTCAGCAGCGCTCAGCCCCTGGGCTCCTTATCGCCTGGCATCACCGTGGGAGTGCATCAGCGTCCCAGTGTGTTCAGGCACCTGGGCAAGCTCTGGCAGGACTCCTTGCTGGATGGCCAGCCCAGCTCAATGGAGGCTACAGTACCCTTGGGTCTCCCAGCAGGGAGTCTCAGAGCCACCTTCATCTCTTCTGCTCCCCAAATTAACACGGGAGAGGCTGGGAGGCTGGTGGAGCCTGCAAGCCAACACCAATGTCTGCAAAGCACCGTTTCCACATGAGCAGAGCACTCAGTGGCTCTCATGCAGGTTTCTCCATGCTTCCAAGGTATCCCTGGGGATGCTCACAGTCCCAGGCAGCCTAGGACCTTGTGGCTGTGGCACACTGGGTGGTGGCTGGTTGCACAGATGCAGCAGTGCCTGCGGGTTGGGATTTGGAGGGGATGTGACTTGCCCTTTCCTGACTTGTGGCCAGGCTTATTATTGTTGGTTGTGTGGGAGACTGTTTTGCCAGGGTTTGGGCAGACGCGGGGGTGAGCTCCCCACCTCCTGTTGTCTCTCCCTGCCTGATCCTACTTGCATAAAGGTTTTCCTGTTTGCTACGGGTTAGCCCAGGCCAGTGCCAAGAGCAGGAGGTTTGGACTCTTAACTCCCTCCAAAGGAGGTGTCTGCCTCGAGCCTTGCTCTGGCTCCACATGTGAGACAGTCCTGCCAGGCTGTTTGTGGAAGCTGAGTTGTTCAGAGAGGAGGGTACCAGAAGTGGAATTTCTGCCCTGGGTGTTTACTCCAAGTCCTGTGCTTGATCCACGCCACTGATGGCGTTCTGCCACCTTGGCTTTTCGTTCCTAGGTCCACAGACCGTGCTCTGTCCACATGGCTCTTCTGGAGCTGCCACAGAGCAAGCCTGGCTCTCAGCAGGTGGTATCTTTCCGACAGCCTTATTTAAAATCAGCTGGGAAATGTGCAGGCGTGTGTGGCTTCTCGAGTTCCCCCAGCTCCTAGGACTTGCGGGGATGGCTTTGCCCTGCTGCTGGGAGGTGACTGCAACTTAGGAAGTGACTGGCTTTGAGCACATGGGGGGAGCAGACCCAGCCAGGGCATCCGTCCCTGCTTCCTCCTTTTGTGTCTGGGGATCATGGGATGCCCCTTGGCTGGGACAAAGGGGGTATGGGGGTCCAGGGGTGACTGACATGCCCCATCTCCTGGAGCAGAGCTGCTGTACCCCTGTCCATTGTGAAATGGCTGCATTTAGCAGCTGAAGCCAGTGTGGGGTTTGTGAGATGCTGCAGCCATCCAGGCAGCGAGCAGGATCTTGGCAGGACAAGTGGCTGGCAGAGGGACCGTGCGGGACCATGGCAGGTGCCAAAACCTGCTTCCCTGCTCGCCATCCCCTTTCCCAGTAGGGCTGCGGAGATTTCATGCCGAAAGCAGCGGTCAGCCAGGTCCCCTGTTCCTGAGCTGGCCTACAAGCGAAAGGCCACTTTGGTCTGCAGGGACCCAAAATAGCCCTTGTATTTCTCTCCTGGCTGCCAGGCACAGCTGACATGCAGAGGACGGAGCCAACCTCAACCCACCGCAGGCCTGGCAGTGGTTGGCCCCCACATGTCTGTCCCAGTTTCTTTCAGGGGGCTGTTGGTCAGTGGGGAGGGATCGCCCCTCCAAACTTTGGGAGCTGGGGAGGCTGTGACACTGGGGGAAGATCATGTTGTTCTGGCTCTGGTTTCACTCCTCCACCCCCCCACTAAATTGGAAGCAGCTGTGCAGCCCAGCCCAGCCTTTGAAAAATTGCTGGGTGGGGGCAAAATGAGGTCTGCCCCTGTGCCAGCCCCCTGGCAGGGCTGGCAGCCTGCTGCAGCCCCTCCGCCGAGTCTGCTGGGTGCAGGGGCAAGGCTGGCTCCGTCCAGCCCCGGGGGTGCTCTCCCATCTGCTGGGGGACTTGGGTGGGGGGCAAGGCTGGCTCCGTCCAGCCCCAGGGATGCTCACCCACCTGCTGGGGGACTCGGGTGAGGGGGCAGCGTGGCCCATGTGCGTGTGGTTCAGCAGCTCCCGCTGGGTGCGGGCAGCTCTTGCCGGCTGAGGGTCCTGCTTGCCTCCAGCTTTGCGCATTTACATCTGGCACCGGCTCCATTCGGGAAGGAGGCAGAGCTGGATGGACAGAGCCTCTCCCCTGGGATGTGAACGTGCACCAGGGTGCGGGAGGTGGCCGGGTGGCAGCGGGCAGGGAGTTGCTGTGGGCAGGTGCTCTCGCTGCTGGTTGTCTGCCAGCTTTTCCTGCCCTTCCAGAAGCAGCCCTGTTTTGGGGATGAGCAAGTGAGGAGTCCTGGGGTCTGGCTCTCCTGGGGAGGCAAGCCCCCATGAAGTGCAGAGTGGCATTTGAGGTGAGGGAACATGTTTGGGGTTGAGCTGAGCCCTCCAGGCCTCCTCTGCTAGAGGCTCTGTCCATAGAGGGGGCTCCATGCATAGCTTGGGGAGAGATTTAGAGGGGCTTTTGAACTTTCTAATGACTCCACAGCCCCCCACCTTGCCCCTCACTTCAGGGCTGTTTTGAGGACCTCTCAACTGCAACATAAGCTGCCCCCATCCTTCTTTCCCAGCCCCTCACCGCAGGTTGCTCCATGCTCAGCTCCCTTGTGTCATTCCTGGCCTGACTCCTTCCTGGGTCTGCCAGCTCTGAGCTCGGTCCTGGAGCCAGGAACATGAAGCAATGATGGAGGAATCCTCTCCACTCTCCATTCCAGCACTCTGGGGGCCACCAATGGCAGGTAGTGTCCTGCAGTCCTGCTCTTCCCCTCCAGTACTACTCCCTGAGCAGTGACCTCGGGGGTAGCCACGTGTTGCTGTAGATATGGCCCTACCAAGCCTAGAAGGCAGGGTATGGAGAAGCTCATCTTGGTACTCTTTCATTCCCTGGCTGTGGGACTCTGTTCTCTGGGTTTCTTCCCATACATCCACTGAGTCCTTATCTTCAGACTTGTCTGGCCATGAGCTGCTTTTTTCTCTTTCTGTCTTGTGGCGTACTACTTCTTTATGGGTGTCACATTTGTTCCTGCAGACATGAGGGGGAAATGGGGACATGGTACTGTAGGCTCAGCCCATCCCTCCGACGTGCTGTAGCTGCTGCTCAAGGTGCGGCTGACTGAGATACCATCTGTGATGACAGGGATTCCTCTTGAGCAAGCCTGATCATGACTCAGTCGGGGGGGGGGAAGCTACTAAAGCAAAAGAGATGCATCTGGCAGCCATGCCCCAGGAGGGGGTCTTACCTAAGCAATGCTCCAGCCCACTAGGGAGCATCCCTAATCCCACTCAATTGGGTGGGAATAAGGAGTGTCACCTGCCTGTGAGCGAGCTGGGTTGCGGGCAGGTGGGAGCCAGCACCGTGCCTTGTGCTGTGGCACGTTGGGATTGCATCTGTCCTCTGTGCATGGCTGTCCTGGTACATGGTGACCTGTGCCACTGCTGCACCAAGCCGCAGGCTCCTCCATGCAGGGACAACCTGCTCCTGACTCAGGGCTGCCTCTGGCTGCTCCTTGTGCTCCCTGCTGATTTTTACATTAATGGTGTCCGGTTGTTCTCCCCAGGGGTTCTGTAAGGTTTTCTCCACTGGGAAGCGGAAATGTGGCTTCCTCCCATTGTGCCTCTTCCCGCCATGGCCCCCAGGCTGACCCTGGGGAGCACCCCTTCCTGCAGCACCCCCGTCCCTGTAGCCCCCAGACAGAGCCAGGATGGCACCCTGGGGGGCTTGGACCAGCCCTGCACACATGGGCTTGCAAGGGGCTGCCGGCTGCAGAGGATGCCAGGTGAGGATGAAGGTCTGGGGTGTGGCATACTCCAGCTCTCTCCGAACCCATGGTGGTCCCACAGGAAGCTGTGGCCAGGTAGCATGAGCTTTGTGCCTGCCCATAGTGGGTCATTCCCCTGCCCCTCCCCACCTCCAGGCAGCCCCTGGAGGTGCTGAAAGCTGCCTGGAGGCACCGTCCAGGTCCTGGGGGTGGTTTCTGCCTGTTTTTGGAGGTTTCTGCAGCTGTATTGAGTGGAGTCCTGAGCAAATCCCTCTGGCCATCCTTGGGAGAAGGGTCTTTACTTCTCTAAATTTCCAACAAATGGAGCCTGCACCTAGCCCTGGAAAAATGTGCCTCCTTCCCCAGCCTGCTGAGAAGCAGTCAGGGTTGTGGCTTGGAGGGGATAATCTCTTCTTCTGGGGACAGCGGCCTGAGCAGGTGCCATCGGGGAAAACAGCTCCTCGGAAAAGCCCCTACGAATCCTGTCTCTGCAAACAGGCTCCCAAGAGCAGCTTATCTCTCCCTCTGACGTCTCCTCAGAAATGACGTCCCCCCTTAGCTCCTGCCCCCCCGGGTGCTGTATCTCCTCCTGCACCCCCAAACCATAGGCCTTGGGGCAGGCAACTGCTCTGATATTTGCGGGGCTCTTCCTGCCTCTCTCAAGGCTGTGCTGTCCCCACAGTCCTGTGGCCTGAGGTGACCAGGAGCAAGGGTCTGGGACCAACCTGCCCTTCTGGTAAGCTTCTTGCTGTGACATTAAAATGTCCCCCCACAGAGTTTGATGGGGTGCTGAGCAGGAGCACCCATCTCTGCTCCAGGGGGTTGCATGGGTGCCTGGAAGGGTTTTCTCTGGCTGGACACCAAGTGTCCTGGGTTTGGGCAGTCACTGTGTGCTGAGGAGAGAGGCGTGTGCGTTCATCGTGGGGCTGCATCGCTAGGGCCCCCTTGTTGGTATTTGGCAAGAGATATGTCAAGGCTGGAGACCCACTGGGCAGCCCTGGTGCGGAGGTGGATGCCCACAGCTTTGTGAGACTTGGTGGTGGGTGGAAGAGTCCCAGCTGCATTACCTGGGGGAGTTTTAGGGCTGGCTTTGCCCCGTGACTGCCCACTGCCCTCTCCCTGGTGGGAAGCCCTTTGGGGACAGTGCTGGCGTCCCACAGGGCCCTGGGGAATTTGCTGCCTGGCCAGGTCACTTCACCTGCCAGGGCTGGGGGCCCCCGGGGAGCCTCTTGGGGCCCCTTGAACTCTCCAGATAAGGTACTTTGCAGCTCTCTGGTGTGCGCAGTTCAAAACACAGCACAGGGCTGAATGCTCCCCCCGCACCTCCCCATGCCACCCGGCAGCCGAGATAACAGCCGGCGGCGGTGCTGGGAGCAGGTCGGGCTCCGTCACTCCTGCTCTGCGGCGAGTTTGCATGGTGGCTGTGAGTGCCGCAAGTATGAAGGCAGAGAGGGTCTAGAGCTGCCTCTCCTTTTGCCCGTGAAGGAGTGGAGAGTGCAAGGCGAAACGGGTCAGAAACGTTGCCTGGGGACCCTCACCTCTGCTGCACCTTGCAGGAGGGTTTTTCTGCCTGCCAAGCCCTGGCGATGCAGAGGGCTTTGTCTGCAGGCAGCAAGGCAAGGGAGGAGGCAGAAATGCCCCCATCCTGCTCCCCTGAGATGATCCCTCCCCAGGACACAGGCACCAGCGCACCGGGGGCAGCGGATGGTGCAGCAAGCCTGTTTGCAGAGGGGCAGGGCTCAGAAAGGAGAAGAACAATAGGAAGTGCTATCAGCTCTCTGATACACCGCTTGCAAAGCACACCAGGAGTAGGAAGCCTGCTGCAGTCCGTTGGAGGGATGGGGGGGTCAGAGGAAGAGAGGCCATAGCTGAAAAGCCAGATGAAACTTTTGCCTTTCTGTTTGCTCCGGAAGAGCCTGTGCAGTTTCTTCAACCTTCTGTTGGGGTGCTCCTCAGAGCATCCGCCGATGAAAGGTTAGAAAGCAAAGCTAAACAGCAACAAGTCGCTAGGGCAAGGCGACGTTCACCGGAAAGAAAGGGAGGGTGAACTGGCTGGCTGTCACGTGTGTCCTCTAGTCATTCATTCACAACTGCTGCGGCCCCCCCCGGGGACTGGGAGGGGGGAAAGGTGTGACGTTCATTTCTGAGAAGAGCTGGAGGGAACTTCAGGGAAAAGCTGACCAGGGAGATGTGCTGCGTGTCCCGGGTGTCTGTGCAGGAATGGGATCTGTGGGCAGGTGGGGAGGCTCCTGCCAAGGGCCCCCCGAGCTGGGGCAGCACTTTGTAGTGACTCTGAGCTCATGGTGCCCACGCTGCTTCCCAAAAAACATTCAGTCAGGGCTTTCAGCCTGGTTCTTAAGGGAACTGGCTGGTCAGGAGGGAAGGTCCTCACATGGCTCCGTAATTGGTACGAAAACAGGAAGGAGGGTGTAGGAGTCAGCAGTCAGTTTTTGCAGTGGAAGGAGATCGCTGCGTTGGGTCCCATGTTTCCTCAACATGTTTGTGTGTGACCTGGAAAAGGGAATGAGCAATGAGATGACAGGGCTTGCTGAGGCGATTGGATTACTCAGGTTCGTGGGGACAAGTGCCAGCTAGGAAGAGTACAGAAGACCATTACAACACCAGGCAGTAGGCAGATGAAATTCAGTTTAGATAAATATCAAGTGATAAATGAGGGGGGGTGGGGAGAAGCCCCAAAACTGCAAACAAGATTACATGCTGAGCTGGCCACTCACAGCAAGGCCTGGGGCTGTTTTGGATAGCTTGGTGGGCATAAAAGCACATCATCTTTGTGAGTGATAAGGCAGGACATCCTTCTGCTGCTCTTCAAATTGGCATCTCACCCCCTCAGAGTCCCTGTGTGCCCCCAGCCCCAGCGTCTCTGGAAGGGTTGAGGGGAGCTGGGGAAGGCTGGGAAGAAAGCAACGAGGAAGACCGAAGGCGTGGAGCTGTGCCTGGATGACTAAGTAAGCTAGAATTTCTCTGTTTGGGAAACATGCTCTAGGGTGGATACAATCCAGGCCTGTAAAGCTGTGGCTGCCATGGAGAAGCCACTCCAATGTTCATCCACCCTTTGACAGCGAAGGCGAGGGAGCCCCGGCTGGGGCCCTGTGCGCAGGCAGCGGTGCTGCCCTCGCTCAGAGGCTTCTGAATTAGAGGGGGAAGCAGGGTTTTCTCAGAAGTGAAACCCGCCGCAGGCTGCAAAACACATGGACAGCATGTTCCTGCCGGCTCAGAGGCTGGTGGAGCAATTGGGGAGTTAGTCTATGCCTGTGCCACTCTTACTCTTTCTTGGCATCTGCTTTTGTCCTCTGACAGAGACAAACTTTTGAGCCAGACTGGCCTCTGAGTTGACCCAGCGTTACCTGTCCTCATTTTGGGAGGGCTTACGTTTGTCCCAGCATGGTGGTAATGGGGCACAATTGCGCACACTCATACGTCTTGTGAAATACAAGCACGTGTCCTCACAGCTGGTGGCTGAAGGTGGAGGTGGGCAGGACGCTGCTCAGGAGGCTGGTTCCTTGGACCCTGGCACAAGGTAGGAGGACCTGGGAGTGCGTGGTCAGAGTTAAGGCACGCACATGAAATTTCATGGAATGCGCAGTCTTGGAGTGTCTCCCATCCTCCAGCTGAGTCACGGCCACCAGGGCTTCATGTGACCTGCACACCTGTGCTGGGCTTGTTCCCTGCCCGCAGGTGAACCTCAATGTCCCACAGATCAGCCTTCCTGCCAGGAGGGCTCTGGTGTCACCTGGGAGGGCAAGCAGACGTAGGGGATGGGGTGAAGCCTGGTGAGGCACCTTCCCTGCCCTGTCTTGGCCACGCTCGGAGGAAGTGCTGACCTTGTCCTTGCAAGGTGATTCCCTACAGGTGGCAGCAGGAGGATGTGCGGTGCTTACCATCTTGTCTGGGGACTGCAAGGACGGTGCTATGCTTGGTGTGGCATAAAGAGCTTTTCTTAAAAAGAGCTGGTGTTTCTGATTATAAATCATAGCATGCCTACCTAGCACCGTGAAATTGCTCTTGGGTGGAAAGCCAAGCATGGGCTGTGCTCACCTTTGGTGAGGGCAGCAGAAGCAGGTGAAGAGGCGATGCGTGGGGAGAGGTAAGGAAATCTCCAAAGCCCGGTGACAAATGGCTGCCTGCAGGTGTGGTTGTCCTGCAGTGCAAGTTTTTCAGTGGAGGTTGGATGGTTTTGGTGATGGCTGGCCCTGCCGTGGGCTCCCGGGGCTCGGCTGGCAATGGGATTGCACGTGGCCCAATACAGCAGGTGTCACTCAGCGTCCGTCAAGGCTTTTGTGCAGCGTGAATGGGCAATTACAATTGTGTCATCTCTTGTTTGTACCTGCTCAGAGGCGCTGGCCTAGGGTTTGTTAAGCCTCCTTCTCGTTATCTTGCTCCTTCCGCTTACACATCGCTTCTGAGGGGTAAGACAGACTGCTCGACGCCCAGGAACAAAATGGATGTGCTTACACCAAGGCCCTGCATCGCTTCTCCTTTTCCTTGTCCCCCAGGCTGTGCAGCCATTGGGCTGGTGGCTGGGATGAACATCAGAAGGCTCCTCCGGGAGCGGGTTAGAGGTGGGCTGCGCCAGCGCGGTGGCTGGAGGGTGGCCTCCGTCCCCCTTTTCCTTATGTCCCCTGGTCCCTTGCAGTAGGGCTGCTCTGGCCAGGTGGGAGCAGGGTTGCCACCTGTTGCTGGTGTTGCTTCCCGTGACTTTTTCTGTTTGTTGTAGAGTTAGTAAGAGCCGGAGGCTGGACGCGTTTCCTGCCGTAATGAGTGCTGACCTGTGTGCCCCTTGGCAGGCACCGGCTCTTTGTGGAAAAAATTAGGAGGCACTTAGCAAAGTGAGACAGAAAACAAACAGAGCAGGCAGGAGGCTGTGGCCGGGCAGCCGCGCAGCGCTTGCCAAGGAGGTTGGGCTCCTGACGCAGGGATGTGGGCGCTCTCCGGATGGAAGCAGGCAGCAGCCGGGAAAGCCGCGTGGCGGAGCGCCCTGCCTCAGCACCCCCCAAGCCCCGTGACTGTGGCCCCCTGCCTCCTCCCCAGCGCCCTCGGCTCCTGCCACCTCCTTCCTCCACCACAACCTCCCCTTCCTCCCTTCCCTGGATGCCTGGGCAGCGAACCCGGGCCGTGTGCCAGCCGTGGTACTCGACACCTCTTCTCCTCCCACACGGATGCTGCTAGACCCACATGGCCTCAGCCCCCGTGACTTGAGCCGGGGCCTGATGCTCACCCCCAAGAGCAGGGGTGTGTGTAAGGGGACACATACACCTCCTTCAAATACGCTGAACACGGGATTTGCCCTGGCTCTGTCCTCCCCAGGTATGTCTGTGGGGTTGGTCTCTACCCCTGTTTCTTGGGACACTGATGCGACCTCATGGGGGGCTGGGAGTGGGGCACAGGGCTTGGCTGGGCAAGGGGCAGCGTGTTGAGGGCTTGCTGGGAACCTGTGGCAGGAGCTGGGGTTATCCTGTCTGTTTTGGGGTGAGATCTGTTGCTTGGGGATGAGCAGTGGCCCTGGTGGCGTTTCTGTGTGCGGAGGGGGTGGCAGTTGTGTTTGCAGATCCCCCTGCTAATCCAAGGTCAGGGCTTGGGGCGTCTCCTGCCCACAGGGGCGCTTGCAGGCTGCCGGGAAGGGATTTTGGGATGTTTTCTTTGGAAGCCTGGGGTAGCTCACAAGGGCAAGGCAGGAGCTGTCATGCCCTGAGCTGTCTGCATGGGAAGGCAGGGGAGCTGTGCAGCACATGGCTCTGGCATCAACAGGGTGGCACCTGCAGTGTTGGTGGGTGGGACTGTTGGTCCCATGCAGTCATACCTGCTGTCCTGCTCTGGCTTTTCAAAGCAGCCAGCGGGCTTCCTGAATCCCTCTCTGCATCCTGCCGGCTCTGTTTCAGCTCCATCACAGCTGTAAGCTCCGCACCCTGCAGGACCACACCAGGGGAGGGGGCAAGTGGTGCCCACAGCCACACAGGCACCTGCGACAAGGGACGGGCTCCGCTGTCTTTAATGCGTGGCAGGGACTACAGATCCCAGCATGCTGCTTCCTGCCTGCCTCCTCCCTCGCCCTACCTGGCACTGTGCAGGCAGGGATGCTGTAGCTAGCGGCGGTGCCGAGCTGAGGGGCATGCCCCAGGGGGGCCGGGGGCTCAGCGCTGGGAGCCCCACTGCAGATGAAGCCCTGGGAGAGGTGCCGGAGCACCCGATGCTGCACCGCTTGGACTGGAAAAGGACAAGGCAGGCCTGTGGATTCGCCGGGGCGGCTAATCCTGCTCTGCCCCAGGAGGAGGGGGGTGGGGACTGGGCAGAGAAGGTCCCTTCTCAGGGCTCCTGGAGCTGCATCTCTGGGGCTGTCTGGGGAGGGCAATGCCAGGGTGGTGGCAAGGGCTGGGCAGATGGTGATGGGGGAAAAGGAGCGGTGGGTGCTGGGGAGAGGACAGCGGCGCCAAGGACACCCTCGGCTTTCCAAGGAAAAGGCCATGAGAGTCCCACGGAATGGAAACAGGGGGGTTTGCATGGTTCTGGATGGAGAGTTTAGTGAATTAAATGTGTCTTTTGTGCCGCCGTGCCCCAGGCATTGGAGGGAGGTGGGGAGGGCAGCGGGGTGGACACAGCTCGCTGCACATACGCTTCACTCGCAGCCCTGGGATTGGGGGCAGAGAGCTGCAGGCTCACAAATCCCTTAAGAGCCTGCGGCAGAGCAGCTGGGCAGCCAGTGCCAAGCAGCCTGGGCATCTCAGGAAAGCAGTTTTCCTTTCAGAGGGAAGGCTTGGTGTCCCCCAGCCATCAAAATAAGGCAGTGTGTCAGTCCCTCCGCTGAAGAGCTCTGAGCTGCAGGCTTCTAAAGCTGCTGCACGCTGCTCTCACCATTTGCTGTTTGTTTGGCCCCTGGTAATGTGGAGCCCTTACTTGGTGGCATGGCCTGGGGGTTAAAATCAGTGCTGCTCCTGCTGGGCCTGTGCCCCTCACTCCCCCATAAAATCCTGTTTGCTTTCCAGACGGAGAGCAGCCACGAGACTGGGTGCTGACCTGTGCTGACTCCTGCCACACAAGATGACAGCAAGAGACGGGCCCCAAGATCGGTAATGCCGGGCTCTGGTGTAAGTGTGGGGGCACATCCAGAATACCGGGAGGTGAGGGAGCACAGGGTGACCCAGCATCTGGGGGACCCCCTCTCCTGTATGCTCACTGGGCTACCGAGCTGTCCCTTCCCCGAGATGCTCTCTCTATCAGCTTTTCCATAGCAAACAGGCTGTAAACAGTCCCCAGCACTGGGACACACCTGGGGAGCATGACTCCCTCCCAGCTCTGGCAATGGCCACTGTGCATCTGGGTGCCACATGCTGAGGAGCTGCCAGCCTCCCCCCACCTTTGTACCCTCCTGGGGAGGGCCTCCCATGGCCCCTCTGTGGTGCCGCATCTTCTCCAGCAGCCCAGGCTAGCAGGGGCTGTGGGGAAGGGGCAGGACAATAAATTTTGTCCTGTCTTCTCCTCCTGGTGCCTCCCACTGAGGGATTGGGACAGTCAGAAGCAATGCCTGTCCCCTGCCCTGTCCAGTGTCCCGCTCCAAACCACTCTGTTTCCTCCACAGGTACAAGGCTGTCTGGCTGATCTTCTTCATCCTTGGCCTGGGAACGCTGCTGCCATGGAATTTCTTCATGACCGCCAGGGAGGTGAGGGCTTCCCTCCCGCTGCTACCCGTGGCACTAATCGTTCCCTGTCACGTCTAGGGACCATGGTGTAGGTGTGGCAGTACGGTACAGTGTAGAGCCCCCTCGCATTTGCACACAGGAGACAGAAGCATGGGTGACCTGGGTGGGACAAGTGGCGCTGAGGCGACAGGAGGGCTGGGCATGGGGCCAGAGGGGGGACAAGGGTGGCCTGAGTGTTCTAGGGGGTGGCCTCGCAGCACCTTGGCCCCACCAAGCTCCTTCTCTTGCAGTATTTCATCAGCCGTCTTGCGGACCCAGAGGACACGAGCCAGTACCAGAACCAGACTGGTGCAGCTGCCTCGTCCCCCTCCTACCTGCGGTCCATGTTTGACAACTTCATGACTCTCTGCGCCATGGTGCCCCTCCTCATCTTCACCTGCCTCAACTCCTTCATCCACCAGCGGTGAGCCTTGCCCCGTCCTTGCCCCTGCCAGCCCCTGTAGGGCCACCCAGCCCTGGCCCATCCTCGTGCCCCAGCACTGAGTCAAGCTGCAGCCCATTCAGTCAAGTCAAAGGCAAAACACTGGTCTGCTGTGCTGGGGTTTCACTTGGATTCTCCCCAAGGGAGAGCTTGGCCCCAGCCTCGCAGGCTTCTGGGGAGTGGGTTTTCCTCACTGAAACCCTCTCTTGCAGGATTCCCCAGCAGATCCGCATCTTAGGCAGCCTGGTGGCCATTGGGCTGGTGTTTTTAGTCACTGCAATCATGGTGAAGGTCGCCATGAAGCCTCTTCCCTTCTTCATCTTTACCATGATCAGCATCATCTTCATCAACTGTGAGTGAGGCAGTTGGGGGGAAGGAAAGGGGCACAGCCCCATGGCTAGAGCTGATCTCTCTGGGAGAAAAGCATGAACCTCACTGCAGGAGAGCCCAGCAGGAGGGGGGACCTACCTTGCCTCACAGGGCAGGTGCCTTGGCTCCCTGCAGAGGTGCAAGTTCATCCTTGCCTTTGGTTTCTCATTTCTGCTCATCTTTCCCCTTCGCAGCCTTCGGCGCCATCCTCCAGAGCAGCCTCTTTGGGCTGGCAGGGCTCCTGCCTGCCAGCTACACAGCTCCCATCATGAGTGGGCAGGGCTTGGCAGGCACCTTTGCTGCTTTGGCAATGATCTTCAGTATTGCCAGTGAGTAATCCCTGCCCTGTGGGTGACAGGCCCTTCCCAAGGGCACTGCTGCCAAGAGGATCTGCTGGGGTCATGCTGGAGGGTTGGGGGGAGATGGCAGCAGGGCCTCGCTCCTCTCAGCCCTCGTCATCTTCCTTTTTCCCCCTGTCTTCTCCCTTCCTTATGCTCCCAGTTGGCGCCCAGCAACCTGAGAGCTTCATCGGTTACTTCACCACAGCCTGTGTGGTGATCGTGCTGGCAATCTTCTCCTACATCCTTCTGCCTCGCATGGTGAGACTCTGTTGTCCCGGTGGGGAAGGGTGTGGGGACATGGGACCTTTGCACACCACAGCACAAGGACTGTGGCCCACTGGCACCCCAGCCTTGGCTCCTACCAGCCTCTACCTTCTGGGTCAGGGCAAGCTCTCCTGAGGGAGTTTTCTGGGGTGCTTCCCACTTCAGATACCCCAGTATCCTTGGGGTACTGTAGAAATGGGCCCCTGGCTGAGCAGGAAAGCATCAGTATCAGATGTAAGTGGAAGGAATACTTTGCCCGTATTGCATCGGCCCATATTGCCCATATTGGCTATTACCACACAACCCCTGGCAGCCTTCTTTCCTCACGTGTTAATGAGTTTTTTGTGGGTGTATCTCTGCAGGACTTCTTCCGATACTACTCCATGAAGGACAAGACAGAGTACCGCGTGTACAATGCAGAGCTGGAGACCAAAAGAGACCTAATTAAGAAAGGTAAGGAGCTGAGAGAAAGAGGAAGAGCTGAAAGGAAGAATGAGACAGAAGGACTATATTACATCTCAGCTTTCTGGGGTCTGCTATGCCCTACTTGTGTCTCTCCCTGCAGATGAGCCCAATGGGATGGAGCAGAGTAACTCGAAGATCATCCCTATCCACAACCCTGACGAGAATCCTTCAGTCGTTGCTATTTTTAAGAAGGTCTGTGAGTTGCCAGCAACCCCTGCCCTGCCCCTCGTACCAGGGGATGGGCACAGGGGTAGGAGAGCATGGGGAGAGGAGACCAGCCCTGCACTGGTCTCTTGCCCTGTGTTTGGTACCAGCCTCTTTCTTTCATGTGCCTAGCTCTGGGTCATGGCTGTGTCTGTCTGCTTCGTCTTCACTGTCACCATCGGTGTCTTTCCCTCCATCACAGCTAAGGTGTCCACTGTCCTCGGAGAGGGAAACAGATGGGGTAAGTGTGGCCAGAGATGGGATGGAGTAGAACGAAACTGGGAACAAGGTAAAATAAGAGAAAAGAAAGTGAGGCTTGAAGTAGTAGGCATGTGTGGTGGATTGATCCTGGCTGGATGCCAGGTGCCCACCAAAGCTGCTCTATCACTCCCCTCGTCAGCTGGATGTGAGAGAGAAAATACAAGGAAAGGCCTGTGGGTCAGGATAAGGACAGGCAGATCACACAGCCGTTACTGTCACAGGCACCACAGACTTGACTTGGGGAAAATGAATTTAATTTATTACCAGTCAGTTAGAGTAGGATAATGAGAAATAAAACCTACATCTTAAAACACCTTCCCCCCACCTCTCCTTTCCTCCCAGGCTTAACTTTACTCCTGATTTCTCTACCTCCTCCCCCACAGCGGTGCAGGGGGATGGGGAATGGGGGTTGTGGTCAGTTCTTCACATGTTTCTGCCACTCCTTCCTCCTCAGGGGTAGTCAGGGGGAGGACTCCTCACACTCTTCCCCTGCTCCAGTGTGGGGTCCCTCCCACGAGAAACAGTCCTCCATGAACCTCTTCAACATGAGTCCTTCCCACGGGCTGTGGTTCTTCATGAACTGCTCCTGCATGGGTCCCTCCCACAGGGTGCAGTCTTTCAGGAACAGACTGCTCCAGCCTAGGTCCCCGCGGGGTCACAAGTCCTGCCAGCAAACCTGCTCCAGCCTGGGCTCCTGTCTCCACGGGTTCACAGGTCCTGCTAGGAGCTGCTCTAGCACAGGCTTCCCATGGGTCACAGCCTCCTTCAGGCACCCACCTGCTCCAGCGTGGGGTCCTGCAAGGGCTGCAGGTGGGGATCTGCTCCAGCATTAACCTCCATGGGCTGAGAGGGGCAGCCTGCCTTATCATGGGCTTTACGGGTATCTGCTCTAGTGCCTGGAGCACCTGCTCCCCCTCCTTCTGCACTGACCTTGGTGTCTGCCCAGTTGTTTCCCTCACATAGTGTCACTCCTCTCTTCCGCTGGTGCAGATATTTGTTTTCCCCTTCTTAATATGCTATCCCAGAGGTGCTACCACTGTCACTGATTAGCTCGGCCTTGGCCAGCAGTGGGTCTGTCTTGGAGCTGGCTGGCATCGCCTCCATTGGGCATGGGGGAAACTTCTGGCATCTTCTCACAGAAGCCACCCCCGAAGCCCCCCTGCTACCAAAACCTTGCCATGCAAACCCAATACAGTATGCCTGAGGGGAAGAGGAAACCACTGTGCATGATGGCTTGGATGTGAACACCAGCCCGGCTGGGAGACCATTCCAGCCCTTAGTGGGAAACCAGGAGGACCTAGACCTGAAAGGCAGTCTCCATGCAACTGGCAGGAGAGCCTGGGGCACCCTGGGCTCATCAGTGACCTTCTCCCCCTTTTGCAGGTCTCTACTTCATCCCTGTCTCCTGCTTCCTGCTCTTTAATGTCTTTGACTGGACGGGACGGAGTCTCACTGCCCTCTTCACATGGGTAAGCATGGAGCAGGGAGCAAACACCCTGGCAGTCTCCATCCCCAGGCCCCTTGGCCACAACTCTCACTGGGGCTGCCATCCATGGCTTGGAGCAGGAAGGAGGTGCAGAGCTAGCCTCTGCCTTGGCTTTAAGTCCTAAGCAGAGATTTACGGATCAGAGCCGAGAACCACAGTGTTGTGTTGTCCTCCTCCCTCTTTCAGCATGGCTTGGATGAAGCTGCCTCCTCCATTTAAGCCTCTTTGTAAACAAACCTTCACTCCAGCTATGCAAACAGCGAGACAGGACGGCGGCAGGGAAAGAGGGTGAAAGACAGGGCAGCCCAAAATAAAACCTCTGGCCTCGGCACAGGACACAGCTGCCTTAAAGGGCCTTATCCTGGGAGCAGGACAGAGCCATGCCATGTGGGTCACAGAGCTGTCTGTCCCCTGCCTGGCTTAAAACTGCTGGAGCTGAGTGATGGGGGTGGGCGAGGAAGGGGGCTGTCCTGGCTGTGTTTCTTCTTGCCCCTTCACCCACCCCCAAGCGCTGTTTCCCCCTGTATTGTTCAGGCTGTTTGTTTAGAGAAGCTCCTCAGCACCACGGACCATGGGTTCTGTCCAGGCCTGGCTTCCCCACGGCCTGGAGCTGCTTCTCCCCTGGCCACCACAGCTGGCTGCCCTTGGCCTTGGCCATGAGCCGCGTTGCCTGGTGTCCAGGCCACAGCCTCCATGGTGGGATGACCCAGCAGGAGACGTTTCCAAAACAGGGCTGTGTGGAAAGTCTGACTGCGTGCGGTTTGGTCCTCATTTCCCTGGTTGGGGCCCTGCTCGCTCATTTTCTCCTCCTCAAGCAGGAGAGGCTGCTGCTCCTGCCAGTTTGCCCACAGACACAGCAGCTGGCCTAACCTCAGCTTCCCCCCGTGCTCATGAGGTGTCCCAAGGCTACACCAGCCCGGCAGCTCCCAAGGCAGCTGTGGGTCTCTCCTGACCTCAGACCAGTGAGCCCTGCCATCTGTGACCCTGGCACCTCATCGAGGGGACCCCAGTTGGAGTCAGACACGTCCCGTACCAGGGGTTGCCTTGGTCCCAGCTGCAGGGATGATACAGGGGGATGGTGCCTTCTTCTTCATCCCAGCGTCACATGTCCAGGGACTCTGTTAGGATCCGAGGAGACCGTAACTCAGTCTGTGCTTTTCCCAGCACTGTCTGAAACAACCCCCGCATAATCCCTTTTTCAGATTGCTGAATCTCGCTCTGCTTGGCTGGGGGGTAGTGTAGGAGGCTGAAGAACTGGTTAAAGCCCAGTTTGCAGGCCCTGAGGTGCCAGAGGGGATTTACCTCAGTCAACCTTGTCCTACACAGTGGTTTGCTGCAGGAGCAGATTGCGTGAATGTGCACAAGGCTCTCAGGCCTGCCTGCGTGTTCTTTCCAGCAAGGGCTTAGCAGTCGCTTACAAGCCCAGCTCAGTGTTTTGGCCGTAGCGCTGCTGCTCTCCAAGTCAGCTGGAATAGGACTTTCAGTCCTGGTGGGACCTCCTTACCACAGCAGGTGGTGATGCTGAGACTTGTTGCAGCAGAGGAAGTCTCTCAGCAACTTTGTCATCTCTGTGGCTTCTCCACAGCCCCAGCACAGGAGGGACAGCCTCTGTATAGCTCCTGCCAGCATGCCGTGGGATGGGGAATGTCCGTTTCTCAGCTGCTCAGTGACCTATGTTTTTCTCCCAGCCTGGGAAGGACAGCTGCCTCTTGCCAGTGATGGTGGCCCTCCGTGTCATCTTTATCCCTCTTTTCATGCTGTGCAATGTGCAACCCCGTCACTACCTGCCTGTCATCTTCTCTCATGATGCCTGGTACATCATCTTCATGATCTTCTTCTCCATCTCCAACGGCTACCTGGCCAGCCTTTGCATGTGCTTCGGGCCGAAGTGAGTAAGGGCTGGGAACAGGGGAAGGGTTGGTTACACCCTCAGTTGCCAGCCCCAGCATGACTTCTGGAGTCTGGCTCTGCCCATCTCTGGGATCTGGAGAAGGGGATGCAGGTTTAGAGGGGAATTGCCACACCACCTCAGGGAAGAAAACCGCAGTGTCCCATCTCCCAGCCTTGTGCCTTCATATCCTAGAGATGAGGATGCTATTGTCTGGGCTCTCCCATTTCCCCCACCTGCCACCCTGGGGAAGTGGCTGGGCTCAGCGGGGATCTGGAGGGGAGCAAAGCGTGGCACAGCACCCACAGCAGGGTGAGCACCCTTGCCCAGCACAGGAGCACACGCAGCATGAAGAGCCCATCTGGGGCTCAGCCAGGCGGGCTGCAGTGCATGGGGGCAGGAGTCAAGGTGGGGCATCCCTGGTGCTGGCAGCTTCAGGGCAGCCTGCCTGATGCACTTTTTCTTTCTTTATGAGCCCATAATGTGGAAACAGACTCTTGGAGCCAAGGTGGAGTTGCTCCTGCTGCTCCAGCAGCTGCTGGCTCCTCTGTGGCCTCCTATTTCTCTGTTCAACTCACAGTAGGGCATGGGGCACACATCCCTGAGTATGGGTCTGACACCTGTTTCTCCCCTAGGAAAGTGCTTGCTCACGAAGCAGAGACAGCTGGAGCCATCATGGCCTTTTTTCTGTCACTGGGCTTGGCCCTAGGAGCTGCGGTCTCCTTTCTGTTCCGAATTCTCATCTAGCAGAGGCACCTGGAGGGTGCACGGACACCAAGAGATGGCTCCGCATCCTCCTCCAAGGCCCTGGACACCTTGGCGCCGTGGGGAGATAACACCTCACGCCTGCCCCTGCCAAATCGTACTGCCACGGCAGATGTTACACCCAGGGACGGTTCCACTCCTGTGGGGTTGGCCTGGCTACTGCCATGCTCGGCTGTGTGATGCCTTCAGGCCTATGTGCCTTCTTCCCCGTGCTGTGTGTGTGTAAGACCCCTGGGATCTCACAGAGGTCCAGCTGCCTCCCACGCTGCATAATTTCCCCAGCTCAAGGCCAAAAGCCATTCTCAGCCACCTCCTCTCTGACAGAGTTGAAGGCTGGTATCCAGTGTTATTTCCTCTTTTGCCCTTGTCCCCAAGGCACCTAGGGACTTGCTGTCCTGTCCTCTCCTTCCAGGGGGGCCTGGAAACATCCCACACCACTTCTCCTGCTGTTGAGGCTTGCAGATGGGGAGGAGAGCCTCAGCCTCTCTGCTAGGCTTACATCCCCCTGCCCAGCAGTATCCCAGGGACATCCATGTCCCACCCACATAAAGAGCCAACACTGTGGCTAGGCTGAGGGAGGAGGGGGTCTCCACAGCCCGCCTCCTCCTCTGCTCCTTGCCTTTGTTCCTTTTTTTATTTTTTATTTTGGGATTCTGCCATTCTTTTCTTTCTGCTTCCCGGCTGTGTAACACGAGGTCCCACCGTGGGCTGCAAGAGGAGAGGTGGCAACTCCCTCCCCATCCAGGCTGTCTTCCCTGCCCACCTGTGCTGCAGGGGGAGGCCTGACCTCTCCCTTAGCTTTCCCATCCCCTGACTGTGTAAATGTGTCTATACAGTTGCCGTTTTCTATAAAAAGACAAAAAAGTCCCTTTGTGTATGTGTGTGTGTCTCCATCACCGCAGGGGCGAGGGCTGTGGAGGGGCAAGAGCTGGAGGGAGCAGGCACCATCATTTCCTGGGTCCCCTGTCAGCATCAGGTGGTGAAGCAGCCAGGGCGCCCCTGGCACAGGCAGCCCCAGTGGCTCCCCGCTACGGGGACCCAGCGGCATGGGAAGGGGGTGCTGCCCTCGGGGTACGCCCAGGCACCACCAGCACCTCTGATAAGGAGATGCACCTGCGCATTTGGGGGTGCCGTGACCTGCAGCACATGCACCTGGGAGCTTTCCTTATGCCTGGGAACAGCCGTAGTGCCACCTCCTGCTCCTGGGGGAGAACTACACCGCCCCGCCAGCAGGCCCCCACCCCACACCCCGCCCCACGCCGCTCTCCGCCATCACCCTCTCGGCACCCCCGGCCACCGACAGCCAAAAGCGGTGGGGCCGGGTCCCCTGACCCCGCCCCCGGCTGCCTTGGCCAGTGCGGCCTCTGCACCCACAGCCCCAACAGGGAGGATAAGGCATGAGGTTTATCATCTTACTGCCCTTGGATACTAGAAGTACAGCGTATCCAAACACCGCTTTCCAAAGAGGAACACGGGCCTACTTTGCTCTCAGGCCTTGACACGACCGGCACGGCTCCGGGCCCCGGGGAGGCCGCACGATGGAGCTGAGGCAGCGGGCACCCCCGGGGCTGCGCAAACCCTCACCTCCCCGCCCAGGCCTGCGGCCGGCTGCCGGTGGCAGGCCCAGGCACTGCCGTGACCCCGTAGAAACCTCTGGAAGTGTCTTAGCACTGCTCCCCACCCGCCACGGTGCTCCTCCGCCACCCGCCGCGGGAAA
>JAVJGI010000035.1:13451624-13466399 GCA_035590275.1 Ibycter americanus
GGTGCAGCAGGACGCAGGGCCGTTTTAAGGCGGAAGGAGACGGTGGGCACTGCGGCCCCCCGGGCCTATAAAAGGCGGCCGGGCGGAGGCGTCCTGTTTTGGCTGGTCGCTGCTGCCGGAGGAGGTGAGGGCGGTGCGCCGGGCGGGCCCGCTGCGTCCCCGCTGCGTCCCGGTACTCCTGGCGCTGACGGCCGCCCCTTGCCTTGCAGATGCCTGAGGAAGTGCAGCATGAGGAGGAGGATGCAGAGACCTTCGCCTTCCAGGCGGAGATCGCCCAGCTCATGTCGCTCATCATCAACACGTTCTACTCCAACAAGGAGATCTTCCTGCGGGAGCTCATCTCCAATGCCTCCGATGTGAGCCTGGGCCCTGCTTGCCCCTGCGCAGGCGGCCTTCTTCCTCTGCTGGGGGGCTCTGGGGGAGGGTGATGTCCTACTGGGGATGCCCAGGGAGAGGCTGGTGCCTGGGCGGCCTGTCGGGCCTGTGCTGGGGGAGGGAGGCTGTGGCGAGCATCACCCTCTCCCCTAGGCACTGGATAAGATCCGCTACGAGAGCCTGACAGACCCTTCAAAGCTAGACAGCGGTAAGGACCTCAAGATTGACATAGTCCCCAACCCCCGGGACCGCACGCTCACCCTGGTGGACACTGGCATAGGGATGACAAAAGCAGACCTCATCAACAACCTGGGCACTATTGCCAAATCCGGTACCAAAGCCTTCATGGAAGCCCTGCAGGTGGGTTGCCTTTGGCTGCGTGGGGTCCCTAGGGCCTGGGCCCCAGGCTTTCACTGGGGTATAACCCAGCCCTGCTGTCTTTCGTGCTGTGGGAGCTGTTGGCCTACCCCAGTGTGCTTCCCCACCTTTCCAGCAGCAGGGAGGAGCTGAGGGTAGGGCTGGCTGCTTGTTGGTACATGCCTCTTTTTCTCTGCATGTTGACCCAGTTCTCTGCTGCTGTGAATCAGTTGCAAACATCTTCTATCTCTTCAGTGGTCTATCAGTCTTTCTCTGCTTTCACAGGCTGGTGCAGACATCTCCATGATTGGGCAGTTTGGTGTGGGTTTCTATTCTGCTTATCTAGTGGCTGAAAAGGTGGTTGTCATTACCAAACACAATGATGATGAGCAGTATGCTTGGGAGTCATCAGCTGGGGGCTCCTTCACTGTCCGAACTGACCATGGTATGTATTGTACAAAAACACAAGTGTATTTCTCTGCTAGAAGCACCCCTTTTTTCCTGGTGCTCCCTAGATTTGTAGTGTGTTGTCAGTCATGCCTGTTAATGTTAGGTATCAAGTAGTGTTTAGGCTTGAGGAACTGGTCTCATTTGTTCTCTGCCCTTTTAACGCTATGCCCTGAAACACTAATGTTTCTCTCACCACGCTGTAGGTGAGCCCATTGGACGGGGCACCAAAGTGATCCTGTATTTGAAGGAGGACCAGACAGAGTACTTGGAGGAGCGGCGTGTCAAAGAGGTGGTGAAGAAGCACTCCCAGTTCATTGGCTACCCTATCATGCTCTATGTATGTTAAGGGAGGGACTGTGGGGATCTACTAGAAAGCTGGAGGCAGGGGTGGGTGATGTTGGGAGCAGGAGCCCAGAGGGACGGAATACAGTCTTTTCTGTTTCTGTCCATAGTTCCTGGCTGCTGTGTATTGAGCAGTGCTGCTCTTAGCTTCTACGGCCAGAGGTGATTTTAGGCTGGGGCCTTACTGGAGGTGAAGGTGGTGGGTACCCAGCCATGCTTTTGGCCTTGATCTGTGCAGTGGGAGGTCATCTAAACTAGCTGTGGAGGGAGGAGGGTTTTCTGCCCCTGTCTCCTTAGACACAGCTTTTGGTTGCATGAGCTGTGGAAGGACTCTGAGGGCTGGTTTCAGGAGAAGCCCTGGTTCCACACGTTGTGTTTGGTGGGTCTTGGAGGACACTCATTTCTCTCATCTGCAGCAAAAGGATTCCTGGTAACAATTGCTTGGGGCTAAACCTGACTCTTTCTTGTCCCTTTCTCCACAGCTGGAGAAGGAGCGTGAGAAAGAGATCAGTGATGATGAGGCAGAGGAGGAGAAAGGCAAGAAGGAAGAGGAAGAGTCAGCATCTAAAGATGAGGAGAAACCCAAAATTGAGGATGTGGGCTCTGATGATGAGGAGGAAGGAGACAAGAGCAAGAAAAAGACCAAGAAAATCAAGGAGAAATACATTGACCAGGAGGAGCTGAACAAGACCAAGCCTATTTGGACCCGCAACCCTGATGACATCACCCAGGAGGAGTATGGCGAGTTCTACAAAAGCCTCACAAATGACTGGGAGGACCACCTGGCTGTCAAGGTGGGTGCTGGGCCACCCTAGTGTCCCAGGAGAGGCAGAGGGCCCCTTACCAGCCTATACCTAGAGCCACCACGTGGTTGTACCTCAGTGGGACTGAGGGCTCCCAGGCCACTTGGTGGTGCCTCAGCCTGCACTGTGACGCCCATGTGGGTGAAGGGGTGGGCAGTGCCAGCCTAAAAGCAGGACCAGGAGGGTGTTGGGCTTCAGAAAAGCATGACTTCTCTGTTCAGGCCTGCTGGATGCTGGAGACTCCTGGCATATAGGGCCCAGTGGGGCTGAGGAGGGGGAAATGCAGGCTCCTTGGATGCTAGAGACCCTGCTGTGCCCCCCTGCCAGCCCCAGGGCTGAGGAATGGTAGTCCAGCCTGCCTACAGCAGGTCCTGGGGAAAGGGGTAGAAGGGAAGCCACCCCAGCAGCTGTTCTCCTTCCTGGCTCTGCAGCACTTTTCCGTGGAAGGGCAGCTGGAGTTCAGGGCCCTGCTCTTCATCCCACGCCGTGCCCCTTTTGACCTCTTCGAGAACAAGAAGAAGAATAACATTAAGCTATATGTGAGGCGCGTATTCATCATGGACAGCTGTGACGAGCTCATCCCTGAGTACCTAAGTAAGAGCCCCCTGCCTCAGCCTCCCAGTGCAGAGCTGAGACCCCATAGCCTGTGGTACCACTCCCAGTACAAAGTGTCTGGATGAGGCACCAGCTGGTATGGGTCTTAGCACTTATCCTCCTGTGATGAAGCTCAGAGCTCTTAACCTGACTCTTGTTTTCATTTCTCCTACTCAGACTTCATCCGGGGTGTTGTGGATTCAGAGGACCTGCCTCTGAACATATCTCGTGAAATGCTCCAGCAGAGCAAGATCCTCAAAGTGATCCGCAAAAACATTGTGAAGAAATGCTTGGAGCTTTTCTCTGAGCTGGCAGAGGACAAAGAGAACTACAAAAAGTTTTATGAGGCCTTTTCCAAGAATCTGAAGGTGAGCTGGGCACCCTGTGCCATGTCTTTTCTGCATGCGTGTTAAGATTGAGGGAGTCTTGCGAGTGCCCCAGAGGGCCTTTGTGGGCAGCTGGCCCCTCTGGCTGCCCTAGGCGCAACACTCAAATGATCGAAGGTGGGCAGTGACATTTGTGCCTCTGGGGTGGCTGAGTGCATGCAAGTCACATCCTGGAGGCTTCATGCGTCTCTTCTGCCCCCAGCTGGGCATCCATGAGGACTCAACCAACCGAAAGCGCCTTTCAGAGCTGCTGCGTTACCACACATCCCAGTCAGGTGATGAGGTGACTTCGCTTTCAGAGTATGTGTCCCGTACGAAGGAGACGCAGAAGAGCATCTACTACATCACAGGTGAGCCAGAGCTCCGCTGTGCCCTAGCAAGGTGGAGGCAGGTTACCTACCTACCAGCCCTAACCTGAAGCAAATTTTTCCAGGTCAGTCGTGCTGCCTTCAGCAGGCCCTCCCTGCTGAATCACCGCCCGCCCCTGGGGGCTGGGGAAAGACCGCTGGGCCTGGAGCCCCGGCTGCAGCCAGTTTAGGCTAGGGGTTCTGAGTGACTGGTGCTGTTTGTCCTGCTGTAACCAACTTTGAACATTTTGGTAATACCTCATTTCTATGCCCTACAAACACAGGGGAGAGTAAGGAGCAGGTTGCCAACTCAGCCTTTGTGGAGCGTGTGCGGAAGCGTGGCTTTGAGGTCGTGTACATGACAGAGCCTATCGATGAGTACTGCGTGCAGCAGCTGAAGGAGTTTGATGGCAAGACCCTAGTATCAGTCACCAAAGAGGGTCTGGAGCTGCCTGAGGATGAGGAGGAGAAAAAGAAGATGGAAGAGAGCAAGACCAAGTTCGAGAGCCTCTGCAAACTTATGAAGGAGATCCTGGACAAGAAGGTGGAGAAGGTGAGATGGGCAGGGAGCTCAGCCCTGGGCTGGAGGGAGGAGGGCTGCATCCTCTGTGATGCAGGCAAGGGCCCCAGCTCAATGCATGCCTCTCATCTCCTGCAGAGGAGCCGCTAAAGGAGACTGGAGGTCCCAGCATGCACCATCTTGTTCTAAGCAGCCAGGCTGCAGATGAGGGGCACTGACCCAATTACATGCATTGATGGGAGAGGGTAAGTGTGGGAAACATGCAGTGGGTGCTGAAGGTGCTGGCTGAGCTGTCCAAACTAGTCTGTGCAGTGGTCCTGGAGCTGCTTGGAGGATCTCTGCTTGCTTTGGGATGTCCCCAGGTGAACCTGGGGCAGAGACCTTGGGCTATCATGTGTGCTGTGGCTGGGCCCAGTCCAGGGTGTATGGGGACCTTGCTCAGCTAACTCTTGGCTACATTGGCAGGTAACTATCTCAAACCGGTTGGTCTCATCTCCCTGCTGCATTGTCACAAGCACCTATGGTTGGACGGCCAACATGGAGCGCATCATGAAGGCTCAGGCACTGCGGGACAACTCTACCATGGGCTATATGATGGCCAAGAAGCACCTGGAGATCAACCCTGACCACCCAATTGTGGAAACCCTCCGCCAGAAGGCTGATGCTGACAAGAATGACAAAGCTGTCAAAGATCTGGTGGTGTTACTCTTCGAGACTGCTCTCTTGTCCTCTGGTTTCTCCCTGGAAGATCCCCAGACCCACTCCAACCGCATCTACAGGATGATCAAACTGGGGCTTGGTAGGTGTCCATGCAACTTGTCAGGCCTGGAGCAGCTCCTGAAAGCAGGTTAGCTGGTCAGGCTCGTGTGTAACTGTCTTGGGGCAGAGTGGAGGCCAGTACGTGAGCCATGCTGGTGTGATGTGCAGGGCTGGCTGTGTACATAAAGTGGCTAGGGGCAAGTGGAAACCTGGAGCAAGGTACTCTGGGAGGGCTCAGTGCTCTTGAGTGGACTGTCCTGTCCTGTCCTTCACAAGGCCAGGAGCCACCACCATGACAAGCTGAGGCGCTTTATTTCTTCAGAGCGAATGTCAAAAGTCTGTTATGGGTGATGTGACCCATCTGGTGAAACAGCTTGTGCTTGCACCCAGCTTTTTTCTCCAAATTGGCTGTTTAGCTAAAAATGTAAATTGGGAGGTGCTGTGGCTTGGCCTAACTACTGAATGCTAATAGCTGTATCCCTTAGGCTGTGGGCAGGAGCCAGCCTTTGGGAGAGGCTGTACCTCTGGGATCAGGTGTTATTTGGAGGCCTCATCTCTTTCCTCCCATCTCCCAGGCATTGATGAAGATGAAGTGACTGCAGAGGAGCCCAGTGCAGCCGTCTCTGATGAAATTCCCCCACTGGAGGGAGATGAAGATGCATCCCACATGGAAGAGGTAGACTGAAGTAGGAGGAAGCCTCTTTCCTCACCTGCCAGGCCTCTGCCCTGTATCACGTCTGTTTAGAAAGGGAGTTTGCTCCCACCAACTGCTACTGACCCCTTGGTGGTGTCTGTTCTTTTAAGGTTGTTTTTGGCAGGGTGCAGGAGGGCATGATTCCCTGTTTGTCAGTAGTGAGTGATTCAGGCAGCCCAAGGCCTGTCTGTTCTGTGTCTTTCTGCTTGTGTAGGAACAGCTGATGGGGAGTGGAGGTGAGGAGGCATCAGGCTTCCCCTCTCTCCCCTGCCATGAGGTCTCCCACATTCCCAGTAGGCATCAAACACTGCCCTTCTTCCACCGGGGTGGAAGAGCCCTTCCTCTGAGCTGCTGCCTCCCTTAACCCCCAGGGCAGGATGTTTGGTTATTTTTTGTTGGATTGTTTTTCTATTGTTTTGTTCTATTGGAATTAAAAGTGTCAAAGAAATGTGATTTACATGGTGGGATCCCTTGTGTTTCATGCCTACCATACAGAGGAAAGGGTCTTAGCCTGTGACTGTTGTCTCTCCCCTACCTTAACCGGTTTTTCAGAGCTCTGCTTCAGGTGCCCTCTACCCCTTCCCTGCCCAGGCACCATAAAGTGGGTAGGAAAAACACATGACCTGCTGTGTAGGTGGGGTCATCTCCAGCGGGCAGTAGTTCACCCCCAGGGCACTGCATACCCCACAGAAAGGCAGACCTTTCAAGCAGTGCCAGGACCTGAGCCTGCACTGCTGCTGGCTGGTCTGAGCTGAGTGTCTCTGGGCGCAGGAACCGTCTGCTTGTTCCACTGCAGTGCAGAGTCAGGGGGCTGCTTTTCAGCTCTTAGGCCAAAAGGTTCCATGCTCTAGACTCCTCCTTTCCTCCCACTTCCAGCCTGCCCTTTCTGGGCTTCTGCAGCCCTGGGGGGTCTGGCAGTATCTGGCCACCTCCTGGCTTTTGCCAGTGTTGCAGGTGATAGAGAAGCCTGGAACATCACCTCTGATTCATCTGGCCCTCACTAAGTTCGTGCCCCATGAGCAAGGTTTGTCAGCCTTAGCCACAATGGCTCCCTGGGCTTCATCGGAGAAAAGTGACACCACCATCAAGGTCTTTTGCTGGCTGGCTGCTTGCCAGCAGCCACAGGCACAAAATAAGAGTGGGCTTTAGCCAGTATCCATCTTCAATGGGGGGGGAGGAGGCAGAACCTGCTGGAGTCCCTTGCTGCACACCAAGGCACTGTGGAGCACTGCGCTGCCACTGTGGCAGCTGTTTGGGAGCAGGCTGCTAGAGCAGTGCTGCAACTGAGCTAGCAAATGCCTTCAGGGTGTTTTTCTTTCCCTGAGACAGGAGAGAAAAAATGTTTAAATATTAAGAATTTTTCTCTCTATAGGAAAGCTTTGCCAAATCAGGAGTTGCTTCTTTTTAACTTAATGTTTTGGGGTGGTTTTTTCCATTATTTTTTCTTTAAATCTATTTCCCAGCCTGGCAGTCAACCCATTTCCTTTTGATCAAAGAAAAAAAATAAAACCCATTCCATCATCAGTCTGTCAGCAGGTGGTGGGGGGTAGACATTTGGGGGAATTTGTAGAGGCAGGATAGGATGAAAGGCTATGGGGCTGCACAGGCACTTTCAAGAGCGCAGAGCTAGGAAAAGCAGCATAGGTAAAACTGCTGGAGAGCTAACTGCTCTGAAGCCTGGCCTGTGCTCAGCACCAGCTCTGTTATCCCTGCTGGCTCAGCTGACTCTGCACTGTGATAAGCAACTCTTATCCCTAGTCTCCTCCTCTGTTTCTTTTACAGCCCTCACCAGTCTCCCCCTTCTCTAGCTCTGTTAGGCTGAGGGCCCATCTTTGACCCCAGACCTCACCACTATCACATAGGCCTACAGTCAAGGCGTTTTACCAGGCTTCCCATATGTACCAGTAGAACGCAACTACCCCAGCCAAGCCTCCCCTGGCTCCGGTGTGGGGCCTGGGGAACTTGTGGTGGTGCACATGCACCCCATAAAGGATGGGCTCCTCCAGAGCCTTGCTACAGCACTGGTGGCTCTGACTGGCAGGTGCTCAGGAGCCCTCTGCACCATCTCTCTCTAGTATGCAGGCTGCAGCTGTACCCGCTGGCTGCCCAAGCTGCACCATGCAGGAGCCAAACCAGAATCAGGCTAACAGCTCTTCCACCTGCCCACCAGCACAAGCAGCAATCCAAATCTGGCTATGCTCCCCAGTTGTGTGTGCAAGGATCTCACATCAGGCCTTGTAGCTTTGGGTCCAACCCTGCCTGATACCTACCTGGGCAAAGGCAGAGGCACCTGTGTGGAAATGAAAGACAGTTCTGCTGTTCCAGAGAGACTAGGGACACATGAAGGGTTAGGAAGTTTCTCCCCTCCTTCCAGGTACGTGGAAAAAAAAAATTTAAAAGAACATTTACCTCCAGGGCAATATATGCAGCATATTTTTAATTTAATAAAATAAAGAGAAAAAAGTTGCCTTTCAAAAGTACCAAAACCTGCTGGCTTGTCAGTCAGGTTGTGTTGAGGAGAAAAGGGTTAGCCAGTAAAACCCAGGCTCCCGGGGAGGAGCGGATTTCACTGCTCCATCCCCTGCTGCCTGGAGAGCAGATGCCCACTCACTCCATCCACTGCTGCCTGTGGAGCAGGAACAAGGCACCGCAAGCGGGCTCTGCCCCATCTCTCCTCTTGATCCTCCAGACACAGTGGGGCTCTGGCCAGACCCCAGGAAAGCTGGGGCCAAAGCCTCCAGTTAGCAGGAAGAAGAGGGGCTATTTGTGCTTCTCTGAATGGCAACTGCAAAGCCCAGAAGCCATGGCACTGAAACACCCCAAGGCAATGCTGGCTTCTGGGCAGCGCAGCCTTTGGCCTGTAACAGCAGCAGATGTAACCAAAAAGCTAGAACAACTCAGCAAGCATTGGGAATTGCAACAACTAGCCTCAGTCTGCATAAAAATCAGCCTGGGCCAAAGGGAGTGAAGTGTCTCATAGCAGGGGCAAGGAACTGATAAAACCAAACGGGGATGCTTTCACTGCAGAGTGCCCTCCCAGAGCGGATACCAGGTCTGGGGTAGGATGGGCTGGGAGTCCTTCCCTTAGCTGTGCCTGTCTTACCTGGAGCACCTCCTGGGAGGGGTGCTGAGAGCTCCCCCCTTCATGGACAGGCTCAGCTTGGGACTTGCCTCACATGGAGCTGTTTCAAAAAGAAAGCTAGTGTGTTGCTTGCCCTTTCCTCCTCCTGAGCTCTGTAGTAGTGACAGAAATGGAGGCGCATTAGCCAGAGGCAAGACGGTGCCAGGGAAAAGAGCTCCCTTGTTCATCAGTGACTTTGGAGAGAAGCCATGGGACAGAGGTGGGGCAGGAGTACCAGCAGACCCATGCTGGTTTTCCCCCAGGATGCGAGCCCCCAGGCCCGTGCCTTGGCTGGAAGTCTTTGACCTATTAAGGCAAATGGAAAGGTTTGGAGCTGTGGCAGCCCAGAGCATTCCGTGGGCTTGTTCCAGCCCCTTCCCCAGGAAAAGCAGGTGGAAAAGTGAGTCACTGGTCCAGCCTACCCATACCCCACCCTGCTCCTCAGTGGGTTCTGAGAAATCAAGCAAGTACCCCCAAGTGGAGGCAGGACAGCAGGCACAGCTTAAATGCCATGGCCCCAGCTCCTTAGACCTTTTGTACAGGGGTCTCGCCTGGTGGGAGCTTCTTACTGCGCTTCTTCATGCGGCTGCGGGCATAGACGCGGAGGAAGAGGGCCATGAAGACAACGGCTACACCCAGCCCACCCACAACAGTGACAGTGTGCCCATAGATGAGGCAGGAAAGGAGGATGGCAAAGGCCTGGCGGAGTGTCATGATGATGGTGAAGACAGCTGCCCCGAACTGGTTGATGGTGTAGAAGATGAAGAGTTGGCCACAGGCAGAGCACACCGAGAGCAGCATGGCATGGGCTGTGAACTCTGAATGGCGGGCCATGAAGCGTACCGACTCCAGCAAGGCACCCTGCTCCAAGAGTGAGCCCACCGTGAAAAGGCAAGAGAAGACATTGACGCCAAACATCATCTGCACAGGAGACATCTTATAGGTGAAGAGGGCGTCCTGCCAGTTGGAGGTGAAGCTGTCAAAGATTATGTAGCCAGCCAGGAGGACTATGCCTGAGAACGTGGTGACAGTGGACGCATGCCTATTGGGAGCACTGGAGAGCAGGAACATGCTGACCCCAACGGAGATGAGGGCAGCAGTTAGGTACTCCCAGTACTCATAACTCTTGCGTGACACCAGTTTGCCCATCATCATCACTGGGATCACTTTGGAGGCCTTGGCTAGCACTTGGGTGGGGAAGCTGATGTATTTGAGTGCCTCATACTGGCACCAGCTGCTGAGGATGTTAGAGAGGGAGGCAAAGGAGTATTTGTACATAGGAGCCCCGTGGCGTGGCTGCTTGGTCAAGGCGCAGTACAGACCAGCCACTGTGAAGGCCAGGATGCGGTTCATGAACACTAGGAACTGGGAGTCCTTGAACTTCTCACCAGGGTCCGTTTCGGTGGCACCATATGTTCTTGTCATCACACGCTCCTGGAGGACGCCCCATGTGAGGTAGGAGGCCTGCGAAGTGGGAGGAGCACAGGGAAAGTCAGGACCTGCAATGGCTGCTGCAAGCAACCACAGGAAGAACAAACCCCAGGACATCCTTGCTTGCCCCAGCGTTGCGTCATCCTCTGCACAGCAATGCTTCCCTGAGACACTGGGAGATGGGGCCATCCCCCACTCCACCCATCTGAGGGAACGCACTGTCCCATGTGGTTACAACCAGGATCATTCCGTCCTAAGCAAAACCGGCTCAGTTTACAGCCTCTTCAAGGGGAGAGTAGCCCACAAAGCAAACATCCTGGTGTACAGCGAGCAGTTATGCATTAAGTTGCCTGTTCAACCAGACGGACAGAATCAGGGAACGTTACCAATGCACAGCTGCAGTTTTGGTGCCAGCTCCCTGCGGCAGGTCCTGGCAGCTTTCCCAGTGGCCTCTGCATTGGTTTCTGCTTCCAGCTCCCCGGGCCCAGTTCTTCCATCCAAATCAATTCTAGTTTCAAACCCAGCAGATTAAATTGTCCTCCAGGAATGATCACTGTTCTGGCTGTCACTTCCACTACTTCTGGTGCAACAGTACCAAGTCCCTCACAGAATTACAGAATTAACACAGACATCCTCTCACCACACATTCCCTCCTGAGAAACTGAGGCACAGAGAGATGGAAGGACTTGTTGGTGACCTGCAGCAAGCCTGAATGGGCTGGGATAGTAAGCCAGAGAGTTGGTGTCTTCTGCTGGCTGTGGGATGTGTGTGTTTTTGTATCATAATGCCCACATTTCTATTTTTAATCTCAGACCCAAAAAGCTGCGCCTCCTAATGATGCTCAGGCTGTAGCTGAGACTTGGGGAAACTAAGATTAAAAATTCCTGTTTATCTGTAGCTGAATTCAGTATTTCTCTCCAGTATTCAAATCCAATCCATCAAGGCAGAACACATCAGCCCCAGAAGGTGACCCAGAGGAAAGCCTGGGATATCAGAAGGTTCAAACTATCTGCTGCTCTGACATGAGGGCCAGAACAAGAGCGGCCCTAACAATCTGCTAAATCACAGAGTTTTCCCCATCCATGGCTGTAGAGGACTGAGACCTCCTGTCCATCTGATCGCAACCCAGACGACACCAGCTAAACAGACCTCCAGAACCCTTAAAGGTGACACAGCAGCTCTGGTGGACTATCCTGGTTGAGAAGCTGTGTGCCAGCCTCTAACCCTGCCCTGATGAAGGACAGCACTGCATCCTTGACCTTCAAAGAACTGACGGCCACAAACGCACTGCCTGCCTCCTCCTCCTCCCAGAGTGGGATGGCCACACACACAGGCACAGGGCCCCTACCTGTAGACCAGCAGCACAGAAGAGCAGCTTGAAGACCTGTCGGGCTGTAGAGGACTCTGTGGGCTCTGCTCGAGGTGGTAGGGAGCCATCTTCCTGGTGTACAGACTTCACCTCAGAGCCGAACACACATGATTTGATGACAGGGAAGCAAATGCCTCTGCCTGAACGGGATAAGAGAACACAGAGACAGAATTAACCGCAGCCTGGGCACCACAAGCTGCACCAACTTGAGAGCTGAAGCCTTCTTCCCTACTAGCCTCCAATCTGCTCATGCAGGGGCCTCAGAGAAATTTGTGTCAAGGTAGCACCTACACAGCTCTAGGATACAGCTCTGCCAGTGGCTCAAGCCTGGTCTGACAGAGCAGGTTGGGGAAGCAACCTGTCAGTGCTGAATAAGGTTGACTGAGGGGGTGTGGAGAGCTCAGAGGGAGGTCAGATGTGGAAGGGAAATTTCTGCCCTTACCTGTCTCCAGGTAATTCCTTCTCTTGAAGTACTGGATGAGGAGGAATCCCGGCACCACAATACTTGCATAGCCAGCAGCATTAACAAAGAAACGGAAGAGCCAGAAGTCCCCCCACGAGTCCTGCAGGGCAGGGGGGATCTCTTCACCGGTAGCCATTGCAGGGGGAGAAGCATGCACGAGGGGAAGGCAAAATCTGCGGAGAGAGAGGAAGAGGCAGGCGATGGGCTACTGGTACCCAGCCAGCTCTGCTCCACATGCCTGCACCACCTGCTGCCTGGCCTGCCCCCCAGCAGCAGGCAGCACCCAGATCCCACCCCAGCGACAACAGTGATGATGGCAGCATGTGGAGTATGGAAAGCCCTCTGGAGCTGGAAAAGCACATGCCAGACATTTATGTTTGCTTCTGTTAAGGGTGTTTGCTCTGGCTTAGGTGCACGTGGACTTAGAAACTTGGGTTCCCAGTTGAACACTGTTGAACACTGTTGTAACCACCTGGTTTTGACAATGCCCTCACTCCAAATGCAAGGAGCACCTCACACCTCACCTTCTTAAGTTAAACTTTAGCACAGCTCCTGAGTGGAAAAAGGTCACTGAATGGAAAAAGTGACTTCTACCTAGCAGCTCATGTTTCACGCCTGTGGCCAGAGAGGCCTTCCTCTGAGAGCAAACAGTTCAGAGCTTCCCCCTCCGGCTGCACCAGGTGAGTGGAGGACAGCCAGGGAGTGCTCAGGCTGCCAGCCTCCCCCACCTCCCCGTGCAACTCTGGAAGGGAGCATGCCAAGGCATTCCCCACAGCTCACAGGAAATTACCAGGGCTCAGCTGCTTGGCAAGACACAACCAGAAAGCAAGGTTAGGAAGGAACTTTCCTACCAGCTGGTTGGTTGGGATTTTACTAGGACTATCTGATAAGGTATAGTTGATACTCTTCAGCTATAGCCTTAAGTGGTGACCTAGTCAGCTTTAAAACAACTTTAATACTCCCTGAAAGAGTTCTTCCCTCCACTGTCCCCTCCCTCACAGACACAAACCTGCAATGTTCAGGGGCCACGCAAAGAACAAGAGTACAGGTACACAACAAGAATGAGCAAGCAGGCAAGAACTTCCTATGCCCAAGGCCACCTGCATTCTCCCCTCACACAGCAAGCTGTGGCTTCCTGCAGGAGGGTGGGTGGTTTTCTTGGTCCATGCTCCATCCCTGCTTGTTTCCCAGGTAGCAAAAGCCTCCCAATTGCCTTGGGAGCCAGGTGAGGGTGCTGTGGGGCTGGCTACATAAACATGCCCCAGAAGCAGCTCTGAGCAACTGTGACTGAAAGGGCCAGAGGTATTAATACCCCCTCCCAAAAAAACAAGCAGGTCAAAGGAATTTAGGCCCTGTTTAGGGGTGTACCTAGCCCCAATATAATAATAGCTGTGACCTCTGGTAGCCCTCACATGAAACTCAGAGACTTACAAACTTAAAGCTTTAAAGGCAAGGAAGTCCCCTTCCGTTTCATGAAAAAGCCTTCCCCACCAACCTCTTGTCCCCTTGGGAAAGGCCTCAGGGGCTTTTCGTATCTGCAGTTGCTGCAGCCAGTCCCGCAGAGTCCAAGAACCTGACCTAAGCTGAGGCTGTGTTTCACCCTGAAATCTCCCTTCTGTGACTTAAAGAACCCAGAAATTCCCAGCCCAGGGAGAGGTGCAAACAGCTGGGGATGGGTTTCTGTGCCTGCTTCCTATTCCCACTTGCTCTCCCCATAGAAAAGGCAGTTTGACACCTCCAACATTGTCACCTCTCCTGCTCCAGGGGCATCATCACATGTATGGGTGCTGCGGGAGTCAAGAAAAGGGCTTGGTCCAGGCACCTGGGGTTGAAGCTGCCCATATCCTCCTGGGTTTGCCCATATTAAGTAACCCTGGGTGACTGCAGCAGCCCTCCTGCTGGGAAGATGGCGCAGAAATACCATCCGCTTTTGCAGAAGTTGGGATATTTTTTGGCAGGGTTGGTTGCTACACTCACAGGCCACGTCTTCCCTTCAACTTGACAGAGACCGAAAGCCAGCCAGCTCCGTTCAGCATGACTGCGCCTGCTGTTACCCTGCTGGCCCCCTCTGCTGCCACGGGAGGAGGACCAGCTCTGCTCTCCCACAGCAACCATGAAGAGGAGGCTATGGAGGGACAATGGCTCTCTCTATGCCTGCGCTAGCAGCTCCCAGGCCCTGAGAGCTGACTCAGTGCAGCAGGCCCTGCCCTCCCCGCTGAGGCTGGGAAGGAACAGGGATGCCAGTGTTACAGGTAGAAATAGGGGGGGCTGTGCCGGGCAAGCAGGCGACAGGCTGAGACATGAAAGGAGCCTTAGTCTGGGGCCTGCAGAACAGCCAGGGAGCTGAGACAACAGACTCGACTACTGTTCCCCTCGGCACAGGAGGGGCAGCTCTCAAATGCACCGCTTCAGAGCCGGGCTGGGCCACAGCCCTCTGCCCGTGATGCAAAATTTGGGTCCCGGGCCAGAGGCCTGAAAAAAGTCCCTGCCCGCAGCCCTGCTACTCTCGAGCGCATCTCTAGCACCTCGAAGGGCTGAGGCCAAAGGCAAGCCTGGAGCGCGGAACCCCACGCCCGCCACTAGCAGCCCGGGATCCGACGTCTCCCTGCCCCTGCCCCGCAGCCGGTTCAAGGCCGGGTCGCAGGGACCAGCGGCCGCCTCTGCACACGCTGGGCACGTCGCTGCCACACCAGATCAGGCCGCGCTCTGGCCTTGGCCACGGGCCCAGGGACAGTTGCCAGCCACTGGGCTGGCCCCACGGGCT
>JAVJGI010000035.1:13467274-13481360 GCA_035590275.1 Ibycter americanus
TACAAGGCATCTTTTTTTTCTTAAAAAAAATTTATTTTATTTAAAAATTAAACAATGCAGACTACTTGCTGCTGCCTTTTCCCTCCCCTTCCCACCCCGCTGCAGCCCTGACCCCGCCGCGCCCCTCTGGCCTGCAGCGCCCGTTGCTCCTGCTCTTGGGCTGCCCCGCGTCTCCTGCGAAGGTGGCAGGGGACAGCCCGGCGGGCCCCCACGGCGGGCCCGCGCTGGCCAAGCGCCCGTGAGCAGAAACGTGGCTTGTTTGCAGCAGGGCTGAGGCCCTGCCAGAAGGTGAGAGGCAAAGATTCAAAAGAAATGGAGCAATTCAGCCCAGGGCTGCCCGTGCTGCTTTCCTGGCAGCATTCCTTTGCTGTCCCTCCAAGAAGGGAAGAGGAAGAGAGCAGCTCGCTCCAGAGCATCTTGGGCGATTGCGCCATCCAGGATTTGCCCCAAACAATAGCAGCTGCTCCCAGGCAGCAAGTGGGGAATTTCCCTGGCTGCGGTGGGGTCAGGTGTCCTCAGTGTCTCCATTCCCACAGCACCTTTGGCTGCTGGTTCCCTAATGCGTCGCACCTGCTCCTCTGGCTTGGAGAGGGGGGGCAGGGAAGGGTGGTGAGCTGAACAACCAAAGGGATGTGGAGATAACCCTGCAGTCTCCTCTGCTTCCAGCCAGGGAGAATCTAAAACCTAGGGGAGACCCATGCCCTAAGTTTTTTAACACCCTCCCAAGCCAGCAGATGGGGCAGAATCTTTCTCTCCTCTTCACAAAAGAGAAAACTGCAGCACAGTAAGGCAGAAAGATATCAGGCACAACAGCAGAAGCAGAGATCCACAACCTGGTCTTCCAGCACCTCCTACCCTCTTTCTTCAGCCCCGAAGCCAGACACTCAACAGGACAGCATGGGAATGCAGCGCCAGGCTGGGATCCCCCAGCCTCAGCCTTGAGCACTGGAAAGGCTCTGCAAGTGGGGAAGCCCCTGTGCTCCCACTCACCTTCTGCTGTGCAAAGAACCCAAGGGAGTGGGTGCGCTGGGGAAGCCCCTGCAGCCCTCACGTGCCCAGGCACCCGGGGTAATGCCCAGCCTCCTGATGCTGCGGGGGAGCAGGGTGGGTTAGATCACATGAGACCTCAGGTGCCCGCAGCAAGAAAAAACGTTTATTAGAGTGAGTGTTACCTCTCCTCACCCCATACTTGTTCTGATGGCATTTGGGGGTGCCAGAGGATGCTCCATCCATTGTACAGCGTGAAAAGGAGTTCTCTCCTGCTCCTTCCCTGTGTAAGCTGGAGACCCCAACAAGTCAGACCCATGGCAGGGAGGGGAAATTCAGTCCTGCTGCTGGGCACAAATACTGAAAGAAAAGCCTCCCCTGTGTAGTGCTCATAGTGCCACCTTCTTTCCTCTGGGAAGGCAGCCTGAGGCCAACAAAACTTTTCCAAAGAGGAGGCGGGGGGATAAGTCTCCCAAAGTGGCTCGGCTCCCACTGAGCTGCAGGCAGGCAAGGTCCCAGTGGGCAGCAGGGCAGCAGCACAGAGCGAGGCGGCAGCCTGACAGGCCAAAGGAGTCCAGCCGCTCATTCAGAGCACACAACAGGCTTCCCTGAGATCTTCAGGTCATCGAAGGGCAGCAAGGCGAGGAGCTGCAAAAGCCAAGGGTGTGAACGTGTAAGGATCCAGGGCTGCTGTCTCCACTGAGCTGGGGCGGGGGCCTGCAGCCTCCCACCTCCCCAGGAAAGTGCCAAGAAACCCTCTCTGGGCTTTCCCTAGGGCTCGAGGGAACAGGCAGTCACCCCACACACTCCCAGAGCCAACACCTGCACCCTACAGGGGAGGACAGGCATGGCTAGAAACTCCTCCTAGGAGGTCCCCCCACATCATCCAACTCCTGCACACCCCAACACACAGAGCCACAGGCCTCCCCCTGCACAGACTCACGTCATCATTGCCATCAGCCAGGTCCTGAGCCGTCTCATTCTCCATGTTTCTCAGCAGAGTGTCAGCTCCAGAGTGTGAGAGGATGGCGGCGATGGCAGCATCCTTGCGGCCCACAGCCAGGTGGAGCGGTGTGCACCCGTTGTACATCTGGGCATCCACATACGCCCCGTTGTGCAGCAGGAACTGGACAGCCCTGCGGTTGTGGCACTCCACAGCCAGGTGCAATGGGGTCTTCCCGCTTGTGCCCTCCTGCAGATCACAGACCACAGGGCATGGGTGTGGTGTCCCCTCAGATGGGTCCTGCAGCACCCACCCACAGCCCCTTGACAGGGTACAGAGGGGGCAGTCCCCACCCCGATTGCTGTCAATGGCACCCAACAGCCCCTCAAGGACCTTTTTGCTCAGCTCTCTCAAAATGCTGTGCCTCCAAGCTCCACAGGAGTGACTGCCCCAAGACTGGAAGAAGCGCTTAAAGAAGCCATGCACTGCACCCAGCCTTGCCCAAACACCACACCATGCCCAGCCTTACCTGAACATCAATGTTTGCACCACTCTCCAGCAGCAGAGACATCATCGGGATGTTTCCCTTCAAGGTGCTGATGTGCAGACAGGCCAAGCCTGAGATGGGAAGGCAGGAGAGAGAGCCACAGTCAGCCCAGACCATCCTGAGGCACACCAACCCCAGCCTCATACCTGTTCTGCTGCACTCCTGGATCCCTGCATACACAACTCCTGGTCTCTGCCCCAACCCTGCCACTGGTTTTGCACCAGGCTGTCCCTAAGTCTCACCTTGCCAGTTCTGGAGCTGCAGGTCCTGGTGGTGCTGGGCCATGCCCTCCGGCGGGGCTGTGCCCTGCAGCAGCTGCTGGGCGCACTGCAGGCGCTGCTGCTCACAGGCTAGGTGCAGCGGGGTGTTGCCGTTGCGGTCCTGCAGCCCGGGGTTCACTCCCTTGTGGATCAGTGCCTGGATCACACTGGGCTGCTCCAGGTACACGGCGAGGTGGAGCGGGGTCTAGAGAGGAGGTGGGGGCAGAAATTAGGAAAGGAGCAGGTGTCCCACAGGACACCAGGCACGGTGAGCCACGCCAGGCTACAGGACCTGGCCTGGCAGCATGGGCAGGCTGCCGTGCAGGAGCCCATCACTGCCCCAGGGCTGAGCGTGGCTGACACTGTGTGGGGGTGCAAACACCTTGCTGCCCCTCACCCCACCCCCCTCCCCTCGCAGCTCAGGGATCACCTATAGGGGCAGATGTCACTCTCCCAGATTTACCCTGCCACATTCAAGCCATGCCTACTCCACCCTCCAGGGCTGTATGTAATGTCCTGGGGCCTTGTAAAGGACCCCTTCACCCTGTTGTGCTGGGAGCTGTCACACCGCTCTCTCAGTGTATCTCCCACACCCTTCTTCCCCTCCCTGACAAGGGGCTGTTCCCATGGGACCTTCGCCATGCTCTGGAGGAAGCTGGTACGGGGTCCTAGGGAAAGGGCAGATGGATTAGGCATCTATCTAGGGAGCAGCCTGCGGAACCTGCCTTCCTCCCATCTTCTGCCTATCATATCCACATACCTGGAAAAGATCATTTTGGATCTCCAGCACCTCCCTGGGCAGCTGAGCGATGCAGCAGAGTGCCACATCTGGGACACAGTGGATAATGGCCAGGTGAACCAACCTACAGAGGGGATAAAGGGAACAGGAGAGGAAAAAGCAAAAAAGATTAGTCCCAAGTGCCGTGCTCAGCAGCAGAGATCCTCTGCTGCTGCGTGGAGGAATCATCTCCCTGCCTCCCCCATTCCCCTTCCCTTCCCACCACCGCGAAGCTCCTCTATCCTGCCCTCTCCCTAGGGAAGCTCAGCAGCAGGGCAACGCAGGAACATGGCCTGAGGCTCCCCAGGGCAGTCCACTCTGAGCCCCACAGAGAATGGACATTCCTACCCCCACTAAGCACCACAAGGTCCTCCCTTGGACCTCACAGCATGCATGGGGCTTGGACCCAACACCACCCAAAGCCAGGCCTCCAACTGGTGCAGGTCTGAAGAGCCTAGAATGCATTTTGCAGAGCCCAGGGGCCAGGTTTGGTGGCTGCGAAGGGAGGTCTGGGCTCTGGCAGCTGCCCGGGGAATTCCAGTTCCCCACTGCCGGCTATGCACCGCACTTCTGCTTTCCCCCCCACGAAGACAGGCAGCCAAAGCCAGGCAGGAGCCCGGCACCAGTCCAGGATCACCTGCACGGCACAGACCCCGTGCCAGCCGATCTGCTGGCTGACACTGATTTCCTCTTCTCTCCCCCACATCCTTCCCTTTCAGCACTGCTGCGGCAGGGCTGGCACACAGCCCGCAGGCACAGAGGGACACTGGAGGTGCGGCCGTCAAAGTTTGGTGGCCAGCAGGCAGCCCTGGTCCTCAGGACCATGGCCCCCACAGCCATGGGGTGGCTGGGCAGCCTGGAGTCCCCCAGCCCAAAGAGAGGCTTTATTTCCAGCCGGGGCTGACGCTAGCCCCCACGCAGTCAGAACAGAAGTGAGAGCACGATGGAGGCAGAGCTGAGGGAATTTCCAGTACCCTCCACCACCCTGCTGTGCTCCCAGGCCCCCCCTGCGCAGAGGGACTGGCCCCCCATCGCAGGACAGCCCCCTTGGGCTGACCCTGACTATTGTGGGGAGCAGCGAGGAGCAGGCAGTGACTCTGCAGAGCATGGCAGGCATGAGCTGAGCCTCTGCCACCTCCTCACTGCTGCACTGGCCCCTGGGTGGCTTTTATCTCTGGCAGGGATCAGCTCTAAACCAAAGGCGAAGGCCAGGTTCTAAGCAGGCTCCTGCCACCTGTGCTGCTTGGCAGAGGCGAGCAGGGCTGAGGGACAGAGGGTGAGAGCTGTGCCAGCCCTGGCAAGACACCCCACTCGCCAGACAGCCCAGCTTTGGGATGACACCTTCAGTGTTGGGGATGGATAGCATCCCTCCACAGGTGAGAGGGCAAGACCTGGCCCTAAAGCACTGCAGCAAAGAAGTGGGGCTGGGGGCTACCTTCTTGGCAGCTGCAGGGGGAACACGAGTGTGCTCAGAAGCCCTGAGTCCAGTCCCCCAAAATGTCCTTTATCCACGTCCTCCCAAGTGCTTCCTGAGGCCTGAGCCAGCACCTGGGACCCTGGGCACCCTCAGCTGAGACCCATTTTTGGTGGCAAATCAAGGCCGGTTCCCCTACATCCTGCTGCCAGGGGAGCGGCTGTGCCCAACAGGAGAGGCTGCATCCCTGGGGAAGCCCTGGGTCATGCTGTGGCAGGGAATTCCCCGCTGGAAGTAGAAGCCACCCACATCTGCCTCCGCACCACCATGGGGTGCCCCCTCGCTGCCGATGCTCCCCAGGGCAGGGGAGGGGGTTGTGAGCCGGGGCCAAGCAGCCCCACAGGCAGGGTCCGGCCACCTTTGGCAGACCATGGGGCAGAGGCACAGCCAAGGGGCACAAGCCAGGCTAGGGGGGGCAGGAGCGAGGGGCAGAGCTGGGGGACCAGTGGCAAGAGTACCCCTTCCCTCAGCAGGCTCTTGCTGATTCCAGCCTGGGTATGACACAGGCAGGGAGATTCCCTGCTGGGTTTTGCATCAGGCTCCCAGACCCCACAGCAGCACCTGCATTGAGGTGTCCTTTGCCCGCTTGCAGGGACAGCCCCTGTTTCTCCAAACCCACTCCCAGGCACCACGCATCGGGGGAGGACGCCAGGATCTGCCTTTTTCAGGTATGTCAGAGATAAGACCGCTCAGGCAGGGGACTTTCCAAGGCAATTCGGCTTGAACTTTAAACCCCTGCTGCTTTCACTTTCCAGAGCCACGCTGGGCTCCCAGGGGAGACAGCAGTGCCCAGGGTTGTGCCCTGCTGCAGCCAGCCCCCGCACCACCAGGAATCCCCTGGCCTCTCTGCCATGACCTACCCCACATGTTGGGGCAGTCACCTGGGGGAGGTGGAAATCCCGGGAAGCCCACTGCCAGCACCTCACTCTTCCTGGCTTGGGTAGCTTTGCAGCTCGATGAGGTGGCAGAGCTGCTTGGGGCTGGGCTGACACTGAGCAAGTTTGGGCATCTACGCCGCGGAGGCGATGGGGACGACCATCCGCACCCGGCCAGAGCTCAGGCTTTCACCTTGAAGTTGGGATGTGCCTGCTTTGAAAGATTGTTTTCCCCCAACTCCCTCTTCATTCTCCACCCGGGTGCAGCCTCCTCCTGCTCTTTCATTTCTGCATTTGTTCCCCGCTTTCCTCATTGCCAGCCCTCAACTTCCTGAAATGGCTGAAAGAGCCGTGAGCTACTTGGGGGAATCACGGCGAGGCCACCAGGCTGGGATGAGCCCACCAAGCGCACGTGCGCACCCAGGCACTCTGTGCCACAGGCAGTGACGCCAATCAGGAATTGGGACTGTCTCCTGCTAACCTGGGAAACCTCCTATGCCCAGGAGACCTGAGGCGCAGGCATCGTGCCAATCTCTGCTTTCTTCCGGCCACGGCTACAAGCACACCCCTCTCTCTGCTATGGCAGCCATGCGGTCCAGCAGCTGGCAGGCTGCTGCATGCTGGCACGCAGCGCTCACAGCCCCAGAGCCAGGGCGCAGCGATGGACAGATACCCGCTTGCTGCCAGGCACCCCTCCTCACCCAGCCACGGCCCCCTGCCTTTGCCAGAACAAGCCCTCCACCCTGCCATGCTCAGACCCTTGCCCTTCCCTTGGCTGCCTACATACCTCTCCTCTGCCTTCCCCTACTTGCCTGCTCCCTCCCTCCCCATGTTCTTGCCTGCAGCAGCGCTCCTGCCTGCAGCCATGGGGGCAGGTGCCCAGCGGGGACTTTTGGAAAGGGTAACAGGGAGTTTTGGAAAGGGCATGGGATGGAGGAGCCGTGGGCAGGGGAAATGTGGCCAGCCTAGAAGTACAACTGCTGGGTTCATTCTCAGCTTTACCACTTGCTCACCAGGCTCCATCCTGGTACAGGGGGGGTCATTTGTGCTCTGAATCACAAAAGTCCCATGGGCACAGGGCATCCCTGGCACAAGGTGATCTATCCATCATCAGAGAGGTAATGATCCTGGAGCAGAGGGGTCAGGGCCATTCCTGGGGATGTTCCTGGGTCTGAGCACACTATGCCCAAGGTGGTCCTAGTTTAGGCACATGGGCGTCCACTTCCACAGTGCTGTCCCTCTCCTAGGCTTCTGAGTGACCTCAAGTGCCTGGTAGGAAAAGTGTCCACACCGGAGGGCCGGAGGCAGGAGAATGGGGTAAGGGTGAAACCAAGCTATGACACACAGGCAGAACTGATGAAGTCCCACCAGTTCTCTGGCTGTCCTCTTCCATCCCTCTAGAAAAGGGGCTGACCATGCAGATCCCTCCATCTGTGGAGCAAGACACCTTGTCCTCAAAGCAGCGTCTCCCTTCACCATCTCACCCCAGAAGCACCTAGGACAAGAGACCCGGCATTGAGCAGAATTTGCTTTGACAAGTTTTTCTCCCTTTCTAGAAAAGGTTCCTGTCTGCAGCAGTAACAGTTCACTCCTAGCTCCTTATTTTGGCTGAGCAGAGCAGTAGGAAATCATGCAAACAATTCGCACAAGAGAAGCTTGTTCAGGGGAGGAAATGGCCCCAGCAGCAACAGAGAGAAGAGCGAGGGAGGAGGAAAACAGCAGGGGAATTCCACGCTTACCCTGGTCTCCTGTTCCAGCCCTGTAACCTGCACTGCTAACCGCTTCCTCAGCCATCAGCATGAACCTCTGCCAGCCGGCTCAGCAAGCACAGCTCCATCTTGCCCTGCAGCCCTCCGCCAGCTCAGCCCAGCTCCCTTCCTCCCTGCATACCAATGCAATGCTGCCTGGCTCCATAAAGCTGTTCCAGCTGCCCTCTGGCAGCTCCAAGGGAGCAGCGGATCCCAGCCGCCTGTAGGCTCATCCCCATGTCCTCTGCTCCTGCCCTGGGTCTCCTGTTCTGCAGGTTTCTTCTACCCTTCCCTGGGCAGGGCACAGCTTGAATTGGAGCGGGGTGGGGGGTGTCTGACTGGAAGGAGGCTGTGGCTAGCGAGATGCAGAGCCCCTTCAGCCACATTGGCTTCAGCCCCACCACGCCGATCTCCAGCCTGGGCAGCAGCTGCTTCCCAGCCTGCTGCTCCCGTGGCCAAAGGGAGCGGTAGGAACTGACGGGTGAGCAGGGGAGAGAGCCTCTGCCTTTCTTTCTTGTGGTGCTCTGCAGAAGGTCTGGTCCGGGTTCTGGTGGATGAAGGGTGCAGGAGGCTGACTGGCAGGGGAGTCATTGCGAGAGGGCTGTGGGCGCCTCGTTTTTCAGTGAGGTGGGGGAGGAGGAGGAGGAGGTGGGGAGATGAAGGTGCCCCTGTTCACCCACGTACAGCACCCCTGGCCTCACATCCTCTAGACTCTGCACCCACACATTTGAGCATTTTGCTCCATTTCTGAGCAAGATGGTGGGTCTGGGATTGCAGAAGCACTAAACATCAGATGCATGCGGACTGCTCCCTGCAAAATGAGGGGTCTGCCCTGCACTACCGTCACTGCAGGGATGGGTCAAGCCAGAAAGCAGGTCCGCTCATCCCAGGAGGGCCCAGTCACGGACTGGGAAACCAGATGAACAATTGCAATAAAAGCAGCAAACATCCCCAAAGGTTCACTGTCTGTGGCAACTCCATTTCAAGCAGACCAAATTTCCATTCTTGCTCATCAGGAGGCAAATATGTTCTCCTACAGTTTCTGTACACACAGAGGTGTATTGAGGTCAGAACAGCCTCTTACAAGAGAGAGGACAGTACCTGGGCTTCACCAGTGCCTGTACAATTCACCCCAGCAATCATTTATAGTCCTGCACATACCCTCACTGCCTCAGAATTTTCTATTAATGAGACACCAGCTGTAAGTCCAGGATATTTCAGGGCTCCCTTTCAGCCCTGCATCTGTGCCAGTCAGAGGGGCTTCCCATCTCAGGGATGCAGAAAGCATCCCATGCAGCGCACTGAGAGGTGCCCAGTAACCACTCCCACGGCTCAGACCCCATGGCCTCTCTTCCTACACAGTCACGTCTGAGTCCTCTTTTATCCACATTGTATTAAAAAAACCCCCAGACCAACAAAAATCAAAACCTTCTTTGTTAATTTAGCTGAGCTCAACCCTTTCCTCGCAGCAGCCAAGCCTGCCTGCAGAGTGCAAGGACCTGAAGCCCTCCCTGCCTTGACTAATGAGTTATAGCCAGGCGTGAGGCTTCTGCATCCCAGGACATGGAAATTTCCAGCCATTCTTTCCCTTCTTCTGTGCTGCAGTTCTCTACATCTCTCCCCAGCTTCAAGGCAAACCTAAGCAGGCGGAAAGTCTGAAGAAACTTCCTCCAGGCCAGGCTGAAGTCATTCAAACAGGGAAAAAAATCTCTTCTTGCATGCATGATCTCAGAAGACTGCCAGGACTTACCCACCTTACGCCAAGGCTGTACGTGTGTAACCCCTGCGGCAGCCAGCAACTTCTGGGGCATCCTAAAGGAGCCTGTGCAGAGATGCTTGTCCTCAGCTGGAGGGGCACCAAGCCCTCCCCTGCTCTCCAAACGCCTGAGCACACACAGAGGGAGAGCCAAGAGTCCAGGGACAGGGACGTGGACACAGGAGGTTCCCTTCTGCCTCCAGCCAGCCCCACATTCGGACTCATTTTCCTCTCTGCCCCACAATGACAGCATGCTAGGGAGCAACTCAGGACAGACTTGAATTCCCCTGGCAATTGGGCAAGGAGGTTTCCAAAGGCACTCTGGAAAAATCAAGAGCATTCCAGTTTCCCATTAGCTATGGCCATCCTACTGCTGGGCAGCCAGCAACAGCTCAGCCCAGCCAGCAACCAGGTGTGCTCTCTGCATCAGACTTCTTTAATCCTTCTCCTAAAACCATGTCTCTCCAGTTCTCTGCTTCTTTTTTCCTCTTTCACAATGGATCCCCTTTGCTGTCACATGCCGAGCATTCCCCAGGCACCACGCTGGGATCCAGGGGTACAGGGGTTCAGCAACAACCCTGTTCAGGAGGGCAAGCACCCAGCAAGCAGCTACACCAAAGAAGGCAGTCTGAATGGGGACAACCTCTATTCCCCTGCACAGGGCTACTTGAGGTGGGAGGGTTAGGACAGGCACACGCTGGTGAATGGTTAGAAGTGGCTCTCGGCCCCACAAGATGAGCCTTCGCGCTCAACGGGTACCCACGCAGGCAAGGGCTCACTGGGGAAGACCCATTCACTGCCATCACATGGAGGAGAGCTCAGAACATCAGCTCCTGAGGGGCCCCAGTTTTACTCAATTAACTGTCCCTGAGCCCTTGTTAAGGCATCTCAGCCCACAAGTCACTGGCACGTGATTTCTTATCAGCAGATGGGGCAGCACTTGTCTCTGGTGGAAGGAGGAAGTCAGGCTTCCTCCGCTCCCCTCCCTCCCTAAAACACGCACCCGACCAAAACCGCTTGCTCCCATTTTCCATCTGAAGGAGGCCGAGATCTCTCTCCCATGATTGAGCTGGGGTCCCCCGACCTTCACCCCTGCAGGGAAGCCGTGCTGCTTTGGATGGAGCCCCATGCAGAAGACAGCCACCCTCCTGCAGGGGTGCAGCCCCCAGCCTTTCACAGCATGGCATGGCCAGAGGGCCCAGAGCAAGACTGCACACACTCCACCCAGCTGTGCAGGGGCCCCATCACCGTGGCATCAGGTACCAACGGTGTAAACTGGCGTGTGGCCCATGGATCAGCATAGGCAGAAAGGGAAACGTGTTTTTAAGTTTAAGACTGAATACATAGTTCTACAGAGAAGCAGCTCTGTCTAATTTCCCACGCTGATGAATCAACTCTGCCTCTCCAAAGTTGACAGAGGCTGCCATAAGCCCAAGCAAATGGGGAGGTTTTCCCTTGTGCTGGAACACAACAGATCCCATCATAGTCCAACTCACCTCGAAGGAGCTGGTCCCACACCCACCCTTTCCCAGGATGCTGGACTCACGCACCTGCCTGGCAAGGCCAGGAAGAAGGGGGTTTCCTCGGTGAATCCTAACAAAGGTTGAGCTTGTCCGGAGGCCGGGGCACAGCCATAAAGCTGCCTGCAGCCTGCTCAGAGCTAGCCATGCCTGCAGCTGGAAAGCCCCTCTCTTACTTCCATGCCGAGCAGTCCCATGGGACTCAGTTCAGCAGAAAAGGAGATGGTTTATGTTGAAGAGATAGATGCTTGGAAGAGATCACTTGGTTCACAAGGAAAAGACGGATGCTCGGAGGAGACTGCTGGAGCGCACAGGGCTTTTTCTCTACCCCGCCATGGAATAAGCAGGATATGTATCACTGCACTAAGTGCACCCATCATCTTCTGCCTGTCACCCTGTTCCTCATCCCTGACCTCTCCTGCCATGCCAGCTCTGCCGCTCTCTCTTGGGGACTGATGTGCTGGTGCCCGATGACTGCAGCCCTGACTTCCCTGAGGCAGAAGGACTGCCAGTGGCACTAGGGAGCTGGGGGCGGGGGGGCGCTGATGCTTGGGCCAATGATTCTTGGAAGACGGCACCCACACATTTAACTGGCCATCACACCCCCATCTCCCCTGTTGGCCAATTTCCTTCCTGCAGAAGTGGAACTCCTTCTAATTTTAAGCATGGGAATTGCCAGTTTTAGCCCCATTGCTTCATCCTGCCTGCATTAACACTGCTCTTCCACAGAGGTGGACCGGAAGGTATCCAAGAAGGATCCTGCTGACACGCCAACCGCCCAAGCACATGCCCCTTGCCTCTGCCTCCACCTTCTATACTTCCTTCACAAGCACCAGCCTGACAAACACAGCCCCCTTACATGCACAGCTCAAGGCGGGTGAGCCTGGGGCAACTATGGAGAGCCAAGGTTTTTGTCAGATGGAGAGCCAAGACTTTTGCCAGCTCCCTTTGTGCAAGCCCAGTGCTCCTCTTCACTCGGTACCAGCCAGGGCACCTGGGGAAACGGGAACTACTTGGCCAAAACCCCTGAACTTTTTGTATTTTTCAGAATTATAATTACAGGAAAGTGTTGTTGCCCAAGTCTTCCGAAATATAGTGACAGTATGATTTTAATTCTCAGCCTGGAGCTGTTTTGTGGCAGGCACTCAAGTAAGGCACGCAAGGAAATGTGCTGCTCACTGAGACGAAAAGAAGTCGATGGATTTATCTGTTGGGATGAAAGGGATGCACAGCCTGTGGCCATCTGATCCCTTTTCTCTGGGGACCTTCTGTCACCAGATGAGCAACTGCTTCATAGACTTTAGCATTACTATCAGCTCTGACTTGTTTTTGCATACAAAACCGGTGGCATTCAATGTGGCAGTTCAATGAGTTGCTGGGTGCTCACAGTCCCCATTTGCATTGACTGAGTGATGGATGTTCAGCATTTCTAAATATAAATGCCGCCTACCTCTGCCGCAGGGTCAGGAGGAGAGACAGGAATAGCAGAGGCAGAAATCCACAGCCTCACTGCCCTAACCACAAGAATAGTTTGGTTGTTTTTTTTTTTTCCCCCAGTGCTGGGAGTGGATCCCAGGAAAACCGGCTCCTGCGTGGACACGGCCAGCCCACAGCTGTATGAGCTGCACCACCAACAGACTTTCTGCTCCCTCCCTCTTTACAGATTTCCTGTTCTGAACGACACTGTGAGTGAGAGAAAACAGAAGAGCAACTGCAACAGTTTGAAGAGCTCTCCGAGAGCCTCTCCTGCCTACAGTAACCAAGGCACCGCTGATTAATGTTTCCCTAGTTAATGAAATGCTTGCATTAGGTCTCTCCAAGCAAGTTTGACAAGCAACGGGCTCAGCCACCTTACAAGAAAGCTCCACGCAGCAAAAGCATCTCCAAGCAGCTTCATCTACCAGGCTTACTAAAGAACAGCGAGTGGAGAGCCCTGGGCACACCATGACAGACTAGCCTGAGAGGCTTTTCTGAGGCATTACTTCCACAGCTCTGCTTAAAAGACCCTTGGCTCCCTCCGTGGGTACCTTGGCTCTAGTGTTACAACCGGGAAAGGTGGTGAAGCTCCTCCATGCCAAGGGGCCTCAGAGACAGCCTGTGGATAGGACAGGACTAGAAAGCACTATCCAGGCACCCAGCTGGGGAGCGTGGGAGGCTGGGTTTAGTCAAACCTTACTTGCTGTGAGACTTCCAGCCAATCCTCAGAGCAGATCCCACAGCGAGCATTAACAAACTAATTAGCAGATGCACAGGCTCCTTCCCAACCGGGAAGTAAACGCTCAGGCTGGCTCCCAGCTCATCTTCAGCCTCAGAACCAGATGTGCTCTGCCAGGCAAGGACAGAGCCTCCCTGCTGCTCCTGCTACTGAAGACATTTGCTTGCTCATGTCAGTGCCTCTTAGTTTCTCTTCCTCTTGCACCATTACACAGTACTAAACTCCAGCCTGGGCTTGGGGCAAAGCTTTGCCCTTCTCAGCTGTGATCACGCCTCACTCATGCTCTGCATGTGCTCCCATGATGAAAACCTTCCGTCGAGGGAACGTACGACGGGCAAGTGCCGTGATCAGCTGAAGGCAGTTACCAGAAGCCAAACCAAGTAACTCCAGCGTGATGCCTCTGCCCTTGAGAGAGCATTACGGATGTGGGAAGGCCCCCCTCATTAAGAGAAACACTCGTCTCCGTCACAGAGGCTCCGGAGGGCAGCCCTGTAGCGGGGTGTGCGTCACTGCTGTGCTGAAAGCCGCGGCTGTGCGGGCGGCTTGGCAAAGCACGGCCATTTCCACCTGACACCAAACAGTTCTGGGGCTGCTGGGCTGAGCAGCATCTGTGCCCTAATGCAGCCACCTCAGGGTCTCGCCCTGCCGGTGTCGTTTCGGGTCTGGCTTATGTGCCATATCGCCCAGCCAAGCCTTCCCCATTGGGGAGGAAATGTTGCATTCTCTGGGGAAGAGACGGTGCGGGGTGCGTGGGGGGGCTGATTTGCTCCCCCCCCCCCGGTTGCTACCAGCCTAACAGCAAGTGGAAGTTGGCTTCCTACGGCGGTTCGTTCTGTGCCACGTTGCCGGGGGTGCCTCCCCCCGCTCACTCCGCCGGGCCCGGCCCAGCTGCCCCACCGCTCACACCGATAATTGAAACCACAGTAGGGAGCTCACTCACACGTTTTACCATGTCCCTTCACCCCAAGCAATGTGAAACAAGA
>JAVJGI010000035.1:13492520-13523779 GCA_035590275.1 Ibycter americanus
GTGCGGAGGCGGGGCGGGGGGCGGCCGGGCGCAGGGGCAGGGGGAGAGCACGGGAGGGGAGCGCGGGGCGCTGCTGGGCTTGCTGCAGGGGGAAGGGGATGTTACGCCGGGGAGGACTGGGTATGGAGGGCCCCCTCGCTGCGCCCTGGCTTAGGGGGGCGCCAGCGGGTAGCACGGCTGCCCGGGTCACCGCGAAGGAAGGCGCGGTGGGCAGCGGGGGACGGGGCTCGGGGACGTGGCGGAGCCTGGGGGCTGCTCCCGGCTGGAGGCTGGCTGGGGGGAGCAGAAGGCGCCGGCTGGGGCAGGCCGGGTACCAGCACAGCCTGGCCTCCAGGTGTGCTGCGGGCCCCCCGCAGCTGCCGAGTTCTCTGGAGCCCGGGCAGCAGATGCCGAAGCAGGTCGGGAGCAGGGTGCTCCGTGCGTAGGGAGCAGCGCGGGGAGGCAGGCGCGGGAGCCCCTTTGTCTGCCTCCGCAGATCCTGCTTGCCGCTTGGGCTTCCCAAGGGGGGAGAAACCAGCGGCACTGACTAGCAAGACCAGTGGCCCGTGCAGGGCAGCTAGGCAGCAGAGGAAGGGCAGCGTTCTCCTGGTGCGGTGGGTTGTCCTCACCGGTGAGCCCACAGCTCAAAGGGCAGCTTTGGGGGGATGCTCAGAAGCTGGTGCATCACTTGTCCTCTGCTGTTGAGGAGCTGCGGTTAGCAAGTGCTGCATAATCCTGGTATTCTCTGCCTCCTTGGCTTAGGAAGAACATGCATGCCAGTGCACAGTTATTCTATATATGCAGACTTATATTTAGGTATAAATAATTGCAGGAGAGGAATACTGAAGTTCAAGGACTGGGAAGCTGTACAAATACCGTATACTCTGCTCTGCGGCTGTTCCTCTCTTCCTGCTTTCATTCAACAACCCCTGGCGCCCTGAGCCCAGGCTCTCCAAACAGATCCTGACCTGGGTAGCTAAACCATAAGGCACCTTTTTAGCATGAGAACATGCTTGTGCCATGCTTGGGACATGGTGTCTTGCCCCCAGTGCCCTGGCAGTGCTGGTGCTACGTTCAAGAGAGCAGCACGGCTTTTGAGAGGTGCCGGAGCAAGAGCCAGTTTGGATGAGAGAAGCGTAGCGGGGGCAGTGCCCGGGTGAATTTCCCTTGCCTACAGTGTCCCCTGGCTCACAGGGATTACAAGTGGATCGTGTGGCCTTTGATTGCTCTGTGGTGGCTGCCAACTAGGGTGTCACTATAATCTTACCCTGTGGGAGCAGGCAGAAGGGCTGCAGTCCATGACCTGCACTGTGTGGGCTAAGGGCACGCTTCCTGCGGCCAGAAGCTATCACAGACTTGCATGAAGCAGCTGGTGGAGGAGAGGGAAGCTGCAGCCTTTCCTGACAGTGCCATGGTGTCTCATCTGATGCAATGAGGAGAGACCTTAGTGGGGAGCTTGGATTCATGGACTGACATAGGGCAATCCTCTTGTCTTCAGAAATACCGGGAGGGGAGGGTGTTGCTCCCCTGTAGTGCCTGTGTAAGGCCACACTGGCAGTGTGATGTCCTCATTTCTATCAGAACCAACTGCTGGTACCAACATTGCTGAGCATCCTGGAAGTGTGGCTGAATCCCACCTGTAAGGGTCCATTGGCCAGGGCCGGCAGGGAGCCAGAGGAGATGTCTGGGGACTGGAAAATGGGATGCGTGCTTTGTCCTGTTTGAAGGTGCTTCATCTTGACATATCTCAGATCACTGTGTCTAGGAGCCAGGCTGGGCTTCAGGTGCTGCTCAGCTTGTCCCAGCAAGGCAAGTAGCAAGAGCTACTGGCCAGAGCTGGCTGAGCCCTTCTTCCCTGTTGGCATCACATGCATACATCTACACTTAATGGTTGTAAGCTGAATCTCACTCAGCAATGCATTTCCACCTTGGAGGGTAGGAAATGCCAGGGAACAAGCTCTTCAGCCTGGGAACAAGCAAAAAAATGTCCTTGTCCTGCTGCTCAGGTGGGATCCAATGGAAGGATCCAGTCCTCCTCCAAGTTGGTGTGTAAAATGGAGACCTTAGTACCATTGCAGGAGCTGGCTGCTGGCAGGGTTCCCTGGCTCCTAGATGCTCAGCCTTCCCCTTTCCTCTGCGGTTGGCAACACTGACAGCCTGGGGCTGAGCCAGCTTTTTCTTCTAGGCAGGTAGTTCCTGAATCTGGGCTGTAGGCATGTGGGATGTCATGAGGGTGTTTGCTGGGACCATCCTGACCAGGAGTTGCCAATGTCTGCCTAGGGCCTTGGAAGATGGTGCGAGTTCCTCAAAATGACTGGATCCTTCCCACCTGCCTTGTTCTGGGGATTTGAGGTCAAAGGGAATAGGGCTTATTTGTTTGTTGCATGATGTAAGCAAATCGGCAGGGCCATGGAAACTGATGCTCAGGAGTCCCACTGGAGTCCCCTGCAAGCTGCTGCCGTAGCCTGGCACTCAGGATCTGCCTGTGCCTTCAGGCTGCTGCTCTATGGCTTTTCTGAATCATTTTTTCAGTCCTTAGAGGGCTGTCTCTAGGACAACTAACCCTGTGAACCCCAGGGCATCTTGTAAAGTTAGGGCTTAGCATTCTGAGGGTGAGTCAGAGATTTCAGGCAGGTCTCTGCAGGGAGAGGTGGGTGAGAAGTGCAGGAGGTGAGGACACAGGAACACTTGTTAAACAGGGGGATGGAAGGTGGGGCCAGGGACAGGTTGTTTCAGAGAGGAGCTTGAAGAGCTTGAAGGATTTCTGGAGTTTAGTGTTCAAAATTGCAGGGTCAAGGTTGTAGGGGTGATGAAGGTATTTTGGCCCATGTGCTTGGCCACTGGGGTGCTGAGCAGGTTTGTGCCCTCGAGGCTTTTTTGAGGATTCCCCAGATCTCAGAGGAGTTTAGTGCAAGCAGTGATGGGGTCCCCCTTTTCTACTGCCTCTGCCCTGTGCGTTGCAGGCATCTCCATTTGCTTCACTGCTGCTCGTAAGTCATCCCCTCCATCCCTTCCCGTGCATCTCAGAGCAGCAGCTACAGGTGTGGGACCTCATCTCCTTTCACGTCAGGGGCAATGTCAGAGGCAAACGCTATGTGTAAGGGAGGGGAGGCTGTAGCAGCAGTCTACACCTTGCCTTTCCCAATGTGTGTTACGGTTAGTGCCTAGGTGCCTGGTAAGGGTTCACCATGTGTTCTACATGGTGAACTGAAGCACAGAGCGGAGAGTTGACTGGGATCCCGCAAAAGGATTGGCCAAGCCACGGCTGGACCAGTTCTGCCCTCTAGCACTGCAGAGACGTTTAGGTGTATCTGCAATAGTGAATTTGCTTACCCCTCTCCAGTGCTCAAGCCTGAGCAATGAGGGAGGCTCCCAGTGATGGAGGGAAACCCTGTCTGCAGTGAAGTAGGGCAAGCCTTTCGCCTCGTTCCATCAAACTGCAGCGGGCAGATGATGACGGCATTTATATCAGAGCCTGCTGTCCTCCTAGCGGCACTGTTCTGGGACAGAAAGGATTCCCCTTTCCCCAGCTTTTTCATCTGCATCTTTGCTGTGCTGGACTTCTCCAAGGCTGATTAAGAGCTCGAGGAGGCAACCTTATTTAGCTGCTTCTGTGGGGGGAAGCCGCGGAGCTGGTTGTTTGCTCCTGTGAGTCCTTTGCAGCCCGGGAGAGGAACAGGGATGCTGCAGTTCCTACTGGGATTAGACTCTGCAGCTGGCTCCTCCTCCGTCTCTGCTGTGGTTGTATCCCGTCATTGGCACTTGATCAGCTTTCAGAAACCCCACCAGCGTGGCTGATGTGTATGTGTTTTACCTCAAAAACCTAGGACAAAACTGGGTTGTAAACAGTTTACGGCAGGGGTTAGTGTGACCCTGTTAAAGCTCTGCAGTATCTAAATACTGCGTAGTCCTAGGAGGAGACTAATGTGTGGACTAGAGCCCTGCTAACACAGTTCCTGGAACCAAGCCTGGGCTGCATCGCGCTCCCTGCCGCCCTGCCCTGGGTGGGTAACCGCAGCAGGGCTTGCCTGCATCTCTGCAGGGCAACAGCCAGCATTGTCCTTCTGAGCAGGACGATGCAGACAGTGCAGAATGTGAGGGGCCGGGGAGCAACTGGGAGGTGGGATTTGCTTTTCCAAGATGGACCTGGCTGAAGATCTGTCTCATTGATGCCCCTTCCCCAACCTGGCAAATGAGCGAGCGGAATGCTTTGCTTTATTCCTTGTGCTCCATCTGCAGATCTGTTCCCCCAACAAGGCGCTGTTTCTGTGCGGGTCCTCTCACCCCACAGACACCCCAGGGTCAGCGTGTGCCTTGCATCTCCCGAGGCCCCCATTCAGACCCTCCCCGTGCTCCTCCTTTGGCCTAGCAGTCCCCTTAGAGCCTCACAGCTAGGGCTGCCGCTGCCGGGGAAGGTTTGCAATGCGGAAGGCAGCTGTGGGAGAGGAGACCTTCAGCCGCTTGGGTAGTGGCACAGCAGTCCAGCGCAGGAGAGCCGGGCTGCCGCTGAGCAAAGCCAGAGGGATCTGGGCAGGCTCTTGCAACGGCAGCGTGGACCTGGGCAGGGAGGGCACAGCTCAGGCAGCTCTGCCTGCTGGGTGGCCCCCTTCCTCTGCTCACTCCCTTTTCTTGTACCTGGGGTTCATTCCCTTCTTGCCCCATGACTGTAAGGCTGCTGCGGTGGTGGGTCACACTGGGAAGACTGGGGTGCGCATGCATCCGTGCCAGAGCTGCTGAGCAGAGGTGCTCCACACCTTTCCCTGTTGCCTGCAGACCAGCACTACCCACCTGCCTTCCCTGGGCTCCGTCTCTGTCACCGGCTCTCACTCTCAGCGAGTGACCCCAAAGAGGGGGCTCAGTGCTACTGATGCTCAGGATCCCCAGTGGGATGTGCCACTGATCCCCTTGCCACCGATAGTCCCTCTGGATGTGCCACTTGCTCTGCTCATCACAGACTGGCTGCTGGGGTGGCCAGGAAGGGAAGCTCCCTGCCTCTGGGAGAGAAACCTTGGTTGGAGGTTTGGGCTGGATCCAGCCCTGCTAATTGCAGTGGCAGAAGTCCCACTGTCATGGGATGGGCCAGGCTTTGGCAAGGTGTAGGGCGGAAGGTTTAGCCTGTAGGACTCTAGGGGGTCAAGCCAGGGCTGAGGGGCTCTTCGGGAGAGCAAGGGGGACTTCTTAGAGGAAAGATGTGGCCCAGATCTGTCCCTAGACCTGCCAGTGGCCTTGTGACGTCTGGTTCTTGCTTTAATATCCCTTTTCATGCAAGAGTGAAAGTGCCCCCTCCCCCCCACTTGCTAGCAGCGTGAGCCCATTCAGCTCTTTGGGATCCCTGGATGAGAGACCTCTCCAGCCCAGTGCGCTGAGGAGCAGAGGAGGGTTGGGGCCATGCCTGGACTTCACTGCCATGAGTGGTGTCATTACAGCTGGTGTTAGCCCCTGCAACGGTGGAGGTGAGCTCAGGAGCCCTGCTGTGTGCAGCTGGGGAGGGACAGCAAAGCTGAAGGCCTCTTAGTGAGTTTAGTGGCACTTGCAAGAGGCTGGGGTGCTTGCCCCCCTCTCTCAGGTTGCACCTTTGGAAACTGCTGGATGAAGTCTTCTGTATAAGAAAGCAAATAATCTCTTTGCATGTTTTCCCTTTGGGTGTGATAATATGTCTCATTGACCACGCTGGTTCAATACTTGAGACTTCAGGGTGTTGCAGAGTGACAGAGGTTTCCTTAAGCCTTTGTGAAACCCTACACGGTTCCTACGGTGAAGGCACTGGTGCAATCCCTTTAAAAAGTACTGTTGCTGAACTTCCGCCCTTTCCTCACCGTGAAAGACCTGCGAACAGTTTTTCCAGAAGTGCTGGCTGTCACAGCCTAATCCCAGTGCAAGCAGGGACATTTGCTGGCAGCCATGACTGGCCGCTTGCCCTCCCTGCTGCTGCGGATTGGTAGGGTGCTCTTCTCTTCCAGCCTGAACACCTTTTAGGATGTTATTCCATGTTTGCTTTCTCTCCCACCAGAGGTCACGGAAAAGTACTTTCCCATTTGTGTGGTTTATAAAGCACTTCAGAGCCCCTTGGGCTGCCAAGTGTTGTGGTGGGAATTGCCATTGCCAGAGACCTTCCCAGTTGCAGGAGGTCTGTTTCTCCATCTTACAGGCACCCCCGGCTGCTTGTGCTGCCCTGATGGGAGAAATCTGAACGTTGCTGTCGGTCGTTACTGGGAAAGGGGGAGAGACTTGTGTGCGAGCGGTGAGAGGCGTGGTGGGAGGAGCTGTGGTGAGGTGTTCAGGTGGGACCCCCATCACTTAGAGCTGCCTGTGCTGGTGGGGTGGGCGCAGGAGCTGAGGTATGTGGGAGAGATCTTCCAGCCTCCATCTTGCTGTGCTTCAACACCCCTCGCCAGGACGTGGCAGTGGTGGGGGTTACTCCCCATTGAAGGAGGGGGATGCTCGGGGCGGGGCAGGCTGGCAGAGTTGCCCTCTGCTGCTCTCCTCCATGTCCAGCTGGGCTCTGGCTGTCTCCCAGGGCAGAGCACCATGAAGGGAAGAGGGGGGTGACACTTGTCTGTGCTGTGGGACTGTCATCCCGGGGGAGATCCTGGCCTGTGACCTGCCCGCTGAGGCTAGGAGCTCCACGGCATCTGCTGTTTGTCCCCGTTCGCAGAGCTACAGGTGCCACCATGGCCCCCTGCTGCCTGCTCCCCTTCCCCCGGCCACCGCAGCCCACTGACTCCTCTCTTATTTTCTCTCCCCTTCTCCCCGGTTCCCTGGAGCAGCAGCGGCCGGTGAAGCAGTCTCTCAGCAAGTCCCTGTGCCGAGAGTCCCACTGGAAATGCCTGCTGCTGTCTCTCCTCATGTACGGCTGCATGGGAGCTATGACCTGGTGCCACGTCACCAAGGTGACCCGGCTGACCTTTGACAGCGCTTACAAGGGCAAGTCCATGATGTACCACGACAGCCCCTGTTCTAATGGCTACGTCTACATCCCCTTGGCCTTCCTGGTGATGCTCTACGTGGTGTACCTGGTGGAGTGCTGGCACTGCTACACCCGCAACGAGCTGCAGTACAAAGTGGATGTGGAGAGCGTGCACGAGCGTGTGCAGCGGATGCAGCAGGCGACTCCCTGCATCTGGTGGAAGGCCATCAGCTACCACTACGTCCGCAGGACCCGGCAGGTTACCCGCTACCGCAATGGGGATGCCTACACCACCACCCAAGTGTATCACGAGCGGGTCAACACCCATGTGGCAGAGGCCGAGTTTGATTATTCCAATTGTGGAGTTAAGGACATCTCCAAGGACCTCATTGACTTGGAGAGCTACCCGGCCACACGGCTCCGCTTCACCAAGTGTTTCAGCTTTGCCAATGTGGAGTCGGAGAACTCCTACCTGACCCAGCGGGCCCGCTTCTTCACAGAGAACGAGGGCCTAGATGACTACATGGAGGCCAGGGAGGGGATGCACCTCAAAAATGTGGACTTCAAGGAATACATGGTGGCCTTTTCTGACCCAGACAACCTTCCTTGGTATGTATCCCACTATGTCTTCTGGGTGGCGGCTCTGCTGACCCTATCCTGGCCCCTGCGGGTGCTAAATGAGTACCGCACCTCCTACGTCCATTACCACGTGGAGAAACTCTTTGGGTTCGACTATGTGGCGGTGACACCGGCCGAGGAGCGCTCCTTCTGCCGGAGGATGCCCCGCGTCAACACGGTGGACAGCACTGAGCTGGAGTGGCACATCCGATCCAACCAGCAGCTGGTACCCAGCTACTCGGAAGCGGTCCTGATGGACTTGGTGGGGCTCTCCAGCTGCACCAGCTACTCTGCTTGCCGGTATGGAGGCTACCGGCAGAACTGCGAGCGGTGTCACAGGACTATAAGCAGCTCCTCCATCTTCTCCCGCAGTGCCCTGAGCATCTGCAATGGCAGCCCCAGGATCCCCTTCAGCAGCAGCCGCTTCTCCCTGGGCCGTCTGTACGGCTCACGGCGCAGCTGCCTCTGGCAAAGCCGGAGCGGGAGCCTGAACGAGCAGAGCTGCCCCACCGAGCAGACCCGCCTCTCCAGCCAGGTGACTGTGGAGGAGGAAGACCCTCCTCCTTACCAGGATGCCCTCTACTTCCCTGTCCTCATTGTGCACCGAAACGAAGGCTGCCTGAACCACGACCACCGTCACCTCCACCGCAATGGGTCCTGCGTGGAGACCTCACTGTGAAAGCAGAGGGCGGTGAGATCTCGTTATCCATTGCCTGGCCCGAGCCAGCGCAGGATTTGGGGAGAGCACAGGGGAGGCAGATGGCCTAGGAGGACATCAGGATGGAGCGGACATGGGATCTCGCTCCAGCAGCCAGCAAAAGCTCCCCCCGCCATGGCTCTGACCTCCCGGAGGGGTGAGTGCCAGTGCTCCCCCTGACGTGGCACAGAACTCTAAACCAATCACCACATGCAAAAAAAAAAGAAACAACCCAACCAAACCAACCCCAAAACCGTAATTCATGGCATCAAGATCCAAAGGGGGGAATAAAAAGACAGGCCTGATGCAGGGAGGGAGGTGCTTTGGCTCCCTGCCCTGGCTCCAGGCTGGCTCGTGCTCCGAGGAACCAGCAGCCACCAGAAAGCGCCCTGCTGCACCTCTGCCCACCCCGCTGCCCACGCTGGAGCGAGAGCCCTTGCAGGGTGGAGGGGAATGGGCCCCTTGGGAGCGGCATGTAACTGCCTGTGCCTAAAGGTCTGGGGCATCCAGGCACATGGAGCTGAGCGGCAGGTTAGAGCAAAGGCTGAAAGCCACGAATCCAGCTCTTCCCCTTCCCCCCGACTGTTCCCCACCCTCCCCGCTTTTTTTTTTAGACCACACTCCGACTGTTACTCTGTTCTCACTGCTGGGAATGGCACCACCTCCAGAGGATCCCAGGCTCGGCTCCTTAGGAAGCTTCGGCACACCAGTGACTCTGAGAGTCAGCATCCCCTAGGTAAAGGGCTTTCTGTTTGGGATTACAGCAGGCAGGCAGGACCGCGGAAGGGATGAATGTCCAAACCCAGACAGAGCGGAGATCTGTGGCGCTGCTGATTCCCTTGCTGGAGGAGGGCTCAGCTGGAAAGAAAAAATGGGAGGCCCCCTGATGAGCTGGGGAAGGGGGAGAGGATGGCACTGGGACAGGCATCGTGGTAATAGGCGGGGCGTCAAGTGGCTGGGGTCCCTTCCTGGCTTTGAAGTGAGTCCTAGTCGGTTCAGATGAGCATCGAGGAAGGCTCTGGTAGGTTCAGGTGCAGTTCACCTATTGATAATAGAGCAGCAGGTTGGTGCATGTCTGTAAGAGTGAATTTTGCACGAGATCAGGCTGGGCTCTGGCTGCAGACTCTGAGCTGTAGGCTCCTGGCAGCCTGGTTTTGGCAGAGAGCTCTGAGGGGCTGGGAGGGAGAAATGCAAAAGCACGCTGGAGCATCAGGAACCTGGGCTGGGGAAATGAGGAGCAAAGGGAACCCCTTTCTGGGGGGCCCCACTGTGGGTGCAGGACCCACAGGTGGGAGACAGGGAGGCATCTGCCATGAGGGATGCTCGGCAGAACAGAGGCTGGGGATACGCTAGAGGGGAACCTGCTTAAAACCGAGCAGTTTGCACCACAGAGGTTTTTGCAGAGGGGTGTCAGGCTGTGAGAAGTGAGGTGGCCTCTGTGTAGCCCGTTAGCCCCTGGGTTCCTCTGCCTTGCTCTTGTCAGGGCAGGTTGGCCTGTTCTGAGCTTTGTGCTGCCCCTTCTATCTCACTGGAAAGGGTCCTGGTGACATTGGGCAAGGAACCTTCATGTCACTGAAGCTGTATCAGTGGCTGCAGCATGCAGGCACTCAGCTTTTCCTTCTCCATCAACACATCCCTGATCTTATGTGTCCCTGTTCTCAGAAAAGCCATCTCCTTTTTGGTCAGCTCTTTGGGGGAGTGCATGCCAAATCCGCCAGCGGTTTCTCCAGACAGCACTGCCTCAGCCTCACCACTCTTCCCTCGTCAGCTGGGGCAAGCAACGGCTGTGGGCAGCAGGTCTTGGGTGACCAGAGCAAGTCCATTAGCACCTGGGCATTTGAGCTTGGTGTCTGCCTCCGCATCCATCGCAGAAGGGCAAGACATAACAGCGAACAGTGAGGCACTGTGTTTAGCCCAGCCTGTCTTCCTCCTGCCAGCTGTTAATTAAGGATCTGTTTCTCTAGTCATGCTGCTGTACTGTTACACCTCCCAAGTCTTGGGGAGGCTGCAAATGCACCCTTCCACCACGTCATTCCTCTTTTGAAAATCTTCTCATGCTGGCAAGCCTGGAGTGGTCAGCGCCTGCGGGTGCTGTGAGGCTCTGTTGGCTTTGCCCCCAGAGCACTCTGTTCTGCTTTTGTGCCTTGCGTGTCCTGGTCAGCGTCTCTTGCTCTTCAAGTCAGCTTGTCCTCCAGGATCTCAAGTGCTAGACTCCAAACATCAGTGGTTTGAACAGAAAGTCTCTTGAAATCTCACTCCGTTACGATTCTGTCTTGTCATCTGCCCTTACTCTCGCTACCAGACTAGAGATTGGCTTAAGTAAGAGGGTCCCTTTGAGAGCTGAGAAGCAGAAGGTCTCTGGTGTGCACACATCTCTCTGCGTTTTGTTCTCATTATTATCAGCACAGATTCAGACTGGGTGAAAGTGGCTACAGCCCCTGTGGCTGCCCTGGGATTTCCTTGCTTAGTGATGACGTTTGGCTTGCTGTGCGCTTGTGCTTCTCTGTCCAAGGGCCTAATGTGAGTCAAGGCCAATGCTGAGGGTCCTCGTGACTCTGGGGAGATAATGGTGTGTGCTTGTATGTCCCAGTGAATCAGGAGACCTTCAGTCAGTGAAGCTGCAATGGGTCATTAGAGAGGAATGTGGTCTGCTTGTCCTTCCCAACATGTTCTCTTTGAAATCTCTTACACATTGTTTAAATTAGGCTGTGATGGCTCATCTTTCTATCTCCAGCATCCAAGGTGCCTTGGACAGATGGATTTATATAAGATTTGGCAGGCCTTTTATCTCCCTGGGGCAAAGACAGTCCTCAGAATAAGGACAGATTAGTAGGGTCTCTGTGCCCCTGTCTTGTAGCACCTGCAGCAGAGTTCTGCTTTAGGTGCTTTGTCCTTGGCTCATTCTGGGCCTTTTGCTGAGATTGCCTCCGTTTATTCCTGTGGCCCCATTTTCACCTGCAAAATCATATTCTGGAGGTGGCTTGTCCAGGTGGACACATATATCTTTGAGGCACAGCTGCTGCTCTGGCCAGCAGGATCCACGCAGTCTTCCTGCGGTTGAACACCTTCCCCATGCACATAGCGCCAGCCGCAGCCAGGTCCCAGACGTTGTCCCAGTGCCATGGTCTGTGGCCATCCCAGACCCACAGCACCCTGAGAAGTGGGACCTCTGTAGTCAGCGCTTCCTGCTGCATGCCAGGATTTCTCAGAGATCCTCTAAGATCATATTCTTGGCCCTGCTACCCTACTGCACCTGGTGGGGCTGCCCCTCCACCGTCCAGCCCGCTCCATTCTTGCCAGGTTGGAATCCCTCCTGCCCTGTCTTAGGCTCAGGAAAGGGGGTTGGCGCGCTTGGGCAAGCGAGGGGAGCAGGACTGGGCAGGAGGGACAGGAGCTGCCTGGTGGCTTGGCACAGAAGTGGTGGAGCTTAAGAGAACAAGCTGAAACTGGGATTGTGCTCCCTCTCCTTCTCCCTGCCTGCAATGGCAGGGCAGCATGTCTAGCCAGGCAGGGAAGCTCATGGAAGACAGCTGGGCTCTCCCTTCCTGCTCCTGGCATGAGGCGCAGCCGGTAGAAAGGGGGTGCGTGTATGGGTTTCCTCCTAAGTGCTGCTGAGGGACCCTCGTGCCCTGGGCAGCTGCTTTAATTCTCTTTGTGGCTCGGGTTATTAGCACAGATAGCCAGAGACGGTCTGTCCCTGTTCTGGTGGAGTGGTCCCATCTCCTCAGCACACAGGCATCCACCCGCCACAGCTCCAGGCTGAGCAGCAGTCAGGCGTCTGCTCCTCCCGCAGACTTGTGTCTGCTCTCTGCCCTGTCTGTGTCGGCGATGACGATTCCTTTGGCAGCTCATTCGATGGCCCAGTCTGCTCCTCTTATGATAGCCTGCTCCCTTATATCTAACCTGAATTCTCCCTGCTGTATCTTAATCCCATTACTTCTCCTCCATTGACTGCTGAGTCTAATTGGCTCTACTCCTTTTCCCCATGGCCTGCCTGACACAAGAAGGTGTTATCTGCTCTCTGCAGCCTTCCCTTCACTAATCCCAGGGTCTTCTGTCCCTGAGGATCTCACTGGGCAAACCCTGGCTTGCGTGGTGGTGCAGAAGTTTTCCCTGTCTAGCGAGTCTGTGCTTCCTGCTCTGAGCCCAGCCTGGGCAAGAGGGGAGAGCCAAAGGTGCAAGCCATGCCTTGGTCTGTCAGGGTGGCTGTGCCCTTGTTTCTGGTCCAGAAGATCTCTTCAAAGTGAGCGAAATACGCAGAGCTGCTGGCCCCTTACGCCGGGAAAGCAGGACAGCCTGCATCGCCCTCTGGGAAGGTGCAAGCCAGGTGCTTGTCAGTGCGTGGGGGCAATAACTAGAGGATCTCCACAGTCAGGCAGCTTTGGTTGTTTCCATACATCGTTCACCCATTGGGTCACCCATTGCAGCTTTCCATGGGCCAAGAGTCAGGCCCAGTATTGCACTTGTCAGCAGGCTTTCCTTGCATACCAGCATGAGTGAGTTGGGAATGCTGTCAGCTCCTCTTCCTGGCTCTTCCTGGTGCTAATACATCCCTAGAAGAGAGCTAGTCCTTACTGCTGCAAGGCTGGACAGTAAGTGTGGGCTACCTGGTGTTTCCCATTGCTGCCAGTATACTTGCCAGGTACTTTAAAGCTCTCCAGCTTTCCTGAACTAGAGAAAGAGGGAGAATGAGTGTGTGAGAAGCTCTGCATTAGCTGATCTTCAAGATACATCACCACCCATTTATCCATCTTTCAGCACATGCTGGAAGCTTCCCAAATGATAGTGCCTAGCACTTTGCTTTTGCATACCCCAACAGTGACACTGACCAGCCTGGTGGTACTTCTTGAGCTCACTGTGTCTCACGCAGACCACGCCAAGGAGGGAGATTTCAGGGAGGGCTTTTGGGTTGAGCAACTGTAGGGGGCATTCATTAGGGCAGGGAGAGGGAATCTCATCTTATAGCTGAGGCCAAGCCTCCCAGAGTCACACACCAGGCAAATACTCAGGATTCTCAGGATTAGTGCTGGGGAAGCTACTGTTTTTCTGTTGTCAAATGAGCACAACCCCCTCCCGTTACGCTCTCCATAAAATGCACATGTTAGAGACCCATCCTGTCCCTGCCCTCTTTTTTGTCTCCACTCAAGAGGCTGCAGAGCTGTTTAGTGACTGATGGATGCCCATGAGGAGGGGACTGCAGGAAAAGGTGTAGTAAGTGGAAGTTTAAGCAAGCGAGGTAGCATCCAATGTGGGTAAACCAGTGCCTGCTGATTAGCCTGTGGGAAGAATAGTGCCTTTTAAGCTCTCCTTCCTTTCCAACCATGGCTTCAGTGCTGCTGTCTAATATCACCAGGGCGCTGCCTTATTTTTAGCAGGGTACAACCTTGCTGCAGTGTGCTCCTACTCTGCTGCAGTAGCAGTAGGGCATGGGTCTGAAACACACCACCACCAACAAGAAGTTGTGTTACCAAAGAGCTGTAAGTCTCCCTTTGTGATTCGTGCTTCTAATCATGTTTCATTCATATTCGGTGGTTAGAGTAAGATCTATGTGAATATGATCTGGATCCAGATCATCTCAGAAATGGGACATGGTTTAAGTGTTAGCTCTGGTAATGCTGCCTCCTGTGATGCACATGGGCCTAGAGTCTCCACTGAACCAGGTATGTGTGGGGACCAAAGTTCATAGGACGTGGGGGACCAAAGTTCATAGGACCTGGGAGCCCAGTGGGGACTTGGGGCTGAGCTGAGCCCACCTAGGGCTCTTTTGCCTGTGGGCATTCTGGAAAAAGGGTAAAGGGGCTTAGTCATGTTTCGGGTAGAAATTAATGGGCTATGTTTATTCCTACGGTAATTGTATTGAAGCCAGCGGTACTATACCAGTGTGAGCTTGGCTTAGCAACCCCTCAGAGTGATCTGTCCCTGAGTCCAGACAAATTGATCTATCACAGTGTTGCTTTGATGCATAGAGTTCATGTTGGGTCTTGGCCAATATGAATTAATGTTGAATATCTACTGTCTCTGCAAGCAGTGGGTTGAATTGTTCTGCTCTGCTGCCTCCATCACAGCTGCTCCGCCAAGAGAAACGTTATGCCCATGGATGCGATCTCGTCGGCTCCCTCAAAAGCAAGCTAACGAGCAAATTGACCTCCACCGCACTGGGAGAGGAGCCTTCTCCCACAGGACCGTAGCCTTTCCGCACACGAGGGAAGAGAGGTCGCAAGGACAGAACCGAACCTGCAAGACCTGTGGCCTCGTGGCCTCCCCTTCCTCCTTCCCTCCTCACCTCGTCTGTCTGTCTTGGGGGAGGGACAGTTTCTTTGTGGAGTTCAGCAACCTCCTCTTCCTGCAGCTTATAAACAGTCTCTACTAACAAGTACATCATCCACCTATGCAACGCTTCCAGAAGCTGCCAAGTTTTCAGGAGCCCATTACGATGTGCGGCATGGCCACCCAGCACTGAGAATAAGCACAGTGGCTGCTGGAAAGTTAAGTGAAGTGGGTTTTATTCCTCCCCACCGCCCCAAGGAAGACTGTTTTTGTTGGGCCTTTTTGTTCATTTGGTTTTTGTAAACTTTAGTTGGGGAAATGAAGCTTGTGAGAAAATCGTGCCCATCCTGAACCCTCCCCAGTCCTTTGAACTTCGGGAACGGATGGATCACCTACTGTGATTATAATTTAGCAGATTTTGTAGAGCGAAGCAACTTCACACACAGACACATGAGATTCTTTCACTCTCCATCAGCACAAGCTGCTTCTGCAATCTTAGCTACTCACATTAGTGAAAGAAAAAGCCTAGCTAGAATGTGGTGAGATGACTTAGTATTTTGTATCAGTCCCATGGTCCCAATGTCCATTAGCAGCACCGTCAGCTGCCGTGCCATGAATTCGGACTTTGGATGGCAGCCCGTGAACCAACCAGTCAGGCTGAAAACGTTTGGAAAAACCCAAGCCCGAGTCTATACGTGTCTCCAGACGCAGGTGCAGAGAGAGGATCAGCTGAGAGCAGACATCACCTCCTGTTCAGCCCAGCCAGAAGCTGGTGGGCTCTGTGCTGCACCTGCCCCCACAGGGAGAGCCGGTCCCCAGGGGCTGAGCAGCGGGGAAGAAGAGTAATGGCACGTCTGATGAAGCAGCATGCACAGCACCGCTCAGCTGGCTGGGGAAAAAGCGGTGATGACTAGATCCCAAAATAACAGGATTTCACTTTGGAAATGCCAACAGCTTTTTCAAACTGAAATGAGACTAAAAGGTCGTACCAGTTGTGGGAAGCGTTTCAGGTTGCTGTTCCTTGCTTAAAAATGTTAATATTTGATGATGAGGTGGGTTTAAGCTCTCCACTTCAGCCAGCTCTAGCAGGAATGTGCAGTGCTGGTGGAGAAGAAATACTCAAGGAAGATTGAGATGGTGGCCCTGTGGCTTCGCAGTAGGGTAGGCTGGTCAGGAAAGGAGGCTGAAGCCTGAAGTCTTCCTCTGCCCCTGGAAGTGTGACCTGGCCATCCACCCAAGCCTGTATGCGTGGCAGGGCGGCTTCTGCCTGCTCAGGTGCACGGCTGGGACCCACGGCCCTGCAGGGGGTTGGTGTGTTTGTGGCTTTGGTCTGGTGTCACCCATCTGTCCTTGTGACAACGGCTTTGCAGGGTGACAGAGCATTGCTTGTTCCTCGTCAGAAGAAACTCCTGACCTAGTTTTTGTGAGGAGATGGTGTGAAGTGTCACATTTGCTGCAGCGAGTGGCAGGGAGCAGGGATAAAAGCATGGCGCAAGCTGTGTTTGAGAACAAGCTAATCCCTTGCTGGCTGCCTGAGATGGGAGAGCTGCTGGATCTGCTCCCTGGCCAATGCTCTCCAGTTCTTCTCACTCTCCCCAAACCTGATGTGCAAACTGTCATTCCTCTGAGCTAGCCAAAGCACCTCGCTCCCCCAAACTCCTCTGAGGGCGTGCATTTGCATCATTTTGATCCTCTCCCTGCCAGGCACCGTGGGCCAGCCATGAAACACCAGCGGATGCGTGGTGACCTCAGGCATGCTGGTGGCCAGACCTCACCATAACCTGCTGGCTCGCCTGCGCACAGCCTTCCAGCAATGCTCCCTGCCCTGGCGTGCCTCGTGCTTGCTTGGTGGAGAGACAGCACAGCCTGCAGAGCATTGCAGCACGTCCTGGCCTCACTTTTGCATCACTTTAGGCTTTCCCAGAGAATTGCACAGCACTTCTCTGAGCCTTTGTAGGCAGGGTAAGTTCAACAGACCGAAGCTGGAAAACAGAAGGCCTTGACATTTTGGTGGTCCTGATCTCCAGAGCCTTGGTGCTGTCCCCGGGGGAGAGAGGCGGGTCGGCTGTTGTGGCAGTGTGGGACCAGGGGACAGCGTCGCAGTGAAAGCAGCGTGTCTGCTGGGGGAGCCTCGGAACATGGGCTCTGCTGCTCCACTGGGAGCGAGGGCAGCTTTGCTGTGAGCTGAACAAGGCGCGGCTGATGGAGGAGCTAGCTGAGGAGGGCAGAAGAGCATGTGAACGCTCCGCAAGATGTGAAGAGGAGGGGCTGTACGAGAACAGCTGTAAAAGGCTTTGCAGATGTGGTGGTTTTTACGGGCAACACAAGACAAGGCAGGAGGCTGCTGTGCTGGAGCAGCAGTGCTGCGAGGCAGGGAGGGCAGGAGGGAAATGGAAGGAGCAGGGCATTTGACGGAGAACCCCAGGAAAGAAATGGGCTTTCAAAGCAGGCTGTGCGTGCTGTGGCTGAGGAGACAGGCAGGAGGTGTTTCCAAGCTGAGGTGCCCAGGCCCAGCCTCGCTGCGTTGTCAGAGCAGCGATGTTGCCTCCAAGCCCGGCACTGACAGCTTGAGCACGTGTCACCAAACCGCAATGGCTAATGCAGCCACAAGGTGTAAATGTCACTAATGAATAAATTGCCTTGTGCCTTGGAGAGGCTGATCCATCACAGCCGCGGACAGGGATCTGACAGGCTCGGCTATTTCAGGCATAGCCTGTAGGGAGGAGGAACGCTTCATTTCTGAGCTGTCCCCTCCACCTAGGGAAGCCGATGCAGGACTTGGCTCTGCACCGCACCCCAGCTTCCCAGCTGCCGGAGCTCAGGCTTCATCCCTCTTCACTGCTACCAGAGGAAGAAGCAGGAGAGGGTCTAGGTTAGCCAAAAGTGCCCTGTCAGCAGGGCACTGTGTGGGTCCCGGCCGGGGCTGGCTGGTGAGGGAGTTTGAAGGGAGGCTGCTGGTGCGATGTAGGTGCTGAAGGGATAAAGCAGTGGTTCCCCAGTGATCAGGAGATCTTGCATCAGTTGTCTGGGGTGCAGGGCTGTGGCCTGCACCCTGCGTGTTTCAGGCCAGTAGTACTTGGTGCCATGTTTTACAAATGTACCATGTACTACCCAATTCAGTTTCCTAGTTTGTCCCTATAAGGGGTGACCTGCCCCAGCCCAAGCCCTCACCTAGTCCAGAGATGGCTCTACTGTGCTGTCATGGGGTCAGTGCACAGGCCCCCCCCTTTTCCCCTGCTGTGGTGGAACCCCAGCCACCAGCACCTCAGCTGGCTGTGCAGAGGGCCACTAGGTACCCAGCAGGCAGGGACAGAAGCTCAGCATGGACAAATGCAGCTCCATGGGAGCAAAGGGAGGCTGAGCACAGCAACCATTTCCATGTACAGCCTCTGCCCATCCCAATGGCAGCCTGCTCCTCCACTCTGAGTCGGTGCTTGAAATCAACCTGCCGTCCTGTTTACAACATATGCCAGCGTGACACCTTGCAAATTGATGCCTGGGTCGCTGTGAGCAGAAGCCGCCAGGCTTGGGAAGCCAGCCACCGGCTCCTGCTGCCGCACACGCTGTGCTCAGCCCTGCAGAAGGAGGGCTCGCCATCTGCTGCGGGAGGGAGCCAGCCGGGCGCCCCTGCTCCGGCCTGATGGGGCACCCACTGACATAGTCCAAGTGCAAGTCCTTGTGTCATTCCCCCTCCTCTACTTCCTGGCCAGCCCCTGTCTCTCCCTGTCTCTCTGGCACAGACCCACAGGTGGGGGGACGCTCCCAGCTTGGCTGGGGTCCCTCTGCTGCTGTGCTGCTCACGCTGCGGCAGTGGATGGCGGCAGGAGGGAAGACCAGCTCCCAGGCAAGGCACCGGAGGTCGTTCCCTCCTCCATATGGAGGCCCACAGCTGACCCCCATCCTCAAAGCCCTGCAGTACTCCTTGGGGATGGATCTCATGGGAGAGCTAAGGGGTCCATACTGGCCCTGCGCTGGCACGTACCCTTCCCAGCAAGGCAGTCCCACACCACGCTGACCGGACCTGAAGCTGACAAGTGACCCACCAACGATGGGAGTGTTCACACTCAGACAACCTGCTGTTGCTGTCAGGGTTTTCATTTTTTACCAGCTTGTATGGCATTTGAAATGGTTTCAGCCCTTGCAAACTGGCAGATAGTGGACTGTTCGTCTCGGGTGCGGGTGAGTGGTGCAGGCTGCTTGGTTTGGGCTTTGCTCTTTGGCCAGGAGATTGATGGGAGGGAAGGCAAAGGGTTCTCCAGGCAGCAGCTACCTGTCCAGGTGTTCCTGCGTGTGGCAGCCCAGGAGGGGGTTTGGAGAGTGCTCAGGTGGTGTTAACAGTCTCGGCCATTTGCCAGAAGAGGAGCCGCGAGTATCCTGGAAAGCAAGTGGACATTTGTTCTGGTGATGATAGGTTTTCCCAAGCCCTTTTCTTTCCACCCCTCTTCCTCACTGGCTCTGGCAGCCAATTCCACCTCCTGCGTCTGCTAGCATGTCTGAGGGATCTCATCGCTGCCCTCCCAGCACGAGCTTTCATTGCAACTGGCTGACCAGACGCAGGCCTGTACTTGGCGCTACAGGCAGGCTGGCCCAGGACCGGGCCACCCCCATCAAGTCCCCACCCCACCCTCGCTGCTGGAGCTGTTCCATCATCAGTCTGATGCCGATCTGGGTCTTTTCTGCTGTTTCTGAACACGAGTTTTCATCTCATTCAGGTGTGTCATTCAGTGGAAATATTTTGTAAATGCAAATAAAAAGAAAGAAATCTATTCAATACCTCGGTCTCGAGGATGGGAAACAAGTAGTAGGAGACGCCCGTGTGGGGACGTTTCACAGCTGCTGCCGCTGGTTGGGATTTCTTGCGGACATAGCCCCTGGAGCATCCGTGAATAGTTGGGAAGGGAGCTACACAGACCTGTGAGGGCTTGGGGCTGAGCCCTGTCAGCACCCCTCACGCGGCCACCACCGCCGGGGACAGCCTCACACTCCATCCTTTCTGATCTATAAGGGCATGACACGGTGCAGGTAAAGGTCCTGTCGGCCGGGGGCCGGCGGCACCGCGGGCATCTGTATCCATCAGGCAGAGCAAGGCAGAAGCAGGTAAATGGTGAACAAATTCTTTTGTGAACACTGGGAAACAGTTTTTACTTTTCAACTCTGTCAATATGATCTAGCTCTGTCTGTCTCTCTATATATGTACAAACAGTATATCACAATGTTGCCTTTTTTGTTGGAAATATCAAAGTACAAAGATTGTAAACCAAATCGGTGTAATAAAAGTTTCAGATGATTCACTGAGGTGGCTGCCAGCTGTGGATCTGTGAGCGCTGGTGCAGGGCACAGCTGGGAGACATGGGAAGCCCCTGCGTGGCTCGGAGGGCGGGAGAGGATGGAGGTCAGCCCACTTGCTTAATTCCTCGCTGACCTCTCCGGAGTGGGGTGGTCAAAGGACAGAGGCAATCGAGTACGTGCCCTGTCCTGTCCTCAGGTGGCCACAGCCCCTGGGGCAGGAGGAAGCTGCTCTGTTTTCCTCCAAGCCCAAGGAAGCTGCTCCATTTTCAACGCTGTGGGCCAGCAGTCCTGCAGGGGCCCCTCTAGCTTGGAAGTTATGTGAAACACAGATTTTTTTGACAGGTTTGCACAGAAGAGCACTACTAGTTAAGGTAGGCATCTGGTTGTAAATAATTCACCTGTTTGCAAAGCAGGCTAGCACTGATCAAAGGCATAGCAACCCAACGCAGGAAACCATGGTGTAAAGACCTACCATTTATTGGAATTTTTTTTTTTTTTTTTACTTTTCATCACCTATATCTGAGACTCCAGACAGATTTTGCTATAAAAACAAATAAATCCTCGAGCAGAGCAATAGCCAGAAGAAGCTGCTGAGAAACTGGAAACAACACTCCCCTCTATCCTCTATGTATCTCACGTCCTCCTCAGCAAGAAGCCTAAAAGAGCTGTCTGTCCTGAGAGTTAGGTCTGGACTAGACCATTTGGATGGTGGAGATGTCATTTTAGCTGCTTTAGAGGTGGAACAAATTGTTGCTTGAGCTAAGGTTGCTGCTGGAGGATGCAAGGATGCAAGAAACACCACAGGCAGTGGGAGCGGGGTCAGGGGGCAGACTGCTTCTGTGCTGCCACCACAGCCCCAGGAGGTCTGATGTCTCTCTCATTTTAAGTCACAGGTTGGATGATGGGGATCTGGGAGGGGCTGTGGTGGCATCCACAAGTTGCATGTTTCTCAGAAATACAAATGAAAACAACCCTCTGAAGTATCTCCAACACTGCACCTGCACAGCTCATCGCTCTCCGGAGTTTTCTTCAGAGGAGTTTGGCAGGGAGCTGCTGCAGAGCCCCCAGCCTCGCCGCTTCCCGGTTGGCCCACACAACCTGGTGAATGAGGTACTCGATCTCCTCGCCCACCTCTGCCAGGCGGAGGTCAAACTCAGCCAGAGCCTTGTTATCCGCCAGCCCTTCAAGCAGCTGCTTCCCACCATCCTGCAAATGGGTGAGAAGGGGGGTTAAAGCAGGAGATCCAAACGTGAAGTGCATCGCTCCCTTTCCCTCCTCCCCAGCGCAACTTCTGCGCCCATGAGATGGTGCCAAAAGGGACGAAGGCCTTCACCCAAGCCCGAAATGTTGCTCACCGGAGAAGTACAGGGAAGGAGTGTAACCTTATGCAGCGCTCAGTGCTATGACACATGCTAATGACTCCCTCTGGGTACCATGTCAGGAGTCCTCAAGCTCAGGCTGGTTAATAGCACAGCTGGCGATGATGACCTGAGAGGAGTCTCTGCTCTCCTTGTCCCCTGGTCCCCAGCTCACTGCTGGCTGGGGACAAATGGCAGCGTGATTAGTGTGCTGCTCCTCAACTCGGCAGCGGCCAGAGCCCCGGTGCTGGCAGCCTCCTGCCTAGATGCCATTTCCCAGGCTGGGCTGGCTTTCCTGAGGGGAACATCTCACACAGCTGAAGCCTAGCCTGTATGGGACAGAAAATGTGATGTAGATGGCCTTAGGGAGGCAACACACTGGGGCATTTCCTTCCATTACCTGAAGCACTATCTTTAGGGATATGACAATTTGACACCTCGCCCCACCCACTCCTCCTGCCCCAGCTATTCCCTTTCAGGTACCAAATACACCTCCTGCCCCATCTCCTCCATGCAGGTGGTCCCCTCATCCCAGCACTATGCCTCAGACCTTTTGTCAAAAAGGATGGAGCAAAAAGGACTGGGAAGGAATCTCTATTTAATGGGGTAAAGAGGTCAGAATTTGATGCATTTCTAGCAAAAACTCCCATTTTCCCGAAGATAATACCAGCCCACTTGTTGGGCTGCTGTGGAGCTTCACAAATGGGTAACAGGAGAGCTTATCAGAAGGAAGATGCTAAGCATACAGATTATTATTTACTAAGCAAAAATCCTTCTATCCTTTCCAACGATTTCCCCCTTGCATCACTAAACTTAAATGGTTTTCCACATGCAGGATCATAAAACTCAGGACTCACAAAAGGTTTTCTGCCATCATATCCTTTTAAAACCGTTGTCATACACATTGATGCCAATATTTCTGCCAGGAGGGACAGCTGGTCTTGCTGTCTCTTTATTCTGACAGTAAGAAAAATTGAGGCAGCACAGGAAGTTTAAAAGCCAGCATGATTGCATTTGGCTGTCTAGTTTCAGATTTCTAAAGCTCTTTTTAATCAGCAGAAGAGAAGTGGTCTGGTTTGTGGGCACGTTGCATACTGCAGCTCTTAGGGATGTACTAAGATCTGTGGATGCTCCTCTGTCTAGAAAATGTAAGTCTGTGGTTTAGGAGCCACTTACAGGCATCCAGACGTGACACTTTTGACCTACCGCACCGCTCCAGAGCTGCAGGGTGAGTTAAAGGAGCTCAAGGTCCAAGCCAATTTTCTAAGAGTCTCCTCTGAGCGCGTGACGGACAGGAGAGATTCTGGGAAGGGTGACACTATCTGTGTGCTGCTGAGTGACAGATGGCACAGCAGATCCAAAGCACAGAGGAGATGCATAAGGCCCTCGTCTCATGCCGCCTATGATTATTATCTACTCCCACGTGTGTGAAGTGGCTGTGATTTTTCCCAGACATACTCCCTGATTTTCAGTTTCCTTAGGGGGGAAATCCTTCTCTGCCCAAAAGCCCAAAGCCTGGAAGCCAGATGCAGCCCTGTGAACAGAGCTAGATGTAATGAGTGAGATAAATGCGTGTGTGTGCACGGAAGATGCCCTTCTCATTTCTGCCAGTCTCTTCCCAGTTCGCAGCTGATCGTTATCACAGCAAGACTGCAAAGTCAGGGATGCATTTGCCTCTGCAGCTTTGAGGCAGGGCAGGCTCAGCATCTGCTTTGCAAGGCTCACAAGCTGCAGGGAGAAGGAGTTTCTCTTACCAGCCCCAGGTGGTTGCAGGAGAAGTTGATACTCGTCAGGGTGGTGTTCTGAGCCAAGACCTGGGAGAAAAGCATAGCAGTTGGCTCTGACAGGTTATTACTTCCCAGATGGATGGACTTCAGGGTGGTGTTGGCCAGCAGGGCATGGCCGATAGCCTCCCCGCCTTTGTCCTCCACGCAGTTGAGGCGCAGATTCAGGGAGGTCAGGGTGGAGTTCTCAGCCAGGGCTTGAGCAAGAGCCTGAGCTCCCACGTGATGGATCTGGTTGTTACACAGGTCGAGGGTTTCTAATCTGCTGCGGTTGATCAACTTGCCAACAGCTTGTGCCCCTTTGTCCCTGATGAGATTGTGGGACAAGTCCAGCTCCACCAAGCAGGGGTGATCCAGCAAGTTATGGACCAGCAGCCTGGTCTTGTCATCATCTACTTTGCTTCGTGTCAGCTTGAAGACCTGTGGGGATAAAGGACAGGGACACTAAAACAGCCAGCAATTTGGATTGAGCTTTGTACAAGACCTCAAGGGAGTTTGGCCTATGGTCCACCAGACAGGATTCATCTCCCTTCACTTCAAACACTTTTAGCCAGTAGGCTCAAGTAGTTGCTTTTGTAGCGGGCAGGTACTTGCAGCAGGGAGGGCATGCCACTGATGTCCCGTACCTACTCTAGGGGGAAATGGTTCATTTCCTGGAAATTCCTGTTCCTCTCCTCTGCATCCACAGGATCTAAATTAAAATGAGATAAAGCTGCCCAAACGTCTGCAGAGTGTAATGGCAGAACTCACCCCAGATCACAGCTGAACACTGAACGAGCACATGCACCAGTGGAAAACACAGTGCTCTCTGTGAAGGGCAATGTCCTGCGTGGCCAGGGTGCCTTAATAGCCACAGGAGAGGTAATTTCGATTCTGGAAGCCAAGCAGACCAGTGTTTCCCAAAGCACACCGATCTGTGGGGAGGGCATTCAGCCAGCTTGCTCCGGCTGCACTCTGGATAGCAACACCTGCTGATGTTTTGGAGGGGCTGAGTATCTGCGCTGCAGCTGCCACAGAACTGAAGATGGTGTGAGGGTCCAGAGGGAAATCCCCTCATCACTCTAAGGCAAATGTGGATATTTCCCCATGCTCTTCCAGGGGGTCTCTGCTCCTCTGGAGCGTGTTGACATGTCTTTGCTGAGCATAACTACCAAAAACTCCTTATGAAAAACCCTCTCTGGGCTTCTCCTCTCCTCCCACCCCAGAACTATGTGAGGAGTTAAATCAGGAGTGTTGCTTTCTTTTGCACTGCAGGGAACATGTTTTGTAGGAGCAAGTATTTTTCTTACCGACCTCTGACAACCTTTTCTAACAAGGACACACGCAGAACAAGATACTCAGCACTAGGCCAGCAAGTTAACATCTCTGCTCTCTGCCAGACTGCAGCTTGCAAAAGGGTGCTGCCAGTGAGCAAAACCGGCCCCTGGGTTTCCATCCCCAGACAATTTGAAGATCTGGCTGAGGAAGGAAGGTTCATTTTGGGGTACATTACTTTCAAGTTGTGGCACATCTTCACGGCAACGGCCAGGTTGCAGCAGTCCTGGTGGGTGAAGTTAAAGAGGTTCCACTCGAAGTTCATGCCGCAGTCCTTCACGCCATAAGTGAGATGAAGCTCTTCAAGGTGAGGGAGAGCAGTAATGAGGACTCCCAGGTTGTAGTGACACATGGAGACCTCACCAAATCCCAAATCACTCCCCGTATCAGACAGGTCATCCCTCTCCTCCCTTTGATCCACTTCTATTGGTGGCAGAAACTGATCAACCTCCAGTTTCCGCACATAGTGTTTGCAGAGCGGGATGAGCTCTAGGACCTGGTTGGGGTCTGTGGTGTTAGGGATGAAACATTTCAGGATGTTCTCCAGGTGACGTTCAATGAACATGCGTTTCCAGCTGTCTCCATAGTTGGAGATGTCACACACTTGCCAGCGCTCAGTGCAGCACCTCTTCCAGTAGTCCTCATCGCTTATCAGGTTGGCAGTCACAGCAAGTGGAAGGCCAGTGGAGAGCCTGTCCAGCACCCTTCTTTGGTGCTTAGGCAGAAGACAGTCCAAAATCGGGTTCTCTGGAGGGGATGAAGAGAAGGAGAGGTTGGTCTGGGCTGTAGGAACCATGGCTGGCACTATGGGTCTGCCCAGGCTGCCAGCTGTGTGCCTGTGCCCCCCCTGCTGCTGATACTGCCTCTCAGTTGCCAGTGGCTGGTGCAGGGAAGCTAAGCTGGCAGAAATGTGTAGGATTCAGCTCCTACCTTTCTGTGTAGGATTTCTAACATTTACAATAAAACATCAGCATAATTGGGTTTACTCCCATAATATTTGGGAACTGCATCAGAAACTTAGCTCTCAGTTTAAATTCAATTTGAATGCATTTTGTATTCAGAGCAGGACTTTTGCTCCCAAGAGAGCTAATTCAGCCTTACAGCGATGGAGAGCTTAGCTTGTCATTTGCTGAACTTTCTCCCTTTTGTTTCTAAATGTATTGAAGAACAATATTTGAGAACAACCGTCTGTGTGCTCTTCATGCAAGTCCTCATGCTTTTTTATCTTAACTCAGGTATCTGTCTTACACCAAATCCTGTTCTTTTCCACTGAGACACACTCTTAGCCTTTAAGTCCACCTTGTTTAAATAAAAGTTCTCTTTTCCCAGGAGCTTTCTCCCTCAGTCTTTTTCCTAATGCTCACCCTAAGTCTCAGCTGGTTTCTGCCTGGTGGAAGTTCTTTGTGGTGAGAACTGCCAGAGAAAAGCTATGCATGCTCACACCATGAATGCCTGGTGACGTGTAGTGTTGAGTTACAGAAATCATCAGTGGAGAGGCCTATTTGTGCATGGGAAATCAGATTTTGAGACACAAAGTGGGGTTAGCTTTGTATTTCTTCTGTCTCTGCGGCATTTCCTTCCTAAGGAAAGGAGCTTTACTAGAGTTTACCACAGCCTCTTCCTGGAGCCTATTCTCCGGTGTGCTACAGCTGGCACTGCAGTGACCTTCTCTGCCAAGTCCCACGAGACAAGCAGAGGTGGAACACATATAGGCAGAACTGGGCTAGCTTCACTTGGGCTCACCCAGGCCACAGCAGTGGGCAAGACGCAGCCGCACAGCTCAGGTGATGGCACGAGGGTCTCCGAGACAGAGAGCACACTGCTTTGGCGTGCACACAATGTAGGTCCAATCCATTCGGCATCAGACTGGCTGGCCAGGTTGATAGGACTGCAAGGGTGTCCCAGCTCAGACCCCCAAGTACCATCAGCTCCTGGAGTAAAGCCGCACTGAGCTTCTCTGTACTGTCTTACAGCTCCAGTGTGGACATAGCCCAAGACCTATCTTTGGTCTTTGCTGCCACTTCACTGGTCAGCCAAAGAGACCTTTCCCCCTCCCGGTCAGTTCCCAGATGAGATGTGCTGCTTCTGTTTTGCTATGTTTCATCAGCCAACCTGCTTCAAAAGCACATTCCCTGCCTGAGGATATAACCTGTCACATCACCACCAAAAGCTGTGGAGAAGGCCTGAGACTGTGAGTACAATACATATTCTGAGATGGTAGCATCTCCGAGCAGGGAGCGATTGTCCACCTCTTTGCACAGCACTCAGCACAACGGGGCTCCATCCTCAAGTGCTACCCTAATGCATGCATGAATCTAGGCAAGGAAAGAGTGACTCCACAGCCCCAGCCACAGCTGAGGTGAGTCCAGCAGAGCATGGAAGGAAGAAGAAACAATAGGACAAGGTTAGGGCAGAGTCACATCCTGGATAGCAGCCCAGAGGACTACAGCCATCCCTGGAGTGTACAAGTACATACTTAGCACCTAAACTGTTTAACTAGCTGCCTGAGGGGATATTTCTCCCCATCTGTTCCTTTGGCAGGGCTGGGTACCACACTCTGCCTTTCACATGCACCCGCGTGCCTTGTTGACCCTCTGTTCCCTGGGACTGATGCTCTCTGTCCGTGTGTCTCAGGGAAAACGTGCTCCCACTTACTTTCAAAATTATGAACGATGTGCTGGAGGCAGAGCTCAGTGAGGTGGGGAACAGTGGCGAGGGACCACTCAGGATCCTGAACGATGCGGTGTGTATAGTACAAGTCAGCAGTGAGGCTGGCCTGGGATGGATGATAGGGCGAGGGAACAGCTGTGCTCCTGTCACCAGCCCCTGGCTGCTGCATCCTGCTCAGGACCCACTTGTCCTTCAGGAGTCGCAAGAGGAAAATTGCTTGAGAGTCACCACCACGTTTTCCAGCTGGGCTGCCTGCAAAAGAAAAAGGTAACTTTAGAGAGAGGCCAGTGATAAGAGTGGTCTGCTCACACTGCTCTCTTGCAATGCACTTGGCCCCTGCCCTTTGCGGGCCTCCTCTGCTTGGACTGGAAGCACTGCAGCAAAACAGCTGTTTTTCAGCCTTATCTTTATACACTGCCCTGTACAAAGAGGTCTCTAAGTACCACATGTAATAAGCAGATAATAACATGGTGTTAATTCAGAGTGCTCTTGAAGAGGGTGGGCAGGAACTGATTGTTTACTGTTTTTTCCAGTAAAAGAAATACGTGAAGCTGGTAGGAGCTGCATTTAAATCAAAGGAAAACAATGGTTCTTCACACGGTCTGCAGTTGAACTGGGGAATTCCTTGCCACAGGACGTTGTGGATGCTGAGAGTCTGTGCAGAACAAGTTCATGGAACGGAAACCCCTTGAGAATGATTCAATGCACAGAAACCACATCTGGCTCAGTGTGAGCTGACACAGTTGGAGGTGGGGAGAGTGCTGGAGGAAACAGTTTTTCTACCCTTCCCCAGGCATCTGCTTCTAGCCACTGTCAGAGATGGATACAATCCCCTGGTTTGATCCAGTATGCCTATTCTTATGACTCTTTAAAGACAGATGCTTTACAGATGAATACAGTGCAAGTGTATTCTTGTTTTTTCTTTTGTGCTTTTCCCAATTACTCTTCAGCTGAACTCCTTCCAAACATCCATTAACTGATGAGTTGGATCAGACTTGTTCAGACCACACTGAGCCTGAGTGGATAGGAGCTAAAAGAACCAGACCGGAGCCAAAGGAAGGATGCACAGTCCTATTAGCTCTGTGGAGTTTTCCCAGACCAAAGTTTCCCATTTACTGTTTCCTACTCCAACCTCTGGACCAGCACTCTCAGCTGTCAGGATCCCACATGTATGGTGGTTGCCTGGAAGTCCTAATGGTTCCCTTACCAGTCCTACCTGTCTGAAAGAGGCAGAGAAAACACTAGGAAGGAGTCTGCCCCTCAAGTTCTGGGTTCAACAAGAGTGCCTAGGCTTGGTGAGCATCTCCCAGAGCATACAGACTCGTGCTGATTCTTACTGGGGCTAACTGGACATAACAGGGCTGCAGCGCAGAGCTGGGCAGTTAGAAACCGCAGGACACCTAAAACAAGCATGAGGCAGATGGATGGATGGCAATGTCAGAGGGGAGGACAGCTTCCTGCAGGATGAAGATGATGCCTCAGGGTAGAGGTGGCTTTGAACCACAGTAGAGGCAAAAGGATCCTGTAGTAACATCCTGCACAGAAGATAACTGCCATGTAGTATCTTCTGCCACAACATCCCTCAGCTCAACAATGTTTTGATCCCAAACAGCTCCTCCTTTGTGTGAGCCAGACAGTGCTCCCCAGATGAAAGGTCTTAGGTCCTTCCCCTGCACAAGGCTGCTCTGTTCTCCTCTGCCCCCCCAGTTTGTGCTGCCTCAGTCAGTGCAGGCCCCTCTCTTCCTGAAAGCTTTGTAGCTGGCTTTGCCAGTGTTCCTCTCTCTGCTTCTTCCCCTCCAAAGGACGTCTGAGGAAGGGCCTGCAAAGGAACGGGCACAAGGAGGGAGAGAGGACATCTGTGAAGTGCTGAGAACTAGAGGAGAGGAACAAAATGATTCACACTGTACCGCAGCAAATATGTGAGCAAAGCAAATATGTGACGCATTCTTCAAATGCACTTGAAGCACGTTTGAGAAAAGAGTAACTGTTTCAGAATGAGGGGAAAGGGTGGAGATGGCAGTGGTGGCAGGGCGTCCTCTGGCACAAAGCAGGACGATGCAGGGTGCCAAGGGCAGGGAGGCTGTATTCTCTGGGAGGCACTGGTGTAGGGATGGCAAAGGCTGTAGAAGAAGAGAACCTGGTCTGAAGAAGGGTGGGTGTGGTGGACAAGGAATGGGTGACAGGCAGATGTGAGGGCTGGGAGTCCTTTCTCTGCAAAGCTCCCTGCCCCCAAAGGAAAGTGCTGTGATGGTGGGCCACCACTGAGGGGGAAAAGAGGCCTGATTCTCCACAGCACACTGACCCAGCTGAAATCCAGCTCTTGGTGCTTGATGGACTTCAGCAGAAGGGCAAAGCACAGCTGGATGGCAGTGAGGTGGCATTAATAGTGGAGAAGTGATTGGGAAAAACGTTTTCTCCTTGCTCAGTCCATCGTCCTATTCAAAAAGCATCTGTGTCACTCTGTCCCCCAGGCCAGTCACAGCTAATTGGAGCTTCTGATGGCTTTCCTGACCTTTTAGAAACAATTGTTAAAGGCCAGCTGTTGGGGAAAGCCAGTGCAGCATTGGTGGCCTAGGATTATTTCATGGCTGCATTCCAGCAGATGATCTGTTTGCCAGTTTACCAATGGCAGATTGATTTTTAGAGGGTACGTAACCCATGGTGCAGGTGGGACTGCCAAAGAGGCTCCTGGAGACCAAGCGGGAGACACAGCTGCCCTCAGACAGAGACGAAGCCCAGCTCTAGAAACAGCGCAGCCCCTCCATACATTGGACGAAGCTTACCTGCAGCAGGAGGTCAGCCAGTGTGCTCTACCCAGCTGTGGGCCCAGAGGAGAGGCAGACAGCTCAGGGTGTCTGTGTCTGGGCTGTAGAGGAGCTTTCCCTCAACTTAAGCTCCACAAGTCAGCTCAGCTGACTCTGCCATCCCTACTCGTCATCTGGTGTGAAGCCAGCAAAAGCAAGGCTGCCAGCGTGCGACAGCCAGCCCGCAAGGCGTCTGAATCAACCGCACGCCTGCGGTGCCAGTGGTGGGAGCTGAGCCTGCTGCTGAGCTGCTGCCCCCACTGCATCCCTTCCCACTGCCCCCACTGCATCCCTTCCCACTGCCCCACCGGCAGCGCTTCCTGCCAGGAGAAGGGCCCCTTTCACCGCTGCATCCCCTCTGCCTTGGCTGCAGGAGTCTCACCCAGCTGGAGCTAACACGCCAAGCCAGTTTCCATGGCTGGGTTTGCTAGGCGTCTATTTACACATCGGAGAAGCATTGCAATTCACTACCAATAAGCCAAGCCAACAGCGCTGATGCATGCTCCTTCCCACCCACTCTACAGACACATCAGTCACCTATGCTAAAAATGCTCTGTTAAATGATATATAACGAATAGGGTCATGTAGTAAATTCCTAGTTTATGTCATTTAACACCCAAATTAGGCTGAAAGGTCTATGATACTAAAGCTTCCAAAAAAAAAAAAAAAAGAAATCACACTTCCCTTCCCAGGAAGAAGCTGCCAGAAATCCACTCACACAGTCAACTTACGCAGCTCCCTAGCATGCCTAAAAAACCTTCTTCAGTTGAGCCTGTTTCAATCTGGAAATAAAATATTTCTGCTCTTTTGATTCACACCAAAGCCCAGACAGACCAAAAAGGAAGGGTTGCATAGAAACCGGTGACCTTTGACTGATGCCTCCTACCAACAGTATGGTGATCCAAGAAATGGAGCAACTGTAAACACCACGTTTACTGGAGAGTTTGTAAGTGCACGAGAAATTCTTTCTGAGGGTGGTTGTGCCCCAGCCAAGATCGCATTCGCACTGAAGCTCAGCCTACCCAGAAATTGAGGAAGCTCTCATATCACGGCATCAGCACCCTGAAAATGCCAGCTGTTCTGCAGGTGTCCTGGCCTTTGTGCTGTTACCTTTACTCCGGGTAGGCTAGCAGGGACATTGGCAAGCGATCCTGAGTGCTGGCCAACACCGCTGATCCCGCTCCCACCTGCCGGGACTTGCCACACTCCCTCGCACTTCGAAAGGCTGATGCTAAGCATGCATTAGGACAGCATATTGCAGGCTCATCAAGGGGCAGAGTCTCTGCGATGGACTAAGTTAAAAAAAAAAAAAAGCAAGCATGCCAAATGAGGAATCTGTTTAGCTTCAGCTAGACGTATGGGGAGAAATGTAATGGGAGATTGGGCAGAATGAGGCCAGCCGGCCATTTGGGAATATGGTTAATGTCATCACTGTCCTCCAGGCGGAGGGAGGGCCGGCACTGTGGTCCTGGCTGTCTGCCAGCATGCCCAGGTGGGGGTCACTGCCCCAGGGGGGGGTCAGAAACCCGAAAGCCCTTTAGGACCAGAGCATCGCCCACCGCCGCCCCGGCC
>JAVJGI010000035.1:13524314-13554394 GCA_035590275.1 Ibycter americanus
GGGCCCGCGACGCTGGCCCCCGGCGGGACCCCCCTTCTCCAGCACCGGAGAAGCGTGTGCGCTCACCGCCACGGCCCCGCCGCTGCTCCAGCGCTGCTGGGGGGCGTTTGCCGAGGGCCTGTGCGCCCCCGAAGGGGCAGCTGCTGGGGCGTCTCGGCAGCATGGAAAGAACAGGGCAAGCAGTGCTCCGTGAATGGTGAGGTACCAGTATTCAAATGGTGTATGCTTTGCTGCGCTCAAGATACTCGTTTTGCTGCACGTTTGTATGGTAAAGCTCAGCAGCATCTGCAACAACTTACTTGCAAAAGATAGGCTGTCGCTGCCTGAAACTGGCTCGCTTCAAGGCCTCGCATTTTGGGGTTGGTACCCCTGAATGACAGGTCGCAGGCAGGCCTGAGGGGGAGGAGAGCAAATCTGGGAACTGCGCCCACAGCAAGAAGGTCTTGGTCCATCTGCTGCCTTCCCATCTCTCCATGGCCTGGTTTCTTCATTCTGCTAGTGAGCAGCCTCTTGTAGAGCAGGAGAAAGCCCTGAATCCTCAGCAAGGCAGCAACTGCATGCATAATGCTGCAGAAAAAAGAGAGTAGGCAAAGGGATGAAAACATGCATCTCCTCTTTACCATTTCTCAGATCTAAGCATTTCGGTATTTGCCAGTAGATTTTCAGACTGAAACGTGGCTTTGTTTTGCTCCTTCAAAATGCTGATGTGCCCAGTAGTGGCTGCATGAGGAGCGTAGCCAGCCTGTGCCCTGTGGGAGCACACATAATACTGGTGCCAGCTCTGATGATAGTACTGCAAGTCCCCTAATAGCTGGCATTTTAGAGAAGCTGCGCTGACTTTCATATAAGATATACCTCCTGGTCATGAAGAAGATGTTACAAACGTGATCGAGGATTACCCGAAAGGCTCAGCAACAAAACAATAAATGCAAAGGGGCACAGATTTAAAAAAGGATCAAGATTTTGAGGTCCCCTTTGTGACTTTCAAAGATGGGGAGTTAGACTTTGGCAGCGATGTACTTCTTTCCTAGGTGTGGCCTGATTCTGTCACTCAGCTCCCAGGAAGACAGTGACACTGCCTGTGAGTCAAGCTGGTGTTAAACACAGCGGGGGTGTCAGAAGCCTTGCAAAGCCCTTCACAAACACTGGCCCAACAATAACCATGTTCTTCCTGGGAAAAACATCTTCAGGGCTTTTGAGATCTTGAAAAGCAGAAATGAGAGCGATATAAATCAAGAAATGTTTTCTCTTGCACTGATTTCCATGCACGCATTCAGTTTGACTCCCAAACAGCAAAGGGGATAGCCAAACCGGCTCCACAGAAATAGCCCCCCTGAGTCACCTCCACAATTGTGCTGTTTCTGAGCTGAGCCTTCAACAAGCCACCAACACTAAGTCTTTAGCCCACCCCACTGCTAATACAATGCAAATGTCATGGTTTGCAGACTTCATGGTCCAATGGACTCCAGCTGTGTCTGGGCAGAGTCATTGAATCCCAGAGACAATATTGCCCAAGTATTACAGTCAGTTGTTGAACTGGATGCAATCAGGTGCTGAATCATATGCTGAAAACAAGCAGTGGTAGCTGTGTTAACTCTTTATCTACCTTAGCATTTATTTCCACGTGCGTAGACATTAGCATGTGTTTCCAGTGGGGTGTGCAGTGGCAGTTGCTCCTCAAATGCCATGGAGCAGCTGACTGTGTGGAGAGTAAAACACCCATATCCATTCCCATTCCCATATCCACTCCCATTCTCATTCCGCCTGTTCATATCAGAGGGAGGGGATGGGGGAAGGCAATGCTTCCTGGCCTTAGTGACTAGAGCATCACCCTACCAGCAAATCCCAGCTGCCCTCGGTATCCCTCCAGCTGGCAGATCTCAGATTTCCCCCAGATAGCGCCTGTGATGGTGTTGTGCATTATCAGCTCCACTGTCTTTGCAGTTTGAGGACAGTGTAACAACAGTCAAACTTCTCATCACAACAAATAAATAGGACAGGAGCCAGGTCCTGCAGTGCCTTGTGTGGGAGGGATATATCCCACAGGGCATCTGCTGCTGCTTATGCAAAGGTTCGGGTGCAGTTCTGCAGACAGTGCTACGTCTGTAGGGTGACAACCTTTTTTAGTGTCCCAGGCATGATGGACTAGAAACATGTTACCCTACCTGGCTTCTTCCACTCTGATTTCTTTGTGTCTTTGAGGGTGCTTGTAAGGACTTGCTGGGAGATGAGCCATGTGGGGATGAAGGCAGCACCATGTCATTCTGGGAAGGGGAGAGAATGGAAAATCCTTGCTTTATCTGCCCACATCTTAAATATCACAACTCAGTGTGATTTCTAGAGCTGTGGCACCAGAAGCTCAGGCTTTGTCAGAGCACCTCAAAACTCTCCTCCATCCCCAAATGGTCTTTTATAGCACCACAGGCTGCACTTGCTAGAATCATATGGGAAGAGAGGCTGGTGACCTGTATACAGCCTGTGTGCTGCAGGGACCTGCAGAAGTTAAAGATGAAGTTGCTCATCCATGGCTGGCCTGTGGAGCTCCCTCTTTTGACCCAAACATCTGTTCTTACATTTCCCTTCTCTGCCATTGTCCTGGTTTCTTTTGGTAATAGGGTCGAGCAAGAAACAGCCTTACTCCTCTCAAAGAAGATTCTGGATGTGGCCCCTCTCAATCTAGGCATCTTCCACTTCTAGGCAAGCAGCTGAGAGAAGGGGACCCAAGGGGAACCCTTTCCCCAACAGCTCTGAGTGCAAGGATTGCTGACAGCCGTGCAGCACTGGCAGTGGAATCATGCTGGGTGTTGCTGGGTGGGGACTATTGCCAGGCATTGCCTAGTGCTGGAGCAGGAAAGGACAGTGCTCAGGCACAGAAAAGTGCCTTTCCCTCCTCCAGCCTGCTTTGCCCAGACACCAAGACACCCTGCAGCCAAGCAAATCTCACCTCTGCTCTGCTCTGCTCTCCTCTCCTAATCTTCTTCTTGGCTTCACCCCGGTGGGATGGCACCAGCACCAGCTGCCTTCTCAGGGACTGCACAAACACATCTGGTGAGGTTTTTGCCCATGGCAAGCAGCAGGCTGTTTGTTTGCAGTGACAGCTGGAGGTAGCAGGAGTGAAAGGGCACAAAATCCCTCTCTGTGCACATGTCCTGCCCCTCAGCTCTGCTAGTGCATCTCCTGCAGCCCCCTTTGTCTTCCCATCATGCTGTGATGCCCAGAAGTCACCATACCAGTCCAGGATATAATTTTGAGTCCTTTATACCATGTGGGGTGTTTTCTCTAGCTGATGCCTTCAGCAAGGCAACCCCCATCTGTCAGATGCGGTTCATCTCACCAGGGGGAAGAACCGTGGGCGCAGCTGAAGGTCAGGGTTGAGAGGAGGCAGTTGGCGTTTGATGTCTGCCTGACACCAAAGGGATTCACTAGGGCAGGAGCCAGCAAGGTTTGTCCTTGGTGCCAGGGCAGTCCGCGTGCACGGATGGCTTCTACCCTTTCAATGAGGAGCACAGAAAGTTGCCAAAACTGGGGGAACTCAGCAAACTGAGGATGCTGAGAAGCAGGGACTGGCTCCAAAGCCCTGGCTCCAGGCCCTCCTCTGGCTGGCTCCCTGCAGCTCTTGGTGGAAAACACTGCTTAAAAGTAGCCAGCATCTCCTGGAGTCCTGGGGGAAGCGGCAAAAGAAACAGCATACTGGAAGGAGGAAAAAGCCCCCTGCACAGGCAGCGCTGAAGGACAGAAGAGCAGGATGCTCTCCCATGCTGCTGCTCCTCCCAAAGCTTTCCGCTCTCCCTGGGTCCCAGCAGGAACTGTGCAGCTGCTGACGGCTATTAATAGACTGGGAGAACGTGGGCTCTGTCTCTTACCGCTTCCTGGGATGAATGGTAATTACCCTTAATTAGACTGGATTTGGTTCCACCTCCTACCTTCCAGCCCCCTTGCCTGTGCTGGCAGGGAGAAACTGGCCCATCTGCTGCCTGTGCCGGCTCTGTGGGGAGCAGGGCTCAGCAGCGGGAGCGGAGGCTCGTCTCCCTGGGACATCCTGCAGGCATTGCCCGTGGATGCTGAGCGCAGGGGAGAAGGCAGAGCCTGCCAGCTGTCAGGCTGCAGGAGCTTCTCACCCTGGCCTTTCTAATGGCACACAGGAGCCCTGTGGGGGGCTGAGATAAATGATCCCGCCAAAGCCTGAGGGTGCAGGTGAGTTGGATACTGTCTCTTTGACATTCATTATAGAAACAAGACAGGGGAAGAAATAATCAGGGGATCTGACCTGTCGTTATGGTTGGCATCCCCACCACCATGCATTGCACCAAGAGGCATCCTTCCTCCGCTGCTGGTGCAAGCCAGTCCCAGGATACACCTGGACCTGTCTCCCATCTCCCACAGGGCACAGCCCAGCTGCCATGAGGTTAGTCAGGATACGACCTGCCCAAAGGGGATGTTTTTTTCCTTCTTATGCCACTCCACCTCTGGCCTGAACTCTGAAGCAGGAAGGTTTCTTTTATCCAGGTTACTTTAGTGCAGATGTAAAAATGGTGCAGAAGGTTTTCTTCATCCGCTGAGGCTGTGCTTTGCAGCAATCACATCCCAAGAAGACAGAGGCAGAAGCGGATAGCTGCTACATCTTTCCTGTACATCCCAGACTCTGGCTCTGGGACAGGACACCCTCCGCCCCAGCGTTTGCCCAAGATGCTTGGTAGGGCTGCACTTTGCTAACCCCACCTCTGTGCCGTCCTGCCCATCTGAACAGCCACAATGTACCAACAAATCCTTTCTGCTCCCTCGAAACTTGGATTTATCCCTGCTTGGTTCAGCTCAGCAGCTTCCAGTAACACTTCCCACCGTGGGAACCCCTTTCCTTCAGAGACCCTTGCTGCTTGTAGCAGGGAGAGAGGAAAAGGGCAGACACAGTGCCTCATTCTGCCAAGCTGAAGCTCCCTACGCAAGACAGTTTATTTGCTTCTTCCTAGTTTTTAAATTCTTTTCCCAGATCATATGTTTTCTTGACTGAATCATGAAAACCTTCTTGCAGGCAGGATCTGTGCCCAGCGATCTACTGGCTCCTGTTTGCAAATGCCTCTCTCCTTGCTGCTGGAGCCCTCTCTCCTTCCCTCTCTCCGAGATCCCTCCAACGTCAGGCCAGAAGACTCAGGTCTCTCTTCTGACTCCTACTCAGCCCTCGCGTTGCATCCAAATGCCAGATGGCACACCAGGCTCGGGCAGGAGCTGTGCCAGGCTCCCCTCCCTTTCTCTCCACCCTTCGGTCTACAGAAAAGAGATGGAGAACCAGCACTGCCAGATTTCAGGCTGCTGCATTTGCTCCAGCTTCCCTGGTTTTCAGCCCCAGTCACAGTGGGACTGGCATGGGAGATGCTGGCAGAACCCCAGACCAAGTGGTGCCAGGGAAGAGAGGACCTGCTCTGGTGCTCTCCGCTTATCCCAGCTCCCAGGCTATGCTATAATTCACAAGCAATGCCTAGGACACAACCACAGCCGCCGCTTTCTCCACGCTCCCTCGCCCCTGCTTCCTCCCTTCCTTGTTGGCAAGTTTCTTGTTTGGACAGGGTTGCTCACCCCTACTGGGTAACTGCCTGCAAAGGTACTTACAGGTCTGAAGGTCTAGCAAGCTTCTCTTGGGCGGGACAAGCCCCCAGTCCCCCCTTGTTGAAATGAGGAGGAGGGGAAAAGCAGAGCAGCTGTCCTGCCAGAAAGCATCTCAGAGGCTGAGCAGCAGAAACACCCTATTTGTGAGCCCTGCTGGGAGCATGGGGCTGTGTTTGGGCAGCAAAAGGGACTCAGGGAGGATTTGCTCAGATATTCCCGGCCTTTCTGCTTCAGATGGCTGCGTCAGTGCAATGCCTGCTACTTTTGGCTCAGAACTGGGTGGCCTCTTGAGCAATCCCTCCTTTCCTGGAGGGACTGGCACTTTCTGCTGGCTCTTCTTGATGCCCAGGGGTGGGCATGTCCATTAGTGCTGCCTGATATCTAGGGTCTCCACTATCACTACTGTGTCACAGCAATCCCCACAGGTCCTGTCCCTGAGGCATATGTCCCCTCGCTGCCAAGTCACTGCCAGTCAGCTCCTTGGAGGGGATGGAGAAGACATCTCCTTTAGTAGAGTCCAGGAGGAGATAGATGTGCACAGAAACAGTGCACAGTTGCAGCAGGACAGGCTATGAAGGAGGTAATTCATATAGAAATGCTGGTCACTGAACACTTTTGCTAGCCCTCCTCCTCTGCACTTCTATTTCTGTGAAATGGGGTGCTGTTGTGTCCTTGACAAGGGTGCCGACTGTGGCCAGCTCCCCCTCCCCTCGGCCGTGCTGGTCACATTGCTGCCTGCTCTGTGCACTTGGCCACCGGCTGCAGGGCTCTCCGATGTGGACAGCATCACCTCGCTTGGCAAACCCGGCAGCGGGTGTGTGAGCCAAGCTGGGGTGCCATGTGGGAGAGGAGAGCTGGCTGCATTTCCACTTGGAGGAGGGAAAGCATCTAGTTAGTGACTTCTATTCCTGTCTGAGCTTGTTGCAGCCTTCACGACAGTCAGAGCAGGTGTGAAGCTTTTCCCTTTCCAGGCTGGGGATGAGAGTTAGTGGGAGGCTGTTTTCCAGCACTCTCACGGAGATACTCTCTTGGTTTCACATGCTCTCTTTTTCCCCCGTTGTGGTCCATGCTTTGCATTTTAGCTTGTGACTCTGTGTCATTCCCTTCCCTGCCCCAATTTCCACTGCTCCCTGTTGTGCTGTGTTTTGATAAACCAAAGGTGCCTGCAAGAGTGATAAGTGCTCTGGAGAGATGTGGGCGACGGATCAGGTCCTACAGCACAGGCAGTTCACAGGGAGATTTTGAAAAGCCCGGAGCTGGGAGGCAGCACAGCATCTTCCCTCATGTTGCCACCAGAAAACAGCTCAGAGATCCAGGGGCTTTGTTATATTTGAAATGAGGGCATCGTCCCTGCTTGCCTTATTTACCTTCAAGACCAGCTTGGCTGTGACGTCCCTTGCAGAGGGACACCTGATACCCTTGCAGGGGGCCACCCCTTCCCTTGAAGGCTGGGGATGCTCCTCAGAGCCTGACCCACAGAAGAGGGAGACCAGTGGGGAGTGGGGTGAGCTCTTCTAGCACCCCTGGGACAGCTGGACTGCGTGGGCTGGGGAGGTGGGGGTTCCTGGGGAAGAAGGCACCTTTTCCATTTTCCAGGCCCTTGGTGCCCCCCAGCAGCAGCTCTGTACATCCTGCATCAGCAGTTGTAGGGTCTGGTGTGGGATAGCTTGGGGGGGCAGAAGAAGGACCCTGCCCACCCCATCACAGCAAGGACAACGTCAGGGCAGTCACTGTGGCAGGAATCTCACACTGATGGGATAGGACAGCCTGGGAGCTTGCGCACCAAGAGCTGCTGAGTTGACACTGTCCTTTGGTGCCCTCTTCCCACCCCAGCGCAGCCTGGCATCGGCAGGGCTGGGGAGCTGCCAGATGCCATCACTGTCCCTCCAGAGCCATGCTCTGTGACAGATCTGCTCTGTGCTGCTGCTGTGCCTGGCTCTTGGGTGCTCCCCATCCCCACAGTGGGGTGTGGGGGCCCCGGCAGAGCCCCGGCCCCCTCTGCATTCCCTTTCAGGGCTCAGTCGGTGCAGCCGGGGAGCCCGGGGCACCTTGCTGTGTGCTGCAGGGAGCTGGGTGCACGCTGCTGAGCACCTCCGGCTGCAGCTATCTGCCACGGCTGGCCTGCACGTCTCTGCCGTGTCCAGCAGCACCGCAGGCTGGCTCAGGGAGAGCCAGGTTTCCCTCCTGTGCCCCGTAGCTCCATTGGAATCACACTGGCAAAGGGTCCTGGGCTCAGCCCCAGCACACTGCAGGGTCTGCTTGCAGCTTTCCAGGCTGCCTGGAAACCACACACTTGAGGGTTTGTTCCATGGCCAGAGCTTGCCTGATCCCTGCAGGGTGCCTTTGAACCCACAAGGAGTGACCCAGAGTGTTCCCAAGGACTTTTGAAGTGCCAGCGATGTGCCAAGCCTGGCTGCTGCCTCTGTGCTTGGCCTGTCCCTGGGTTATGCCCTGTGGTGCTTCCTCCAGGCCAGTGTAAAGCTTTCCATCCCTGATTTCTAACTCCAGATGTACCCCTCTACTGTAAGGCCTCCAGCTCCACCTGCTAGGGCCAGCTCATCCCACTTGGCTGTGCTTTTTGGCTGCACTGCTTGGTGGGTCTCTCCTTCCACCTCCTGGGCTGGGTGCCCAAGGTTGGGGTAGACCCCAGCCACAGTGCCCTCGCTTGCTGTTTTCTCAGCAAGGAGCTGCCAGCATGGTGGCTCCCTGGCCCTTGGATGTGGACAAGGGGGTCTCTTCTCCTGGCACCTGACTCTGGCAGGGAGCAGTGGTGCCCATAGCAGGGGCACCCCAGACATCCCAGCCCATGCTGCTGCTGTGGGGCCAGGAGAGCCGGCAGCTCTCGGGGCGACCAGCCCACTGCAGGGAGCTCTTCCGGCTCTCCGGCTCTCCAGTCTGTTCCAGGTGGGTGATTCCTGTGTTTCTAATAAGGCAGGGGAAGAAAATTAAAAGCCCAAGTGAGCAAAGCAGCCAGGCTGAGCCAGGAAACATCAGAGAGGCCTCTGTCAATGCCGCAGCTGAGGCAAGCAGGCAGGCAGGCAGGTTCTTAATTATTGATGGTGCTTATAAATAAATGCTGGGGCAGGGAGGAGAAGGTTACAGCAGAGCAGCCTTCTGGGTGGGGGAGGGAACCTGAGAGCTCACTTGTTTTAAAGGTCATTTAGTTTTTCCATCTCTTTCCCCCTTTCTCTGTAAAACTGGGTGATATTTGAGTTGATGGATTATTTTCCTTGCGCGTCTTTTTCTTGCACCTGCCTAACCGGGCCAGCCGGGAGGAGGAGGGAGGACAGACACCCACAAGCGTGGGCAGCAAGGGAAGGAAGGGGGAGGGAGGGAATGCCATCTGAAATGTGGGACAAACAGGCAAACGAGGAGACAACAAAATTAGTAGAGCAGCAAATCCCAACCCAAGTGTAAATAATTCTTCACCATGTGAAAAGAAGGTCTATGTAGGCTCAGATTCCTCTTCCCATTCCTGGAGCTCAGGCCCAGGCAACCTCTGATGCAAAGCAAGAGGGAAATGCATGGAACAAGCCTGGGAAAGGACTAGAAAGAGATGCAGGGACCTTGGTTGGGGACTGGAATAGTAACCCAGTGTCTGCATAGCCTCAGGGACTTTCACAGTAGGTTTGGGGTGGAGTGTCCCAGAAAAAGCAAACTACCTGATGGCAATAGCTCTGGGACAGGGATCCCATAGCCAGCTGAAAACACAGGAAGAGTTTTGGACTGGAATCACAGCAGGACTTCGAGACTGACAGTGCTTGTGGGAATCTTAAGTGATTGTGGATGGTGGGACTTCACAACTTAGTCTGAGGCCCCTCAGCTTGTGAAAGTGACACACAAATGCTGGGTGCAATACGGACTCAGACAAGATGGAGCTCCTTCCAGTCTCACCCAGAGCAGACCCTGCAGGACAGGGTCTCCTTCCATCTCCTCTCCAGTCTCAAGGGAGCCATTGCACATGGTGGGCAGCAGACTCCAATGCCTGGGGCTGGCCATGGTCGTAGCTTTCTTCATCTTCCTGCGGGGAGCCTGCTCTGGCTGCGTGGCAGCAGGGTGAGCAGCTTTGCAGTGCGTGGCGCCCTGGGTGGTGGGTCTGCATGCAGACCGGCTAACACCACCACAGCCCCACTGGCACACCCCCTGCGCTGATGTCCTGGGCCCCCACCAGCCACCCTCCGGTGGACTAAGACCCAGAACAAATCCAGCATAAATCAATCAAAATTCACTCCTCCATTTCCCTCCAGAGGGCTGCGCCCGGGTCAGGAGGGTGGGCTCAGTCGCAGGGTGTTCCTGACAGCAATTAGGCTGGTGGTGGAGAGGATGGAGGATGAGCAGGGTCCTTCTCCCGGCCCTGTGGGTTTTCCTGGTGCTTTCTGGAGGAGAGAGCTTGGGTTGCAGCCGAGCAAATCGCGCCTCTCAGCAAGCGGCACGGAAACGCCAGCTGCAATCCAAGCTGCGGAGCTGACTGCAAGGCGCCCGCGCTCTCGTGCAGGGACCTGGCTGGCCGTGAAGGGCACGCAGCAAAGGCGAGCTGCCGGGATTCCCTGTGAAATGCCTCTCCTGCCTCTTCGGGGTCTCGGCATGCCATTCTGCTGTGGTAGAAACATGGCTCTTTCCCCAGCAATGCCCCCCAGGAGCCAGGGGCCCAGGGCTGGAGGGGTGATCCGGCCATGGGGCTGCTCCTGCCCTGCCCACATGCCCCAACATCTGCCTGTCCCTCCACTGAACACCTCTAGTGCAGAGCCCTCCCTGCCTTTCCCAGGCAGCTGGGAGGCAAAAGGTGAGCGGCAGCACCAGCCTGAGGTGGCCCTGAGCTGCTCCCGAGGGATGGGGTGTCCCACCTTGCCACACGTGCCCTGGGTCCGTGGTTCACCACTGTAGCCTTGTGTGTGCTGGGTGCCTGGCTGCTGCGGGAGCTGGGAGCCCACGTTTGGAGGGGGGCAGTGTGATGCTGAGAGCCTACAAGTGTACCCCAGAAACCCGCACACATGCACATGTGTGGGCTTCTGGGTTACACGTGTGTACATGTGTGACATGACTAGCTCGGTGCACACTATCACTACACACATAGAATCAGAATAGTTTGGGTTGGAAGGGACCTTTAAAGGTCATCTAGTCCAACCTCCCTGCAATGAGCAGGGACATCTTTAACTAAATCATGTTGCTCAAAGCCCCGTCCAGCCTGACCTTGGATGTTTCCAGGGATGGGGCATCTACAACCTCTCTGAGCAACCTGTTCCAGGTGGCATGAGGGAAATCACACCTGAAGTTGTGCAAAGGGAGATCTGTGTAAAAGCAGGTGTGAATCCTTACAGCAGGTGCTCGGGAGGTGTGTGCTGGTGTGTGAGGATGTCCCTGCACATGCAGGGGGTCTGCTGCTTCTACCTGCTGGTGGGCTGGTCCCTGGGGGTGCGCCTCAGCCCAGGAACTGGGGGGGCTCAGTGCCACCATGCTTGGCTGCCAGCCAGCAGTGCACATACTGCTGCTACCACAGGGGCAAGGGAGGGTAGAGGTGGCCACTGGGTGCTGGGGAGACCCTAGCTCCTCCTCATGACCCACTGGCCACTTCCTGCAGGCACCAGTAGCAGGGATGGCATGTCCCAGCAGGGGAGGAGCTATGCTTTGGTTCCTTGCACCAGCTTCTGTGCTGCTCTGCCTCCCTGCAGGGCTCAGCTTGGACATGCTGTGTTACGTTCAGTGTCTCCAGGAGATGCTCAGCTCCAGCCATGAGGGACCAAATACCACAACTTTTGAGCCTGTGGCTCAGCATGCATTCAGCATCCTCTGCGTGGCTTAGCTCCACTGCCACTGCTATGATCCCAGCAGCTTCCTGGAGTGAGTCCCATGGGACCAGCAGCCTGCCCCAGGGCTTGGAATGGCAGGGGGAGCTGGGCTTCTCACAGGTACTTCGTGCCAGCTTCTCACTCTGCAGCCCAGGCTATTGAGAGCAAAGCTCCTGGAGCAAAGTGAGCGAGAAGAGACAAGCAACTACTTTCTGCTCCCCTTTTGCCAAAGTCAGGTAGTTGGGGCTGGCAAACCTTTGCATTGCACATGCCCTTAAGGGACCTCGGGATCCATCTGGACTTATGGAGGTGTTGCCAACCTGACAGCACCTGTTCAAGCAAAAAAATCCATCGTCTCTTAATTAGTTTCCCACTTCCTGTGATCCCTTCTGTGTATGTTTGGAGTTGCAAATGCATGCCCAGGGTACCACTCGCACCTTAGACCCTCGATGACTGCAAGGGAATGTAGGCTGCCATTTTGGCCAGAGAACTATATTTAAAACTTGCATTTCATTCCCTGAAGCCCTCCCAGCTGAGCATTGCTTCATCTGCTGCTGAAACGCAGGGTGTCCCAGGCAGAAACGTGACAGCTACTGCAGCTGCAGCACAGGATGTGAATGTGTTGTCCTTCAGCAGCAGGGAAAGGGAAGGATGGGACATAAGTCTGTGCAGTGGGGGTTCGCCAGGACAAGAGCGGGAAATGCTCTCTCCTAGGATCAGTGATGGCCTGGCCTGGCTGTGGCTCAAAACCCAGCGTTTCTACTGCAGCAACTCACTTTACCAGCCTGGGGCGATATGGGCACCATAGATGCCTCCACAGAACTACTCATTGGTAGGATAAGATCCTTTTTCTCCTTCAATTACAGAGCAGGTTTAGTGCTACTGAGCTTTATGAGATGTAGTAAGATCATGAGTTGGTTATGCCATGACCTCATTGATCATTGCAGGCTTGGAAAGAGGAAGAGAAATACTGAAGTTCATGCCCAGAAAGGCCAAGAGCAGCAAAGGAGGAGAAAGGAAATTGGCTCCAAGCTGGAAGGTCCCCCCAAGACTACTTTCTGCATGATTAGTTCAGATGATTTAGTTCCATCCATGCTCCAGCACTGACGCCTGGCTGCAGCACCACCTGTCTCATAGTCTAACAAGGCTGAGCTTACAAGCAGGGTTGGACTTCTCTTCCCATTTCTAAATTATAGTAGCATTTTTCGTCAGAGGGGTGTCCTGAGTCCTGCAGTAGGATGGGACTGTTTAGACAGTGCAAGCTGACTTGCAGGGCTGCAGGGATAGAATGAACCCCTCTGCCAGAGCAGAGAAAAAGGGTTTGGCTAAGACAAAACATCAGGAGTCAGACACTCTCTACCCTTTAATGGCTTTAGCATAACACCGTGCCATCTCCCCATGCTCCCATGGAACGTCTGTTGTACTGGTCCTATGGCAAGAACTGCACTGTTCCAGGAGAAGCAGGATCTGCTGTTGCAGCTAGTGCTTTCCGAGGCTCAATCCCCATATGCTCATGCTGAGAACAGGCAGCACTGTTCTGTCAGTGGGATCAGGAGTGGGGTCTCTGCTGATCCCAGATGGTCAGAAATCACGTGCTCCAATGGAGCGGTTGCAGCAGTGTTCAGAGTGGGAGCTGCTAAACCTTTCAGATCAGCAGACATCCAGAGATGGTGCTCTGCATCAAGCATCCACATAGCTTGCAGCTGGGGTGCATACAGCTGTCCTGCCATCAAAGCATCACAGTTTACTCTGAGCAAACTCCAGTGCAGTAGTCAGGGCTCCTTGCATGCCCTTGGCATTTCCACTGCCCTTAGCAACGGTGGGAGAGCCTCCTGCCTTCCCTTCCATCTGCGTACAGACAGCCACGGCCCAGTCAGCAGCGGAGAACATGGGGAGGCAATTCTGGGGAGTGATACAGAGAAAAGTAATTTGGACTGGGGAGCAGTCTGCAGTCTGGGGAAAGAAAAGTAACAACATCCTTCCCTCACCCAGCCTGGGCCCTCGCTAACCTGAGGCAGTCATGACTGTGAGGACTGCAAAGGCTGAGCTTCCATGTTAATGCGTGTCTTGTCCCTGGGCAAACATGGCCTGGAGGATCCAGGGATATCTGTGCCCAGCAGAGACTGAAAGCATATCTAGTCCCAGTATGGTCATCTCAGGTCTTAAACCTGCATGATTAACTACCAACACTGGGCAGAATCCCAGGAAAAGCCTCAACTAGGACCTGCTAAGCAGTGGGTCCAGGCCCCCTTTGCAAGCAGGTTCCCCGTGTCTTTAGCAGGGTTCTGCTTACCTTGGACACCTGACAGGCACAGAGCACCTCACCAGAAGCCTGAGGGCTGAGCAGCAGGACTGATGTGCCAGGAGACTTGTCACACAGCTGGTTCACTACCTTCATTAGGATCTAAGAGAGGCAGGGAGAAAGAGGGGTCAGGCTACAGCAAAGGAGACTGGCATGCAGCAGAAACATGCCCAGCAGCTCCTTCTTATCGTATGCAGCACCTGAGGTACCGCTGGGCAAACAAGTAACACGGATTACTCACAGAGAGTGAATCAGCTGGGACAGTATCGATGATGACAGGTTGGCTGCAATGTTTGGCTAGCAGGCTTCGTGCCTTCTCTTCAGCCTGGAGGAGGAAACACACAGAACTTCAGGGCCTACATGTGGCACAGGGTGGGCTGCATGGGGATATATGCATGCAACATATATATATACACACATAGGGAATGGAAGTGCTGCTCTGTGGGACAGACGGGAGACGTATGTTAGCAGAAGTCAAAGTAAGACTGGCAGACTGAAATCCCCACATGAAGACCTGCACAACCCTCCTTCCTCAAAAGCAGAGATGAACCCCTGTCAAAAGTGGCATAGACAGTGACCCACCCATGCAGTCTCCAGCCTCTCTCCTAGACCTACACACTGCCGCATGTCTCAGGAAGGCTTCTGTGGCAAGATGCTCCTACTTTAAGAAAAGGATAGTTCTTGCTGAGAAGTCACCAATAAACATTTCCAAAGGGCTTTTATTGTAAATTGGCATAACATAAACACAGCGGGAAGCTGCAGCAATATCCATATGGCTGGGAGAAAAGTTCTGTCCTGCCACTGTCTTACTGTATAACCTTGTAAAGCCCACTCTCAGGGCCATTTCATCTTCTCCCTGTATAAACAAGGAGGTGATGCCTAACTGCTTGTTGGTGTTTGCCAAAAGTGCTGGTATGGTGCTCTCCATCCTCACAGGCAGAGACACACAGGGATTCTGCAAGCACCAAAAGCCCAGTCAGTCATTCACTGCAGTTTAAATAATGGCCCTGGTTAACACCAGTGAAATCAACCCATCACAGGGCTTGTGTTGCACTGTGTGTGATTGTACCTGATTTCTAATGGGACCCTAGTGACTGAGTGGCTGTGAAGTGTGACAGAGACGCCAGGTCCACTGGTTTTTGCCACATAGTGCTATTAGCAGACTGCAAGTTAGGGTGCTGCTGCCACAGTACCTGCTGTATCTCCAGTTTCTTGACGGCAGTGTTGGCTGTTCGCTGCAGTGCTTTGAGGATGGTCTGTAGTTCTTTTCTTTGCCACTGGGGCATTGCAGTGCTGGCCACCACCTGCAAGACAATTTGCTGTGTAAGGACAGTAAGCTGTGCCTACACATAAACTGCTGGTTCTCTGGGAGGTCAGGCTGGAGCCTGGCCTCTTCCCAGACCCTCCTATACCCCCTATGTGATCAGGCCAGCCAGCCGCTGTGGTGTGTAGCTTTCTGTTGTCAGCTGGGCAACTGAAGCCTGGTAAAAAGCCTGGGAACCCTTTTTCACTGCTTTACCCTCCGCACCAGTGCCTTCTCTCACATTCCCTCTGGCAGCTGGTCATCTGCAACAAAGGCACCTAGACACTGGTAGAAATCTTTGTGATCAAAGAGGAAACAGCAGGTAGCAACTTGCCCTTGCTGTTCACCATGGTAAGATGTGAACCTGGTAGAGAAGAAGTCATGTGCTTCAAGCGTAGAGAGCCCATACGCAGAAAGGGATCTTTCTGTGCCAGAGCGTAATCCTTACTTTGGTCAACTGGCCCACTTCTTTGGAGAGGTTCTGCATCTCAGAAACAGAGGTGCTCCTCTGCTTCATTCGTAGTGAGACAGAGTCCACTTCCATAGCCAAGCACTGGCCTACTTCCCGGGCCTGGAGAGACAGAAAGAAAGAATGCTTCAAACGCAGCAACAGAAAGAATGAGCAGGGATGGAGAAAGTGGGGAGGGCAGCAGGGTCATAAACACTGGAGTGCTGCTCAGCATGCAGTGCAAAGACACCTATAGAGGCTTAAAGAATGACTATCCCCAAGAGACTCGGAAATAGAACATTCCTCTAGATTTGCAACCAACACTAGATGGTCACACCCAGGAGACCAAGATGTCATGTATTTATGTTTCCTCAGTATCTTACACCAAATCATAAGGATTTCAATGAGAAAACTTGGGAGTCCCATATACTTCTTAGTGCTTCTTTTTCATTAGGAAATGCAATCTTGAAACTACTGACTGAAGAAACAAAAAAGAAACACTAAAACTAAAGAAATTTCATCAGCTGTTCAAGCATATTTCCTGAGTTAGGCTGATCTTGGTGTACTTCTTATTGCTTTCCCCAGCACCAATGCTTCCTAAAAAAAGCTAATACAAGCTTTTTTCACCAGTGACAATCCTTATGGTTTAGAACATTTCCTCCCTGCCAGATCTTTGTGCCCATGATGGTCCTGCAAGACTTTAGACCAGGACAGTGGAGAGTATGTAAGAAAAGTTGTGGATAGTGAGGACTGCTCTGCCTAGCTAGGATACACATCCTTTGTTTCAAGTCACTCCCTCATGCCTGCAGTCTCCCTTGTCTGGTTAACACGTGCACACAGCTCCTCTCAGGAGCTCTCCAGGTCAGCACTTCCAGCAAAGCACGCAGATGTGCCCTACAGCTTTTCATTCCTTTGCACGAAGAAAAGCCTTACTAGGGACACAGATGCACAGGGGACGGCCAGCCAAAAAGCAACAGATTTGCAGGGGTGGGTTTTGCCTTCAGTCTTCCCAGTTCCACTGACAGTGAGTCACTCTCCTCTGACTGCAGCCTTAAAGGAAGCAGGCAAGTTTGTGGGGCCCACAACACTTCCAGATATTCAAAGGACAGAGCGATCTCATGGACACAATAGGTTGCTACTTTTTATACAGACCCAGCCAGATCAGAACCACAGCTTAGCAGGAAAAAGACTAAAGAAGCAGAAGGGCTGTAAGAATGAGGCCAGAGCCCTGTAATCATAAAACGCAAACCCAACTGTGACAGGCAAGAGGTGAGCAGGAGGTGAAACCAAAGCACAAAGGATCACACCTTTAAATGTCTACCTGGGGGTTGAAATTTATTGTCCAGAGGCTTCCTGATATTTTGTGCAAAGCTCTTATCTTGGAAAAGGGGGTCTGAGGGGAGGAATGAAGGTCAAGGAGACAGGAGACTAGGACAGGGGTAGTGGAGGTACAGCAGCAGGGCAGAGTCCAGGAGTGAAGGAAGAAGCCAGGTCAGGGACAGCAGGGAGGCTCCAGCCAAAGCAGGGGGAAGTTAATTGTCTATGCAGGAACTACAAAGTTGGGTCCTTCTGGCACTGTCTCGACATGGCAGAAATCTCAGTTCCCCCTTTCTTACCTGTTTGGCTTGTCTCCCTGTCACTGCAATGACACGGCTAATCCCTTTAACAAGCTGACGCTCACTGATGATGGTCAGATCTTCCACACCTCCTGATTTTAGAAGGTGCCTGCAAAGTCAGCAGAGAACAGGTAAGAAAACAAGCTGCTCTCTGGAAACAGAAATCAGGAAGTCTGCTTTCATTTTAGACAAGTGTCAAGTCCAACAGCCCCTCCCCAATAGCTTCAATCCTTTCCCATCCCTAAAATCCTGATGGCACCCTGTCAGGCAAGAGTTTAGGCTACTCCAGAGGAACTTCTGTGCTACCTGCCCAGCAAGCTCCTGTCAAATGGCACATACCAACCAAGTTCTGCCTTGCTTTCCTCTCCTTTCCCTCAACAGTAGGATGAATTGGGATTTTTCTCTTCTACTCCACTGCTACTGAACCTTGTACAAAGTAATTTTTGCCTCCAACTCCACCACTCTCTCGTCAGGCCAGCTCACAGACTGGCCAGTAGACTCCAGTCACAGGGTAGTTGTGCAGTCACAGGGCACTGACAACCTCCCCTTTCCTTCTCAGCTATTCAACACTCGATAGGAAAACAACTACAGTGTCTCAGGTTCTGTTACCACAAATAATCATTTCAGATGGTTTCACAAGAATTGATCATCTCCACTCCCATGCAGTTTCTTGTCCCACTACTCCCACAAGAATGATCTCATGACTAGAAAATTGCTCATTTTCAGCTGTATCTGCTCAAAGGCCAATTTGTTCCTTGTGGGTTTTTTTTTGTGTCAGCATTGTCCTAAGATTGATTAACTCTTCTTTTACTCTCATTACTGCAAAAGCAGAAGAGGGTGAGGATAATTAAATAAAATAATCAGAGCAGTCTCAAGATCTCACAACCACCTCAGTCTCCTGCTGGGTCCCCAACCCTCCTACAAGCCCAAAGCCAAAGCACTGTAACTCTGGTGTGACAGGCCACACACCCCTTTCCCACACTCTGCTGGTGCCCCGTGGTTGCCAGGTTGGTTTCAGACTATAAAGCAAGAAAAAACGCTTTGCATCTCCCTGGAACTTCCAAAGCTTCCTAACTAGCCCACCATGTCCTCACAAGATCTTTCCGGTGAGGAAACTTAGTTGTGCAGAGACAGGGAGGGGAGCTTGCAAGCATGTCTCTACTTCAGCCACCAGTGCTCACAATCACAGCTTCTGACTGCAAGTAGAAGTCACTTACGTCCCACAGCAGAGCTCCACAGAGGTCTGCATTGCAGCCTCAGAGTCGCGGGTCAGCACACTCTCCACAGGGACCCCCAGAGACACTATCCTCACTGGATCTGGATACCCCTGACAGAGGAGACAGGGATCAGCAGCTAACAACATGGTCCTTCAGGGCCACTTACAGACTAACTACATGGCTTCAGGTGTCTGCCTCATTTCCCCCCTATTCTAGAGGAGCCCCAGAGTCAGGGGCAGCACTGCTTCTCCCCTGCAACCAGCCACCACGGGGAGAAAGAAACAATTGTGTGACACTACAAGCTTTTGGTCCAAAGAAATGAGCAGAAAGCTTATGCATCACCAGCCTCCATGTTTTACAACACTGTCCTGAGATCTCATCTCAGTCCTATGTTCCTTCCTGAGTTTTGGGAGTCAATTCCCTTGCAGAAACCTGTTGCGCCAACAGCTCTTGTGACCCAGGTGATTCCTGCTGAAGGGGAGGCTCATGAAGATATGTGCTGCCACCCTGTCATACCTCATCCACTGCACGGAGTCCCTGAACTCTTCTTGCCAGTGTGAGGGGGACCTCAGCCATGTGCACCGCCTCATTTCGTTTGATCATATCCTGAACCACTTGCTCCACTTGCTGCAGTTGCTCCACAGTCACAGGGCCCTGAAGAAGTGAATCAGCCACCTTCAGGAGAAGCCTCCTGAGAGGTACAGAACAAAGGAGGGAGAACTGGAGCAAAGCCCCCAGACAACTCAGCTTGAGCACACCACTCTCCCCATGTCTCATCGTTCCTACTTGTAAAAGGGAACTGTGAGCATCATGACTCTCCCACCCCCTCCTCCCATGAGGGATAAGCATCAACCAAACTCTTCAAGAGAGGTGCTATAATGAGTGACAGGTTACCAGGGCCAGTGCTCAGCCTAACCCAACAGCTATCAGTTCCCAACTGCTCTCACCTTGGATGACCAGCACAGGCATCAGATATGTGCCACAGCCAACCTGGTGAATCTCTCAAAGATCCCTTTACACTACTCAGGTCAGTCTCATGACCACTGGCCTTGCCAAGTCTTTTCCCTTCTGACCCCTATTCATCCCCTCCGCAAGCCCTGCCCAGTGTCAGGTCAGTGCAAAGCAGAGTCAGTCACATCCAGAGGGCCAAGTTTCACTGCTTAGATAAAACGTGACTTGTCTCTAAAGGAGTGATTATGGTGAGGAGAAAAATCCCTGGCAAAGCAGCCAGTACTGCGGTGTTGGTACTGCTGAGAACAAGAAAACGCAAGTCCAGAGTCACCTTGGTATCAAAGTCGAAGCGCAGCCGCTCTGCTGTCACATGGGACCCTCGTTGCTCTGTGTTGTCACCCAGGACATGGCGAAGCGCAAAGTTCAGCAGATGGGTAGCGGTGTGGTTTGTCATGCAGGCCAGCCGCTGGGCCTGAAAGCACAGACAAGTTGGCCAGGAGTTCTGGTTCTCCACAGCTTGGGGAGCAGGGGATGGCATGAAGAGATAAAGGAAAGGCTGCATGTGAGGGGATGGCAGGAAAACAATGGGTAGTACAGCTGTTAGATTAATTGATGTCACAGGGCAGCTCTAAATTCTTTTCCCATGGGATTGCCTCTGTAAAACAGCAAAGGGTAGGCTGGACATTTCTGCACAAACCAATGGCTCATAGAAGATTACAAAGTCACTTGTGAGGTCTTCTCAGTGCACACCATGATGAAGAGCAGTCTCAGGAATACAAGGGACAAAGCTCCGCTGTGCCCAGGTTACTCAGGACATCAAAAGACTCTCAAAACAAGGGTGGGAAAAGGTTAAGAGCTGTAAATTATCACCTCATCCACGAACAGTTGCACTTGGTCGCCAACACACAGGGTTTCCACAGCAGTGATCTCATGGATCACATAACCACCACAGAGCCGAACTGACTTTACAGGGAAAAGTATGTCCTGAGCAAAGAGACAGAAAGATGAGTTAGGACACAGAAAAAATCCAAATACCTGTGCTAGATGCCTGCTTGATCCAACTGGGAAACACAACCCTCACTGATCCCTAAAAGACAGGGATGGGGTGGGAAAAGCAGGGAGAAGCTTACTGCAAATGTAACTTCAGACCTTCTCTACACCCAGCCACTCACTGCACAACATGTTGAGGCTGTCAGCTTGCAGTGGAGGGGCAGTAACACCACCGATACTCATGGATCTTCCTAAGAAAGATGCTTGTCCATGAGAAAATGGACAGCAGCTGCCAAGGCACCTGTCTCAGGCATCCAAGGTGCCATGTCTGCCTCACTGGGCTGGCAATCAAAACTTGATCCCCGTTTCAGCTTGGGGAGAAGTGCTGAGCAAGACACTCACGTTCTACAAGGCTAAAAAGGCAGCATCAATGCCCATGGTGATTCTCAAGAGCTGGAATGTGGGAAGGAGAAAAAGCTGCTCCCCATGTAACTGCCCAGGAGAGGGTCATAGCTCTCCCTCTGGTAAGGTTGAAGGAACATGCTGTAGAAGTGGAGGTCCTCCCTGATGCTTTTGGGAGGGATAAGAGTTTTTGCACTGTGTCTCAGGTTGGACACTGCTTGCAGTTGTCCAGGACTGGCCAAAGACAAGTTGCTGAGCTCATGGACTCTCTGATCATTGCCTGCCTTCTCTCTGCCTTGCAACCCCAGCTAGTGAGAATGCAGTAGATTGAAGGGAGAGCCAAGAAGACTTCACAGTCTTCCCCAGAATGACAAAATTGCAAAGGGCTGAGATAGACAACCAGAGCAGCAAGTACGCCTCTGTGAAGCTCCTGCTGCTTCTCCCTCACCCCACCAATCCTGATGCAAAGCAAAGGGAACTGTCAAAAGTCAGCAGCTTGCAAATTAACACAGTAAAACAGCCCACCACTTGGGAAATCCTGCCTGGCCTCAGTACCCATGGTGGCCTTGGGTCCAGGCAGCAAAGGGTCTTACCTGCTGTCCTAAACGTATCATGTAGCCTTGGTCAGAGGCCTGTCCACCCTGCTCTGCGTAGAAGTTAGTCCTGTCCAAGATGACACCACAGCACTGCCCTGCCCCAACCTCCTTCTGGAGAGACTGATCTCTGTACAGCATCAGGACAGTGGCCTGGCACGGGCTGAACTCTGTCAGAGGGGAGAAGATGGCAGCAATTAGTGCATACACCCTGCCAGATTGCAAGAGGAAAGGAGGGGTCACTTCCCCATGCCAACCCTGCCTATGCCTAGTCTATATGGAAAGCTGACACTTTTCTTTGCCTTGGGAGGAAAGGAACAGCTATTGGCAGAAAGGACAAAGGATCTGTTATTTGGAGCTAAGTCACCACTCACTTACCTAGTGACAGACCTGCCGAGTAGCAGGTAAACAGGCACGTACACCCAATCTGGCTCCATGTGAGCCTGACAGAACAAGATGTGGCACAGACACATCCGCATCTTGCTAGACTAGCCAGCTTGGCAAACCTACCTGCCTTCTATGAAGAGATGACAGACTTGGTGGACAAGGGATGACAGGGATGTCACCTTCCTTGATGCAGCAAGCTTCTAACATTCTCTCCTGCAGGCTTCTTGAAGCCAAATTTGGGTTACACGGACTGGACAGGTGGACCATAAGGTGGGTGCATAACTGGCTGGGCAGCTAGCCCCACAGAGAATTGGTCAATAGTTCAACATTCAACTGATATTCAGTTACTAATAGAGCTATTTGGTGGCTGATATTAGGACCAACACCATTTAACATGACAGAATGAGATATACCCATATTCTCCTTGTGTACGGCAATGAATTGGTAGGGACTGATTGATACATTGAAGAGCAGGGCTGCTTTCCAGAGGCATCTCAGCAGGCTACAGAAATGGACTGACAGAAACCTTGGGGTCCTCAGGAGTCAGCTGACACAAGTCAGCAGGGTGCCCTTTCAGCAGGGAAGGCTGCCTGCCTGCTGGGCTGTTTGAACACAAACATAGTCAACGGGTCAAAGAAAGTGGTTATTCATCCCTATTTAGCAGTTGTGAGACTATATCTGGAGTACAGGAAATTCTAGTTGTACCTAAATGAAAAATATTTTTCACACTAAGAGTGATAAAGAACACTGAACAGAGTCTGTCGGATCTCTGTCCTTAAAGATACTGAAAACTTAAATGGACAAGGCTCTGAGCAACCTGATCCAACTGTGAAGCTGAAGTTCCCTTGATCAAGAGATTGGACATCCAGAGATCCCCTCCAACCTGAATTGTTCCATGACTCAGAGGCTTGAGGAGGTGGGACAGTTCTAGCTTGCAGATTTCAGCCAATGTCACTGCTGGGCTTTTTTCCTCCACTGTGCTCTTGCTGTAGTGTATATAGCTTGAATTGCCTCACTTTATGCTTAGTGTGTGTTGCCACCAGCACACTGGGTAAGGGGGAGCTGGTTGTACACAGCTATCTCTTAATTGCTTGTGACAGCCACAGCACCACTTACTCTCTGCGGTTTAGCTTTATGCTTTCCCTAGAGCATCAGCAAACGCAGTTACTCTAAACGCTAAAAAGCCTGCCCTGCCATCTAATGGTCTGCCAAAGAAACAGCAAGTGCACGGCGTTAAGACAGCTATCCAAATCCTTTGCATAATTATTCTTCGTTCTCCCTACCACTCACACTCAGAAGCCTAATTGTTGGGGACAGACTCATCTCTAGCAGAAATCAACAGTCCCTGCTTCACCACGGCACAGTAATACCAACCCAGAGCTCACAGCCTTGTCATCAGCCCAGAGTCTTCCTGGGGACACAACAACAACAGCAAGAAAAGCACGTACTTTGGGATGAGGTACAAGGGTGGAGAAAAGATGCATCGGCAAGGTGGACAGGTTCGAGCCACAAAGTACATGTTCTGCATGCATGAGGTTAGGCAGTAAAAGCAGTCTTGTGAGGGATTCCAGTGCCCTCAGGCAGAGCTTCCCTTACAGACAGGACCTGGCCACTTACCATACTGCCCATGCTGCCCAAGTGTGTAGGCGTACTTTGGAGAGTCATCAGTAGCAGGCACGTTGTTGCTCCGCAGCTGAGCGAGTGAGTGCACATCAAGGTGTGTATTTGTATCCTCCAACTGTCCTGCCTGTGGGCCACCAGCCTTCCGCTACAGCAGAGCGAAGGCACAGTTATATGGGAGATACCTGGGGGCACTCAGATTGATAACTGGAGCTGTAAGGCTAGAAAAAACTTCACCTTCCTGGAAAAGCCTTGTTTAGATCCAGGCTGATGGAGGCTACTGCTAAACCAACCCCATTCCTCCACACCCCACGAGCACTCAATACCACCCTGTGCTAGCTTTAAGGCAAGCCATAAGCAACAGCTAACACAACTCTCCCAGCACAGCTTGCTGTGTAGGTATGGAACTTCCAAGCCATTAAAACTCAGGACAGCAAGATCTTGAACCAGTTACTGCATGGAGGGTGGGGTGGCAGCGCAAGTCTTCCAGCACTACAGAGACCAAGGAGATTTTGTAAACTCGTCATAAACCACTTGCTGTTTGGGCTAAGCTGGCTGTGCTTTGTGTGAGGATTTGGACTACATGACTGCCAGAGGACACTCCTAAACTATATAATTCTATGATAACCTTCACTCCAGCAACAGTTAGCATCATAAAACACTTCTACTGATGTGAGAATCATCAGCCAATACTTCTCAGTCCCACACTCACAAGCAAAGGCATTGCAACCTCACCACTGTTTCAGACCCACTTCCCCCTCAGGGAAAAGGCACATGGTCCTGTGGTGTATCTTAAGGGCCTCAGCAGGGAAAGGAATTTCGCATCCATGCTGACAGGAAAGAGGGAAGGCTCTGAATTATTCTGACAAGGCAAGTCTCCCTCTTACCTTTGCATCTTCTAGAGCAAGTTCATTTAAAGCAGCTGAATCCAAACTGATTCCCTTTTCTTCAAGCATCAAGTCAATCAGATCCAGAGGGAATCCCAAATTCCCATAGAGAGACCAGGCTACTTCAGCTATAGGACAAAAAGAAGGACATGAACTCCATGTGAACACAGAAAGCAAAGACATCTCAGGATTTGCTTGGATGGGACAAGTCTAGTGTGTGCCTTGGTAACCGTATTCACCTGTGTTGTGTGCAACTGCACTGGTAATGGGAAAGGGAAGAGAAGCCATGCAGTTCTTGTACGGGATTGAGTACTAATGATGCCCCACAGCCCCATTCCTGCTTAAATTCAGTGCAGCACAACTAGACAGGCAGCTGTGCTGGTTGGGTCCTGAGCTCCTTCTTTCAGCTATGTCTTGTTAAGGACCTAGTTAATCAGTCAATACAGCAGCAAGGGAACATTTCTGACTTGCCTGCTGCCTAGTTTGTTGTGAGAACAAAGTACTAGAAAACAATTGCAATCTGGAGAAAGGAGCAACATCTGCTCCTCTGCCCGTGGCTAGAAGGTCACTGAAAAGATGTGAGGGAGGCAGACGTCCACCAGTTTTGACTACAATGCTTGTGAGGATCTGGATCAAATCATCTTTAAGTGCAGCTTGTCAGAGGAGGGAGACTCACCCGGGAAATTTGTGGAGGGCTCCATCTGCTGCACTGTCCGCTCGATGATGCGCCTCCCACGCTCGAGGGCAGACAGAAAAGCAGCCTCATTCTCATTGATGATATCCATGATCTGCACAAGGATCAGAAGAAGGGTTAGCCACAACACCTCAGGGAGTTACCCAGCTCAGCTCAGCCCTGCTAGAGTCAGCTAAAAGCAAATCAAGCAGGTGTCTAACAGAGGTACTGCATCTGCTTGAACCAGCCTTTTTGTTCGGTAAATATCCATCACAACATGGCTTTGATGCATTACTAAACAGCGCACAAGTCATTGTGCCTCCTATCATCATTCCTGTCAAGTAAATATTGACCATCCGCCTGGGGAAGGCTTTAGGCTGACAAATGCTCCCTGTCTGACATTCATGTCTGTGACCCAATTAAAACTGCATGGCTGGAACAGCCAGAAAAATTGCTCGTCACATTTGTTGTCAGCAGAAGCAATCTGAGACTAGCCTTAAATCACTAATCCACTTTGGAGAAAGGGTAGCCCAGCTAGGACAGGCTGTACTTGCACTCAGCGAAGGAGCTACCCTAGCTTTTTTAGAGCTACAGCTGCCTTATACCAGGGAAAGCGGTCCCCGGTAAGGATTTAGTAGGAGTTCCCACAAGGAAATCCACCACAGATACTTCTTGTGCCCAGGATACAAACATGTTCCCAGCACATCCTGGCCCATCCTTGAGAACATGGCTATGGAGGAGGCTATGCAAACTCCTCCAGCTAAGTCCCAAGGAAAGGCTGATTTTTGCCCGAGCGCAGTGCCTCACAAAAATAACGAAAGATGGGGTTTCTCTCCAGAGGATTCCAACATTGCTCACCTGGTCTGTGTTCTTCGTGAGCTCTGGATAGGCATCTCCCTGTGGAGTGACCCTCAGTTAGTGATAAAATCCTCAGCAACTTCCTCAGGGGATCTTACAGCATGCCACAAACATCATAAGGGTTTCTCAGGCAGGTAAGTGTGAAGGGAGCCCCAGCGCACAGTTCCAGGGACAGCAGCATAGGTGAAGATTCACACATGGACTTACAGTTGCCATCTCCTGGCTACCTCCCTGTGACTTGCCTCTGCTAGCCCCTGCACAGCATCTCTTGGCAAACACATCCATTCACAAGAGGAAGAAAGCATTGTCTTTTAGGATGCTGTTAGTACTCACAGGGACTAATTTCAGACGGCTTTAACCAGATATGACAGTTTGGAAGCCACTGTCCTTGGGGAAACAACAATGTGCACTTGCATACACTTACACATGTCCATTCATGCTGACTATACTGCTGATCACACTAGGCCCCCTCCCTCCCATCACAAATGATCAGGAGAAGAGACTTTTTACTGCTGTGACGCATAGCACCAGATACACCCTTCTGGAGGTCCTTCACATCCAAAATTGTCTCCTGACAGTGTACAGGAAATGGACATGGGGCTGAATAGGACATGTGTGATACTCTTTCCCCCACAAAGACAGCAGTTTTTACTTACCAGCACTTCCACTACGGAAGGCACCAGGGAGGCCAGGAGCCCAGGTGGAGCATGAAGGACTTCAGAGCAAAAGCGGACAGCCCTGCGCAGGATCCGACGCAGCACCAGTCTGAAAACAGGGCAGGATTTGCCAAGCATCCATGTGAGCATCGCTGCTCAGGTCCCACATCCAGCACATCCCACACACAGCTCCTCTGGCCTGATCTACCAACACAGGCCAGCTGCTTCCCACACTCTACACCCATCCAAGTATGAGCCTGCAGATCAGAACCTCTTCTAGGCTCTCACCTTCCCGTCTCCCCAAAGCTCATGCACTCCCTATCATGGCCCCATACCACAACCTCTCCTCTGGCTGTTCATACTCCTTTCTAGACCTAACTCCCTGCACCCCATGCCATTTCCTTATGTTCTTACTCTGCTCCAGAGAAGCCTGGGTAGATGCCATCAGTGATGCACACACACAAGGTGCGCACGTGATCTGCAACCACACGGTAGGCCATATTCACATGCCCAACATCAGCATCCCCGACCAGACCTTGGTATCTGGGTGCTCCGCAGCCCTAACAGAGAAAGTAAGGAGACAGATCAGCAAAAATTAATGGCTGCAGAAGGAAAAGTTTCAAAGCAAGAGGCAGCCATCTACACTTGACATCATGCTCCTCAACTACCTTTAAACATTGTACATCTAAGATGTCCTCACAAAATTCTTCCAGAGCATTATAGACCAAGACTTCTGTACCTAAGACAGGTCAGCCAATGCCCCGGCACTGATGAATTTAAGAAACTTTGGAGGAAAAATGGATCAGCGTGGCAAATATCCCAGCAGATTTCCAGCCTGGAATTCTCCTCAATTTCCCTAGAATACTGCTCTGAAGCTGGCTGGACATACCTCCTGTCTCAAAATATTGCACAGTAACATGTGTAGGGAAGGCTCTACTATGGTACCAGGCAAGCAGTCTGCATTTAAGGAGCTTTTGCTTAGCTGTGACTCTGAGCAGAAGCACCATCACCTTGTGAATGGCATCCAGGATGGGAGTGAAGAGATCTGTGTCATAGTTGGAACGTTTGTTCTGCAGAACCGCCACCAGCCTTTCCAGGCCCATTCCTGTATCCACATGGTGCTGTGGCAAGGGAAGCAGATTCCCCTCCACCTCTCTGTCAGCCAGCCAGGAAAAATAAAAGGCAAAAGAGAAGCAAGGGTCAGTTTAGGGGTGCAAGAAAAGAAAAGGAGCAGGTGAGTCAAAGAGAATGGGAGAGTGACAGGGCATGGAAACAGCAGGTGACCCAACAAAAGGAAGCTCAGGGACAAGACTAACAGCAGCCTGCCTTGGCACTTTCAGGCAGCCAGGATCTGACCATCAGATAGTCAGGACAGACTGTAACATAGCAAAAAAGGCCTTCCTCTGCCTCTTCAGGTTTCTCTGGGCTGCTGCAAACCTCAGGAGACCTCTGGGATGCAGCAGTGAAGGAGAATAGACAGAAGAGGTTGAAGGAGGATAGGACAAATAAAGCAAAGGGGATCAAGAGCCACATTGGACATCTCCACAGCTTCCCTCTTGCTCCTGTACTGCCACCTCCTGGAAAGCAGCAAGAAGTCTGAGAATATACATGTATGATGCTGGAGTCAGAAAAGGGGGAAAGGTTCTGCAGTTCAGAACAGAAGTCTGGTACCTGCTGTACTGCATGAAGACCAGGTTCCAGATCTCCACCACATCAGGGCTGCCCTGGTTCACCAGTGCCGCAGCACTTCTGCCACCACCCACGTGGTCATAGTGGATCTCTGTGCTAGGACCACAGGGACCCGTGTCCCCCATCTCCCAGAAGTTGTCCTTCAACGGAAAAGGAAGCACGTGACCGGCAGGCACCCTGGAAAGGCAAACAACAGAGGTGGAAGTGTTGGGGAATGCACACAAAACACACAGTAGCCCAGATCACAGAGAAAGTTGGAAGGGAGGAATCCTTTCAGCCAAACACATTAGGATTCCTTTGCTTCTGTTCACACAAAATGACACTTCTTAGCAGGAACAAGCTGGAACAAACCAGACAGGACCCTACTCACTGCCCAGAATGGCTGACAGACACAGTCTGGCTCCTGCTGATGGAGACAGGCTCTCCACCGGGTGTGTGCAGCTTCCTTCTTCCTTGGAGGGAAATCCAGCAGAGCTAAGACCTGATCACAATGGACAAGGCTGAATACCAGCAGTAGCACAGAACTGGCTGCTTTGGATTCAAAGCCCACATACAGCCTGGAACAAGCTCCCAAAGCACAGCAGTGCTCTCTGCAACGGCTTCATCATCACACTGAAGCAGCCATTGTTAGCTTTCAAAGAAGAACGTACTCTCTGCAGCTCTGACTGAGAGAAAGCAAAGGATCAGAGATCTTCACACATTTAATCCAGGCCCACCAATCTCAGGTGGTGAGCTCCCCAGACTGGTAACATCTGAGAAACAGCTTAAAGGTCAAGTGCCCCAGACCACTCGGAGCCCAGCTGACTTTCAACAGCCCAAACAAACCAGAAACAAAAGGAGTTTAAAAACAGCTTTGGGCCCCTACATCTGATTCCCACCAACTAAAGAGCAAATGGGAGACTATGGAGACTGAAATGTCAGCACCTGCTGCTCAGAACCTCTTCCCTAACACACTTACCCCAGGTGGAGCCATACATCCCTGCACTCCTCATCTGCACTCAGCCCCAGTGAGGAGTCTCCGCCAAAATAGGTGACATAGAGACGATCTCTGGGGATCTTGTAGACCTCTGTCAGCAACTCCCAGGCCATGCTACATGCCTCCTCCTGAGCAGGCAAGGAACATAAATGAAGCAGAGTAATCCAGGATGCACAGCAATGGCAGGAAGGCTCTTTAGAATGAGAGTCAAACACCAAAGAAGTTCATTTCAGCCTCTCTCTCCCTTTCCAATTTTAAGGCGTATTGCAAAGAGCAGGATGAGGGTCTGGTGAGTGAGACAGCTCACTGCTACCTGTGGAAAACTGACATTCCTAAACTGTTGGGAGAACTTGAGGATCACAGCACGGTCTACATGCCCCTGCTTACCAGCAGAGTTACACGGATTATTTTCTTTCCAAGGGAAAAATGTATTCACGAGCAAAAAGACTAGCATCCTTTATCCTTCTTCATTTTCAAACTTTCTAGTTACAATCATCAAATGAACTGGTAACCTCTTTGCATCATATTAAATGGCCAACACTGGCATTCTCACAGAGAACTTTGATTTGTACACGTTGTTCACAGCTTTGAAAGGCTGAGTGCTTTGTGAGTCTGCAGGGCACACTGAGCGATTCTGCAGGCCAGCGGACTGCCTCTGCTCCAGGCCACAGAGCTCCCACAGAGCAATCTGGAGCTTACCAAAATGCCTCCTGCAGACAGTCCTACGGCGCTAACCACGCAGCTCTGAAAGAAAGGCCGCATTTCTCCCTGGAGAGGGTTCATTCCTAACGCCTCACCTTAAAGTAATCCCCAAAGGACCAGTTTCCCAGCATCTCGAAGAACGTGTGATGGTAAGTGTCTCGGCCCACATCCTCCAAATCGTTGTGCTTCCCTCCCGCACGCACACATTTCTGGCTGTTCACCACCCGCCGGTGCCGCGCCAGCTCGCTCCGGGGGTGCGCCGTGCCCAGGAAAATGGGCTTGAACTAGAAAGCAGGGCAGAGAGACACCCGCTGTGGCCAGCTGCCACCCAGCGCTGGGGGCTGCGCCCGGGGCTCCCGACACAGGCGGGGCGCTACCAGGGCCGCCCGGGCGGGCGGCGGCGCCGTAAGACCGGGGCCCAGA
>JAVJGI010000035.1:13556679-13570485 GCA_035590275.1 Ibycter americanus
TGATCTTAGGTTGCTACCTTGTGTTTAGTTATGACATGGGAGTCCAAGCTCTTGCTTTAAACATGAGGTAAGACCTGGTCAGGTAATGTGTAGTGAATGAACTTTTCTTGACTGCACCATCTTGCCATCTTGTAGGAATTGGAAGATGTGACGCAAATGAGTTGGGATTGCAGGAGATGGGATGGGCCATGGGATATGTTTCCAGCCATCTGGAGGTTGCTTTCACCATTATAATGGTCAAGTCCATGGTCATGCCCACCCCTCCATCACAAGCCCATCTGTATGTTGCATCTCTTCCTTAGTCTCAGCAGCCTGATCTACCTGCTCGTTGTTTTGATGTTCTTCAGTGGCCCAACTCTTGGGTACACGAGCATCTACATGACATACCTTCACAGCTGCCTTCCGCCTCTGATGCTTTCCTACAATATGGCAGGACCCGTCAGTAAACGAGGCATATTGCTTTTCATTTTCTGGCAGTTTATTATACAATGGGGCCTCTTCAGTACATGTCACCTCCTCCTCTGGTGACATTCCAAAATCTTTGCCTTCTGGCCAGTCCACGATCAATTCAAAGATTCGTGGATGACTGGGATTTCCTGTTTGAGCTCCATTTGCTGCTGTATTACGCTGGATCCATACAGTTGTCTAAAAGACACCATAAGTTGACTGAAAACTTGTGCAATGCACAGATGAATAAGGAAAGTGTATATGATAATCAGATCTTGCAAAGGAGGCAGCAGAGGGAGGGAGAGTAGAGCAGTGCTTTAAATGGCAGTCTGCAATTAGATCACATTTAATAAGATACTATGAAATGGTATAATTAAATTATGTCTATTTTCCCAGAAAATGCTATTAGAGTCTAATCAGATTATTTAGATCACTCTCAGTACTGGTTACGAGCTGCATGTGGCTTAGTTTCTGAGCCATAAGATTGACGGTGTGATTTGCAAAAGTATTGTGCGTTTAGGGCACAGTTACATTGGCGTTTTTTTGATGGCAATTTTCTGGGCTATTTATTCCTGCAGCTTTCCTGTTCACAGACAGATGAACAGATGCAACTAGTGAAAGAAGAGGGTAAGAAGTAATCTTGAGACCCACAAACAATTGTACTGGTTTAAAGACATGGTATTTAGTTAGATAATGACTAAGGCAGGACATGAATGGATTGAGAGTAGCTTTGAGCAGCTTTGCTGCTGACTTCCATGAAATCAAGGCTGTAACCTGTCTTAGACTAATCAAATTTTCCTCAATGGGGGAGAAGGAGAATACTTCAAGCTTTGTAGTTTTCCATTTTCTATGTACTCTTGAATTTAAATGCAAAAAAAAAAAAAAAAATCCTGTTTGGAATTAGCTGTACAATGCTAATCTAGATAGATTTCTGCTATACTTACATTGAAATGACATAAACTGAATTTACCATGTTGTTGCTGATTGCAGTTACTAAACTACTTTTATTTTTAGGTAACTATAGGCCGAGGATTAGATCTCACATACCAGCTGGTGTCAAAAACCTGTCCCTTGATGATCTCTCGTAAACACTGTGTTTTCCAGCAAAATGCAGAAGGGCAGTGGACTGTCAAGGATAACAAGGTACAGAGACTGATTAAAGACCTTGTACTCCAAGATTCGCTGAAGGGAATGCCCTGTTTGGGCTCAGATAATGTGTGGCCTATGATATAATATGGTGTAAGTGTGATGGAAGGTCCACGGGAATGTGTCTTGCCTGTTGTGCACTTCCAGCAGGAAGCTTCAGTCTGCTGCAATTGGAATGCAAACCATATTGCTTTCTGTATGTAGATTTGTCTCTTGGTTTAGCATGTTTCAGACAATTGGAGTCTTACCAAGGGCACTTTGCAGTCTGTGAACCTGTTTTGTATTACTTTCTTAAAAAAACCACAAAACACCTATGAATTTTGGAAGTATTCAGAAGGGTAATGTTCTTGTACTGCTAATAAAAGGATAAATTCATACTCCTTATTGTAGTGACACAGTTGCTTTAATTATGATCAACTACAGCAAGGCTGTATTGTTAGGAAAAACCACACTTCATGTTAATGTTTAAACGAGTTCCTTCTGAAAAGTCTTCCTCAGCTGATTAAAGTGTTAACATCAGAGTCCTCAGCTAGGTCTCACTTTCTCATTCAGGCTGAAACCTATAAAATCATTAACTTCCTTTAAAACAGAACTGGTAGAACAAGTGTTCAACACATCATGCAGATTTGAAGGGTGTTTGGGTCAACAGCATATTAGTCAGAAAGGAATGGAGTGGCTACTATTGAAATTACACTGCTTTTAGACAAAACTGTTGCAGTACTTGTATAAACTTGAAAACTTACAGTTGTTGCATGACTGGAAACATCTATGGTAGATTAACTATTAACAATTCCTGTGTGTTGTCACTGCTACCGGTTTGTTAAGTTATTTTATTGAATCTCTGAGTTATGTCAGTTGTTAATGATTCTGCAGTTCATCTTGCACACAGATCGGTTTTGTTGTTTTTCAAAACTATTGAGCTAGTCTACTGTCTTAATTTAAAAACCCTTTTGCTGCTTTGAACGTTATCTCTAGAAGAACATTTTCCTTCTTGTTTATATTCTCCCTGTATTTATGGAGAACTCTTTTTTTTTTTTTTTTTTTTCTTTTTTTCTTTAAGCAGTATAAGCCGTACTCCTTTTTTGTTTCTAGTTTCTTCTTGAATTTCAGGTGACATTAATTGTCAAGAATAATTACTGCAGTATTCCATGTTCTTGACAATGATCTATCATGGAGTCTTTTCTTTTTATTGGTTAGTTCTTAGTTCTGAAGCTTTTGGACAATTTTTTTTCCCCACAAGCACATATATTAATGTTGTTTTTAGTGCTTGTACACAAAATCTGTAATGCAGGAATAATGCACAGTAAATAACACAACGCAATAATTTTAATAAATGGGACACTAAGCCAATACATTGGATATTGCAAGGTTTATTTAAGGAGGTGCTTGTTCTGATTGCAACACTGAAGAGGTTGGCTATGTTTACAGTTGCCAGAAATAACTTGCCGAGGACTCTGTAACTGCGTATTAAATTTTGCTGATCCTCTGTTCATTTGCAGAGTCTAAATGGAGTCTGGCTTAACAAACAGCGCCTGGATCCATCAAAAGCCTATCCTATTGCTGAAGGAGACCGTATCCAGTTGGGAGTGCCTTTGGAAAACAGAGAGACTGCTGAATATGAATATGAAGTAATTAAAGAGGAATGGGAGAAAATCAGACCCTTTTTAGCCCAAAGGAATGACCTGGGGAAAGCTAAGAGTTCAAGAACTAAACGTAAATTTAGTTTGGAGGAATTGGAGACATCTGGATCAGAAGGCCCTTCAAACTCCAGATCCAAAAGAGACAGAGTGTCCTGTGACAAAGAATCCTTGCGTAAATCATGGGGAAGGGTAGAAGAGGCCAAACAGTTAACAGAGAAGACGGATGTCAAGCTGCCTTCTCCTGGACCAAGTGAGGAGCATAGTGGTCCAGTGCGTAGTAGCCCTGTGCACTCTGAGAAAGCTGTGTCTGTCCCCCATAAGGACCAGAAGGGCTCCGGCCTTGCACAGTCGTGGACTGGCTTGGAAATGCTGAGGAAAACCCTAGTAGCTATAATGAAGCTGAAGAGCAAAGTGCAGGAGAAGCAGACGGAAGTTCTGAATATGAAGCAGAAGCGCAGGAAGTGTGCTCAGAAGGAGATCCTGGCAACAGAGCAGGAGCTGCGGGAGTTGCAGGACCAGCTGTGCATGGAACAAGAGCATCATCATCAGCAGGTGGAAGAGCTGGAAAGGACATTCTTTAAAGAGCAGCAGAAGCTAGAGGTACAATGGTGGTAATCTTTTTGGCCTGTATCTTTTCAATTTTATGGAATGCCTAATATAAGGTGTTGATCCAAAATAAGGTCTTGAACCATACAGTAATGCAAATAATGTTTGTGTGAATTACTGCTGTTAAAATTGTCATGGAAATATTTCACTTCCAGGCATGTGTACCAAAAGAAAGTGCAGAGACAGAAGGGATTGGGCTGCATGGGGAATTAGGAAAAAGGCGCAAAATAATTTTTATTTTTTTACGAACAGGTTCATTACACAAGATAGTAAAGCATTTCAGTTAGTAAAAACATTGTGTTTTTAAATAAAAAAAAAAATTCTCCGTCTGATCTCCTATGGTTACAGAGAGGACAAGCTGAAAAGCATTCACCTCAATTTCTCTTGGTATAGAGCTGAATTAATGCCCAGCCTACAGGGCAAATCCCTTCCTTTTCTAAGCAAGCGAATTATTGTATGCCTTAATCCCCGGAGGGAGAGACTTTTTTTTTTTCCCCCCATACTTTCAAAAAAACCCTATCTCGCAATCTGTGTCTTCAAGTAGTATGTGTATGTTAATAAGTAGCTTTTTTAGATCACAAACTGAAGTCTTTCTATTTGAGTTTGCTCAAAATCTGGTTTAAAGGAAGTAAGGATTAATCTTGGAGTGAATTTCAAAATTTATCGGTTACTTCCTTTAAAGTCTGCTGCTAAATGCAAGATAACTCTATCAGAAGTACAGGAAGTCTGGAGTTGTGTGCTTAGGCACACTGGGAAGTTCAGCTGGAGCTGTAGGTATGACTCACCTCTTTGAATGTGATCAAAGATATGAGTTGCAGCTTTTTCTCATGTTTAAACTGTTGCTGACCTCTTTGCTTCTGTGAACATGCTGGTGCCTTTAGAGCTAGAATAAAGTGGAGGTGTTCCAAGTATGTAAGTGTGAATGATACATCCATTTTAACTCTTCACAGTAAACGATAGCTGTAATTTATGTCGTGGACATATAACACTAGAGTGGACATCTCAGGGTTTTCTACAAACTAGCGTTGTTTCTTTAAACATATCCTGTAAAGATAGTCTGCAAAGTAGTAATTTTCTGTCCCTTGCTTTCTTAAAACTTTTTTTTCCTTTTCCCTCGTCTTTCTCCCCCTGCCAGGGAGTAAAGTGGCAACATGGGGAAGAGAATCTGAAGGAGCAGCTGGCGCAGGTCCTGCAAGAGGCAAGTAGTTATAAGTCTCAGTTCAGTCTAACTGTGTAACTCAGATATTTAAATCTTTCTTACTGCTGTGACCTCTTGGTAGAAGATGAGGACTTTGCCTTAGGTGCAGATTGAATGATCTTCATGTACAGACCAAATTTCTGTCAGCAAATGGCAGACCTCGCTTTGTGGGAGTTGCTATTTACCAGCAAATATTGTGAGAATATGCACTCAGATTGAAACATTCAGTAGCTGCAATGATTTTTTTATTTTATTTTATTTATTTTAATTTGGTCCTTGGGCTGGTGGGCTTTTTGGTAAGGTCTCTCTGCTGGGTATTTGTTTTGGGGAAATTATTTTGGCAATTTTAACCAGATGAAGAAAATTTTCATACTTGGTTAGGAGTGTTTTTGAAAGACATTGCCACACACTTAGGTTTCGGAGGCTTTTTCTAAAAGGCCTTTCCCTTCGGAAAGCTTACCTGAAAACAGCTTTAGGTAACCCTGCACAGTGATAGGTTTTTGTGATCCTTGTGTGTCAAATACCACTTGATACTCATATGTCTCAGATGCACTCAAAATGGTGATGGTAAAACCTAACTGAAATGAAAGGGTAACCTGGGAGAGGGAATGATAAGTGCCATGACACTGGGAAGGTCATAAATAAAATTGGAATGTAGTGCCAGTTAAGTTAAGGCTAAACTGCCTTAACACCCCAGCTCATAGGGATATGTGTTGCTCTTCTAGGAGATTAGGAGAAATCAGTGTGCATAATCAGGAGACCTCATGATTATGGGTGTGTCTGTTTCATAGGATAGCTTATAATGGCACTCTTACAATTTCTGGGATGGTATTTTTACAGCATCATGCTTTGATGGAAGAACTGAGCCGTATTAAAAAAGATTTTGAGGAGATAATCCGAGCCAAGAATAAAGAACTGGAAGAAACCAAGGTAAGGAATAACTGAATTCTCAGTTTTATTCATAAACGAAACATGGTATGCTGTAGCAGAGGAAGTGGTTTATTTAACATTTGTCTTGACTGTACTTTGACTTCCATAGTGGAAAAACTCCTGTATTTTGAGCTGGGAGCTGATTCTAATTTCCAAGATTGTGGGAGGATACACCCTGCCCTGTTCATAAATTAGTGTTGAACAGTCATTACTAGATGATATTTTCCTTATGATTACTCAGTCATAAGGAAACCCCATAGCACCTGAACTGTGTGTTGTGCAGGAGAAGTGGGCCCAGAAGAGTGTGTTTGAAAAGTGAGGTGCTTTATTTTCAGTTAGAATGCATTCAAGTAAAACTGCGGTGTTCCAGCAGTCATACAAGGGAGTGTAGGACTGAAACAGCATGGAATTTGAATAATGAATGAGATAAGCCACGTTTCTTCCTGCCCTTGACACAAGGAGATGAGTGCAGAATAATTAAGGAAATCCTTTCCTGTGTCTTACTCTTTGAAATGATCACTTTATCCACCTCTGGCTGTTTGCTTTATGTTTTAAGTTGTCTTTACAACTCTGTTGCTGTTTCAAGTACAGCTTCAATTGGAAGAATTTCTCTGTAATTTGTAGAGGATAGAGCAGGTACTTAAGATCCTAATTTAAGTCCAAACAAAAAAAATTTATTGGGCAGTTAAGGCAAGTAAATGTTTTAAATTCTTTTGCTTCCTTTTTTTAAATAATTGAGGTATCTTGTCTGTTTGGTGTTTTGTTATTCACATCGGACATCAAAAGAACTGTTCTGTTGCCTTAAGCCAAACTCATGCCAGGAAAAGGTTGAAAGAGATTCTGAGAGGATTGATCCAGCTGCTAGTTTCTTTAGGCTGAAAGGAATTTTGGTAAACGGCTGCTGTTCTTGATTTTAAGTTCTCTACAGTGGGTGGGAATATTCTCAATACTGCTGTAACTACAAAGAGGAGAGGGATTAGGGATCTGGGTATGTAATAGACACAGACATGATGTGTGGAGACTTGCAGTTTTGTGCTTTTCTACTTGTACTACTTTCCCTTGTGCACACACTTCTGCCAATATTGTATTGAGTAAAGTGTTGTTTTTGATACATGACCATGTGTACTTTTCCACTAGGAGGAGAAGGAAAAGGTGAGAGCCCAAAAAGAAGAGGTGTTGAATCAGATGAACGATGTGTTGGAGAATGAGTTGCAGTGCACAATCTGTTCTGAGCACTTCATTGAGGTATGTTTAAACTGGTGTGGGTTTGCCAGTAAAGAAAAGACTTGAGAAGCTTTCCCTAGTTCTGTTAAAGCAACGGTCAAGCATATTTCTTTACTTCACTAGTTTGTGTGTCCCACAGACCCACAGTGAGTTTTGGGTAAGGGTTGGTCCAGAAATCCATTCTGTGTGCCCTAACTCTTGTGGGCAAGTTCAGCTTTAGTGTCTCTACCTGCATAGAGATGGGTGCTTAATCCTAAAATGCATATAGGCTTACAGTGGTTTTGGGTGGTTTTGAACTGGTGCTCTGAGCTCCTGCTGAGGAGCCTGCTTGAGGAAGAATCATTGTGTAGTGGACCTTGCTTTAAGTTGGCTAGGGCTGGACTGCTTCAGGTTTAGATGTAAGAAGAGGTTAGTAAAGGAAGGGAGGTGCAGTGTTCAGTCAAGCCCTGAACTGTTTATATTGTTCAGATAAACTCTTTCTTTGAGAAATTGGCCTGCTTTGATTTGATCCTAGAAGTGATAGGCTATGCCTAAAATGTAGACTGTTATTTTTGTTTGTGTTTTGCTAGAACTTCAGTTTCATTACGTTCATTTCTGCTGCAGGAAGCCTGATGTGTTAGCCTTGTTATAATGACTTAAGAGCTAGCTGCAATCTTAATTTCTGGTTTCTCACTAATTTGAGACGTTATTCTGCAGGATCTATGTTTTTCCATAATTTATCCTTTTCAAATTGGGGAAACTTATGATTAGAATTAGTTCTTTTTGTCTGTGTTTCTGACTTGCTATGACCTACAGTGCATCCATTAACTGATTGTAAAATTCGTCTGCACTCTGGCATGGGAGAGTTTTTGTGTGTAACCCCTACAAAGGCTGAAGAAAAGGGACTTTGGGTTTCTTCCCCCCATCCCTTATAGGAAATGTCTGTCTAATGTCTTTCTGACTTCAGTATTTTTTTCTTGACTATGCTTGTGTGAGCATGCTCTGGTAACTATCCTTCTGTGAAATTTCACAGGCGGTTACTCTGAACTGTGCACATAGCTTCTGCTCCTACTGTATCAATGAGTGGACAAAACGTAAAGTGGAGTGCCCCATCTGCAGGCAGGAGATCAAATCAAAGACACGCTCTCTGGTGCTGGATAACTGCATTGACAGGATGGTAGAAAAACTGGATGTGGAAATGAAAGAGCATCGCCTGACCCTTATCAGAGAGCGGAAAGGTGAGAGGTGGGTGGATGTGGCATGATGAGTACAATCTCTCATTCCATCTATTTTGTACAACTTTTTGGCACCTATATACCAAGGAGATGCTTGAGGAATGCAGCAGAAACACTAGAAAATTAATTTTAAGATGTGTTGTGTAACTAGCTTTACTGCACAGTAAAATAAAATTAATGGAAAGTTTGGAAAAAGACTTCAGTATGAATTCCACAGTTGAGCAGGGCAACTTAACCATGCTAAAGGTTACCCTGTTTCAAAGACATCACTAAATAAAAGCAAAACTGTATAGAATGAGCCTTGAAAAATTTACCAGGCACCTTTGATTAAACTATTGACTACATCATTGCAAAAGTTCAGCAGGGCAGTGCCTGATGAGAAACTCTGAATTCTCTTCTGTGTGCTGGATTTCTGTAGGAAATCTCTGAAGGGGAATGTTGGTTTGTCATGTAAGTCTGTGGCTGAACTGGCAGTTGCTCTGCCTTATTAATTTTTGTGGAATTAAAGCCACTGTGGCTTAAACACATAACCACATAGTTGTAGCTGAAAGACTGTGCATGACAGCAACGGGTTTAAGTAAAACTCCAGTAGGGTGTATTCCTATTCTGCATCCCTCTTCTAAATTTGTTTCTGGAGCACTTGACACTGGTATCTAGGTGCTGAAATGTAGAAGTCTCTTCCTGCTAGCCCTTAACAAATTTCCATTGCTGTGTTCCCTTAAGTAATTGTCTTGTTTTCCCCTTGTAGAGGTGAGTGCATGATCCTTCATTTTGCAATGTGTCAAGCCTTTTACCTAATGAAAGGTGCCTTTGAAATGTTTCAGATTCTCCATGGTAACATAGAATGACATCACTAAACAGTGTTAGTTCAAACCTGAAATTCAGCCAACTCAGTCTGATTCCCTCAGGAAATGCTATGTTGCTCAGAGGCTGCCCAGCTCGGCTTTGTGAATTGCTTTCACCTCTGCAGAACTTACACTGCTGTCGTGTAATACGCACATCTGCAGAGTATGCTGTAGCACTGCTAAAGTATTTCATCAGGTAGACAATGGTGATTCGATGAAGTGGTCTCTTCATTAGAGCCCACTTCATTTCTGTATGGTCAGCCAGTGGTCTTCGTGCTTGTTTGAACAAAAAGGAAATAAGCTCATAGCCTACTTTCATATGTGATAGATGCTCTAATTATATAAATGACTGTTAGTAGGAAATAGTTTACCTTCATCATGACACATTCCAGGAGGAAGGATGAATTGTTCCTGTGCAGACTTTTTATTCAATGCTGGAAACATTTTGATTGAGATGATGATAACCGTGTGTCTATTTAAACATGAATTCCTAAGAATAAATGAGCTGAAAGAGAAATGATGATGCAAGTGGCACTTGAGAAGCTCAGTTGAAGCTTCCCAAGAAGCCTTTCCAAGAGCCTTAGTAAAATGGGCACCAATAGGACAGCTTGCACTCTTAAACATATGGAGGTTTTGATGAGGCCATAAGTATCCTGGACAAATGTTACTTGTTTGAGAGCTCTTTAACACATCTTATTCCTTCCCTCTTTCTTACCTGGCAAGGCACTGTAATAGTTACTCACTTCCATTGCCAATCATGTGCCAGTGAAGGGATGGAAAATGTCTCCTCATCTGTGCTGCCTTTACAGGAAAAGGCATATAGAAAACGTTAAGAAAATAAACAAAAACCTCAACCCTTTGTTCTTTTAATGCTGAAAATTGAAAAGAAGAAGGCCTATGCCCTGCAACTTGGAAGACCTATTGCAAACCGACAGTGAGAGGCTATATGTGTCAATGAGAACTAGTAATTTAACGTTTGTGGGTACACTGATCACTGCTAACTTTTGTGTCTGTGTGTTTTGAATGCAGAGATACAGAATGTGTTGGTGAAACCAGCCACAGACAATGACAGCAGTGTAAATTCTTCCGTCTACTCCATCTTGTCGATGAGCAGTTGTGACAGTGAGGACTCGGAGGAAGATTCTTACTATAATGAAAGCTACTACATTATCTAAACACTGTTACTGCAGACTTGTTTGCCTGTGTGCTGCCCAGAACCAGCCTAATGGTGTTTGGTTGACTACTGCTGGATGAGTGGATTTGACGTCTGGAAGGAGAGACTTTATGAAGAGGCTGGAGCTGATAACTAGCAGCACTTGGAAGAAGGACCTTTTTTTTTTTTTTTTTAAAAAAAAATGAATGTACAGAAGCTTGATCTCCAAAACAAAGCTGGGATTGTGAGAGAACAAACAGCTGTTACGCTAGATGGTTGACTTACAAAACCTAGGCTTCCATGATCACTTGTGACCTGCTCAGTGTAATGTAATAGTTTGTGTGCATCACTGCCCTTTCCTTAGTGAATGATATGTTTAAATGCGTACATCAGCTTCCCTTATTTCAGGCAGCAGAGGGAATGGCCCAAGCTATTTGAGAACTTGGCCATCCCCACTAGCAGGCAGGAAAAAGTGCCAGCATGGGTCTTCCTCTTGAATTTCATACAACAGCTAAAGTCATCGCAGGCCTCTGGCAGTAGAGGTAATAAAGGGTGGGTTATGGACCCTGTCAGCCTTAAGTGCTCAAATGCATTGTGTAAGCTGAGCTGCTGGCCATCAGTTTGCCCCAGTTGATGCTACTCATTTTCTGTTAATAAGGATGGCAGATGGCAAAGATTAAATTTTCTGGAATTCTGTAGCTAGTACTCTTTTCATATAGTATCTTTAGTTTGTTCCCTCTGCAGGCTTTTGCATAAAGAGTTTTAGACTTGGGAAGCGGTGCACCCAGAAGTTACTAGCAATGACATTAGAAACATGTATAGTTCTTGTCAGCAGCAGAAAGGAACCTCTCCCTCTTCAGAAGTGCTGCTGTCTGAATTAGTGAAACGCCCTGTTGGCAGGGTAGGAAAGCAGCATCTGTAGGCAACCACAAGACATGGAAGGAAGCATTTAGTTTTATTGTTTACAAAATATTGCTGTTGAGCTGTGGGTTGTGCTACCCTCACAGCAAATCACTCATCCCTATGAGACTGGGTGAGTCTTGCCTCATCCTATCACAAATTTATCTGTGAAGTTTCATTTTCAGTGGCATATGCTTTTGACTTAGCTGTTATTTGGGAAAGACTTTAACACTGTGAGAAGAGGATGGGGGAAGGCCTTCTCAGCTGTAATATTTCTTTGGCTATTTGTATGTACTTTCTTGTTTCTATGTTTATTTTAAGAAGGAAAATATAAATCCATTTCTGCATTAGTCTTCCTTGGTGCATCCACTGAGGTGTCTTTCTCCTGGTTGTTTTAAATTTTTTTGAGAAAACACAAGACTGTCTCATTTTTATGACTTTGCTTCATGTTTTGATTAATGTAACCTGTGTGACTATTTTGAAGTTATTTGAAGGACCTGGCGTATTCAGGAATTGATAAAAGACAACCCAACTCTTCAAGCCTGTGGCTATGCTAATGGTAATTTAGTAGATACAATAATACCCCTTGTCTTCTTCCACTAAAGATCCCATTAAAAGGTGTACAAATGATGATGCTGCCCTAAGGAAGCAGTGCATTCTGACAGATTTGATTGGTAGGACTTAAACAGGGGCAGTAGGTGTGATCTCTGTGGACCAGGCAACTTTCTTAAAATCTTGGTGCAAGGTTTCTTTGTCAAGGAGTCATTGCATCTTCAGTTTTCCTCTTTCCCGTTTAATGTTTGTTTTCTGTATGTGCTCTTGAAAGTTTCTTTTGTGACTATATGCTCTCTAGGATGTCTGAGAGAAGAGGGTTCCTCAAAATGCTTGTGAAATAGGCTGACATTGGAACAGGTATTCCTGATGAAGAGAGTTGGAGGAAAATACTCTGGTTACCTAGGACTGCAGATTCTTCTACTGTGTATCTCTTCCATGTTGCTGCACTTTTTTTGCTCATTTTGTTTTGCTAAATATGTTTATTTTATTATGTTGGTGTCATGCGTATTGCAGAGAAGGATAATGCTTCACCTAGTAACAGAGTAGTTCTTTGGTGTAATTTCTGAGTGTGTCTTTTTTCACTAGAATGTGAAGAACGTAAGTGGTATACCAAACCACTTCCACTGTTACTGGTAGGTGCATAGTGTGTAAAGGTCCACAGGGAGAGATTAATAATACTGCTCACTTGCAAAAGCATTTCACTGACAAGAGCAGACCTCTCCTCCCAGTTCACTAAATTCCTCAGTAAAATTACTATCAGATACAGAGCTGATGGCTAGATGTACAGAAGTTTCAGGCAAACTATTGAGCTTCTGGAAAAGATGGTATTTCTAACACTGTGTTCTCCTTTGGTTTAGGATCTGGATCCTTTCTCCTACTTGATTGCGTATCTGAATGTCCCCTTGGAGATGTGCCCTGAACTGTTACCTGTCTTGGGAAGGCATCACTTCCGTGATTTGAGACTATCCAGGATTTAGGTTACAACTGTGAGCTAGTTGCAGTTGATGCGCAGTAGGCTTGATGCAGGTTCAAGACTTGATGCTTTCTGTTGGAAGACAGCTGTAGTACGTACATGCTACATACATTACCTGTATGTATTACACGCGTATAGTGTGATAACCACTTTCAGAGCAATGTATTGTTTATCAACATCAGTAGCAATAATTGGGAAGGATTGCAAAACAGGACCATCACAGGGACAGTATGCAGTTTTAACTCCTGCGGACCCATGGATTCCAAGATCAGTCTGACAACCGCTTTTCTCTTGCACATGTGATCTACCATGTTAGTGCTTGGTAAGCCTTAGCAATGAACGTGAACAGGCAATTTAATAATCCAGGGATGCTCACCCCTACCCCCAGTTTGTGTTGTTTTTTTTTTTTTTCCCCCAAAGAGACGCTCTGACTAGTGAATGTTTTGCTCCCTGCTCATAGTCCTTCCCTGCTGCTAGTCCCTTTTGCCATAAGCTCACATACCTTACAACAAGTACATAACCATAAACTATGCTTCTCAAATAGTATACTCCCGTCCCTTGGTGCTACCGTGTTCGTTTTGCATTTTAAGCATTTGTGCCTGCGTACCGAGCTGTATGCCCGGGGTTCCCTGCTTAATGCGAAGTACAAGACAGCTCAATTAGCGTTTCGAATCCTCATGACAAATGATCTATAGCTATGTATTATTTGTGTGAAAAGCTTTCTCCTCGCTGGCCTTAGGAAACCTGTTTGGGCTCTGCTGGAGGAGAGCAGGGAGGCGGGGGGGCGGCCGCCTGTCCTGCGGGCAGGCCGTGCTCAGGGAAGCAAGCCGGGCGGCCCGGCGCCACGGGCGGCCTGGGGGGTACGTCTCCTCCAGGAGCATTAAAAGAGCTGGGTTTCGTAGAAAGCGCCGCTTTTAAGGCAGCGGCTGGACCGCCTGTGCGTTAACGCACTTCACATAGGCTCATATACATTTG
>JAVJGI010000035.1:13571155-13615165 GCA_035590275.1 Ibycter americanus
GAAGCAGCGGTGAGCTAGGGGCGTGTTACCCGACTCAAAGAAGAGCTCGGGGGGACCAGGGAGTTGCTCTCAGTCCGTTAGACGTAGGCCAGCGAAAAAACCAAACCCTAAATCGACGCAAGAGCAGATAGATATGAGTTGGCTGGAAACGAACGTCGGGTGGAAGGCGAAAGATTTCTTAGCCAACGTGCAGTGAAGTTGTGGGGTGATCCTGCAGCCAGGGTCATGGGGATGAATAAAGACATTGGTCATAAGCTGCACTGTATATGTGGGCAAACATATATGTATTTGTGGAAATGAGTTTGATAACAGGATTCAGATTGGTCACTGGGGGCATCTGTGTAGAATAATAAACACCAATAGGTTTTTATTGCTTTTTATCAATAGATGGGAGAATTAGATAGTGCTCGAGGCATCTGTGCCTTTTAATTTTCATCTGTTTTCCTGCTCCTTGGTTCTTGCCCTCCGCAGGCCTTCCCAGCTGGCTTCTGTGCACTCCGTCTTAAGTGTTAGTCCATTCTCTGGGTTTGTGCAGAGTTTATCAGCCACGTCCAGAAGCTTGCTATCTTGCCAGTGGTTCCTAGTAAAAAACACAAATGCCGCCCCCCCCAGCTTGAGCACACATATTTAATAAAGTACTGCTATAGAAGTCATGTAGGAAAGCTCTTTTATTAACATTTGCGGAGGTGGGGTCAGAGGTATTCTGAGTCAGTTATGAGAAATTGGTTCCACATTGCATATTCTCCATTAGATTGGTCTTATTTCCTCATTTGTTTGGTGTGGTTGGATAAAATGAATATTTGATACAGTAGTAGTAATCAAGTCATATATTTAAGCTAAGTGCTGACGTCTGGGTTGTCTTCATTACTAGCAGTTAATGTTAAATAGGCTGTAGAAATGATTTGAAATTCAAGTCATCAGTAATAGGGAAGCTTCTGCACAGACTTGGTGTTTGTTTATTTATTTGTAAGTTAGCTATTAAAAAAGTGGGTGCAAAAGAAGCCAATATTTTTGCTTAAGCAAACTTAAGTTGAGAAGTATAATACTGAATAGTCCATAAAATAATCTATGCTGCCATGCTGCTGTGCCTTGCTCATCGGTATACAGGAGAAAGTTAATTTGCTTAATGTTTACCAGATATGATCATCTTCTTTCAGCAAAAATGAAGAGAAGGACAGAACCTGAATTTAGCAGCCCCCAAAAGAAGCAGAAGAAGAGCATAGAAGACTTGGGATTAACACTCAGTTCTACTTCAGATGATGAAACGCAATTTAGTAATCATACTACTCAAGGTAAGGTTGGAGATAAGGTATGCTACTGCAGGGGATCTAAAGAATAATTAGGATTTTTTAGGAGATGTGCGTTCAATTCCTAATCGATAGCCTGACCCTCAAGAGTATACTCTCTCTTTAGGAGAAAAACTACATTATTTCTGTTCACGAACTTGGATTGGTGTGAATTTTTTTTTAAGCTCTTTTATAATCTCGTGTAAACAGTTTGGTCTGGGAATTGTATGAATTCAGACATAGAAAATAGAACTTGAGGTAGATGACAAGTGCATGGTCCGAAGCTGTAAAGCTTCTTCTAATATATGAGCAGCATTCATCTTTTCAGTCTCAGTAGTTATTTCTGTTTTGGAAACTTTCTTTATGGCACAACACCCACAACTCCTTACTACTGAAACATCTTGCTTCCTCATTGTTTGAAAAATAAGAATTAAAAAAATCTGTAACTTTTGGAGATGGGAGAAATGGAGATGAATACAAAGGACGGGTTGATTGGGACTCTTGCGTTGTAACACCTCTTTTGTGGGCTCAGTGTGATTTTTGGGGGGAAGGGGGAGTTGTGAGGGCTCACAGGTGTTTGGTTTCAGAAAGAAAAACTATTTCAGAGTTATCTAAATTAATTGCCTGCTTTTTCCTCAAGTCGGAGTGTGCTTTCTGACCGGGAGCTTGGTGTATACCAAAGATGAGACGAGTGCCATACACAACTGGTATCGCTGTTGTGGGATGCTTTAAACTCTATGAGGATGGTACTTCAGGTTGCCTCATGGTCATGCCTACTGCTTCTGAGTTTTGGGATTTCCTGTGGTCATGAAGTGTTAGTGAGAAAGCACCTGAACGCATAAAGAAGCCTTCATCTTGTGAAGATGAGTTGGGTCAGTTGGGGAGTAGTCGTAGTAACGGGTATGGTGTGTGTAGCTGTCTGGCAAGATTGGAGGTGAGTGAGGAGGTTAGAGGTGCAGGGTGTGAGAGCTGGGGTAGGGAATGTCGTGTGCACTCAAAGCTGAGCTTAAAAATGGAATATCCTCCTCCCCTTTTGATTATTGAGTTCCTATATGGGTCAAAATAGGCTGTGAGCCTTAATGTGTAAGAAACAAATCGATACAGGTCAAGGACAGCATTTTGGATGGGGTTAATTGTTCAGTAGTTGGTTACACCTGTTGTGGTTTCTGATGAATGAAAGAAGGTTGGGGGAGGGAAGTGATTTGAGATCTGATCTCAGCTGAGCACAACCTAGCAAATGTTAAAAGCAAGAATTGTTGTGAAGGGGCTTTCTTGAGATTTATCTTGTGGGTATTGTGTTTGAGGCACATCATGAGCCTCTGGAAAATAAGACAAGCTCAAAAGTGGGCAGCGTAGTTAGTTGAAGCTGTGTGTTGGAGAAGCAGAAAGCAGTAACTGACCCCAAGGCAAAATCCTTTGTGATCCTGTTCATATCTAAGAACTTTGTGAAGGAAAGTGAAATGTAGCTTGTGAGACAGATGTTTGAATATCAAGATGGGTATATAATATTGCAAACGCAAGTTAAATCATAGCTTTCATTGTCTCAAGCTGGGAGCCTCAAAGATTGGTACTGTAAAACTCTAGCATAGTAGTTATGTGAGGACACAGTCCTAAATTTTAAAAGCTGATAGTTCAGCAGCAAGGATTGAGCACACATTGAAAGGGTTTTAACGTGTATTTCACTGTGGTGTCTCTCATTTTCACTTCACTTTCTTGTAATGGCCTTACTTTACTAATTCTGCAGTTGTTTCCTGTTACTTCACTGATGCTCAGTTTTCCGTAACAGGAAAATACAGAGATCTGTGAGTTGGGAGAGAAATAATCTGTTTTTTCTTAAATCACAAAAATGTTAGAGAAGTTCAATCCTTCTTTCTAGGTAATTATAATGTCTTTTTCTATGGAGCGAATAATTCCTTTTTAAGTGATAAACAGAAAAAGGTTAACTCTCTGCTAGCAAGAATTCTCTGCATTATCTCAGGGCAGTGTATGTGGTTCAACTTCTCGTAGTTGTATGAAGTAGCACAGGGTGATTTCTAGCACTTGGTGAACAAGGGAGGCTCAAGAGGCAGAGGTTTAATGAAGAGCGTGGCTGTGCTTGCTGTGGGTTATTGCTCCAGTAGTCTGTATGGCCTGCCCCACAGCGTTAACTTCAGTGTGAATGTGGTGCTAGGCAAATTTCAGTAGGAAATTTGTGCCATTGCTTCATCCTCGTAGTGATACTACCACAGGAGAAGTGGAAGGACTCAGTGGGTGGTAGGGCATCCCTTGCTACCCACCTGGTATGGAGCAGGCCATGAGACAAATGATATGACTACCATGATTCCTCCGCAGATCCCAGTTACATCCAGCCCAGAGCAAATAGGTTTGAGCATCTCACAACTGTAGAGCAGCAGCGAGGACTATACAGCTCATACAGGCTGTTCTTCCCAAGTAGATCCCAGGGTGGAACTGAGCACAGACAGAGCTTCATTGTTTGGTGGCAATGAATGCTCTGCTGCATCAGTTTCAGGTGACTTTCAGGTGACAGAAATTTGTTTTGAGCGCCTGCTGTGTATGGTGGTACTTATGACCTTGATTGGACCATTGACTTCTTCCTCCAACCTTCATCTCTATCAGGGTATTTTTAAACTAGATTGGTGTCTTCTGACGTTATCTTTCACTTGGGTTTGTATGCATCAGTGAACTCCAGAGCTGAAAAACTGTCTCATTTGCTATAGTGAATTTGTGGATCCTTGCTACTGAGGTGGGTAGTGGAGCCAAACTGAAGTTTAATATGGGGACTAAGGGGTTGAATGCTCTCTTCTTTCTGCAGTGTTGGCTATTTGGTTGATGCCTTGTACTTGATGTGTTTTTTTGGTTGTAGGGATGTGTTTACACCTGTAGTTTGGTAGGAAAATGAGGAAAATGTTTCATCAAGGTGTCCGTAATTGTCATTATTCTCAGAAGAGAATCTCTGGGGGCTTTCTCAGCTCCTCAGGGTCATTGCAAAGATCAGAAACACCACAGTGTACTGTTGTGGCCATGTTGTGGCCTGCTCTGCTGCAGTGACAGGGTTTGCTCAGCCCTTTGCGGTGCCTGGAATCCATTGTCTCAGAGAGGTTGTGTGCGTCCCTGAGGCAAAGGGACAGATAACCAGGTATTGGTTCCACAGGGTATTTTATTACACCTGCATGCTTCCGGTTGCACATTTTGGTTGCTGAAGTGTCCTCTGTGTGTGTGTGGAGAGGATTTAATGACTCACACTATATAGTTCTTCATGAGATTAGTGAGATGTCTGTCTTCCATTTTCTTTTTATTTTCATACTCGCTTTTCTCACTTTCTCTTTTGTTTTCAGAGTCTTCCAGTAGCAGCAGTGGGTCTGACAGTGAGAGCGATGAAAAAAGACCAGTCTTCAGCAGTGAGTTCAAACAAGACTCTCTCGTGGAGGGTACTTCATCTCGCTACTCAATGTATAACAGTGTCTCCCAAAAGCTCATGGTAGGTCAAAATAGTTTTGGACCAAACTATTAAGACCTGATGAAAGCAAAGTGAAAAGTCTGTTTTAAAATAATTTGATTCTGATCCTCCTTGTAGCAGGGTTCCCTGCTTCTTTGACAGCTACTCAGTAACTGGGGGAGGCTGAGAGAGCTTGGCTGAAGGGGATCTGTTAAAAAAGAAAATTAATTCATGTTCAGGGCATAGGAGCAGGGAGGTGAATGTGAGGGAAGGATCCCTAGGCCAGGCAGGTTGCTGAGCTTTAAAAAAGTGTTCTACCGTGTGTCATTTTGCAATGCTTGAGTTAACAAATGCCTTGTAAGAAAGGCCTTAAAATTCTGAGATTGACATTAATTTGGTTGGTCTTGGGGGCTGGCTGGCATACCCTTGTAGAATTATTACATTAATTATTAAGGTATTTCTTTTTTCTTTCATGTAGTGCCACTGTCCTTTATGTAAGGCTGGAAATTTCTTGGAAAGACAGGGAGTTGTGAGTGGTAGTGACTGTGAAAACTAAACTTTGCTTGTGTTTGCCAGCACCTTGATTGCACTGGATTAGTGTGGGGAAGAAAGTACTTTCAGGAACTTCTAAGGAAATGGTTGACTGTCTCGTCTCGTGGTAGTCCCAGATTTGGCAACTTGTCCCTGAGTTTAAAGGCAACAGTAGGCTGTAGAGAAAAGGAGTCTCTTTTGGTGTGTGCTGTTACACTTATTTCCTGATGCAAACTTCGTCACTGTGGTATTGTGAGTATCTCATAATCGTGAAAGAATTTCCATTCTTGCTCACAGAGAAACAAAAATGTTATTTCCAAGGGTAATGGAGAAGATGAGATGTATAGTTGTGTATTACTTGACATGTGACAGGAAGTTTGGAACTCAATGGGGACTGAATTTGGGTCTCCTTTTGTTCTGTGCTGGTGCTGTACTATCAGGACCAGGGGTCAGCAATCTTTCCATGGTGGTAGGCCAACTTGTAGCTGCCTTTGCCAAGTTAGAAGTTCAGTCTTTGTCAAGAAGCTGGGAAGTGCTAGCTGTTACTAGGAGTGTGTACAGGGATATATTGCCCTTCCAGGAGGTGGAACGCTGCTGGCCAGCAGGATCGTACCTTTACATGAAAAAAGAACTTTCTTGCTGAATTCAAAACTGAACGGGATCCAGAGGCTGAGACTTGCAGATTGTGCCCCTCTGTAGTTAAATCCTGTTGCTGATCATTCAGCAGCTGTCCATGTACGTTTTTGGCACCGGGCTGCGGTTTCCTGATTCTAGCACAAGACTATCTTTCACTTGGAGACTTCTCTCCTGAGACAATTAGCATATGTGCTTTCAATTGACACAGTACAGGAACTTCTACTACTGAATTTGGGAGGCTTTGTTGGTAAGGCCTCACAAATTTGAATATAAAGATTGATGTGATATCAAGTCTGGTTGAATGATTTGGTAACATTAGGTAAGTAAATGGAAAATGGTCCTTGATTACTAGATGTTCAAAATTCTGTCCTCAGAAAACTGGTGTGTAACAGGCTCGCTGGGTGTCACATTTGGTGTGCGTATTTCAAGGTCTAATGCAGAGGCAATGGGAAAACACTGTGTACCTTTGTATAAAACCTGTCAGATGTTCTTCTGTTGTTTCTCATACAGATTAGTAGTAAACAATGTTTTTGTTGCTTCTCACAGGAAGGAGTATATGGATAACATTCATTCAAAGTGAAACTTAGTCCTTAAGTCTTTTATTTACTTATTATCTTGTAGATGCATACTGGAGGGAGTGAAATTGACTGCATTCATGCTAATGTTGTTGTTCTCTTGTTGCTAAAATTTATGAAGAGAAAAGCCTGAAAACTAGCAGTTAATGAGCGTATTTCTTTTAACCTAAGAGATGGGAATGTGTTTCAGGAGCAGTGTGTCTTGCACTTTTCCTCTGAGTTTTAGGTGAGGTTTGAACTGATGCTTGAAACGTATGTGAGTGCATGGTCACAACAAAGAGCATCATCACAACATGAAATTTTTCCTGTGCCAGCATCTTTTGTTTTATGAACTTTCCATGCTTACTGAACACTGTGATGAATGGCTCCAGGCTCCTCACCACTTATCCCTCTGAGCAAGCTGCCTCCACATTACTGAACCTTCTGTAATTTGCTGTTGTCTCAAACATCATTCTTCAGATCTAGTGGTTTTTTGTGTCCTGCCTCAGTGAAGTGAACACACTGCTAAGTCCTGAAAGCCACAACTGAGATGAAAAATGCTCAATGCCTTCAAGTCACTTCAGGGTGATGTGCTGTTTTCCCTGCTAGTCTTTGAACTCAGTAGTAGTACATAAACTCAAGTTCACTTGCTTCACTGCGCTCCCCTTGCTTTCTTTATAGGCCAAGATGGGCTTCCGTGAAGGAGAAGGTCTGGGAAAATATGGCCAAGGCAGGAAGGATATTGTTGAGGCTTCTAATCAGAAGGGAAGGAGAGGCTTTGGGCTGACACTCAAAGGATTTGATGGGGAGCTCAATATTGATTGGCAGGATGAGCCAGAGGTAAGTACTTCCTGTTTTGAATCCCTTTTCTGTTGCTGTGCTCAGGATTTGTCCTCTGGGGATGATGTTTAGTGTTGTCTGATACAATTGGCTACTATTAAGTGGCTCTGCTGGGTAGACCCAGGCCTTATTTTGTCCCAGAACAGCATGGCAAAACTTGTTTTCTGTCACAATATTAATGTTCTGGCACAAAATTGGTGTCAGATGGGTTGTTGCTGTGGTCTGTAGGATTTGCTTTTGAGTTTGTAGTAGTGAATGTGATTGAAAATTGTTATCAAGCTCTTTTGGGTTTACCCTTTTTATTTTGTATATAATTTTTCACACATAGGTGATTTTTTTTTTTTTTTTTTAATCTTGGTGTGTTTTAAGTGTCCCAGATAAAATGCTCAAATGTTCTATTCCTGTGTCTTGTCAAGCTCTTCAACAGGGAAGAACATTAGGAAATAGAAATCATAGACTGGTTTGCGTTGGAAGAGACCTTAAAGATGATCTAGTTCCAAGCCCCCTGCCATGGGCAGGGACAACTTCCACAAGACCAGGTTGCTCCAAGCCCCATCCAACCTGGCCTTGAATGCTTCCAGGGGTGGGGCATCCACAACTTCTCTGGGCAACCTGTTCCAGTGTCTCAGCACCCTCATAGTGAAGAATTTCTTCCTTTTTTCTAATGTAAATCTACCCTCTTTCAGTTTAAAGCCATTACCCCTTGTCCTATCACTGTACTTTCTTGTAAAAAAAGGCCCTCCCCAGCTTTCCTGTAGATCCCCTTTAGGTACTGGAAGGCTGCTGTAAGGTCTTACTGGATCCTTCTCTTCTCCAGGCTGAACAATCCCAACTCTCTCAGCCTGTCTTAAGAGGAGAGCTGCTCCAGCCCTCTGATCATCTCTGTGGCCCTTGTCTGGACTCTCTCCGACAGGTCCATGTGCTTATGTTGGGGCCCCCAGAACTTAACACTGTACTCTGTGCTGGGTCCTCATGAGAGCAGAGTAGAGGGGCAGAATCACCTCCCTTGACCTGCTGGTTGTGCTTCTTTTGATGAAGCCCATGATATGGTTGGCTTTCTGGGCTGCATATGCACATTGCTGCGTGATGTTGAGCTTTGCATCAACCAGCAAGTCCTTCTCCTCAGGGCTGCTCTCAATCTGTTCTCTGCCCAGCCTGTATTTGTGCTTGGGATTGCCCTGACCCACATGGCCTTGCTGAACTTCACAAGGTTCTCATGGGCCCATCTCTCAAGCCTGTCAAGGTCCCTGTGGATGACATGCCTCCAGTGTGTTGACCGCACTACACAGCTTGGTGTTGTCATCAAACTTGCTGAGGGCACACTCAATTCCAGTGTCTGTGTTGCTGATAAAGACATTAAATTGCACTGGGCTCAGTACTGACCCCTGAGAAATGCCACTTGTCACTGATTTCCACTTGGATGTTGAGCCATTGACTGCAGCTCTTGAGTGTGACTGTCCAGCCAATTCCTTATCCACTGAGTAGTCCCTCCATCAAATCCATGTCTCTCCAGTTTAGAGACAAGTGTGTCATGCAGGACAGTGTCAAATGCTTTGCACAAGTCCAGGTAGATGACACTAGTTGCTCTTCCCTCGTCCACCAATGCTGTAATCGTGTCATACAAGGCCACCAAATTTGTCAGGCAGGAATTGCCCTTAGTGAAGCTGTTCTGGCTGTAACCAATCACCACATTATTTTCCACGCGCCTCAGCATAGTTTCCAGGAGGATCTGCTCCATGACCTTGCTGGGCAAGGACGTGAGGATATTCTCAAATATCCTGGACAGTGGCTTAGCTGCTTCATCCACCAGGTCCCTCAGGACCCACATATGCATCTCATCAGGTCCCATGGACTTCTGCACTTTCAGGTTCCTTAGATGGTCTTCAACCTGATCTTCTCCTGTAGTGGGTGGTTCTTAATTCTCCCAGTCCCTGCCTTTGCCTTCTGTGACTTGGGCAGTGTGGCTGGAGCACTTGCTGGTGAAGACTGAGGCAAAAAAAGTTGTAGAGTACCTCAGCCTTCTCGATATCCTGTGTAACCAGGTCTCCTATTTCCTTATGGAGAGGGCCCATATTTTTCCTCATCTTCCTTTTATCACTGACATACCTATAGAAACTGTTGTTGTTGCCCTTGACATCCCTGGCTGTATTTAATTCTGTCAGGGCTTTAGGTTTCGTAACCTGATCCATGGCTGCTTGGAGAATTTCTCTGTATTCCTCCCAGGGCACCTGCCCTTGCTTCCACCCTCTGTAGGCTTCCTCTTTGTGTTTGTCCAGGAACTCCTTGTTCATCCATGCAGGCCTCCTGGCATTTCTGCCTGACTTCCTCTTTGTTGGGATGCATCACTCCTGAGCCTGGAGGAGGTGATCCTTGAATGTTAACCAGCTTTCTTGGGCCTCTCTTCTCTCCAGGGCTTTATCCCATGGTACTCAACTAAGCAGATCACTGAAGAGGCCAAAGTCTGCTCTCCTGAAGCCCAGGGTAGTGAGCTTGCTGTGTGCCCTCCTCGCTGCCCTAATGGTCTTGAACTCTGCTATTTCAGGGTCACTGCAGCCAAGGCTGCCCTTGAGCTTCACATTCCCCACCAATCCCTCCTTGTTGGTGAGAACAAGGCTGAGCATAGCACCCCTCCTCGTTTGCTCCTCTCTCACCAGGAATGGAAGTTATCATCAATGCATTCCAGGAACCTCCTGGGTTGCTTATGCCTGCTGTGTTGTCCCTCCAACAGATGGCGGGGTAGCTGAAGTCCCCCATGAGGACAAGGGCTTGTGAATGTGAGGCTGCTGCTATCTGTCTATAGAGGGCCTCATCTGCTTAGTCTTCCTGGTGGGGCGGCCTGTAGTAGACCCCCACTGTAATGTCACCTGTCCCTGCCCTCCCTTTAATCCTGACCCATAAGCTCTTGGTCACCTCCTCATCCATCCAGCCACTCCAGCAGGTCATTTACGTAGAGGGCGACACGCTGTCCTGGTCTCCCCTGCCTCTTCCTAAAGAACCATATCCTTCCATCCCACCACTCCAGTCATAGGAACCATCCCACCACATCTCCATGACACCAGTAAAATCATAGCCCTGCAGGTGTGCTTATGTGTGTAACCCCTCTTGTTTATTTCCCATGCTATGTGCGTTTGCATAGAGGCAATTAAGGTGGGCCATGGCCCTCCCCTTTGAGTCTGACTTACTGGCTGGAGTGGCTGGAATTCCTTTGTGCTGTCCTTCAGGTGCTCTCCTGCTGACCTGTGATCCCGCGCCAGGCTCTGGGCATCTATTGTTGGCACTGGCATTAAACTGGTAGGAGTGGAATGGATTGAGGTTCCCCTCCCCTGGCAACTTTAACCACCATGAAAGCCAGCTTGGCTGGTGAAGATGTTGGGAAAGTAAAGCGCAGTTTGGATGATACTTGGTGTGAAATAGCTGGTGTATGTTTGTATTTAAAAAAAAAAAACAAACCACAACACTGAATCCTAGGGATCTGGCAGCTGGAGAGTAAGCCAGAAGGTCCCAGCCATTGTTAGTCAAGGGCACCAATGCTTGTCAAGTGATGTCTGGTGCATATTTTAGTACTTTGCTTTCCATTCTTTGAATTGCTTTCAGCAGTTGAAAATAATATCAGAGGTTATTCATTGAGAGTCAGGAATTTGAGACCTGTTGTGTAGGCTCGTTGGTTTAGGTCTTATTCTCCAGTGTGTTTCTGCAGCTCACAGCAGTTAAGTGTTCTGTATGATTGATAGGATTATACTACTATGATAAATATAAGACAGTTAGTAGATGTTGGCAACCTCTCTTTGTGGAGGAGTAGCATCACTTTGATCTTAACTGCTAAAACAATTCTTTCCTAAGATTATAAAAATTGTTTGAAGCCTGAATTAAGTTGTGGAATGAGGGAGCCTTTCAGAAAGAACTGGGAGAAAGAATGTGTGGGGGTTTTTTTTGGCAACTGTCTCTTGCAGTGTCTCTAAAATGTACCTTGAGAGTAATAGGTTTTTGCTTTGTCTTGATTATGAGACTCTAATGAGAGGAAAGTGGTGTGGGGTTTTTTGTGGTGGAGTATGGTTTTTTTTGAATGTTTGTTTCATGGTGGTTTGGTTGGGTTTGTTTCTTTTTTTAATTTTAAATCCAAACAAGTAAGACATGTTTTAGACCAGGAGAAAAAAACCTCTATGGTTGGTCCTAAAGTCATGGCATAACCCCTTATGCTAGGATTGGGAGGCAGACTTCTGGGGAGCAATTAATTGTTAGATTTTGCTAGCAAAAACATCTTTGCCTCTTCCCATGTCTCGTGTTTACAGCCCAGTGCCTATGAGGAGGTGGACTGGTGCCTTGAGTGTACCACAGAAATCCCTGATGCCCAGGAGCTGAAGGAGTGGATGACTGTGGGAAAGGTAATTTTTTTACAACTCAGTACTTACCAGCCTAAGACAATGCAGGACTACTCAGCCTGAAACAATTGTCAAAAAGTTGAGGAATAACCTAGACTGGAGGGAACCTCTGGAGATTGCTAGTGCAGCTTCCTCCTTAAAGCAGGTCCAACTAGATCAGGTTGCTCAAGGCCTTGTTTGGTTGAGTTTTGAGTAACTCCAAGGATGAAATGCTCAGGCATCTGTTTTAGTGTTTGATAACCCAGTTTACAAAAGAAAATTTCTGTATGGCTAATTGGCATTTCTTGTGTTGCAGCTTGTGTCCATTGATTCTTGTCCTTTCGCTGTCCATATCTAAGAGTTTAGTTCACTCTTCTCTATTTCATGCCATTAGGTACTTGTGGACAACAATAGGATCTCCCTTTCTCCACTCTGAACAAACAGTTCTCTCAGTCTCTCCTCATACACCAGGTGCTTCCGCACCCTTGTCATCTTGGTGGTCCTTCTGCTGGGCTAGCTTCAGTATGTCTGTCTTGTACTGGGGAGTGCTAAACTGGATGCAGTATTCCACTTGTGGTCTCAAGATGCCTAATGGGAGAATAATTCCTCAGCCTGCTGGCTACACTTTTGCTAGTACAGCCTCGTATGTGGTTGGCAGCATTCATCCATTACTGGTACATGTTGCATTCTGAAATGACTGATACCATGTTTGCTAATTGTTAACTGTGTTCTTGTCCTGTTCCAGAGGAAGATGGTGATTGAAGATGAAACAGAGTTCTGTAATGAAGAGCTCTTACGTAATGTCCTGCAGTGCAAGGTGAGTCTCCTTCATTGGAGAGGAACTGAAGTTTTGGGAAAGCAAGTGAAATAAATAATTGAAGAGGATTGAGTAGTTTACTTAAGCTATTGGCAAGAGCACAGAACATCCTCTTTCGTTTCCTGCCACTGGTATGACCTAGCTCCTGGTTGTTACTGTTTGTTCAGCAACATGTTTTACACCTCAGCCTTCAAAGAGATGAATGAAAACAGTCTCCCTTTCTCAGTCCAGCTGAAAAGCTGAAAACTTGAATAAACTAAGTGAATGAGCTCCCTTTTGTTTCTTGGGTGTTCGGTCTTCCCTCTTAGATTTTATCGTGCCTTTGTAAATTGCAGTAGTATGCATATGTGTGAGAGAAATACCTTAGGCTGGGACTGATTTTGCAGTGGCTAACTATATTACCACGCTCTGGAGCTATTGGTACAGAATTCTTCAGTGTCACCAAGTTTGCTTCAGAACTGGGGCGGCTTAGAAGAAGGGTGAATATCATTATGTGATGGAAAAACATTCTGTATTGGTAAACCAAACCCTGCACGGAGTTTGCTGTCTAAGGAGAAAGAAGCGTGAGGGTAGGAAATGCTCATGCCTACCTATCCTTCAAGTCTGTGCCAGGTCCATCTTAATTTTGTTTCTGTTTGTGCAGAGTGTATTTGATGAGCTGGATGGAGAAGAAATGCGACGAGCCCGAACAAGGTCTAACCCCTATGAGATGATCCGTGGAGTTTTCTTCCTGAACAGGTTTGCAGAACTTCTGATAGTGTAGCCCCATTCCCGTTTATGTCCACTTTCAGCCTTGGAAGCCAAGGCTGAAACTTAATAGATCCCTATTTATGTGTTCACAGGGCTGCAATGAAGATGGCAAATATGGACCATGTCTTTGACTACATGTTTACAAACCCTAAGGACTTCCATGGGGTGAGAGCCTCTCTTTAACTTTCAAGCAGCAGTGCTTTCACAGAGAATGCAGAAGGTGGGGAGAAAGGAGAATCCTTATGATACTAGCTGGGAAAACAGGTGCTTGAAAGAGACTTTTCTGACTGAGTAGTGCAGTTTATGCTGTATCTGGTTTGACTGATGGGAGCTGTTACTGGGTCAGTAGAACTTCCTCAGTTTCCTTTTGCAGAGGCCTTTGATAAAGGAGCAGGGTGCAGAGCTGCTCTACTTTGCTGATGTCTGTGCTGGTCCCGGGGGCTTCTCTGAGTACGTCTTGTGGAGGCGGAAGTGGCATGCGAAAGGCTTTGGCATGACCTTGAAAGGACCAAATGATTTCAAACTAGAGGACTTCTACGCTGCTTCCAGTGAGCTCTTTGAGCCTTATTATGGTATGTATTGCATGCATGAGTGTTACCTGATGTTTTTGCTTATGCTGCAGCTTCTGTATTAGACGTAGGGCTAGTACTGATACCAGCATGGGGATCTAAGAGAAGCCTGTTTTATAGGGAACCATTTTGCAAGGTAGAAGGGGGCTGTCATCTGAGAAAAAGATTGAGATTGGTGAGCTTGCATATCAAGTCACATTTCCGCCCTGATTTCCAGTCTGCCCTGGGAATGCATAATAGTTGATACTTGAGTGCTTTGCTTATCTGAACATAGTAGAGTGCTTTAAGATTGCTTGACAATATTTTTCCCACTCACTGGTGTCAGCCTGAAACACAGTGAGTGAGGTGACTTATCATAGAATCGTTTGGATTGGAAGGGACCTTAGAAATCCTCTAGTTCCAACCCCCCTGCCATGGGCAGGGGCAACTAGACACTAGACCAGGTTGCTCCAAGCCCCATCCAACCTGGCCTTGAATGCTTCCAGGGATGGGGCATCCACAGCTTCTCTGGGCAACCTGTGCCACTGTCTCACCACCCTCACAGTATAGAATTTCTTCCTTATATCTAATCTAAATCTACCCTCTTTCAGTTTAAAACAGTTCCCTCTCATCCTGTCACTACACTCCCTAATAGAGTCCCTCCCCAGCTTTCTTGTAGACCCCCTTTAGGTGCTGAAAGACTGCTATAAAGTCTCCCTGGAGTCTTCTCTTCTCTAGGCTAAACCGCCTCAGGACTCTCAGCCTGTCTTCATAGGGGAGGTTCTCCAGCCCCCTGACTTGCCCAAAGATCCATTAGCAGCGCCAGAGATAGAAACCTTACTTGACTGGCAGTATGTTCCTATATCAGACCTCCCTAGCTCTGCTTTGAGAATTGATCGTGGGCTCTTAGTAAAGATAAATAAACCAGATTTGGGCTAGAGGCTGTATCTGAATCGCTGTGACTAAATGTTTCTTAATCCAATGAGGTTTAAGCTAGTATGTTGTACCTTACTTTGAAACAAACTAAGCAGGTGTACACAGACAACTGCTGCATCTCACCTCATGGATGGTAACTTGTTAAACTTGCTGATATGTTTGAGCCCTCTATCTGCATAGCTTCTAGAAATAGGAAGAGAAATACAAAGATTGCTAGTATTCCTGTTGCTTATTTCAGACTGCATGAAGGAAACATGAGTTTGACTGTCTTGTAGAGAGAGGAGGGTTTGCTTTTCCATTGTTGTGCTTCCCCTTCCACCCCCCACCACTTTTGACACCTGACCATGAACTCTTACAGAATGATTAATACTTCAGGATTAGATCTGTTAAAGTGAAGGTTCATGGCAAGGGCAGCAAGGCAGATAAACACTTTGTTTTAATGGTTGCAGCATTTGGATCTTCATAACTCACTGCAAACTGGTGGTGTTACGGAGAGAAGGAGATACCTGGAGAAATGAATAACCCAATGACTTTGATGCATTTTCTTGATCCCTTTCTGTCTGTTACACTATAAAGTCTAGTGACATGTGTACAAACTGTCTGCCAGTGATAGGAAGGAAGTATACTGCTGTGATATGTGTGTTGTGAAGAATGGTAATGAATTCTAGTGTCACTTCACTTACTGACAGGGTGATTGATGAGGAATTTAGTTATCAAAGCACTATCATGCATCCTGATCTCTGCTGCTTGCTAGTCCTTCAGTTCAGTTAATAGAAGCTATAGTTGTAGAAGATTTATAGGGACTAATACCAAATAGAAGTTCAGACTTCTTCAAAGTCAGAATTGGTGAGCTCTAGAATACACCTTAGATTAGCTTTCTGAAACACCAAGCTGGGAGACAATGTACCTTTCTTTAAAGAGAGCCATATGGGAAAACCATATGAACATTCATGCACAAATCCCATTTCCCTTTCCCTACTCCATTTATGAACTTGTTTGCAGTTTTTTTTATAGAGGTTGCTTTTTTTAAATTCCAGATTAAATTGTGTTCGGAAATAGAATATTATATTTCTTTGGAATGATTTGAATTCTTAGCAGAAGGTTGCCAATGCACAATGTAAATAATTTTGCCTTGTCTGTAAAAGCATGTTATTAACAAGTGAGCTGTGCAGTGAGATCGAACCTTACATTTTTAGTAGGTTCAGCATTCCTGTAATGAGAATATTATGTTGTCACGTAGTCAGTTCTCACCTCAGGGGAGGGCAGTGAATGATTTGTTTTTCACTGAGGCTAATGTACAACTCATCATTTGAGCATAGTTATTATATAGCTTTGTTTAGCCCTGACCACACTGGGCAAAAATCTGGATAATTTTACTAAATTAACAAGCATCTTTGGTGGTGAACAAGGGAATGTGTTATTGCTTATTCACCTGTCAAGGTCTGTGTAAATTCTGACTAAATATTGATTGATTACAATAGATCACCTGTACATACTGATCTTTTGTCTGTACTTGCAAACATGTTAGTAATTGTCTCCTCTTTTCCCCTTAGGAGAGGGAGGGATTGATGGAGATGGAGACATCACTCGCCCAGAGAACATTACTGCTTTCCGGAATTTTGTTTTGGACAATACTGATCACAAAGGAGTGCATTTCTTAATGGCTGATGGGGTTGGTCCATGTGTTTTTCTTCCTGCACTAATGACCAAAACTGATACCTCAGTCTGCATATAGTAGGATATTTGACATGTGTCCATAGTTACAATGTGAAATTCTTCAAGGCTTGCCATTGAAATTCCTGGTGGCAGTGTTTTTTATCTTAAAGAAACAGAAATTATCATGATTCTTTGATTTAGCTATACAGAATCCTTTGCTTGACCAATAGATCTGTGGAGATACTAATCATATGTGGAGATACTAATCATATGCTGTGTGCTTTGCAGGGTTTCTCAGTGGAGGGTCAAGAGAATCTGCAAGAAATCCTAAGCAAACAACTTATGCTTTGCCAGTTCCTTACAGCACTGTCCATTGTCCGTACAGGTATGTTTTATCCATTAATTTTCCTCCTCCTTCTCTAAGGTGTGGGTGGCATTGTGGAAGGATGCTGTACAATATTTACTAACATGCCACGAAGTCTGCTCTGCAGTGAGGCTAAGTTGCACAGAATTGAGTGTGTACGCATACATCCTGAGATGGTTGTCATGAAGCTAAGAGAACTGGGGCAGAGAAATAAGGTTGTCTATTTTGCTTTTTATTAAAAGGATGAATAAAATGTATTATTATAAATGCATTAGTTTAAAGCTCTTACAATGTGTTATGTTACGTAGCTGTCTCAGGCTAAGGTCACTAGTGTAATAACTGGACATTGTATCTGAGTTCTATGGCACTAGCTGTACCAACTGCTTCCTGAATATTCTAGCAGGCTGGTTGGAACAGACAGTGTTTTTCCAGTTCATCCTTCCCTCTAGCTTGTGGCTTTTTTCCTTTAAATCTGCCATCTCTGTGATCAGAACAAGATGATGCCTCACGTAGTCTTAGCTGTACTTCATTGTTGCCAAACGATGGATGTTACAGCTTTCTCTGGTGTTGATGGCTCCTCTCTTCTGCTGAGTTTAGTTAGCAGTTGGTATTGATACAGAAAATAAAAACGCTTATTATGTTATTTACCTTTTGCCTTATGTTTAGAAGCTCCTGAGGCAATGATCTACTTAGCAGTAGTCTCAAATGTGATATCGTAAAAGGAGCAACCTTCTCTAAGTCTTTCCTGTCTAGAGAGATAATAGCTCTGTAAGACTGACTGCTTTTTGCTTAGGAAAATGGGAACTCTTGTTTGGAGGCAAGGGGTAACATAGACTTTTTTCTTTCTAGATGGTGAGTTACTCTGTTTAGGTAACATCGGTTAGTTTTCTTCTCTGACCTGAGGTTTCTTGTTGCACATATTGGAGCTCCTCTTCCACTGAGGCATTTGCATAGCATGCTGCCATGCCATAGGGCACAGTTTGGGCCTGCAAGGGGAGGATGGGGAGTGGATAGAAGGTTTGCTCATGAGACAGCATACATACTGATTTGGTTCTGGTCAGGGAAATGCTTTTCTCTTTGCAGCAAAATACGGGGTAGAAGGTTCATGGAGCCCCATGGGCCCACTTCATGGGTGTGTTTTGGATGCTCTTTGATTGTATGAAAACACTCTCATCGGTTCTGCAGAAGACAAAGTTACTGAGGTGCCAGGTGTGTCCTTGTTTCCTTATAATCTGCTGGTATTGGTATGCTTCCTCTCTTTTCCAGGAGGACATTTTGTCTGTAAAACCTTTGACCTGTTTACTCCATTCAGTGTGGGACTTGTTTATCTGTTGTATTGCTGCTTTGAGCGAGTGTGCATATTTAAACCTGTGACAAGCCGCCCTGCTAACTCAGAGAGGTGAGATAATATGAGTGTGGTAGGAAAGTTGGCTGTGTGAGAGAACTGAACCCACATGATCTCTCTGCCTTGCTTTGCAGGTACGTGATATGCAAAGGGTTAAAGCTAGGGATTGATGATGTGCGGGACTATCTCTTCATGGTGAACATCAGACTCAACCAGCTGCGCAACTCTGACTTGGATGTGAATCTTGTTGTCCCATTGAACGTGATCAAAGGCGACCAGGACTTCTACGATTACATTGTTCAGTCCAATGAAAAGTGAGTGCCCATGGGCAATGAGGGCTGCTGGCTGTAGGCAGGTTAACCAACATGGCTTTCAATTGTAGCTTCTTGCACTCATGGAGGTACTTGTTGATGTTGCTACACTGCCCTACTCCATGAGAAGCTTAGTAGAACAGAGGAACCCTGTACAGAAACACTGTGTACTGTTAGTGAATCTTTGGCCTCAGAGTACTGTGTAGGAAAGAAAGAAGGCTGCAGCCTCATTCTTTCTAGTGGTCTTCCTGTCACTTTGAATCATGTTGGCAATGATTCCTCACTGCTCTGATTTAGACTGGCTTCCTCTTGTTGTCCCAGCACTCTTCCTTGTTTTGAACAGTAGAACAATCTTTGTGGTGATTAACTTGCTCCATGACTGAAACTTGTCTTCTCTTTCAGCCACTGCAAAGTTCAGATAAAGGCACTGGCCAAAATTCGTGCTTTTGTTCAAGACACGTGAGTATATTCCTCTGGCTTTCAGTGAGGACTGAATTAACCTACTATATAGGAATTGCTTTGCCCTTCTTTAATGTGTTCTTGATTTGAGCTGTTACTTGACATGGCCTTTGGAATCAGGAAAGTGAATAGTGCTTTTAGGTAGCTCAGTTTGTGTTTCTCCACGAGTTATTTGCAGAAACATGGGTGGATGGAAGAGTCTTGAAAGTTGATGGTCTATTACCACCCTTGTTGAGAAGTCTTCCATACATTGCATGATTTCTGCTTACCATAAGTGGGCCTGCTTCTTAGCAGGAATGTAAGCAGAAAAGTAACTCCCAGCTGGTATGTTCACTTCTACAGTAACCATCTAAGCTGGATGTATTTCATAGCTCTTCATTTTCTAGGGGCAATTCAAAGCATCTAGGTCACATACCTAAAATTACGTAAAGCTTATGATGTGAATTTCTTGTGTAAAACTAAAGCCATTGCAATGTATAGCTTTTTCACTGGTGTGACTTACCTGTTCAGATACAATATGTAGTAGAAAGCTGAGTGAGTCTGGTAGCCCGGAATTACTTTAAGAGTTAATCCTAACGTTGGCACTGGTTTTTTTGTGTGGCCTTCAGCAGGTCTTCATTGCTATTTATAAACAGGGCTATGTACCCTAGTTCTTGGAGATTAACTTAAGTTCATACTAATAACGTAACTTCTTGAAAATATTGATGCCCAGTGGTACGTTCATGGGATGGAGTCGTGGCCGCTAATCAGTAGGGCAGACCGTGAAGCAAAGCTAAACAGGGATTGGAGATGGGTGGAGGGCGGGGAGGGAAGGCAGCATCCTCTTTTGTGTAACCTGTCGAAGAACAGTGCATGTTTGTCATTCCCAAGCCAGACACTGAAAGATACAAGTTTTATAGGGCTTGGATATGTGATGCTGCAAGAGCAAGGAGGTTTCACCATCTTAACAGTCTGCTGTCTTTATCTAGGACGCTGATTGAGCCACGGCAGGCTGAAATCAGAAAGGAGTGTCTCCAGCTATGGGGGGTAAGTAAGCTGCCAAGAAGGGAGGTTGTGAAGGTGTCCTTGCTGTGGTGAAAGAAGAATGGAACTACGGTACAGATAGGACTGTCTAGCCAGAGGTTTAGTATGTTGTCTTGTGGGAAAGTCAGCGACCATTTCAAGCTGTTTATGTAGGCAAACAGGGTGTTTCTGATTTGTTATGTCCATGGTTTAACTGAGCAGGCTTCTTTGCTGCAGTTGAGATTGTTTTCATTGTACACAGAGTGAGCTTAGCACCTACTTCCCAAGCAGCAGAGCTCTGCAGAAGTTTTTTTTGTGAGTCTGCAGTTTCTCTTCCCTGAGCTTTGACTGCGGTGGGGCCATAGATATGGCAGTCAGTTTCACAGGCTAATTGTATGTCTTTGATTAAACAGTATTTCATAGAACCATGCATGAAACCAAAGATTTAGCCTGAAGCTTTCTGAAGTTGCCTGTTGTTTCCTGTGAGATGGGGTATGCCTACATTAAATTTGCAAAACACCTGAGAACTTTTATTTGCTAGATGACCTCTCCAGTAACTAGAATCCCAAGAGCAGGAGTTTCAGGGGGCAGGATGTTCCATCATGTATTGAAATCAGAAAGGTTCTTATGAATGTGCCAAAGAATTACACTAATCGTCATTTGTTTGGATTTGTTTTTAGATTCCTGATCAGGCTCGTGTTGCTCCTTCATCATCAGATCCCAAGTCCAAGTTCTTTGAGCTGATCCAGGTGAGACGATGAAGCACCTAGTCATAGAATCATAGAATTGTTTTGGCTGGAAGGGACCTTAAAGATCCTCTGTCTGCAACCCCCCTGCCATGGGCAGGGACACCTGCCACTAGATCAGGTTGCTCCAAGCCCCATCCAACCTGGACTTAAACAATTCCAGGGATGGGGCATCCACAGCTTCTCTGGGGATCCTGACCCAGTGCTTCACCACCCTCACAGTATAGAATTTCTTCCTAATATCTAATCTAAATCTACCGCCTTTCAGTTTAAAGTCATAACCCCTTGTCCTGGATTATTGTTTCACGTAGAAGTTGCATTTACCTACCTGTTGGTGTATTCTGTCTAATTTGCCTATGCCAAACTTTGCTCTTTAGGGCACGGATATTGATACATTCAGTTACAAACCCACTCCTCTGAATTCCAGTACGCTGGAGAAAATTCGCCAAGTGTTAGATTACCGGTGTATGGTATCTGGAAGTGAGCAGAAGTTCCTCTTGGGGCTAGGGGTAAGTGCTGAAAACAGTCTGGGAGTTTTGCTGGTTAATTTCATTGCTACTGTTTTGTCTTGCGGTTTCATCCCATCCTTTCCTGTCCTAAAAGGCCAGAAAGGATCCCCATCAGCAGGCCCTGAGGCTGATACTCATTTTATGTTTCTTTCTCCTGACTTCACTGCTTTTCACACTAATTAATGCTGTTTTTGTAATCGCAGCCTACGAAGAGACCTGTACTCTTACTGATGTCTCTAATTATCTTCACTGTCCTTTTAAAGGTGTTCTATTTCTGGTTCTTTGTGTGGGTATGAAAAGTCATTGGCAGGTTAGCATCAGTGTTTTTGTTCCTTTGCTGTAGAGATCAAAGTTCTTCCTTAAAACTTCTGACAAAGAAACTGCCTGTGACAGCCTAGGACAAAAAGATTCTCTGAGGGCTGCTCTACAGTTAATCAAAGGTCTCTCATCCACCCCTGCCCTCATGCTGAATCTGACTCTGCCTTCTACACACAGAAATCACAGATCTACACCTGGGATGGTCGCCAGTCAGATCGCTGGACAAAGCTGGATTTGAAAACTGAGCTGCCACGGGATACCCTTCTTTCTGTGGAGATTGTTCATGAGCTGAAAGGAGAGGTAGGAGGCTATTCTCTCCCTTATCAGTGGTCACAAATACAATGAGCAGTTTTGTCCATTCTCTGTAAGATACTGCAGAACAAATGTTCTGTCTGTGTCTGGTGCAAGGGTTTTTTTTGTGTATGATTCTTAGAGAAACTATTTTGGATTAAGTTCCTTCTTTCTGTCCAGTGCTATGAGCTTTTAACAATATTTTGAGAACACTTTGGACCTGCTGCTGCACATAGGACATTGCCAGCATGACTTTATGTGTTTTGTGGCTCTTTGGGTACATGACTGCTCAGTAGTGATTGCAGGGTTTGAGAAAAAGATTCTCGTGGTGTATTCATGGTGTAAGCTGTTGCTGCCTGGGAGTTTGGCATCTCAAGTGAGGATGCTGTAGTGTGCTGGGCTTTGCCTTATCAGGTATCACAGCACACAGAGAGCTGGTGATGGCAGCTGTGATCCTGGCCTCTCTCCCTCCTGAGATACAATTTTGTAGTTGAGATACACCAGATCTTGGAGGACGGCATGTTACTGTACAATGGACAGCAGGGAATTTGTGTGCTTCTAATAGCTGGACAGGTGCTTTCTGGCTAAAAGAGAATGATGTCCTGTCAAAAAACGGGCTATAAATCAAAGCTGAAATAGCAACAGTCTGAGTAGTAAGTCTCTGTATTGCCCTCTCTAGGGGAAAGCCCAGCGAAAAATCAGTGCCATCCACATCCTCGATGTCTTGGTGCTGAATGGCAATGATGTTCGAAAGCAGCATTTCAACCAGAGGTATGTAGGATCTGGAGAAGCTTCTTTCTTGTAGACTTGCATGTACACTACATGAGTAGGAGTGACTGGGAAAGTGTTCACACTAAACGCAGAATGCTGAGCACAGGGAGACAAGTGCATTCAGCAGAAACACTACTATAAAGATGAACTGTGAATGAACCTGCTCTGAAGTGAAGTGCGTATAGCCTTTTCCTACTGTACCTTCTCTGTGTATGAGGGCAGGTCTAGCTCCTGGCTTAGTCTGCGGTGAGCCAGGCACAGTCTACGTAAACTGAGCATCCTGGAAATATGAATCAGCACAGCTGATAACTGGCTGAGGGAGAAGGATCGAACCCCTCTGTTTCTTTCCTCAGGGACATGATGTCTCTACTAGTCCTTATTCCTGCTCATATATCAATGTGTTCATCAGCACGTGGGCTTGTAGAGGAAGCTATGGAGACCCACCCATTCCTAATGGATAACAGCCAGTATCACTGGGCACTGAATTGGGAGGGCAGGGGGAAAAAAAGTCTTGCTCTGTACCCATGTGGGCTAGCAATGGAGGCAGTCTGCATGCATTGAAGTGTCTAATCAGTTATTCTGCTGAAACTGTTACCTACCTGCTGTCCCAAAGATCTCGCTAAATTGCTGGATTCTCCTCCCATTCTCATTCAGGATTCAGCTGGCGGAAAAGTTTGTCAAAGCTGTTTCTAAACCTAGCCGGCCAGATATGAACCCCATCCGGTGAGTGATGACTCCTTCCCTCAGCCTGGTGTGCTTTGGTTTCAGTGTGTTGGAGGATGAAGACAAGGAGCTGAAGGAGGGTTAAATTTCAAGTTGAAATTCACAGTTCTGTTACATTCAATGGAAATAAGCTAAAAGCCCTTTAAATATCTAAGCTAAAGGTTGATAGTGGAGAAGCTGTGCCCTCCTTTTACATATCAGACAGTCATCTTTTCATCATAGGTGGATTGGCTGGTGCTGATTTCAAGTACTTATAGATCTAGCATCCAGTTAGCTTAATCATTGCAAAGACTTTTATGTCCATATCTGCCCTGAAGGGTCAGCAGCAGTACAGAGATACTGACTGTTAGTAGGTAAATGAAGTGCTGACCAGCATTTACAATGTCAGAATGGTTAGCCTGAGGAGAAGGCTTTAGTTACAATCCCAAGGAAATTCCTGACAAAGGGCTTCAGCTTTGGTTTTGTCTCCTGACCATCCATTTCATTAATTCTGCTAAGATGGAGCGAAAGGGCATCATTGTGCTAGGTATCAGGTACTGTGGATGAAACAGCTTCAGTTTCAGAAGCTAGAAGTGCCGTGATGCTGTGAGACAAGCTGGTGGAAGGGGAAAGAGGATGTTCTTGGTGGCTTAATGAAAGATAATGAGTGGGATCTCAATTAAACTCAAGACAGATAGACAGTTGCAATAACTGGAGGAGCTCAACATGTTGGGGAGGACTGAAAGTGAAGTGAGGAGGAGAGCTGTAGAAATGGGTTGTAGAGGGGTCATTTGCTGCTGTTGTGAAAAGTTGTTCAAACTGTGCTCTTTGAAGCCTGTCATGCTTGTAGCAGTGTGTGGGAAATGGGTGGTTGGCATGTCAGATCAGAGGCAGTGCTTTTGAAACTTCCCGATTGTCTCTGGCTCAGAACAACAAAAACAAAAGCAGTTTGACATAATAATAAGGATGATGACTGCAAAAAAAATATTTATTTAATTTACAAAAAAAAAAAAAAAAAAAAAGGCAAAAAAAAAAGCTGTTTTTACCTCAGGGTGACTAAGAGTTTGTGGTGTCCCTGCGGATAACAACACTAAGATCAGGCAGTTTAGTGTTACTGCGAGGCCAGCATGCCAAGGCCAGAAACTGCCTGGGGCTGACCTTGGTGAATTTACCTCATGGGAAAACTAATAAAGCACCTGACTTTCATTGTTCTTCCTCTTCTGTACACTCAGCTTGATGTAAAAAAGGTGCACAGCTTCCTTAGCAGCAAGGATGCTGGTATGCTGCTTACAGCAACCCAGCCATGAGCATGCATGTGTCAGGTTTTCTCAGGCCAGGAGAAATAAGGCGCTGGGAGAGTAAGATTGAGGAGAAGGGTGAACCTCAGTCATGCCTGACCACCTCATGCTGTACAAAATGAACTCTTTGGCTGCGCCCTGTAGCTGGGCCAGAAAAAGTTTTAAATTTTTTTTCAATCACATTTTTGTCTTTTCCCCCCAGAGTGAAGGAAGTATACAGACTGGAGGAAATGGAGAAAATTTTTGTGAGGTACGTGACCGGCACAAATGAGACTTCAGGGCCCGTTGAGCTTATCAGCCACCAATGCACAGGAATGGGAGGGATGTGCTGATTTGTGCTTCAGAAGACCTGGAGAAAGAGGTGTTAGAGCTCATGCAGCTTGTGGCTGCTGCTTCTGAGATACTGCTGACTTGGAGCATCATCCTGCTGTGTTCTAATGCCATAGATGTGGCCAATGCGCTTTATGACAGTAGTAGTATCAGCGGTGCTTGAGTTTGTATGCAGAAGCGTTGGTGGCTTCTCAGTGGCTTGAAAGATTGAGTTCATACCTGAAATGGGAACTCCATTTGGATTAAGTGTGGTAGATCATCACAGATCCTTCATTGCAACACTCGGTTTGCTCCCTGATCTAGACAGCCCTGGCTGGTTTCTTTAGCCATGTGAGGGAGGCACGAGACTGAATTCTCCAGGATGCGTTGATTTTGTCCTGTCATGTGCAGCGCTGTCAGTTTTCACTGTGATACTCTTGAGAGGGCGTGCAGGTTGCAGGTTGCATGTTGTGTGCAAGAGGATGGTAAAGGAAGAAACGGGAAATCTCTGTCATTGCCTTCTCTCAACATTTAGGTTAGAGATGAAAATCATCAAGAGTTCAGGGGGAGTACCCCGGCTATCCTACACAGGCAGAGATGACCGGCATTTTGTGCCCACAGGGCTCTACATCGTACGGACTGTGAATGGTAGGAAGGAGTCCCTGGTTTTATTTAACTTTTCTTTGCATCTTCAGGTAACAAGTATTGACCAGGCTTGCTGCTGTTGTAACGTGGTAAAAAATTAGTTGGAGTAATCCAATGGCTGGAGATGAACTGTTTGCATGTAGTGAAGGTAGCTTGGATTTGGTTAAGGTTTAGGGTATTTATATGATAGGTTTTTCTGTTGTGAGTTGATTAGCTATTGTGTGGATAATTTAATTTATTTACATGACTGACTTTCTTTTCTATTGAGATCATAATTTTTTAATCAAGAACATATTTTTCAGAGTACATGGAAATACCCTATTTTAAATGCAGGGAGAAGGGTGTTTTCTCAGTGAATAAAGAACAGCTTGGGAAGCAGGTCTTCTTGGGGGAGGGAAGGAAAAAGGATTAAGAGAAAGATCAGAATTATTCTTATAGATTCCTCCTCCTTGCTTGCACTATGTGTGTATTCATACTGTGCTTTTTTTCCCCCTTCCATTTTCTGTCTTGATTTCTGTGACTGTTCTGCAAGATCCCTGGACAATGGCATACAGCAAAAACTCCAAAAGGAAATTCTTCTTCAACAAAATGACTAAGGAAGCAACATACAACCTCCCTTCTGAATCCATCGCACCGTTTCAGTGAGTACAAGCCAGAGCTGAAGCTGTGGAAGGATACCTGTGTGTGTTTGTGTGTGCCTGTGTATTTGGAAGGGAGTTCAGGCATGCTGTGCTATGTTCTTGCAGTCATTCGCAGCGCGAGCACAGCTTGGTCACCAGCAGGGTATGCTGCAGAAGCTGGCGCCTTCTTAGACTTTCAGGAACCTGCTGATCTGGATTAGTGGATTTTGCAATTAATTGCTATGAATAACACACTTCTCACAACTTTGTTCCCCTGTCTGCAGCAGAGTGCAAGCTGCTGAACCTCCTGGCACAGAGGGAAATGGAAATTGAGCCCAGCAACTGTAATTTGCTGCATCTGTGTATTTTAAGATGCTTGATTGGAAGTTGGTAATTTAAAAGTAAATCCCAGTTCATTTAGCCCAGGCTCTGGAATGAACTGTAGGTAGCTGGGAGCTGTTTAAAGAGTGAGAGAGAAAAGCAGCAGCTCCTTGGGAAAGGATGGAGTAGCTTGCCACTGGAGTCATTAACACGGTGGCTGCTGAACCTCATCTGTATGTTGAGTACTAGGCTAAGGTCATGTCTTAAGTACAGCAAATCCTGAGTCTGTGTGACACCTCAGGGCTCATGGGTGGAGATGTGCACACCCTGCCGTCAGGTAGTCTCAGGAGATGCCCTTTGCCACCACTACCCAGGACTGTGCCTCTGAGTGAGGGCTTGATATGAAACAGGGGTCCTGATTTTCTCACTTTGAATCTCCTTACCTACCTTACAGCAGTGCTCTTAAGAATCCTTAAACTTTCTGTAACTAGCTAAATGGAAGAACAGGCTTAAAAAGCAGATGCACATGATGCTTTTTCCCCTCCTTGTGTCAGCATGGGGTTAGTTCTGCCTATGCACTCTGAAGTAGGCCAGCATGAAACTGCCTGAATGGCTGAGGAGGTGGAGGGAGCACTTTGGGACTCCAGAAGGGATGTGTTGTGGTTAGTGAGTACTAAAGTGTCTATAATTAGCCATTGACACGTGCTCTTGTCGCTGTGCTAGTACTGCTTTGTTAGAAGAGTAGCACTAAATAAGCTATGAATATTAAGTGTCAGTAATTGTACAAAACTAAAGGCTGCTGTGTCGACAGTAATTAGCAGTTCTGTTTTCATTATGGCTGGGACTATGTTGATGCAGTGAGGGAGGGCTGGGCTTGATGGATGAGAGATGGCATTGTAGGACCGGAACTCTCAGCAGCCAAGTTGAGCTTGGTTATTTCACGAGGGGAAAGAGGGGATGATCCTAGCCACTTTTGTGCAGCGTGAAGTGCTGTTCGTTTGCAAAGCTCCATAGGACAGCTATTACTGATTCTAGTAGGTTTGTGGTGAGTGATTAGATTGCTGCTGCTGGCAGACTTTCTAAATTCTTCATTAAGGCTTTTTCCATTGCCTGCAATGACAGTTTCATCCTCTCAGGAACTTGGGGGAGGTGGGTTTTCCCCTAATGACCTGTCTCCTTCCAGCAAATACTGAACTGAATCTTGAGTGGAACTAGAATTCACAAGTTTGTTTCCATGGAAATCTCTTGGGCTTGGAAGTTGCTGTACCTTAAGGGCTGTAGGGTCTGTAAGGTGAATGAATGCACTGGTCTTTTTTTTTTCTTTTTTTTTTTCTCTCCTTCCTCTACGGCACACCTTAGTATATCTCTGTGTAACTCCCACTGCAAGGGCAGCTGTCTCTGTAGTGCATTTTGTGGCTAGGATGACAACGTTTTCCTTCCCCTCCCCACCAAACTAATCTTGCTCTCCTCTCTGCCCACAGTGTCTGCCATTACAGCCGCCTCTTCTGGGAGTGGGGGGAAGGTGTCAAAGTGCACGACTCTCAGAAAAGGCAAGATCCAGAGAAGCTGTCAAAGGAGGATGTCCTGTCTTTCATCCAAGCACACTACCCCTAACCCTGCTCTCTGGAGGGGTGCAGCAGGGCTGAGCCCAGCTTGGATTCTTCAGGGACTGATAAGACCAGGGAGGCACCACGACTTCTACCCTGGTCTTCTCCAGAGCCGATTTCCTGGAGGTGATTGAACCAGGGGGTGGTATGCAGAAGGCAAAGGACGAGGCTCTACCCTGGCAGTGTATATAAGAGTACAGCCCAGGTAGCGCCTGCTGCTGGAGTACCCATGGTGACTCCCGGAGCCAAGGCCTAACGCCCTTTTGTCCTGACCTACTGCATGCATGAGGCCAAGGGGCTGGCAGCTTTCTTTGCTCCTGTTCAAACATTCAGCGAGGTTTGTGGAGCTCTGTGTTTGCCAGAACTCTCCAGGCTTGTGCTTCCCTGGCCATGTGGGAAGGAGCAGAGATGTCTTGGTGGCAGAGCTGGGCAACAGCACACTGAAGTGGCCCTGCATCGGTTCTGGCAGCTGTCTGTCTCCTTGGCCTTGTCAAAGGCCTACATTACCCAGTGGAGGGTGTAAACTCATTGAGGAATGCTAGCTTTGGGATGCAAGTATGTATTCTTGGTGTCTCCAACACCTCTGCTTATCAAGGCACTTGGTTGGCCACTGGTAGTTCCTATGTGATGGTATCCTGTTGGATAAAGGCCAGCACAGGTGATGAGTAGAGTTCCTGGTACAGAGTTGATATGCTCAGTGCCAGGGCTTTGTCTCAGACTTCTAGAAGCTGCTGTGACAAGGATTTCCCCTCTCCAGGTCAGTGACAGACCCTGCGCTGGCAGCCTGGGGTTAATTTGTGAACGTGTCTATGCCTCATGATAACTTCTGAGACCAAGGTGCTTTGGTTCTTGGTACTCGAAACTATTACCCAAATCTTCTGAGAGGAAAGTGGATGTGGGAGGGAAGACACAGGAAGGTTGGGATGCTGGAGATCTTTGGAGGAAATGATGGGAATGTCTGACTTAAAAAAAACCCAAAAAACACACCAGGGCTTCAGTGAAAAGAGATCTTGCCTTTGACCATGTTGGTTAATCAGAAGAAACCCTGTCCCCTGACTGTGCCCACTGGAAACTTTTTACATGTCAGAGTGGGCTTTAAAACCCTCCATGTTTCATTTGGCCCTGGAACTGCATCTGGGGTGAAGGCACAGAGCTGTGAAACTCTCAGCATGGTATTTGTGTGTCAACAGACCTCTCCATGCGCTTCTGTGCTGGGCTCAAAGTTGTCTTCTGTTGCATGTTTTACCTTCACTTCTGGCTTCCGTGGCACTCTTGCCAGGTCTTCCACATAAATCAGAAGATCACACACACAGTTGACGGCTTTTGGCCAAGCAGCAAAATTGACCCATTTGTTATGTTTTGTTCTTGGCTTGTTTTTAAACACAGACTGGTAGTAGGGAGGAAACTGATTTAGGGGTAGTCTGAACTGTGCCTTAAAGAAAGCTATAGTTCTCCTAGAATCTATAGCTGTTGTTCAGATTCTTGTTTAATTCTCTCCACACCCATATGTATGATTTGAACAAGCTTTATGTAGCAAGACATGGAAATTTGACTTGTAGGTGTATAGGTTCCACCCAAACAAGCCAGAACAAGGATGGCACGTTGTCGAAGTCCCACCTCCGCCCTCTAAGGCCCAGCATCATGCGTAGGTTTTGTGGTCAATCTCAGCATGCAGCTGAATATCATCCTACAAGCAGGCTACGCTCTCTGAGCTTGGAGCACTTTCATGTCTTCACAAGCAAATTGTCTCCATATAACCATGTATTAATTCTCTACAGTTTGGTATAAATGAACTTAACAACTGCAGCTCCTTGCAACAGAGAAAGTTACATGCAGGCTTGATCACTATGGAACACACCCCTGGCTAAAGGAGCAGCACAGAAGTTGGCATGGTCTGTTGGTCGATGGAAACTGGAGGAGGCAAAGCTTGGGAGTGGACGGGAGGTTAGCTTACAAATAGGTCGCCCTGCATATAGTGCAGGGGAGCTATTGTTTCTTCTCAAGCTCTGGCCAAAAGCAAAGTGGGTCAAAGCTGCTCTTTCCATGTTGATGACTATTGGTCCCCAGAGGTCTACAAAAGCAGCTGAGAGACTGCATGCTGTTAATGCATCCTCTTGCTCACCTGCAGACCCCTCTCTGCTCTCAAGCATTGGTAAAACGTATCAAAGAAGGGTGGCCCGCCCTTCCCCAAAGAACAACAGACCTGTCACTGACAGTTTTGTTTTGGTAAAGGCACTTTCATAGGAGATGAGGAGCAATCTCTCCCAATGGGCAGTGAAGAACCTCCAACTGTGTGGTTTCCAGGCCTGTGTGCAGTTGGCTTTTTAAACCAACCAGTAGTTTGAGTTCTGGTGCTTCCTCAGACTACCATAAAGCTATTCCAATGCCAGCAAAGCATGCTGCTCCCTTTGCCAGGCTCCTTTGCTAAGTGTTGTCCTCCACTCAGGGCTTTGGTCTCCTGCAGGCTGGCAGACAGAAGGGTGACTAGGAATACATTAGGGTCTAGAGTATAGGCCTCTGAGGGTACAAAAAAGCCTGGTTGTTAGCCTGCAGGTTAGCTTTTATGAACAGGTATGTTCTGTTTACCTAGTTGCCTCCAGCTCCTCCTGCTTTTAATTTGCTTTTATTTTTAATTTTATTTTTGATGCACTGAACCTCAATTCTGAATCCCCCTTCAAGAAGGCAAGCATGAGCCACCACGCTACTTGATTCTATGTTGCAGGGTAAATAAATACAGAGGGATTATGTATGTGGGGAAGGGGGGGTGAGAAAGGTCTTGCCGAAGGGAATGTTTATGTACATTAATTGCACAATGTATTGTTATTAGGCTGTGTATCATTTTGCGTTGACATCTCTGCTTTCATTGTCTCTATTACCAATACAGCCCCTTTAGTTCACAACAGTGCTTGTTTACTTTGCCTCCCCAAAAATTCTGGCCAGCTGTGTGTATTAGTGTGAAGACAGAGAAAAGCCTTGCACAGCTAAATTTTCAAGGCAGTCCCCTTTTAAAGGCTTTCCTGGCAAGTTAGAGCACACTGAGGGTACCTCATGTATTTCACTGCGTCAGAACGAGATAGTACTACAGGGGACAGCCTCCAGCACTGCTCTGCAGCATGCTAGGCTGCTTTTCCACTCAAAGGAAGCAAATACTCAAGTAGATTTCAGGCCACAACAGACAAATAACACACTGTTGAAACCTCGCTGACCAGGGATGTTAAGTGCCTAACCCAGTCTAGGCTTACTGTAGTGCAATGTGTGCCAGTGGGGAGATGGTAGGATGAGACTAAAGCAGTGGCTGAGAGGCATGCTGCTGAACAGGAAAAAAAGAAAAACAGGAAGTTAAAAGGTCGAATTATTTTATTTAAAGCCCTGCAGAGGCATTTCCATCCCTGGGAGTTGATAGTAAATTCTCTTCTGCAAGTGTTGATTCTCAGAGGCACAAAATGGCTACACCAAGCTCTGATGCACTGGAGAGGTAGGTAGATCTTCTCAAAGCCCAAGCACCCAGATCTCAAGTTGGATGCTACCTGCTTTGTGGAGAGAGAGATGCCTACCTGTTTTTGTGGCAGTAGGATTCCTTTGGTCCTGTAAGTCAGTGTGGAGGAGGAAACATCTTTGTTTAGCTCAGCTCTGGGAACACATGGAGTCTTTAGGTCACAATACTCAAGTTATCCTTTGAATCAAAGAACTTGGTGTCCCTTCAGCTTACGCTTGAGTCACAGGAACCAAGGTGGCATGTATTCTGACTGGGCTGGGCAGAGGGCACTCATCTTCAACCACAGAGGTCCTCTCCAAAAGGGAGAATGCACTGCCTTCCTTCATCACGCTGGACAGTCTTGACTGCATTTTGGGTAAGACAGCACCACCTTGAGCTCAATTTCCAACAGCAAGAGTGCTTTGATGTCTGGTTTGTCTCTTGTCTCCTTCAATTCTCAGAGGAAAAGCTTCCCTACACTGAGGCTTGGAGAGGATAAACAAGAACAGCCATTTGAAATGCCGATCTTCACCCCTGGGGAGGCACAGTGGTGAGAGGAGGAAGAGCTCCTTGCAGGAGAGTCATTTGGTCAGCAGGGAGAATTCTTGAGTGCAATCACATTGTCCAGCAGGAGTAAATAAGAGCAATCAGCAACCCCATGGCCACAGTAAGGGCAGCATTCTTGCGATTTTCCTTACGAAGCACACTTAGTTCTTTCTCTGGGAAACAAAGAAAAGCCTTGTCTGTGAATGTTCTTTGTGTTGCAGCTACATTTCCTTTCAAAACTGTCTTAAAAGCACAATGCTACCTCAGCCACGGGCAACTCTTTTGGGATCAGTATGCAAAGCTGCCAATTAGAAGATGTGCTGAACAGGAAGTAAACTAGCAGGAACACTTTCATTTGCTAACTCTCATCCTGTCAATCTCAGTAGGTACTTGGGAATACTTCAATATTCAGTGGTCTTCAGTTCCTCTTTGCAAATGACCTTGTTCTGGGACTTTACTGAGGACAGAATGGGTCATGGGTCATTAGAATACTTGCTTGTTCCCTAAGTGAATTGAGAAGAGGGAAGGTAGACAGAAATTTCTACTACCTTCTAGACTTGACAGCCTGGTACCTTTCCCTAGTACTTAAATGCAACTGTGGACACCTTTGAGCATTGCAGAATCTGGGGTTTCCTTGTACCCCAGAAGGATGAGTATGGAATAGGTCTGAGCCTAGACACTCGCTCTGTTGGGGCATGCAGCCTTTTAGAGACAGGTCACTTTCCCTGGCCCTAGTTTACAAAATAAACAAGAAAAAACAGGTGCAGAGAGGAAGAAAGTAGCTACCAAAAGTATGATGTCCTACTGATCTCCATTTCTGTTCTATTCCCTTTACCAAAGATGAGAACCTCATTCTCACTAGTTTTGTTCCACAACACCTTCCTGGATGGTACAGGCAAGAAGTGAGGCCTACAGCACTACACACTGCATGGCCAGACCACAATAATTATTCTGCAGGGCAAGGCTGGGCACAGGCTGCCTCCAGAGCCAGACTGCTCTTGCTTTTGAGTTCAGCTGTAGTGACTGCATGGGTTACTTGCCTCTATGGTTTGCACTAGCAGCCTCCAGTGGGAATGCCCTGGTGCTGGTATCAAGACACTTTTAGCCGGTCTTCTTCCATTCGTCATGTAATACAAGCACTGTCATGCAAACACTGAGCAAACTGCTTGAATCTGCAAAGCTACAGAGAAGGTGGCAGGGACAGGAGGTCACATAACCCCAAGCACAGCAGTGCCAGCTTAAACTGATGGAGCAACACCATTGTCAGCAACTGCAGTTCACTGCCTCAAGTGCGTCAGCTGCACTAAGCACAGATTTAATCAGAGGCCACAGCAGTGATCTAAAAAGACTACGCACATGCACTGTCTGTTCCATTCCAGGAGGAGCAGCCACCACCATTAGGTGAGGCTGTTGCAACTATCTGAGCAGCCTGTCAGATGGCTCTGTTGATGCTAGTAGTGATGGCTGACTGCTGGTAAAAGGGTGGCAGCAATGTGCCATCTCTAGGGGTAGACCCTTAGGGAACAGCTCTGAATCTGTTTAAAGTAATTGTTAGTCTTCTGGAAACAGTCTTTTAACACGAGTTAAAATTACAAATTTGCTGGCTGTACCCCAGCTTTCAGCTCTCCAGGCCTAAAAGAACACTTGTGCTTCTTCCTTTGTGTGAGCTCTGGAGCTCGAACTGCTGCAGAGTACTGTCAAGCAGTTAACCATAGTGATCAACACCAGGAGCCTGAAGACATGCAAATCAGCATCCCTAGTGGAACGCAAGTGCTGTCAAACGTGGTAGCTCGCAGGGACTCTCATTTTAACTGCCTACAGCAGGACTTGCAGCAAGTAAAGACCCTGGCTCTCTAGAATTGCAGGTAGCACAGTGTGAATCCCTATGCTCATGTGCTGAACAGCCCCAGAAACTGATGCAGTGAGAACCTTCCCTAAGGAGGGTGTACTTTGCTACACTCCAGATAGCACTTGCCAGCTTGCTTAGCAAGCCTCTATTAGAAAAGAAGAAAAAAAAAAAAGGAGGGGGAGGATGTTAAAAGCCGCTCAAGTCAATCTGTTGGCTAAGACTATCCAAAGACTGATAATTTTGGGTATGTGAAAGGGACATCTTTCCTCCCTCATTAGCTGATGGTTATTTTTTTCCCTATGATAGCACAGCTCAAGCAGGAGGATTCAGACTCCTACTATGCTGACTAGATTTCCCTCAGTCTAGCTCCCTTTGGTTGAACCTAAATTCAAAGGCAGGAGTCAGAGGTGGCAGAGGCTTGAAGACAAAGCTAAGCCGCAGCACTGATCCCATCCAGCCCAGAGGGACCGTTTTTAATGAAGCTCTTACCATAGTTGTCAGCTTTGGTCATTAGTAAGTTTCTCTCTCTCTCCAGTGACTTTCTGTAATGAGAAGAGGAGTTCATTACCTGTGAGGCACAACACAGCCTATTTCTTTGCTTATATGACGGAAAAGAGACTGTCCCACTGCCAGGGATATCTGTTCATAGAATGAACCCCTTACCCTTTGCTGTGAAGAGGTGACAGTTTAGAAACTCCCAGCTGTGCAAGAGAGGAGATACAGCAGTTTTAGATTATTTTTCCCTTCCCCCAAACCGCTTCGTATCTCTCCTTTCAGGGCAACATTAGTGTATGCCAGCAGGCTAGAATGGGGTCTGTGTGTCACAGAGCCCCCTACTTTGTTCCCCCAGGTGGGGTAGGAAATTCTGCTACAGCTACAGGATGGGACGGGGTCCCTACGTGTTCTCTGGAGGACCAGTTAAACAACCTGTTATTAGACTGAAGACTCAGGATAGTAACAAGAGTTAGTCAGGCCAACTCAGGCCTTGTCTTAAGCGGCACAGAATGATTAATTAATACACAGTTTAAAATATAAACACAAAACAAACTGCCTGAAAGCAGCAGTGTTTCCATTATACCAGTGAGGATGTGGTCACTCCTTTCAGACTGTGCACGTATAAACAAACATGCACTAACAAATTATCTCGTGGTTCAGAATAGACAGTGAAGACAGTAACAGTTTGTTGTTCCCCTTGGGGCAGAGCGGGAACCTGTACGAGGAAAGAGATCCAAATCTATGTGTACAGCTAGTTAAGTAAGGGAGGGCAAGAAAGCAAGCTATGTCAGGAGAGGAAAGAGCTCTTAAAGGCAACTGGGGAAAGGCAATGTGGAGTGCAGCCAGGAGGAAGTGAGAAGACAGATTTACCAGGACGACTGAGCTGCTACTTCGAAACTTGCCTTGTGAAGAGAGTCAAGGGAAGAGGCTTTAAGAATGAGACATGAAGAAACCATGACAACTGAACTTTAGAATGGGAAAAGCAAAGCTCTCCTTTGTGTACTACTCAGTGAATCAATAATTTTGATCGTGGTACCTTCCTCCAGGGTTTTTCAAATGGTCTGGATTAGGGCAACAATTTCTGTTTCCATCTTCATACAAGCTGTAAAATTCAGAAAAGGACCCAGGAATCCAAATTCCTAATTCTCTGCACTAGGCCCTATATTTCAGAGAGAAATCATACAGATATATTCCATCTTGTCAAGTTACCACAGCTATAGGTTTGGTTGTTGGCCACGTAAGTACCAGATAAAGAATACAGACAGTAAACGTGAGAATTTAGGCCTAGGAAAGGACTGTTGAGATGAGGAGGTAGACAGATGAGGGACAGAAGGAGACAGGACTCTGTCCAAATATGGATGGGGATATAGAACCCTGGGGAAGGGGGAGAGAGGGGGAGTGGAAAAGAGGAACAAAGAAGTTAAGCTGAAGCTGGTAAGTATCAGGGTGTGATGTCACCACTGCTAGGATAATTTCTAACTGGGTTCTGTAGGACAGTACTGTAGAGCAGACAGGAGAACCAACAGGACCGCTCCCTGGACCTACGATGCAGCTTCCCAGCCTTTTTTGCTAGAAGCAGGTAGTAGGATACTAGTGACTGGAAGAATGTCTTCAAGCAGGGAGATCTAGGATCGCTTGCTTCACGCTCTAGAGAAATAGCAGGTTCTGTCTGTGTCTGCTACAGAATCCAAAGTCTTTGCTAGAGTCCCAGCTCTAGAAGCCTACGGTTGCCTCTTTACATCAGTGGCAGATTTCAGGGGAATTGTCCCTCTTCCCTTTCCCAAGGAAAGCCAGCGTGTCACTGCATCCTACATCAAGACACATTTGCAATATAGGCACAGAGTAATTTCCCTCAGCCCCTTTTGCAATTGCATCCCAGTCTGGTTTGACTCTCAGCAATAGTTACTGCGCATTTCCCCTGACCGAACTCCGGCAGCTTCAGCGAGGCTTGACTAGCAGCATGTGGTGAATCTTTGCCAGACTCACAGAGCTGTTTCCTAGCAGGCCAGGAGCCTGCTCTGCAAATGAACTGGCAAGTTTTGGGCACTGCCTGGCTGGTTATGGTGCAGGCTGGAGCGAGGCTGGTGGTAAGATAAAGCTCTCTCCATATGTCACTGAACTTCTCACCCTGGCAAGTTCCGCAAGGCCCAAGCTGCAGGAAGAGAGTCTTGTCAGGGGGAACTATACATTCCCATCCCTCCAAGAGCCCTTGCTCAGTGCTACAGCAGAATGACAGCTAGGTGAAGTGTACAGTGACAGCTGTGAAAGGAGGTGGTCATCAATACCTTCCTTCAGAGCTGAGCTTCTCCCTGCGCAGTTTAAGATCAACCTCCTCCATGCTCTGTCTGCAACGTGCCAGCTTCTCCTCCAGTCCATCAATCTGCAAAACACCACGCCAGTCACTGTCATTTCCTCTTCCAGCTAACATGGATCCATCCCCACTCAGATGGGAGGGTGGCAGCTCAGCTACTCCACCTCCTTCCTCCCTAAGTCAAGGGAGGAACAGCCCCAACTCTGTATAGAGATCACACCGCAGAGTGCCCATCACCCCCGAGATCAGCCTGTATTATATCCCAGGCAACTGTGACATTGTAATCCCAGACACAGCCAAGTCAGCTCTAACACTCCCACCTTTGTGGCTGGCCAGCACCTTTTTGCGAAGATCCTGTTCCAGCCTGTCTAGTTTCTGTGCATGTGGTTCCACAAGCAAAGACGTGATCTAAGGCATCTTTATGCAATTAAAGAGGATAAAATGAGAAAGACTGGCCTTAGTCAAAGCCTGAAGGAAAAGGTCTTGATTTAGTGCTGTGAACAGATGCAGAATTTCATAGAACCTGACTACAAAGCACCCTCAGCTGCCTGGTTGGGTGAAGAGGGGACAAAGGGGAAACACTGATACCTATACCGTGTCTCTTTCACCCAACTATATCTACAACAGCAACAGCAGTCTGCACAGAAGAGCATTCACCACTGCCTCCATAGCTTCGGCCTGCACCAAGTTTTGGCAGCAACATGTTCCCATGGAGAAAAACACTGGTCATCTCCCTGTGTCTCCTCATCAGGTTTCCTAACAGCCACCCTCCTCCTGCCCAGCCTTCTTGTGGAGGGGAGTAACTGTGGGTAAGTACAAGAGGGTTGATCTACTTGTGTGCAGATGGATTGGCCAGGAGGGGATCCTACCATGGACAAGAGTTCTCTTGGGAATCATTTCTCTTTTCAGCCTAGCAACCAGAGCGTAGACATCTTTAGGAAAACTTTGTATTTCAGGCTTGCTTCCAGCAGGGAAACAGTGGAACTAATCAGATAATATGAACACAATGCCTGAGCCTGAAAGAAAACAGCCTTGGTGCCCTGAGGTGTCAATGACCTCTCTTTTTAGCTACTTAGTGCAACATTCTTGCTGTGTCTGTTTCCCCAAGCAAGGCCAAGGCCAGACAGATGGCTGACAGCACGGCCTCTTGGTGGTGGGATCCTTCACACACTAGAAACTAAGAGGCAGCACAGTCCCCAGTGAAGTACTGAGGTGGAATGAGACACCAGCTGCCTGGACATCAGCTTCAGAGGTGGCCCAGAGCACAAACACTCGCATAAACACTGATACGGGAAACAAAATCAAAGGTAGTGATCCCTAATTGTTGCTGCTTTGAGGATCAGCTCCATCCTAAGCTCATTAGCAACCTCACACCTTCTGCACTGGAAAGGCAGGCAAGCATTATAAATAGGCATGATAGGAGAAAAGGCTTGATGTAAAGGGGAGAACAAAGCAGACTACGACAAGGAGTTTAGCCAGTCAGCTAAACTGTGCCAGGAGCACAGCAGAGCTGGGGAGGGGGCCACATATAACAAGGCTAAAATAAATCTTTGCATCTTACCAGACAGCAATTTCTAAGTCCCTTGTTACTAGGCAGCCCTGCCATGGCTGTTGAGACACCAAGGTTCCCAGAGGAACCTGAACAGCTTTCCCTGAGGCCAAGGGGAGCACCAAGGCACATCACCTGATCTCAAAGCACAGGGAATGGTGCTTCTGTGTCTGACAATGCTTGGGTTTGCCTAGATGGGGACACAGATATTTTTGAAGCATGTTAGCTGAAAATGCATTTGGTTAGGGCAAAGATAATTGTCCTCCCCCATATACAGCTGTGGCAGTTAAGAATCTTAACTCCAGCTGCTCATTGCTATCTGTCATCCACTACAGCTCAGACAGCGAGATGCACTGCCTCAGTCTGCTTCAGGGCCAAGCAGGGGCTCCCCCCAAGTTAGCTCTGACCAGCAAATTAATTTAATGGCAGGGTACAGTAGAGTGGAGGTGGAGTATCCATCCAGTCCAATTTAAGAATGACCATCTCCTTTACCAGTTCCTACCATTTTCAAATGACTGTCTCTCTGCTCCCTTATCTGTTGAAAACCCTCACATACGCACGCAGCAAGAGGTACTTCATCATGTGTTACCTGGCTCCTCCTTAGCCAGTAAATTTATTGCAGTGCACCATGCCTTCTCTGGAACCAGGTTTGAAAATCATGTTAAATAATACAATTTAATGAGAGCTTTGGTTAGTCAGCTGCCAACCCCACCACTGAATTTTCCATGTCATTGCACTTCCTATCCTCTCCTCCAGAACTGCTCCTCCTGCTCAGTTTGCAGTTCCTCTCACTCGTACATTCTCTGCCCATACTTCCGTCGTTTTATGAGATATAACAAGAGGCATTCCACCCAACTCTGCCAATGCTTTCACTTTCTGCTGACTAAAATTCTCCAGATTCCACATAATACTTTAAAAGTTTCAACTGGTTTTACTGCTCTTACATCAAAACCAAAGTTTGGGTCCCCTGCTGGAGAGCAATAATTTGCTAATAAACCACATGGCCTAGAACTGCACCATCAGCTTTGCTGAGCTGGGAGCACAAGGGACAGAAAATCATGAAAAAAAAGCAAGGAAGGAAGAACAGATTGCTGAATGAACAAAATTTTTTCCTCCAGAATCTCACTATTTCTTTTCTTCAGGCTAGTCTGGGGCATTAGGGTTTGTAAGGAAGGACGAGAGTCAGGATTCCTGGATGTTATCCATTCACTGTGCCTCAGTTTCCCTACCTATAAATTAGGACAATACTATCTGCCTCCTGGGGGTTGCTCATTTACACAAGAAACCTCAGACACTGACCCGAACTATGGCAGAGCACTACCTTGATATGTCAGTGCCGTTACCTCACTTGAGATTTGGGATCTGTTCCTGTAAGCTAGGAGTCCCTCAGCAGCTCAGCCATCCAAGTAACTCTTCACTGTAGGGCAAAGGAAAGACAGAAATAGAGAATAAGCACAGGGAGAAATCAGAGTAATGCCTGGGAATTACTGATTACTCTCTGTGCTGCTAAGGAAACTCCCAGGGGGGGTCACAGCCTGTAGAGCTGTAGCACAAGAAAACCTGTAGAGCTCTGACATAATTCCCTGTAGCAGCTCTCCAAGACAGCAATCCTAGAAGCAGGTATACACCTGAGCTTGTTGTGGATGGAAAGCTTTCCCTCCTACTAACATGCGAGAAGGTTACTTGGGGTATGTACCTCGGCTTACTAGAAGCCCGCACAAAAACAAAGAGCCAAGCTCACTCAGCTGAACCATCACTGCACTTCACACTGGCCTATCGTTTTAGTGGCAATCTCAGCACAGTGGCTTATAAATTGCAAAGATGAACCCTTGCTCCTTCTGGCTCTCCTTTCCATGAAGAGGGTCCTCTGGGACAGAGCTGAAGCACAGCATGCAGAAAGCTCACGTGACAACTCCTCAAGTTCACATGACCTGTATCAGGGACACATGACTCCACTCACAGCAACATCTTTAAGAAGTGTCAGTTAAGAGGGGCAAGCAAAACAGGTAGGTCTCATCCAGGCAGTGGCTCGGGGCACACAGAGCTGCCCTTTTGCTCCTCAAGAGCCACTCCATAAAGTCAAGTCCCAGCAGCTTTGGATACACACAGGGATCTAAGACCAGATGCCTCCCTTGCTCCACAAGGTATGACAAGGCACTCAGCCATTTTTGTTGAATTCTGGCAACACTCGCTTGCAATCTGGAGACCTTTTTAAACCAGAGAGACCTGGAGCGGATTTCAATCCAAACTGACTTACATGCTTATTACAAATCTCATTTGTTGGGACCATCTTGGGCAGGGAGCCCAAAACAGCTCACACAAAGGCAGAGACAAAGACAGAAGAGAAAAAGCAGCAGCTTTGCTTACAGAGTTGAGCTGGACCCCTTTTAATACATTTTGTAATGAATTAATAAAAGCTTTCTTTCCAGCAGAAAGGCTAAAAGCGCTTTTCAAGAACTGGCATCCACCCTCCGCTTTTATGAATTCCCTAATTAAGATACTGGCAAAGAGCCATATCACACATACGTTGACATCCAACAGCATTAGGTAATGAGGTTTTCATCTTCTGACCCTCATAAAACAGATCAAAGCCAACTGAAGAGATGGGGGCAAAGAAAAAAACCCTTCCCCAAGCAGTCTTCTCATGCCTTGTCACCTGCCAGCACACTTGAGCCATTCTTTTCACAGAAGAATTAGTGGTTCCTGCATCCACAAATTTGGCTGGATTATTAAAATCAGTCCAGCAGAGATGAATTTTGTTTAAATTCAAATGCTAACTTGCTGTTCACGGACACAATTCCATTTTCACCATGCTCTTGGAATCATTTCACATGCTGGCAAATAATTTCACAGATGCTGTGCCCACAGCATGCTTGGAAATATTTACCAGGCAAGCTACTATACAATAAAGGACAATCCACCAGCAAAGTCTAAGATAAATCTTGCAGATCAGCTCCCTGTGCTGGTGAAAGAGAAAGGGCTGGCTCCTACCTGTATCTCCTCCTTCAGCCTTGCAGAGACTATCCCGTTAGTCAGTCCACCCTGCCTCAGCTCAGACCAGCAGCTTTGCAAGATAGCACACAGATGTGACCACACGGCACAACCCACACCTTTTTGAAAAATCCTGTAAGAACAGCTTTACTGAGTAAAGACTACATTGGCCTTTTCCCTATTCTTTATGCTCTTGCATTGACACTGATCAGCCACTGCCTTGTCAGAAGCAGCAATACATGTGAAAATACTTTCTCCAAACACACACTCGACATTTTGCAGCTCAGATACTGTGTGAGTGCAGGGTGTTCTCTCTGCATTTAATAGCCCCACTTTTTTGCTTCCATGAATTTTTTCAGTTATTGTCTGAACCACAGGTATATTTTTAAGGGCTACAATATCCTCTGGCAAGGAGTTTAACAGCACAGCCACAGGTTACAGGAAGAACCAACCCCTCCTGTTCTGAGCTTGCCGGCTGCTAGTTTCATTTGATAGCCCTAATTTTGTATTGACAGTGAATGTTCATTCTTTGTTTATAGTTCCAAATAGCATGTGGATGATACAGACGTGTATCAGGTCCCCTTGCAGTCATGTTTTCAAACTTAAAAGGACCTGCTATGCTTAGTTGTTTCTTGCATGTAAGTTTTCCACACCTTTGATCATCCTTGTCCCTCTCTCAAGCTCATTCCATTTTCACTATTTTGCTACAAAACAGACCAGTCTTCCCAGTTTCATTTTTCTGACAAGTTTCCTTAAAAAATTTCTGTGTAGCTCAGCACTGTCAATAGGACTGCCCGTTGAAAGACTACAGAGCTATATAAAAGAAGTGGCATGAGTTTAAACCACCACAACATTATGGAGGCACATTTATATCAGTTTAAACCAGGTCATATCAATTACACCTGCAATTTGTAAATGCAAACTTATCTGATAAGTGTCTATATAGAAAATTGCATTCATTTAGCACCATGACTTCAGTTTAACAAGCATGACTCTGCCTAGAGTAGGCCTTTCAAAGCTAGCCATGCATCATGTCATATTAAGACTCATTTGGAAAGTTTTCTTTACAATCATAACAGCTCAGAAGGTAATACCAAACTGAATAAAAATTTAAATTATAAAATCAATATCTTGGCTGTCACACCTTCTGACACCTGCAACGCAATCCTCTCTTCCTCTGGCTTAAAGGGATTTTGTTTTCTTCCTCCTTAACATCTATTCAGTACCTTTCTCAACACTGCAAGGGGGACAGATTTTATCTTTTAGTAGTATCTTTGCACTGAGGTTAAGTTTTCACCTGTAACACCCCGAAGAAGTGTAGTTCTACAATCCCTTGAAAAGAAGTGTGTTTTATCATGACAATGTCTAAAAAAAAAAAAAATAAATCTAAAGCTACCACAATTCCCCAAATTTTCTGTGCTGCAATGCAAGAATTTTCTGTGGCAACTAAAATCAGTCCCTTTCCATTCTGTGATCAGCAGGTCCCTGACAGGCTCACCCTTTTTAACACCTCTCTTTTTGTAAGGCAGACCCTCCCATCTCAACTCTCCTTGTCCGTCACATCTCAAATAACCACCACAAAAAATCCATTATTTCAATTCTCCCTGCTAGGCTCACTGAATAGAAGCTTGGACAGTCAGCACGCTCCCCTCTGGACTCCCTCTGGTGGTTATAATTTGGGTTAGAGTGCCCAGAAATGTCCGTTTCTCTAACAGAAGCCTAACTAGATGAAATAGACCAGAGAACTACTATAAAAACTCCCATTCATATGACAAGTAGGACAGTCACCTTCACATTAGTGGCTGATGAAGCATATATGACAAGCCCCAAGCCCTTTCCCTAGCCTTTACTACCCTGGCTATCTTGGTCTGTCGTGCATGTGCTCGTCTGAAAAACTTCAGGATAGAGAGGCGACCAGTGAGATTCACTGGATCAGTTCTGCTCCCTTTCAGCCATTTGTCAGAAAGGTTCAGGCTGTTGCTTTTCCCAAAGTATCCACAACCCACAGACGTGAACTATGGGCTCTCCTCCAAGACAGTCTGGATAGCACTGTTCCATGCAGGAGCCAGAATGAGGTATGCTTCAGAGAGTCCTTAACTAACATGCCTCAGTTTGTTAATACAAATACAAAGCTTAAACAAAGTTTACCAGCTGCCCTCCGGCCACTCAGGAGACTGCGAAACACCCAAGCAAAACAGAAAAGAAGGCAGATTTAGAAGGAAGACATGCTCTTAAAAACCAGTCTTTTCCCCCTCTCCTTGCTGTGATTTATAGGCATGTCATGTGCTGGTTTATCACTGGGCTCCTCAAAAGCGGCAGCCTGTGCCCAGCACGCTGCTGACTTCCACCGCCGCACACACAGGTCAGGCTACGCAAGGTTTGCTAGCCAGGGGCCAGAGCTTGCCGCAGCACCCTCCAGGGTCATTTAGGTTGGAAAAGATCTTTGCGATCATCAAGTCCAACTACGAACCTAACACTACTAAGCCCATGTCCAAGTTAAAACATGTCTCTAAGAACCACAACTAAGTGTCTTTTAAACACCTCCAGGGATGGTGAGTGGCGCTCCCTGAGCAGCCTGTTCCAATGCTTGACCACACTTCCAGTGAAGATGTTTTCCCTAATATCCAATTTAAAGCTCCATTGGCGCACACACTCACTGCCTCTCCCCACCCTGCCTCAGAGGCTCGGCAGGAGCAGGGGCACCACACACCATCACTCCGTCAAAGGCCCGGGCGGAGGACGGGCACGGCGCCTCCTGCTGGCGGGCAGGGCCGGCACCGGCAGCCCCGCCTCAGCCTCCCCTGCTGCCATCGCACACCAAGATGGCG
>JAVJGI010000035.1:13615437-13673716 GCA_035590275.1 Ibycter americanus
CGCCATCTTGGGGAGGGCGCCGCGCCGCGGGGAGGCCGCCATCTTGGGGAGGGCGCTGCTGCCCGGCCTTCTGCGGCGGGGCTGCACCGGGTGGCGGCGGCCCTGGCCCTGAGAGCCGGTTTTGGCGGGGTTTGAAGACAGACGAGGGCGTGCGGCAGTCAGAGCAGCACCTGCTGCTTTGTGCCCGTGCTGCCTGCAGCCAGCTCTGCCCACTCCAGCGGGGATGGTTGTGGAAGGACCAGCGGGCCGGGAAGCTCTCGGACCTGCCTCATCCTGCCTCTCCACCCCTCAGAGACCCGTGCTCCCAAGGAGGGGTATTGGCAGGGGTGTCCAGCGTGCTGCCTGGCAGGGCATGCCCTCTTAGCCTGTTAGAGGCCAAATCCAGACCGATCAGTTGGTTTTCCCCCGAGGGGAGCCAGCTCCATCCTGCTTAGAGCTGCTGTGCTGCTCAGGCCCCTCCAGCCCAGCTCTTGTATTGCTGGGGGTCAGGGCTCACCTAGGGAGAAGGCAATCTCTCAGAAAAGCAAGGCACCAACAGGACCGCTGTGTTGCTGTGTGTAATGATCACTGAGAACTTCAGGTTGTCCTTGGGGCTTCCATCCCAAACACTAGCTTTATGCTAAAGCAGCTGCACGAAAAGCCAGTTGGTTGATCTGCTAGGAGACAGCACTTTGTGCACACTAGCCTGTTCATTGCAAGATGCTAATCACAATGTCTCATATGCATGGCGGTTTTTTTCCTGACCCAAGAAAGCTTTTTATGAAACACTGCTATCTTGTATTAAAAACAAAAAACACCACTGAAGCGCATCTGTCTTCAGGGTAGGACATGACCGCTAGATGACAGAGAACAGCAGAGCTATTTGCTGACCAAAAAAAAATGGAAGGCTGGGCAGCAGTAACATTTATTAGACACACAAACTGAATTTTCATTTTGACTAAACCCCCTCTGCTGACTGAAATTTTGCTAGGACGGCAGGAGTGCAGATGCCTGTCACAGAAGCAGGGATAATGCTAATACCTAATTAGTGTGTTTCACTTTTCTTTAAAAAAAACCCTACGTTTTTACTGCAGGAGGTGGCATGTGTTGGTAACAGCATCAGTCTCATTTTCTCTCTGGAGAAAATGAGGGATGACTGTACTTTTCTCTGCTTCCCAATCTGGTACTTGACTCTATGTTACAGAACCTACAGTGCTGAACCCAAAAGAGCCAGAACTCCCACCTCCAAGGTGAGACACAGATAACTGCTTTCCAAGCAGAAGCATCTCAGTCAGAAGGCAGTAAAGAAGCTGAGTAGGACCCAACCAGCAGCCCTGGGGAAGCACAGCACCAGGGGGAGGGAGAAAATGAAGAAGCAGGAGAATGTTATTTTTCCCATTAGACAAAAGACTTGCTTAGTGAGTGTAAATGCAATCTTAAAATGCATAGAGGTTTGGAGAAAACCCATCTGTTACGGTTTGCAATGGGGTGAAATAGCCATCAGTTCAGCAGAAAGCATTTTCTCCTTTACAAAGGTGAGTATTGATTCAGGGGAGGACTGTCAATTCTCACATATGCACTTCTCCACAGAGAGACATATATATACCAATTTGTGGTCAGACGAGTGTGACCTTTGTTGTCACATCTTTCGGGAAGACAGAAAAAGGGAACTGGTTCCTCCCCCACCAGCAAGCTATCATTGCAAGCAGCAGTTTTCAATTCATGTGTTACTCCTCCTGGCCCTCCTGAATCCATCAAGCTGATAACCTCATTGTGCCTGGTCTTGGGTCTCCTGGTTCTGCCCTCAGCTGGCCCCCTCTTTTCAGCCTTTCCTGTGTTACATCTTCATTTCCTTTGTAACGTCATTCAGGTCATCTATGTGCTGATGCAAGAAAGAAAAACTGTTCCTTTTCCCTGAAGAGCAAATCTGGAAGTTTTTCACATGCAATGACAACAGCTTCTGTATTTTAGAATATCCACAGACATGAGTATGAATTTGAACTACTCTGTATCAACTGGCTGCTGACTGGCCAAAAGCATATTTAAGCCAGAAATCAGAAGTTTCTAGCTGTGAGAATAATCAAATTATGGGACACACCTCCTGCCAAGAATGAAATAGTTTTTAGTAAGCTCTTGAATGGGATGGTCTAAAATGATGACTGTAAGAGGAAGGCGCATGATGTGATGATGTATGGGTAAACACCAAATAACATACATATCTAGCAATGAGACTGGATAAGGCCCTTGTGAGACCCTGCTCAAGGTCTCTGATTAGGCTGTCCCTACTGTGTTGGGGGTCACATCCCTGCAGCCAAAATGAGTGATGAAGTGATGTTAGAAACTAAAAACTACAAAAGGGTCAGTCTGAAAGGAACATTCAGAAGTGACTCTATCTACATGCCCAGAGGCAGGGTCAGATAGACTGAGGCCACCCAAGCAGGTAGTTGCCTTACCTACCCTTAAGACACGTTACACTGCTTATTGACTGATAGCTGGGAAGGTTTCCTTCCTCTATAACCTAATTGAGCTTGTTGCATCTTGACCTATTCTCAGGAGACATGGGGAACAATTAATTGACATCTTTCTTATAGTAACCTTTTATATTTGAGGTTCATTATCATACTACCTCTTCTGTTTTCTCCCTTCTGGACTCAATCCTCTTGTTCAACCCTTTGCGTTTTGCACCTCTTAGACTGTTTGTTACCTTCCTCCAGTCCAAACCTAGATTAAGCCTTTCTTACTGAGCCTCTCTAACCTGGGGGTATTGGAAAAGCAAAACATTGCTTACTTTGTCTGATAGGCAGTATTCCCTAGCAATACAGCCAAGAATGAAATTTATCTCTTTATGCAATACCTTCACAATGGTGATTCATATTAGGTTCATGGTCCTGTAACTCCTCAATCCGTTTCGTCAGTGCTGTGGTCTAGCCAGCAGTTCCCTGTTTTTTTGCTTGTGCATTTAATTTCCCCCCCACTTCTCAGTGCAGTATTTTGCACTGGTTTTATTGAATTTTAGCTGGCTGACTGTGAGCTATTTTTCCAGTTTGCCAAGATAATTCTTTTCCTATCGTGCCTTCAGTCTTGCAAGCTCTTCCAGACTTGGGGCTGGCTATGTATTTTATAAACATAATTTATTTCATCGTTTAAGTCATTGAGGAAACTAGGTGACAGATCTGGCCAGGCACCCCTGGGACTGATCTCTGTGAGTCCTCCTGGTCTGACAGCAAACTACTGATAACTAGTTTCAGAGCGCATACCCGTGACAAATATCATACAAGATCATTTCAAAAAGCCTTACCATGCATCAGGATAGCCTGCATTGGTGGACCTGCTCTCTCCACCATTCCAATTACTGTGACAAAGAAAGTTAACTGCTTTGACATGATTTGTTCTTGGCTTTCTCTCTGCCAGCTTTTTCTTATCACCTGATTATCTTTAAGTGATAACAAACTGATTATTTAATAATTTGTTCCACATCCATTGAGGAGATGGAAAGGTGATGACTGAGGAATCAACGTTTTCAAGAAGGTTTAGGGACACTTGCTGATTTTTATCAGAGCAGTGCTGACTTTGAGGGTAATTTAATAGAACACACATTAAGTCTTCACTAGTAATTAAGTCTTTACTAGTAAATTAAACAACATCAGCAAATGATGCCAGAATACAAACTCAATCATCAGAATTAAGTGTTAGCACACCCCTGGCATGGTTTGGCTTGGTCCCACTAGGACTGTCCCAGACAATTTCCAGGCATGATTTGGCAGTGATCATAGGCAGAGGACCATTCCCAATAGGCGTTTGCATGAGGTCACTCTGTTTCAGAGGTGAAGAGAGTTTAATAATATGGATGTGAGCCATATGCTGCTAGTTTGCAGGATGTGTCTAGGAGAATGTTCCTAGGCACTCCTGATTTACTACCTTCCTACCTCTTTTTACCTTCTCCATCTGCAAGATTCACTGTGCTTTGTAAGCACAAATGAATCAGTCCTCTGACAAGTCCGAGAGGAAGCTGAGGCCAGACATCTCACTTTATAGATGTGAAGAGTGAGGCAGTATCTGACCCAGTCTCTGCAGCAAGTAAGTAGCTGGGCTAGCACTGAATCCAGGGGCCTGAAGTCTTATCCTTGGCTATACCATGGAGAGCAGTCCTTTGTCCCCCAAAATGTCCTTCCCCAGCTTGTCAGGCAATGCTTTATGAACAACAAGACAGGAGGGGACTTTCCAGGGACCTTCTGAGAATGGGTTTCCCCAACATAGTGGGTGTCCAGCCATCAAGAGTGGTTCCAAAGAATGTTTATCAATGTGGTGATAGGAGCTTTATCTATATAAATATAAATATATATATATATATAAAATATATATGCCTAGTGCCGTGTCTCCTCTCCCCTCCCAGTCCTGCTGTACTAAATGCAGCTGGTCACTGGGACCACAGAGGAAGGAAGTCACTGCTCCATGTTAAGGGACAAGCCTGTCAGCAGGGGAAAACCTGTGAAGAGATGGAGGGAAGCATCTCGCTGCTGAGGGCAACCAAGGGTGGGCGATCCCCAGGACAGTATGACTCCCAGCACAAAGGAATAAACAGGAAATGTCAGCAGGAGCAGAGGTTGTGTGTTGACCTGGAGGAAGAAAAAACTGAGTGCAAGGGAGGCAGACAACAAGCTGAGAGGTTCTGTGAGCTAAAACTGAGCTATGGAGCTTTGGTTTTCCCCCACTTCCCTCCTATGGGACCAACACATAAATACCCTCCTTTCTCCCCAAGCCCTATAAGCAGGGATGAAATTGCATCTTTGTGATGATGACAAATTCCAGTGCAGGCATGTTTTCCCCTATCAGGGACAACTGCAGAATTAAATGCTGCCAGGGAACAGAAGAGCAACAGAAAACACTGTAAGATTTCTGTAGGCTGAAAGATGCTCCTGTAGGGTGGGGTGTTTTTTTCCTCTGGGAAGAGAAATATAGAGAAGCCAATGGACTGCATCTTCAGTTTGTGTGCATCGTGTTCTCTGCTCACACCTTGACAAGCTCCACACAGATCCTAGGAACAGCTTGAGATGATAGAATTAATTAAATGAAATTAATCAAAACACCCTACCCAGAGACAAAGTTGGCATCACTAAAATGCGGAGTTGGGCCAAGAAGGGATTCTGTAACCAGGGATGATGCCTGCCCTCATCAATAGATTCTGTTTGGATCAAATCCCACATCCTACATGCCTTGGTCAAACATGAGGGGCTCTGAGGAGCTGCATGCCTCATGCAAGATCATGGCTGTCCACACAGTGCAGTAATTGCAGTGGGAACAGATGGGAGTCCTGCTTTTCACAAAGCCAGGCACAGCATGTAATCATAGATCTTGCTTTGAAGCTGAAGGAAGCTGAACTAGAGATCATGCTGTGTTAGTGTGGAGCATGCGGGAGAACCTGAGCAATGGCTTTTAGAGATGTGATCTAAGAGGGATCCATGGGTCCAGTGGGTGCATCCCACTCTGCAAACCTGGGAACAGGGGTATGGATTTGCCCAAATGAATTACTGAAAATTGAGATTCCCCTCTGCTTTAGACCCTGCCCATTGTCCCAGGACATGTCAGCCCTAGTTTTCTTATGCCAGGTGCTAGTTTGAAGGCATTTTTTGGGGCCTGTCCCAGCCATTTATGTTCTTTGTTGTATGAAAGCATTGTCGTTCTCCCAAAAACACACTGCATTACCTCCTGGATCTAAGCAGATGTATGGGCATAGTTCCTATCTATTGAGCAAGGATATCTGAAGAAATACCAAGGAGAAATATCTGATTGAGTGTGGAGTGCTCAGATATATTGTGGGGATGGGTCCCTTATAAATATCTGAGAACAGAGAGAGAGATACCCAAGGAGCTTTATGAAGTGCTGTGTTATTGGGGCCACAACCCCATGGCCGAGTTTATTCTGCAGCCAGCAGAGATGCATCGATCACAAAGACAGGCACTGTGGTGCAGAGCCAGTACAGGGTCCCACTGGGTACCCAGCAAGTCATGGGGAGCTGTGTATTTCTAAATCAGGGATTGGATGAGTTCAACAGCATGCCCTGCTTTTAACATTTGGCAGGTATCTGGGAAGGAAAAATGTGGCTGTCACAGTTCCCCAAGACAAGTTTGCTGCTGACCTGCATGTGGAGTCTTGGAGAGTCTCTTGAGGAGACCCCCCTGGGCTTCCATGCCACTTACTGGGAGACTGGCTTTTAGCCATGTTGTTAACTTGGGGTCCCTCAGCTACATTCAGAAGAGCCTAAGCCCTTTCTTGGAGGTTTATCCTCTTGAACAGGCTCCAGGGAGCCAGAAAGTACTTATCTGGCAAATGGGCTACAGAGATTTAGAGCGGCGAGGTTGGCTTGGTGAGATGGAACTCACACGCAAATCTGTGCTGGCATCAGAGGCAGCAACTGTGTTTCTGGTCCTATGATGGGCAACTGGTTTCTAGCTCAGTCATCTAGTGACCACAGTCTCCATTCCTGCCCCAGTCACCCCATTTTCACCTGCTCTATCTCCTTTGCCTGGCAGTTGTTAGGAGTTAATGGACTGGTGCCTGATTCTAGTCTGTTTCCATCTTGACTTTCCCACTCAATTTATGTGTGGCATTTGCCCATCTCCTTGTCCCAGGGACATTAAGATCTCCAGTTTTGATTGATGGTGTTGTGAAAGGCACGAGAAAGCTGAACCACATCTGCTGTTTGCCACAAGTGCCGTGTTCTCTATCGGATCCCATGGGGAACTTGTCCTACAAGGTTCCAGGTGCTGTTAGAGTAGTGAAGTGCTCAAGGATTTCATAGCCTTGCTGACAGAGGTGGGAGAAGCCAAATCTGTGTCTCTTCCTACATTGTCTCTTCTGCAGGTCTGTCATGTGGTGGACGGGCTGCTGAGTGCCATGGCCTATCCAAACAGAGCTGTCACTTGCTATGAGAAAGGACAGCCATGTAAATGTATTCCCTGGCTCAGGCACCTCTCTGTGAAGTCAGGCTGAGTCCGTTCCTGTCTGCAGGGACAGTGAAGGACTTGCCCTCTAATGTGTCCTGTGGTTTCCTGGATGGCAGGATGCTCTTTGAAAAGAAAGTGCCTAGTATTTATGCTAAGCACTGTCCTTCCCGGTCACTCTCCTGCTACAAGCCCCCTTTTGTTTAGCTTGGTGCTTGCTACTTGTGGGCAGGCCCCTGTACTCCTAGGAGGACATGGCTGACCTTTTGCTTCTCATTTGCCCTGGGCAATGGGAGAGAGGCTTGTGAGGACAAGGGGTGCTCAGGGCTCCCCAGGCAGGGAGAAGGAGTTTGTTCCTACACCGAGATGTCTGCAAATGGGAGATGACAGCTCTCTGCATTCCGGCATGCTCTTGTGTTGTTTAGGTGGAGAGTGATTATATCCTTCCAGGTCTGTGCTGAGCTCCAAGTGAACGTGCGGCTCACTGCCTCTGATCAAGGGGCTACTAGGGAGTCTGAAAATAGCATTATTTCTCCTGCTATAACTTCTGCTTTCTCAAATTACTTCCTGGGTGATTGGTGGAGACAAATGCGCCAGAAATGGGAACCTGGCAAGGAATCTGAATGCCCCCAAGTCTGAGACAGCCAAAGAGCTGAAATCAGACAGACAGACAGACAGACAGACACACATCATTAGCCGCTAGCCTGCATGTGAAATGAATTGAGATTTTCTGAGCTGGGATCCAGCTGGCGCCCTAACGAAGACTTCCCTTCGTTCTTGCAAGCAGACAATAAAAAAACAACCCAGATACACCCCCACCTTCCCCAGGCATTTCTGTTACATAAGTAGTCCAGGTCTTCATCAATGTTTCTTTGATTATCTCTGTGCGCACACATAAATATACCATGTGTGTGCACACACAAAATCCGTCTATTTATCCACCCCACAAGCCATTTTGCTGGGAGACAGCATGGTCTCCTGAATTTTTTATGGCTCTGCTTAGGTTGGAAACAATCCAAGGGTCAAATACTGTGCTGTATCTCCAGTCACCTTGCCAGTCAGCACAGAGCATGGGTCTCTGATACTTTCTGAATCTCTGATCACCCACAGGGCACTAAATTACAGCAATTACACTGCAATTCGCTGCACAATTTTATTCTTTGATACACTACCTGCCTTTGTCTGTCTGCATAGCAGCGAGAGCAGTATGCATTATTTACCAGGCTAAATACACTGCTGCTGCTAGTGTTGGGGGGAAAAAAAAAAGATAAGAGAACTGGAACAGGCTTAAACTATAAGAAGATGGCACAAATACAGCTTCCTGGAAAACAGTTCTGTGGTTATATAAAACTTTCTGAGATTTTGCAGTCCCTTTTGCCTCCCTGCACAGAGGTGTGTCTGTGGCCTCCCAAAGCTCTTAAGGAAGAACAGAGGTACTGGAGCAGATGGAGAGTCCAGTCTGGCCAGTGCCTGGGCTTCAGGGGGACCCCATGGCAAGCACTGTCTAATGGGGATGGAGAATGAAAAGTACATGGTGAGGAGAGCAGCATGCCACTTTCCTCCTAGTGGGGTACTCTAGGGCCTTAACAGGTCTTAAGAGTCTGTGTTCTCGCTGTTTTGGCGAAAAACCCTTCTGGGCACCAAGAAGCCATTTCTGTGTTACTTCAGTATATTCCAGCCTTTCTCTAGTCTAACTGAGGTTTGTGTTCCCTCCAGGTTGTCCCTTGACCCTACTGGGACAGGGATTTGGGGAATAAAATCAGTTCTAGAAGATTTCCATTTAGTGTAGTTGATCAAAAAAGATCACAGTCCTCTACTTTGGCAACCTGAGAAAATCAGGTGATAGCTGGGCTTTGCTGCCTTATGTTAACTGCTGTGTCCTTTGGGCTTCCTTCCAGGGCAATGGTCTGTCTGTGAGGCAGCTTTTGGAGTGTGCCTGGGCAGAGCTGGCTGGGTGATGCTGTCCTCAGCTGACCTGCTGAGAGGCAGCTCCAAGCTTCTCTGCAGTGTAGACAACTGGTGGGGGTGCCAAGGCAGAGCTGGATGAATCCTGGCAGGAAGGCAGGAGTGAGTGTCAGAGTCAAGGCCAGCTCAGAGAGAGAGAGCCTGGGAGAAGCAGGTTTGTTGCCTCTGTCTGGTGAGAGGAGGTGAGATATGCATGATGACCAAATTGTTGCTTTCCTTCCCAAACACCCTGCAGATGTTCCCTCCACTTCCCCATCAGCGGCAGCAACAGCCGGACCAGCTTGCTGTGGCTCTGGTTTAGGCACTACACAGAGCAATGGTCAGACAGCACCTTATCCATCAGGTTGTGAGTATGCTGGGTGCTAACCTGCAGGGAGAGTGAAAGCAGCTGTGCACAAGCTACCTGTAGGCTGAGCTGAGCAGAGTCACGCACTCAGCCCAGCTCCTGGTCTTTTATTTGTTGAGATAAGCTGCAGCCAAAGTGGTTTTAAATCTAGTCTGTGGTCAGAAAAATGTTTACTCACTGGCTGAATGTCATGAGGCAAGTGTAAGGGGGAGAGAGAGCTGGGGCTCTGATTATTGCAGAACTGGTTGAAGTGGCATAGACTTGTATTGTGACAGTCGGTGCTTTGATTATTTCCACTCTCCCCAGTGTTTGGGGGCCTTATTCACTTTCTCTCCATCTGCTTTCCATCTGAGCTGGCCCCATTATTGCTCAGCAAAAAAAGTAGATTGCAGGTTGCTTTCTCTGTTCGACCCCCAAAGCAGTCCTTACAGGAGATGGATTTCTGATTGAAATCCTCCCTGTCGATTGCTGCTGGGATTCTTCTGACACAGCATGAAGACACTTCTTGTGAAATTGCTAGCAAGAGAGGCTGTGTTTCCACAAGGCTCAGGCTCCCACTTCCTTCCTTTTTCTGGCAGTGTGACACTGTCCCCATTTCAGAGATGCTTCACACCCACTTCAGCTTTTGCAGGCCCCCGAAGCAGGAGCGTCAGAGCAGCCCGTGGAGGAGTGCCCCCAGTCATCTCCCCTCAACAAGCAAGACTGGGGCTGTACCTCCCTAGATAGGCATCTTCCTGAAATCAGTGCTGAGAACTGAGTATTTTCCCTTTTCTATTGAGGGGAACCAGCTCTGGGTGAACTCCAAAGACTGTGCTTTTGACACACAAAGCATCAACCATCTTCCTGTCCCTTGGGAGCTGGGCTCAGGCCACCAGTTGTGTGCTGCACTGGACAGTGTTGCTCTTCCTTGGGCCTGAGCAGTCCTGACTGTGAGAGCAGGAATTGAACACACACTTGGATGAGATGCTTACAGGGTGTCTGCCCTTGCTGAGAGCCCATTCCAGCTCTCCCTTTACAGCCAGCCTCTCAGCATTGCTTCAAGGTTGACAGTTTATCTTTTTGTAGCCCAGTCAAACTGTGTTCAAATATGTGATCCCTTAGGAAGTTCGGTGAACCTGTGCATACAGGTTAAGCGCAATCTAAAGATTGGATGGGGTCCTATGTACAAGCTGTGCTGGGGGGATGCAGGAGCATCCTTTCTGTTGTTGGTTCTGGAGGCTTCTCTGTCAGAGCAATGTGGATACAGTCCAAGAGACATTTTAGCTCAGCTGGGAGGTGGTTCAGGCAGTTTGATGTTCAAGGGTAACACCTTAACCATCAGGATGCTGATGTAAAAGAGGAGTTCCCTTTGCTGCAAGGTTTTCCTTCTGTGGACAGCAGAGCCTGTGGCTGTGTGAAGCAGGCTAATAGCCTTATTACCTTTTCCTCTCAGATTGTCTGGCTGATTAATGTAAAGAAGTTAAACATCAGCACCATTTTCTCCATTCTGTCCTTCACCTGACGTTCTCTACTTATGTCTCAGACCTGAGAAAATATTTAGTTGTCCAAAAGCTCATCCGTCATTTTCAGCTAGAGCAGTCGGAAAAATGATTCTCCTGCCTCACATATTAGGGATAAAGCAGCTGCCCTGACTGGGCTCATTCCTCTCCCTGGAAGAATATGACTGCTCCATGCTCCTCTGACGGCTCTGGACATGGGGCAGCTTGCACATCTCCAAGATGAGGCCAGATACAGCTGGCTGCACTGCTCCAGGCTGTGCCTCACAACTATCATGTTGGCTGTGAACGTGGCGTTGGCAGGCAGTAGGGAGACCAGGTCGTGGACGAAAGCAGTAGGGGAAAGAGGCTGCAGCACAAGGCATGCATTTTCTTTTCTAATTTGGGAGTTGAACTATGTGTGGCCCATGCAGGTGGGATGTGAATGCTTTTTGATGACGTTACTAAAGGACTCTACTGTTCCCAGATTTCAAAACCTGGAGAGAGAAGGAAATTAACCAAACTACTTAGCTCCAACCTCCAATCACCAGTCCTTGAAATGACATCAAGCGTATTGCTTCAGAGATGTTATCAGGGTTTGGAAGAGGCTGGAGAAGTGCCATGAAACAGGGAAACAGGGGAAGACGTCTATAGGAGAAACAAATAGACAGACAGAGCCACTTTGTGTACCAGCTGCTGCTAACACTGACAAACATGGCTTAGCCATATTTTGCTCTCAGGTGGAGAGTACTCGGGTGTTTTCCACACATGTTCATCTCTGCAGTTTATCTTGAAGGGGAGTGCTTTGTCTCAGTTGACATGCAACCCAGCAAGCACCACACCTTACTGACCTCACTCACACTGGCAGATGCTCTTCTGAGGGCTTTATGGGTAAGCTGACCTGTATCTTACTGGAACAAGTTGAGACCTTGACCGAGAATACCAGTCTCTGATGTATTAAGGTTGCTGTAAATTCCTTTAAAGAAGTAGGACCCAGGCTGGGACTGGAGACGCTGAAATGTCATGAAAGCGTGAGGTCCCAGAGCACTCCTACGACTCTGCTCCTGTGAGGTGAGGTGCTTCCCATGCAGGGAAATTTGCAGATGGGGGGTCATTTGGTTCCTTCCCTGAAAAAAACATGCCATTCCCCTGCTTCACTCTTTGGACTCAGGAGTTTCCTGCCGGCAGAAGAGCTTGCAGTGGATTAGAGACAAAAGCCCGGGAAGTGATCCCTGTTCCCTTGGGATTTCCCACATGCAGATCCATGGGAGTGCACCCAAGGCAGCACTTTCCTGTGCAGGCTCTCCCAACTTCAGGCAGCCCTGGCAGCTGACAGCTTTGTCCAAGCGCTGTGCGTCCAGTCGTGCCCAGCGGGTGGGCAAGGAAGAGACAGCGTGATGGAGAATCCAGCTTGTGGCAGCCCTAACTCTGTGTTGAGCCTGCCTGCTTTTTCCTGGAGGCCCTGAGGGACTGGGGAGTAGTGGAATGTAGATGAACTGATGTCAGGGTGAAAGAGCAGAGCAGTGGGAGCAGTGGCTGCGAACCCCTTGGCTCTGGGCTTCCCTGCCTTGGGCGCAGAGGGGCCCTGGGGAGCAGAGGGTGCTGCAGAGGCTAGCTGCAGGAGTCCCCGACACCCAGCCTGGGTGCATTGCCCTGGAGGAGCCTGGCGCATGGCTGGGACCTACTGTGTCCTTGTCTCTGCTGAGGGAAATGCTTTTACGCAGGAGGCATATGTTTGGCATATGAAGGCAGCAGGTATGCCAGCTGAGGTAAGACCCACTCTGTGAACTGTCTGCATTGAGGCAGCGCTCCTTCCAACTCCAAATGTGCTCAACAGGAGACCTGACTTTTAAATTAGCAAGAACAATTTGTTATGACTTTTCTTGCAGTCCCTGAGTGACTGCCAGCCCTGCAAGCAGCAGGGACCCAAAGCTGCCATTTGAAAGCCCCAGCAACAGGGAACTGGCAACAGAAACACTCTGGATGAGCTGCTTGGAGAAGCCCTCAGAGCCATTCAGTTTGGAAACTGGTATTAGCTAATTTTGCATTGTCCTTGTCATTTATTAGGAATTGGGAAGCAGATACCTCATGCCTTTGAAATGCCTCCTGGCTCTCCCCTTCCTATCTCCATCTCCTGTCACTGGTGTCCCAGGCTCCTCCAAGGAAATGAATGGAGAAGCTATGCATGGCAGATCCACAGGCCTTGGCAGGAAAGCAGACACCAGGAGCTGGTAGCAGTTCACTTCAGAGGATAACGTCCCAAATGGTAGCACTCCAGGAACACAGACGTGGGCAATACCTGCTATGAAAACAAAATCTACTCAGCAGGATGATAGTTGCAGTTCACAAGGAGCCAACACCTCATTAATTTTCTGCTGTGTGTAAAATAAAGCTCTTTGTTAATGATATTTATTCCTTCTTTTGCACCTTCCCTTTGAGGAGCTTGAAAGCATTTTGCAGACGCTAATTAGTAATGGGTTGCAACTCCTTGGGAAACACAGTGGAAAAAAAAGAATCAGTCTTTTATACCTGGAGAAGCTGAGGCACAAGGACAATGCATTTCCTACATGATGCTAGGAGAGCACAAAGCAGCAGCTGATTAGGTTGGAGGCACTGTCAAGGGAAGAAACGTCCTCCTTTGCTCAGAGCAGGGCAGTGTGGGAACACAGGGAGCACAGGGCAATCTGCAGCCATCTCCTGAGACAACCATCCCAGAGTTTTTAGGAGTAACTCGTGGGATTGTAGGAAATCCTGACCCTTGCCATCTGCTTCTCTCAGCTTGAACTGCAGTAGCTCTGGATGCCCTTCTCTGGTAGAGCTGGAAGCAGAGAAGAGTAGAACTGTTTTGTCTATTGAAAGACAAGCTTAACTGAGGACCTGCCAGAAAGCTTTGAAAGGTCAAAGTAGGGAAGAGGACTGAGGAAGAGAAGAAACCCCCCTGTCACTGGGTGGCTGGTGCCTCTCTAGAATTACTTTGTGCAAGCTTTTCTCTTCTCACTGCAAGCTTGGGACTTACCAACATGAGTCTATTTGGTGGGCTGCAAACCAAGCACGTTCACCAGCAGGCAAACAGCAGACAAATCCCCCCCTCCCCGTCCTACCCAGCAAAGACACAAAATGGAGTGCTTTTAACTGGCAGAGTGCTAGGAGCAGGGATATGCCCTCCAGGTGACCACCCACTGGTCTTTAGATGAGGCTGCGTGTGTCTGAGGTGGGTTTAACTCCCCGCCTGTGCTTCAGCCTGGCTGTGAGAGGAACCTGTGAATGGAAGGCAGACAGTGACTCTTTTGTGGCCACTCTGGAGGTTGCTCTTTCAGAGATTTATGAGCACAGCTGGCGATTCATAGGCCAGATAAAACAGTAGCTCATCCCATCTGCATAAAACAGGCTATAGGACTTCACGCTGGTCCCTTGTATTGTGCCCAGCTGCAGGAACATTCACACACATTAGCCATTGAAGACCACTCCCTCTGCTCCTCCCCACCGAGCTCTGTTCCTCACTGTCAGCTGGGAGGATTTATTTCTCCTGCAGAAATGTTCCCAGCGTTTGATTCTTGGCTTCCTCACCTCTGCAGTGACAAGCTTGGTGTTTCCCATCTCCACTTTTACTGACCCCAATTTCCACAGGACCTGTTCTCCAGGAGCTCTGCTTAGGTAGTTGCCCTGAGACCTAGCGTAAACTCTGCTGTGAAGTTCAGTGGGGTTTTGGACACAGGAGGGAGATGGGAAGTTATTTACTTTACCTTTCTCCAGTCTCATCTAAGTTCAGTAAGGGAGACCTTTCATGCAAGGAAAAGTCCAATTGTCCTCTGCTTTATCTGGGTGAGAAGAGATTCTCTTGGAAGAGTCTATTTTCTATTTAGAAAAATCTTTTCAGCTAATGTTATTAAGGCCTGGTGAATGCATGGCAGCTTCTGTGTGAAATGAGTTTGGCAAGCTCATTTCACATCCTAGGCTGTAGATACACGTGTCAGAAACCAGGAGCTTGTCTCTTGCCTGGCTGTGGTCAGTGAAGAATCCAGCAGCCTTTGGAATCTGGGGCTTTAAGAACTGGGGCCCAGATCCATTTCAGGACAAGGCAGAAGGAGGGAAGCAGGCAATGTTCATCGACAGCTTCTCTGGAGACAAGTTACAGGTTTTCTGGAAGTTTCAGCTGGCCACCTTTGTCTGGGGCTACACAAGAAAGCCCAAGAAGAAGCATTTCAAAGTCTGACAGGCTCAATCTGTAGGCAGTGCAATGACACCATGCTTTTGCTACCCATTTTAGAAAGGTTGACTGATGAAGGGTTAATTGCTGCTGAAAAGCCTCCCCCAGGTAGCTCTTACCCTAATGTAGCTACAGCATGGCTGTGGTATCGTCTGATCCATTAGAGCCTTATCTGGAGTTCTTTATTCATCTTCTAAAATCCCTTTAATTCATGTCTTCCCAGAAGACGATCAGCCCTCTTCTGACTTCATCCTACTTAGCCGTGTATATAATCACCTACAGTAATCCACAAAACTGGTCCTGATACCTTGCTGCTTGGGTTATAAAAAAAATTTATCCTCTGTAGGAAGAATATTTTTGTCTCGTTCTTCCTTTTTCTTTAAAGAGATTAATAATTTCTTGGGTTTATCACAACCCCCATGGGTGCTGGACTATTCCCCATGCCTGGTGTACGCTGTACTGTTCTTTGCTGCTAAGTTTGGCATCTCTTCCAATATTTTAATAGTGCTCCACCACAAACAGTCGGTTCTTATTTGCTTTGCATTCTGCTCTTAGTTTCTTCCTTCACCACCACACCCCCTCATCCCCCAGTATCACATAAATTTGATTTGTTCCCTGTGGGTGGCCCTGTGATGTGACTTGGTGTATCCCTCAAAAATATTTGGGAGCAAGGGCTACTGGGTTCAGCTGTGCTTGGTGCATGAAAGCAAGAAAGCACCTGCCATTTGCCTGGACCTACAAAGAGGCGTTGCTTGGTACCTCACCTAGAAGTACCTGGCCTCACAGAGCCCTGGATTAGGCACCTTGGCTTTCTGATAGGGAAAGAGAAGGTCACAGCTAACCCAGGCTTCCTCTGGGACTCATACATCCACTTCAGCCTCTGCAATGCTCCCCTGAGAGCAGGAAGCAATGCCTGAAACACAGCCTCTCCTCATGCTGGCTTTCCACTTCTCACTTGTCCAATGCAAGAACCAGGAGCTCATCAAGCAGTGCTGGCAGCTGGCAGGTTCAAAAGAGGAAACATCTGTTCTTCACATGTCATGTAGCTAAGCAGTAGAAATCCTTGCCATGGGCTCTTGTGTGTGCTTAAACTTTACGTATGCTCAATGGGAAGTTGGATAGGTTCATGGAGAAAGAATCCAAATCAGTTTACTAAATATACAGAAACAAAGGTAATAGGCTAGATGGGCTTTGGTGTGACTGAGCAAGCCCCAGGGTGTTTTTTACACTCCTCACCCTATGCAGGACATGGGTTCAGCTCCCAGTGGTGTGCTCAGGGCGGCCAAGCTCAAACCTCACAGGAACCACCAAACTGAACACCAGAGCTGGTGGCAATAGGTCATTCTCCAGTCCTTCTCCAGGGGTAGAGGTATAAGCCACACTTGGGCTTGCCACGCCTTGGCTGTGCCTGTTACCTGCTGAGCTGAGCTACGGCGTGGCCAGGAAGGCAGCAGCACCGTTTCCCCCCAGCTGTGCTTTTCATGGTGGCTGGCTCTGGCAGCGTGCTCTGAAAAGGCCTAGCAGGGGGAAGGAGGCAGGTGGAGGATTGCCTGGTTGATGTATTGCAATGCTCTTAGCTGCTCATGGAGCAATCATTGTAGCTTATAGGCTCTGCGGGGATGGTTTAAGGATCTGTGTTTTGTGCTCACACAAGCTGCTTAATTCACATGTTCATTTTTCAGTTCCAACTAGAGATGGTTTTCACCCACCTGCTTCCTTGGCATGTTGGGCTGCCTAGGTAATCTTAATGAAATGTTTTGCAGTCTTGAGATGGAAGATGGTCCACAGAGGCAAGAGCTGACATGTGATCAGCCCTAGGCAGGGAAAGGTGGCCTTAGCGTGGAGGTCTAGGAGATCTGTTACATCTTTTCTCTTTGGGACAGATGGTGAACCACATTCCTCTGCCACACTCCTTCTGGAAAAAAGGGGTAATGCAACCCGTCTCACGGGGAACCATCAATGCTGATCTCAGTGAGCAGTGGTAAACAAGGCTGAGCTCTTCTGAGAGAGGTTAACTACTGAATGCAAAATGGCAGAGAAACAAGTCCAGTCTCCTCTGTAAATCCATTAAAGAATCATTAGCACCTAAATATTTAGTCTCCAGCTTCAGGTAACTGAAGTTATTTTATAACTTTGCCTTTCCTATGAAAATGCTAAAGGTATGGGTGATGTCAAAATGACTAGCTGAAAACTGGCCAACTCTTCTGTCAAGGAGGGATGCTTTGGTTGCTTTGGTCAGATTTCCAAGAGATAAAGCAACAGCCTCGTTTGGCAGAAAGCAAGCTGGATTCTCCTTTCCTCCAGAGACATAAAGCTTCTTTGGCCTTGGGAACTGGCAGATGGCTGAACAATGCAGAGATGGAAACGAAAAACAGTTAAAATCCCTTCTACCAGAACACTGGAATTGTCATACTGGAGCAGCTCTGCCATCCCTCAGCCTGGTATCTGTTCTCTTCCCTGCACCCAGAGTTGCAGAGAAGTGGGTGGCAGCCACTGTGGTGGGCATCCATAGGCTAGAACAGAGCATGTGCCCAGGAGACATCTCCTCTCTCCCCTCCTATTCAAGCAGTGGAGGTCCTACGCTGGGCCTGGAGGAGTTAAAATCCCTTCCAGAGAGATTTCATTCTGTCAAGTGTAATGGTGGATATTTTCATTATTCATATCAATGGCTTTTCCTGTTCTGAACGCTTCTAAGCCTCTGTCCTCGGAAAAATCCCATGGCAGTGAACTTCACAGGTTAATTATTCATTGTGTAAAAATAGTCTCTCCTTTTATCAGTTCAAAATGCATTGCCTTTCGTTCTAATTGCATGTCCTCTGTTCTGGCATTATTGAGCAGTCTGTATGAGGGAATGATTTACTTCTGTCCATCCAGACGTTATTTTGTACCTATTTTTTCCGTCCCTTGTATTCATCTTCTTTCTATATTACCCTGCTCAATCTCCCTACCTCTCCCCATTCAGAAGGCTCTACTGGCTTCTGGCTGTTTTTGCTACACTCTCTGTTCCTGCTGTGTCATTTTGGAGGCAGAGTTGCTATAGTCAAACCCAGAAGCTGGGACTCACCCCTGTGTGTCCTGGGCTTCAATCCCACAGAATCAAATAGGCTGCACTTGGGTGACACAGTGACAGGGCAGGGACAGGCTGTTATCAGGCTTTTGCATCTTTATGCACCCAGATACACATAGCCCAGATGGCATTTGCCTTATGGACACCTTTTGGGGTACCACATCTGGATGTGCTTCCTATCAGCATTGCTTGCTGTGCCCCACTTGCATCTGTCATTAGATTCCTGCGTCATCATGGCTGTGGCCCCCCAACACATCACAAGGCAGGAGGCAGCTCTGAAATAAAGTTGGCTTCAAAGCCATGTTGCTATAAAGACTTTTTTTTTTTGTAGTTTCCTTTTATTTGGGTTTTTAAAATGTTTCGCAAATGGAGCTTCCAGCTTTCTTTTCTGTAATCATGTGGTTTGAAAATCTATAGGGAGAAGGCAAGCTGAGATGCTCAGGAAATAGCATGCCTCCATGAAGGGAGTATTTGAGACGCCCCCTTTTCCTAACCATTAAATAGTATAAAATTTACAAAGGAAAGGTGATATGTGCCAAATGTAGCTGATAACACAGGCTCAACTGGCTTTCCACAGTTTCCTCCAGGCCTGATGAACAGAGACACTCTTGTGTGATCTGAAGAGGTGGCGGAGGTACTCTTGTAATAGAGCTACATAAAGAGAGGAAAAGATTGCTAAAGTCTTCTTGCTGTTGTGATCACTTGTTAATTCTATTACCCATATAACAGCTGCTGCATTTGAAATCCCTCACCAGATTGACCACTGATTATGTTTTAGCAGTTCTTTGAACCTGTTTTTGATCTTCAATAGCTGCTTACATCTTACTTTTGACTTCTTTGCTTTCAAATGGTGCCAGTCACTGAGAGAAGTGTGGATGTGGGCTTTTTGAAAGTCCAAATAAACCACCTCACTTTTCCTTTATCTGCTGTTTTGCTGACATGCACAAAGCATCCTAGTAGCTGTGTGAGGCATGAATACTTTTGCTGAAGCAGTGTTGGTTTGTTCCTGTTATATCACCACTGTCACCTAGATGTTTTATTCTTTGTGCTTTAATTATCTTTTCAGCTAATTTGCCTAGTTCAGAGTAAGGCTCATTGGTCTGTAATTCCCAGGATCACCACTAATGCCAATTTTAAAGATAGATATGCTTTTACTGCCCTCTAATCCTCCTTCAATACAGTAGCTTATTTTAATAAAATATCATAAGCATTAGAAGACGTGGATAAACCATTGAAGCTCTGTGCCTTCCTGATCTGTGGATGCATTAGGTTGTTCCCATACCTACTCTTTCAGCCTCTCAGTCCTTTGCAATCCATTTTCCATTTTGCTTATAAACAATGATCCTGGACTAGCCTAATCCTGTCCCCCAAATGCATGCTGAAAGGGATGCTGAGGAGATATCACCTTCTTTCCCTTGCTCTAGCAGTCTCTTTCAGTGCCTTGCAGATGACTTTTGGTAATGCTTCCTGCTCCTGGCAATGCCTTGTACAGAGATTTCGCAGCTGTTTTGATCCATGGACAGACAGTTGTGGTCCCCCAGTGGTGGTACAGACCAGTACCCACCAGATGTATGGCCTCAGATGGCCAGCGTGCACTCCTTACTCCTCTTTACATCCCCAAGGAGGGCATGAAGGCTGTCGAGGGAAACTACCTTATTGCAAGGCTCATTTCTTCAAGGCTGAGTCTTTGCTCTCACTTTTGTGGTGCTCTGCAAGGCTTTTGGGGCCACTATTCCCCCTGGTCAGCTCCCCCAGCGTAGCAGAACTGCTGCAGGCTGGTACCAAGGCAGGACCTGCATTTCAGACAATGGGAGCAAAGGGAGGATAAACTGTGTGAAATCACCTTCTGGGTCTGCAGACTGCTGCTGTCTTGTTTCTTTCTTCTTGCAGTAGTGCTGAGTTCTCAAAAGGTGAAGGGAAGAGCCCCAGAGAAGAAAAGGTCTTCAGGGTTTGAAGACTGTGGGGTTTGGTGCCTGACTTAAGTGGAGGGCTGAAGGGCTTGCTGGGCATCTAAGCCAGGGCAAAGGCTGTGATGTGAGTGCTGCAGGGGTAAGACAGAAGTCTTTCCTGCTGGAGGCTCAAGGTTGTCCAAGCCCAGGTGCAGGAGGCTGAAGAAGCTTTGCATGGGCTATGTCAGGGGCTAGCACAAAAGTCTGTTGTTGTCCAGCTTCCCTCAGCACCACAAAGAGGGTGACACACATGCCAAAGGCCTTACAAATGGCCTTACGGGTGAATAAACCCTGGGGCAGATCTCTTAGTAAAACTGAATCCTTTATGAGGCATAGGAAGAGGCAGGTACATTGCCTTTTCCTTCACTTCCTCCCATGCTGAACTGCTCTTTTCAACTAGGATTGATTTATCTACATAAGAATGACATTTAAGGGCAATCTGTTCACATTTGGTACATAGCAATTTATAATCCATATCTGCACCTTGTTTAATCCTCCTACTTTAAAGCAAGTCTCTTTATCATCAGCTGGAAGGCTCAGTAAGTGAAATGATACATCTTTGCTCATTAAAAACACAACTCCCCTTCTCTGTGATGAGTATGTAGCGTAAAACATTTTAGCATCCCATTTGCTTTTCATTTTCTCATACTCGCTATCTGTCAAATGAGTCTTTTGCCTCTTAATATACTCATTTTGTATGTGTATGCATCTGCCTTTCAACAGCCTTCTCCATTCCTGGAGGCTGCTATATCAGAAATCCAATGGTCGTTTCTAAACAGTGACTCAGATGACACCCAGCTGAATTTTCTCCTGCCTTTTCCTGGTAATGTCACACCTGTGTCAATACATGTGTCTGAGACCTCTTAGTATGACGTTTAAACATATTCTCTGTCTTGCTGGCACAAGATAAGCTGTGGTGGCTGATAATGCATCTAAATCACACCATAATGATCAGCAGTGTCATATCTACCTACCTCTGTGTCCAAACCTATCTGGAGATGGGGCAAACGTGGTTTAATACTATTATCTCTGCTCCACAGGAGGCAACCAGCTCATCCAGCTTGGATTGTCTATTGGTTAGGGGTGGGATGGAGATGGCACCAAACATTTGGTGCTGAGAAGGGGCTCAGCACTCCCACTTCAGGCAGCAGAGATGGAGTCAAGGCAGCCAGCACAGTCTGGAGGGCAACACAGCTCCCCAGAGGGAAATGCCACATAGTGAGACATGCAGCTCTCCAGGCTGCATTGGCAAAGGTGGGATTTAGTTGCTGAAATACATACGCCTTGTGCTATTTAAGACACCTTGGAGCACTCAGGGTGTTCTCAGTGGACCCAGAGCCCCCTGAAGAGCAGCTCGGGGAGGCTGGCAGTCATCAGAGCCATCATAGTAGAGTGATGAATGGCTTAACCATGTGGGAAGTGTGTTGCCTTGACCTCTTATTCTGGGTTCAGCCTGATTTTGAGGTGGGAAAATGATTATTGACATCAAGTATTAAGTGGTCATAGTTATTGATACAATGACAGAAGGCACTGATGTAATCTCAAGGTATGAACTCAGGCAAGGGTATCTGAACATCTTCACCCTGCTGCATGCTAGATTTGCTCTCTGCAACTCCCTGAAAGGAGGCTGTAGCAAGGTGGGTGTCAGTCTTTTCTCCCAAGTAACAAGCAATAGGACAAGAGGAAATGGCCTTAAGTTGCACCAGGGGAGGTTTAGATGGGATATTAGGGAAAATTTCTTCACCAAAAGGGTTGTCAAGCATTGGAACAGGCTGCCCAGGGAAGTGGTTGAGTCACCACCCCTGGAGGTCTTTAAAAGATGTTTAGATGTGGCACTTAGGGACATGGTTTAGTGGTGGACTTGGCAGTGCTGGGTTAATGGTTGGACTTGATGATCTTAAAGGTCTTTTCCAGCCTAAATGATTCTATGATGTTAAATTGTTTGGATGTGGAGAGGAAAAGAATCAAAAATTGTAGAGAGCTGTCAAACTTAAAAATGAGAATCCTTATGAATGCTATTAGAAATGCTCATTTTTGTAGGCACTGAACAAGCATCAGAACCTGCTTTGTTGCTCAACAGGATTTCTAGTATAGACAGGAGGGAAGAAGGGATAAAATAAAGGCATGTTGTGATATCCCCAGCAGAGTGCCAGATACCTCTTCTATACCCATCCAGCTAATGCCTGAACACAGTCAGTGTCCTGAGGACATATAGTGATGGCACAGCTTCTGGAGAGCTGGATTATCACACAGATACTTTCTGGACTTTCTGTGTGTGCACAGAAAATAATCTGGCAGCAACATGTACAAAACCTGCCTGGGTAGCTAAGGGACAAATGAGGACAGTAAGTTTAATTTTAACTGTCGATGCTACATGCTGTCCTCATTTGTTCCTCAGCCAAGTTACTAGCATGTTTTTCTCTTAATTTGATCTGCTACTCCTAACTTACTTTATTTCTAGCACAACCTTTCACCACAACAGTTACCCATCTGCCAGCTGAACAACCTTTCTTAATGCAGGGAATAAAATAAAACACCTTCTTCGGTGCTGGAGCTCCTGAAAGCCCTAGACCAAACCTTGGTTGGTGCCTGTAGGAAGAGCAGTTCTGGTATCACCTGGGAGAGTCTCTGAGCATCCTGCACCTGCTGGGCACAAGCCACTGAGAGCTGCTGCCTCCTCATTCCCACCTTGGCCCTTCTCAATTTGCTTTTTGGCTAGAGGCGGCTGTATTACACTGTCAGCACGTTCTCCCTCTTTAGATGGCTTGGCCAGCTGAGAGCATCAGGTACCAGGCAGTAGAGTGATCACAACAGGGTGGAAGCCAGCTTCAAATGCTGGATGTGGTCAGTTTGGGAAGCACAGGTAATTTGCATTTCCAAACTCCAAAAGACTTGCATGCATATGGAAAGCAGCTGGCATGGAGCTTTGATCATCCTTCAAACTGTGAGTAACACCTGATTAGAGATAAGCAAAGGTAATATCTCTAGTTAATAAGAGTAATAAATGTGCTCTGGGCATGTACATGGCCATGTCTGACCTCAGCAATATTTAAAGCTTTTGAACAACTTGTGAAGGATGGACAAATTAAAGGAGGTAAATGGAAAAGGTCATACAATGAAACATGAGTTTTGCCCTGGGCAGATTATGGCAGAGCAATCTGATATCTTTCTTTGAGAAGGCAGCTGATTTTCTGAACAAGAGATGTGGGAGGTCTATTTATGCTTCAAATACATTTTTGATAGGATGCCATTGAGAAACCAGTGGAGCTGAAATATTTGGGGATCAGTAGAGCTGACAATTAGGGTAAAATACTGGCTCAAGAGGAGATGACAGCAGAGTGTGTTTCACAAGAGTGTACTGACCAGGCTTAAAGGTTTAGCAGTGTTTCTTAGGGATGAATCTTAGGACTGACGTAATGTTTTCATTAATGGAAGCATAGGTGTCCTCTGGTAGAATTTGATACTCACACAAAGATGGGAGACATCAGCAGAACAGAAGAGGATCAGAACATCAGAAATTAGGTTACTTTGAAGACTGGAATACTAGAGAGGTAATAATGTCTGATACTACAAAATACAGTGTCAGGAAGTCTGAGAAACTGCTTATGAAAAACTCAGCTATAAGCTGGGGGTCCATGTCTTTGAAACAATCAGGAAGACAGAGATCCTGGAGGTGCTACCGTGTCATATTGGCTGGTGAAAATGATGATTTGTTGATTTCTCAGCAGTGTGTGCAAATACCTGAAGGGAGGGTGCAAAGAAGGCAGAACCAGGCTCTTTCAGTGGTGCTCAGTGGCAGGACAAGAGGCAACGGGCTCAAACTGAAACACAGGAGGTTCTTGAACATAGGAAACATTTTTTCACTGTGAGGGTGACCAAGCAGTGGCACAGAGAGGTGGTGGAGTCTCCATCCTTGGAGATACTCAGAAGCTGTCTGGACACAGCCCAGAGCCACCAGGTCTGGGTCGCTCTGCTTGAGCAAGGGGGTTGGACAAGATGACCTCCAGAGATCCCTTCCGACCTCAACCTTTCTGTGATTCTGTGTGAAAATGATGCAGCCAGGAGAAAGGCAAATGCCTGTCCTCTCAAATAAGGTATTTCCTGCAAAGAGCGGCAATTACCACTGCTATCAGAAGGGCTGCTTACAAGTAACAGTAGGCTAGAAAAAGGCTTTGTTATCATCAGAAAGCAGTGAGGTTCTGCAGTAGTTTCTCAGCAGGTGTAATGGGGAGAAAAAGCTCCAGTGGGATTTAAGAAGGAGCTTGTCAACATGTAAGAGGAATATGGCCGTTTGCTTGTCAGAGGGAGCAGAGGATTGGGCTCAGGTATTTAAGAGGCAAGCCTGTGTTTTTAAACTGCCAAGAAGGACAAATCCACTCTTTAGGGTATTTCTCCCAACCTGAAGCTTCAGAGAGGGCCCCTTGGCATCAGCAGCCCAGTGTTATGTTTTATATTCTTTCATTTTCTAGATCATCACTATTAAGCCCTTGCTGAAAGTTCACCTCTTCCTGTTGGCTTCCTGAATCGGGAAAAAGTACAGACATAGCAGACTTACAATACAATCTTCCATGCTTTTCTAGATTGCTGTAAGTCTAGGTTTTGGGAAATCAAATGTGTCACTATAATTGGCCTCAGCTGCCTCCCTGATGCTCCCTTCTCCTTGCCAGAGATTCGTGCAGTATTTCCTGCACGAGTTGTCGAAGGGTTATTTTCTCCCATAATATACCAAATACCTTTAACGGTGCTCTCTGGGAAAATGACTTCATTCAGCATTTTCACACCTCTGGGACCTGTGCTCAGAAATGCAGCACTCTGAGGGCATGAGCAGTGAGCTAAAGCCCGTTGTTCTGCACATTGCACCAGGAGATGTTTGTATTCCCACTTTGAATTTTTCTGCTCAGTCATGGTGGCTCACACCATTCATGGGTGGCTCTGCTTCCACCTTTGCTCTCCTGGAGTTGTCTCTAGCCTGCCTGGGTGGAGGCTGGCAGGGAGAGAGAGGCATGCAGGTCTTGTGTCACCTGGAGGTGACAGGAGGTGAGGGAGAGGAGGGTCAGGGACATCTCTGTGAGCTGACTCCCAGGTGTGGGCTCCGCTGTCCCTCCCTCTATTTGCTGTGCCTCTGTATATGCCTGGCACAGACCTTGGTGTGTGCCTTGCAGTGCAGAGCATCCTGAGCACAGCCAGCTTGCTGCAGGAAGCAGAGCATTATAAAGCTGAGGTTTCCAAAACAGAAGCTGATTCCTGTGATTCTGTGATTCCAGGAAGGTCTGGACCTACCCACCCTAGCCTCTGCCATGAACCCTAAACCAACCGCTGCAGCCAAACTTATTGCTAGAAATTTATAAACAGGAGGGAGAGAGAGGAAATTCAGGTACCTTCATCCAGGCAAGGATATGATCAGTGTGTCCCAGTGCCCAGGCCCACACTTGGATACTGGGCAGTGCTATGTCTTACTTTGGGCTAATGGAGATGCTGTGGCATGGAGTTAACTGCAAGCTAAAGGAAACAACAAAATACTGATCTATCTGTCAGCTGAGAAGGATAATTTATTTTTTTTTCCCTTTGGTATGAAGGTGTGTATTTTACTGACAGATTCAGCTGTAAAAGAGCAACAGAAAGATGTTTGTGCTAGGAGACAATGATCCGTGACGTGCTGGGGATCTGTGCTACTCTGCTCTCTGCGTCATAGATAACAGCAATGTCACAGTGCATCGCCCCAGCTGAACAAAAACACCACAACAGCAGCAGCCCAGATGCTGCAGCTCAGAGTAATGATGCCATTGCACTTGTGACTATTACTCAGAGATATTCCTCTTGCTGTGAATATGCTGTATGCATTCAGCTTTCCCAGCTGTGGTACATGGTCTGGTCAACTGGTGAGGCAGGCTTAGAGAAGCTGAGGTGTCAGCTTTTGTTTCAGCTTTCTAGTGCTTCTGGGAACACACTGAATCTGAAAAATGAGAAAGGATCCTGTTTGTGTCACTCCTGACGCTGATGGCATTTTATGACTATGGCCAGAGTCCCGCCTGGCAGGGCTCGCACTGGGTGAGAGCTGCAGCACCAGGGAGCCTCCCTTGCAGCCAGTGCTGAGAGCCTTCCCCAGCTTTGCCATGCTCTGGGACGCCATTGGAGCTGGGAGATGAAGTGGAGTAGATCTCAGAGCTGCCAGCCCTCCCTGTGCGCCACACGAGAGAAGAGGGAGCAACACGTGAGCTTGGCAGTGTCTGCTCTCTGGAAAAGGCTGGAGGAGCTTTTGAGGTCTTGTGTTCCCGGGCTAACTTCTTTTCCTTGAGCAAGGGCTGACAGCCACATTTGTTGTGCCAGTCCTCCAGTCAGTAAAAAGGGGATAACGAGTCCACTAGCAAATACTTTATTCACCTCCTGTTCCCCCCAGCCCCCAGTTTTCAATTTGCAGAGCTCACTCACGGCTGTGTTGCTGGCTGACTTATTTGAAGTGCTACCCTAATGCAAGCAAGTGACAGCGACAGGTAGAGGGGTCACCCAGCAGATCCATCCAGTAATCTGTAGATTCCTCTTCAGTGGGCTGTAACTTGAACAGCCCTGACCCAAGAAGTCTGTGAAGGCAGCATGGCACTCAGCATGGAGGTAAGGGGGGTATTACTCTGGTGGGGTGCCTCTGGTGCCTCCTCAGAAAATAGGTGTAGGGCAGGGTCCTGTTCATGTAGTCAGCACTTATCGGCAAGCTGGAGGAATCTCTGGCTGCCTAGGAGCACACAAAAGCTTTCCAGGTGAGGACTGTGGGATCAGCCTGGGAAGATGCTGCATCTCCTAGCTCAGCCCAGAAGGTACTTAAGTGAAGAACAAAGGTTCACCCATGTGCCCCAAGGCTCGCTGGTGTCTGCTAGAGCAACACCAACAACAGTGCCTGAGCTTCTCATGTGCAGGTGAATCATGTTTCAGTGGACCAGGTCTGGAGCTTGTATGTGTCCTCACTCAGCCAAAGCCCGAAGCAACTCCAGGCTTGCCCACTATCTGTGCTATAAACTCCAGCCTGGGCTGGGAGGCTGCCCCAGCATAGGCAGCAGGCTGTTATATGCTGGATAAATTGAGCCCAGACTGCGTCAGACTTGGGTACAAGGGATGTCCCAAGCTTGGTTCCTCCCATGGGTGTTGCAAGTGTTTTAAGCCTGAACTACCAGCAGCACTGTGAACAAACACATGGATCACAGAGCCCTAAGGGTTCATGACCCTCAGAAACCTCTTATTGTTTTTCTCACAGCATGTAAGACAGGCTGACTGAAAACGAAGAAACTTCCCCAGGGATAGGTTATACCTTCAGGTTTCTTTCTGTCTCCCTTGGAAGAGCCCAGCACTGGCCAGTGCCAAGGACTGGTCACACTGAGCCCGTTGGTTCCTCTTTCCTTGTGGAAGTAGGCCAAGATGCTGCTTCTTAGGACTCAGGAGACTGCAGAGAATATTTCAAGACTCATTGCACCAAAGCCTCCCTCGCTTCAGAGCTTTGATACGCAAAATATGGAAACAAACCCAAGTTTCGCCTTTTCTAATTACTGCTCAGTGCTTGAAATGTGTCTCTCACATTTCTGGCTGCTATGTGAAGGTGGTGATGTGGAAAGCTGATGTATATTAAAAGAGTGTAGATTTGGCTCCCTGTTGCTGCTGGCTCTGCTCTCCGTAGAGCCTGCAGTACACCCTGAATTTCTGTAGATGTTGCTGCATGCCTGCAGTCTCCCAGCAAGGCTTTTCACAGAGGGAAACCCACAAGTCCAGATCATCTGGCGGAAGCTGCACTGTCAGAGGGGCTTCTCTTCCCTCCCTGAGCTCCAGAAAGTGAAGATACAGGCGTGGAGGCTGATCTCTGCTGTCCAACAGTGAGTCTTGAGGAACTGGCTAGATAGGATGGATTGGGATGGGTCCCAAAAAGTCACTGTGTCTAAACCTGGTGGAGTTAAGAGTTTGTTGAAAATCATTGCCAGCCTCGCATGCAGGAAGCAAGTCCATGTTGTATTGCCTTTGCTGCTGGGTTCCCACACTGGTGGGCAGTGCCTGGTCTGAAAACATGCCTGTTCCTAATGTCATCCTTCCATCCTGGGGAATCAAAAGGTTTGCAGGTATGGCATTCCCCAGTGCGTCCCAGAGCATCCCCCAAGTCTGAGCCTGGTCTTCCTCAGCATTGCACGTATCCACCCTCTTGTGTTACAGGAGCCCACTAGCTCTGAAGCACGAGGTCTGGGAGCAGAGTGGATACCTTTTATAGCCTTAGACTGCCGTGGCCTCTGCAAAATAATCTGCAGTTACCAGCTGAAACTCATGGTGTGCAAGCCTGTGCGCTCCTGCCCTGGGGGTATTGGTTGAAGCCAGGTTAGAGATTGATGTGACTGCTCTTGATTGAGGGCGGGTAAGCAGGAGTCAGCTGGGTCCCAGGGAACCCGGACTAAATCCCAGCAGATGGGAAATACTCCTTTGTGACAGATGCAAGACCTTAGAAGCAAGGAACCTTCAAAGACGATTACCCTGAGATGTGATCTGTGCCAGGCACACACGGAATGACTGGAGATGCTCTTGCATCAGTGCTCTCAGTGCCATGTGTCATTGGCTCCTCAGCCCCATGCAATGGACAGAGTCGGGGGTGGGGGTGGGGGTGGGGCAGGAGTGGGGCAGCAGGCTGCAGCCATGCACGGTGCTAGGCTGCTGCACAGCTGTTCTCCCCTCCTACCGCCTGCATTGCTTCTTTCTCTGTGCCTCTCCCAAATAAGTCCACCTTGTTTAATTAATACAAGTCTCTAGTCTGCAAGCACAGGAGAAATTTCTCAAGGGAGAAATTACTTGCTCTGGTTTAAGAAACCAGACAAAGAAAGATGGTGATGGGTTTAAAGAAACAGCCCTGACTGAAAAACACACAGCCAGAGCTGGAACAAAGGGCTGACATATTCATGTCAAAGGCCTGACCAGGGTCTGCTGGGGCTGATCTACACCACATGATAGGCTTGGCACAAGTGCTTGGCATGTTTGTTTATAGATACTGTTTCTTTTCAATGTTTATGTCCTGAAATGAAGGTACAGTGTTTTGGGGAAGCTGGCAAGTCACTGACTGTCACTGTCCCGGAGCAGGGACAGAGATGTGAGCCCTGAACGGACACTGACGGTGCTCAGAATAATCAGAGGCAAGTCAATGGGAATGCTGTTACAGAACTATGACCCTGTCCTAAAATGACGGTACCCAAAGGTCTTAGCACTAAGTATCTAGCCAAGGTTGGGACGGAGGGGCTACCCCTCCTCACCCTTACCTCTGCGTGTCAAAGCAGCCAAGCCTGACTGCTGGAGGGGGAGTATCAATATGTTGAAGGAAGCACAAATAGTTACAAAGCCCAAGGAACTGTCAGTGCCACCCGCAGCAAGCAGGGCACAGAAGAAATGTACCCCTCTTCACTCCTCCATGCAGTTGTCTCAGTCCTGTGCTCCCTGCCAGTGGCATAAGTAAGTCATGGATGTCCTGAAGAGTACAGCGGGGACCATGGGGCTCTCAGTCTGGCCTGCCCAATAGAAGAACCTGGCTGGTTGATAAACTTGCCAATTCTGCATCAGCTCAAATCCTGGAGCTGAGGGATTTTTGTTTGTCCTGCCTGCTCCAGGCTTGCAAGTATGTGTGGCTCCCATGGAGACCAAAGCATGGGAACAACCAGCTGAGTGGCTTGCACTTGAACGGCAGCTGCTGTGGATGTGATCCAGCCAAATGCCCATCCAGTACAGCATCTCAGTGGCTGGTGGTATGTGCTTGGGTAGAGAGCAAGGACAAGTATGTAGTGCAGCTGCTCCAAAATACTCTCCCAGCAATCTGCAGCTCAGGGACTCTCCGATCAGAGCTGCTTAGTTAAGCCAAATCAATAGCTTTGTCTTCCTTGACTTTGGTCCACCGCCTTTTGAATCCACGTTGATGTTGAGCATCCCCAACACGCTGTGGCAAGATGTCATGCAGCTTAACAAAGCCTTGCATGAAGAACCACAATGTCTTGTTTGTTGGACCAACCACTTCCTACATTCATTTCATGCTCCCCCACCTAGTTCTGGTATCAGAAGAGACAACAAATATCTCTGGATTTGGCAAATGCACTGAAATCTGCCCAGTCCAACCTAGACCCTGGTAAGTCTAAGGGCAGGTTTAGGCTACATTCAGCATGCGGGCTGTGGTTTGCCCATCACTTTTAGGCTTTGCATGCTATCTGGTCTCGCATGTCAACCTACAGCTTCATCTTTTGCAAAGGGAGGGAGAACTCACCAGATACATCTGCTCTCATGAAATGCCAGCCCAGAGTCCAGATGCAAGCTGCTCAGGAGGTCCTTGCTCTGCAGGCATAGCTCGAAGCAAGGCTGGGTGAGACCCCAGATGCGCTGATCTCCTGGTATCACAGCCCCCACCCTCCTGTGGGCTACCTGCAAGGCTGGCACCTGGCGAGCAGATAGGATTCCTGTCTGGCTGTGCCACTCGTGGGGCTTGAATACCTCACCCCACACTGTGGATGGGGCAGAGATAGGCCCATTCTCCCTTGCACGTGCATCAGGGGAGAGATAAGGCGGCCCAGTAATGGACTGAGCTGCTTTCTGAAGGGCTGCGGGTGGTTGGAAAGCACCAGCATCCCCTTCAATGAGCGGCAGTGGTGGTGGCTCGTTTTCCCTGGGGTCTCATGTCCTTTCAGCGTTAGCCCTGCGCACAAAGGGAGGCTGCATTGCACGCCAGCAGGAGCTAGCCTGGCCTTTGAGTAGCACAATCACTCCTTTCACTGCTTTCAGCTGCCTTGTTCCCCTCCACACCCCCGTGAGGGGCTGGGAGCGGAGCCCGGGGCGCCAGGAGACTGGGGATTGGAGCCCTTGGCCAGGAGATCTGCTGCCCTGTTATCTGAAGCAGCTGTTTGGGTCCTTTTGGATCAGCAGTTCTTCCTACCAAGAGCTGCAGCACTGAAATGGTGACACAGCTACTGTAGGAGCTGGGGGAGAAATCTTGGCTCCATGCAAGGGCATGGTTTTCCAGTGGGTCATCACCTCTCCTCGCCAGCACCTCCCTGTGCCAGTACCCAGAGGGGCAGTGGGTGCCCAGCCATGCTTTGACCTGGCTACTCCCTCATCAGTTTGGGTGCCAAAATCTGACACCCCTCTTTGGGAACAGTGCTCTGGTGTGCCCGTCCACCCCTCAGGGACAGGGAATGGTGACCCAGCCCCTCTCGCTGGCTGGTCTGTGAGGTGGCAGCTTGGTTTAGGGAGCACTGATGCTCAGGACAACAGGTCATTCACCCCCTTCTTTTATCTTCCCTGTCACGTATTTCAGGGCCTCCATTCACTCTCTCTGGTCATTCATCCCCCTGCCCCAACATGTTGTTTTAGAACTTGGCCCTCATTTTGGATAGCCCTCAGATCACCCCTGCTTCAGAGGGGTGCACTGCAGGGGTGAAGGAGGTGGGAGAGCAGTTCTGGCAGGCAGGGGTACCAGCATCAGTCAGGCTGCAGGGCAGGCAGGTCCTGGGGGGAAAAGTGGGGGAATTTGGGTTTGGGGTTTGGTTGGGGTTCCCCCCCCCCCCCCTCCCCCTTTTTAAGGAATACCTTAGGACCTCTAAATCCTGCTTGGAAGTCTGCTTTGTCAAAGGCCAGCCCTGCCTCCCAGAGTCTGTTCCCTTCAGTTTCTTTGTGCTTCTGAACAATCTGCTCCTACACATGTTAAGAAGCACTTAGCAAGTGACTAAAACAAAGACTCAGAAAAGGAATAACCTAAGGATTTAATAAACTGCAAATGAAATTATATAAAAAAATTTCCCAGGCAGTTGAGTTTTCAGTGATTAAGAAAATACAATTTCCTGTAATTAAATCTTAACAAGAAATGTTATTAAAAACACTCTGTCCTGGCTTTTGTAATAATTGCCCATTCCCCCAGAACAGTAAACAGAATTAGAGTCTGCAACACACACTGTAATCCATGTGTCATTTTGATCAAATTTGCCTTAATAACTTTATCTGGAGAGAAATGTTGAATCACAGTGTCTGAAATGGAAACCCCTGCACGGCAAATGTGACATGTGGCTGCTGCTGGGGCTGGGGCAGGGGACAGTCAGGGTGGAGGTGGTGCCGGCGCTGGCGGGAGGTGGGTACACTGGCAGGGTTGTTCTGTCCTTGCACGGCTCCCTGCATGGCTGCTGCTGCACCCTAAGCCCTGGAGGTTAACAGGCTTGGTGCTCCTCTCCGTGTCGTAGGGCATGTACCCTGCTTGGGGCTCTGCCCCTCAGCATCTCCATCCCAAACTTCTTTGGTGCCCTGGCTCCCCCCATGGCATCTCAACCCTCCCTCCTGGGAAGCTCTGCTTCTCAAGGGCCATTTGCCCACATCCATGGGTTTAGCCCCTTCCCACATGGTCTTTCATGCCTGGTGAAGCACTCCTTGTGCTCCCTTTCACGCAGAGTTCAACAGCATCACTGCCACCTGCATTTTAGGGCTGGTGCTCAGCTTTGTGCTGACATGTCCCTGTCCCCCACTCCTTGGGTCCAGCTGCTGGGGGGCTCTGGCTGTGTGGCTGCCACAGCCTTGCCCGTGCTCCTTCCCAGCACTGGCTGGCCCTGGCTGCAGGCAGAGGGAGGTTTTCTCCCTTGCCTCTTTGCTCTCCACAGCACGGCTGGCAAGGCATTGTGCATTTCCAATCCCCTCCAAAAGCTCCTCCTGAATGCCATGGCTGGGGATAAAAGTGGAGTGGAGCATGGCATGGGGAGTGCTGGCACATCCTTCCCGGGCGGAGGAGACTAACTAGGGTCTCTGTCAGCTGGCTGACAATTTCCAGCCTAACCTGAAATCAGCCTGACAGCAGCTGGGCAGCCCACTCACCTGGGGGGTAATTTTTAAAGCTGGTAATTGGCTGTCATTGCGGTTGTGTCAGGCTGCGCCACTTGCCCTCCGGCAAAGCCTGGGAAAGGGATGGGGAACCTGCTTGCATGGCGAATGAAAGTTTCTCATGTGTGCCAGGGCAGACACAGGTAGAGATGGGGCAGCAGCTGCACACACCTGGCAGGGCTGTCCCGGATGCTGCTGCTCTGCATCTTGCAGCAGTGGGGGAAAATGAATGAAAATCCCTGCTATGAACAGGAGCTGTTTGCAGCCAATGTGAAAGGGGAAGGGATCTTGCGAGCAGCTTTTCTGCAGAGATCTGCTGGCAGATTTTTCTAGGAAGGGCAGAGAGATTTGGTCTGGTATCAAAGGGAGGGGTGTAGGCTTGGATTTGGGGTGGTCTTGCTTCCGATGCTGTTCCCAGCCACAGGAAAAGGCTGGTTTCTCTTGTGCAGATGTGCTACAGGGCTGCAGAGCCTCTGCCAGCAATGGCAGAGCATGGCACCAAGCAAAACCTGGATCCACTATCTGCAAGGACTTCTGACATTTCAGTGGTTGCTTACATCCCCAGGTGGAGGTGAAATGTAGAAACTGGGGAGATCTGAGGGGAGCAGAGAAGCTTTTGAATTACTATGCCATGTTTTTGTCAAAAGGCAAACATCTGGACATGCTGTACAGTTGTGTTCAGTAGGACATACATTTTCCCACCCATCTTCATTGTGCCTTTGAGCTGTAGTTAAAGAACCTGCTGTTGTTCTCCTCTAGTGATCCAGCTTCCCAGCCAGATATACCCCAACCCTTGTGCCTCCTGTAAGACCCTGTAACCCATGGAAGCTCTCCTTGTTGCACTGCAGGAGATAGAGGCCAGCCCAAGCAGAGAGGACTCAGCTTCTTAAGGAGAATCTGAAGCCTGAACAACCCCTGCAAGGCTCTGTACTTACAAGGAAGCATGGGTTTAAGCCAGAAAGACCTAATGAACCTGTTCTGCTCCATCTCCTGGCCCTGTCAGTGGGTACCTGGCTGTGAGAAGAGGACAGATCTTGCCAAGATGATGCTAGCCAGCCAGGCAGGCAAATAAGAGGAAGACAGAAGGTGGAATGCTTCTGTTTATCTATCTCTCTACCTACCTACCTACCTACCTATTTTTCACTCCAACCTCCTTTTTTCTACGGTTACACCAATCCATCCATCTCTTTCTAACAGAGAAATGCTCCATTATGCTGTTTGATGGTAGCAACTCCCTCTCTGAGTAGTTTCTGTAGGGGCAATCACCACAGTATCGAGGCATCACCTGCCTACACCAGAAAAGGCTCAGAAAGTGCTCTGCACCTGTGAAATATGGTGATGAACCATTTTCTATCTCTGAAAACTCCCAGACAAACATACAGCAGATGCAGTCTCTCTAAACAATGCCTTCTTGCAGAAACTAAGTTATTTGCTGTACGGGATCCAGCGGTCCTGCTACCCTGCAAAAGCTGCATGCTCCCACTGGACTCAGTCCTGCATTATTTCAGGGAAGTGGCAGGGCAGACTCCACAGCCCACATACTCCATCAATGCATTTTGCTGGCCAATTTCTTATCTGTCAGAGTCTAAAATGCCTGCTGCTGTCAGGGTGTTTGAACAAACTGCCAAATTCTTGCTCCATGTCACACTGCTGGCATCTGTTGCTTGTTCTGGTAATAAACCAGTTTATACCGTCACGATCCAACCCAATGGTTCTCCTGAGTCTGTGCGGGGATGGCTCGGGAAAGCAGTTTCCTTTTCATAAGGTTTTTATTAAAAACAACATTGGAGAGAGGAGTTTCTGTGCTGAGATGGTGGAAGCTGTTGAGGGATTCTTTTTTTACTGCACATCATGCACCCTGTATTTTATGTGCTTTCTTCCTGCAGGGGATGGCCTCGATTCTTCTCTTCCTTCCGCAGGTGTAAATGAGGACTCTTTTTAGTGGCGTTACCCTGCTGTGAAACAGGTGTAAGTGAGAGGAAAATCAAGCCCCATCTAAAAAGAATTGGCAAAGATAAGGTCTTGGGAGCATGTCGGAGATTGCTGCTTCAGTAGGTACTTGAGGAATATTCTCTGTCAACTCACCAAGTTTTAAAAAAACCTTCCACAGCTATTTGGTGGAAAGCAAGGCTATGGCAGGGCTAGGCTTCAAATACTGGGCCAGCCTCCGTGGGAACCTGCTTACCTCTCTGGGGAGGGCTTGGTGTGACCAAGCAGCTCTGATGAGAACCTGGGGGATCCTGAGGCTGGGTTGAGTACAAAATGGCATTTGAAAACAGGCAGCTCTGAGCTTTCCAGCAAAGGAGAAATTATTTCAAAAGAGCCAGTGTCACAAGTGAATCAGATGTGCTGCTTTGAAACTGAGCTTCCTGTGAAATCTGAGCACCTGAAATCTGCTGGGGCTTGAGTTGTTTGACGCTTGATGTGTCCACAGCATCATTTTTAGCTGTGAGCCCTCAGGCATACAGAGGGATGTTGCAGACCCTTGTCTGGAAGTGGGGGTCCGAGGGTCTGGGAAAAGTTGTTTGGATCAAAGGCAGTGAGGGGTCCTTTCAGCTATTATCTGGTAGAAGTCCAGCTCAGAAGGATGAGATGCTCCTGGTATTTCATCTTGTGCTGCTGTCTTGTGGAACTCTAGCCTTATTGCCCAGTGGGAAGAGAAGTGATTGGAAGCCCATCTAGCTCCAGCCAGTGGAGTATGAGGGTTTATTTGAGCAAAAGAAGGAGAAGACGTATGGCTGGGCCACAGGCAGTGCTCCAGGAAACACCTGGATGGGTTATGAAAGCTAGAAGGTTAACACTGAGACCTCAGGTAGCGCTTACGATGAAGGCAGCTGCTCTGCCTTGTGTACACTGTGCCTGTGCTGGAGAAGCCTAATGCTCTCACCTGCTGCCCCGGGCTACCACTCCAGCACCCCTGCCATTATTAAATAGGACAGTGACCTTGTAGAAACTGATCCTAAAATCTTGCCCATCTAGTGGAACCCGCTCTTCGGGACCCACCGCTGGGATATGTAAGTCAGACCAGAGCTGAGTGGTTCAAAAGCTGCAGCATCAGAGGCATTTATCCACCAGGAGACTGTCACGCTGCTTTCTGTGCTGAGGGTGTCTAACGCTGCTGCTGCGGTCCTGCCCAGCGGCGTACGGGCTTCCTACCTCACCTCTTCCCTCTGGCCCTGCAAAGAGCCAGTGCCTGAGCTCTCTTGGCTTGTACCTTACCTCCAAACTCACTACTCCTCTTTCTTCTAGACAACACAGTCCTCTCTCTTCTCTACCCCATCTAGGAAGGGAGCAGCATGATGTGATTAAAAGTAGAAGACTGGAAGGAAAGGTGGCTTTTCTGTAGTAGCAGATACAAACAAGAAAACCTACAGAGATCGTGTGCCAGGCTCAGTTTCATTAAGGTTTTTAGCTTTTGGCCAAAGATGGGTGTTGAGTTAAGTCACTCAGGTCATGTTTTACAGTCATTAAAAAAAACCCCAACCCAATAAAAAAAAAAAAAAAAAAAAAGTGAAAGATTGTAAGCCATTTTCAGGAAGTCCCCTCCCTTTGTGTTACTACAAAATTTTAATTATCTCGCTCTGCACTTTGCACTGATCTTTGGATGTTGAAACTGAGACTTTAAGCTAAGGATCATGCTCTAATTTCGTATCATTTTTGCATAGCAATACAGCTCCTTTGGCACTTTTTCCAAACCTTGAGTTGTCCTCATCCTGCACTGGCTGTAGGGGCAGCAGAGCTCTCTGCTGTGGCTGTGGCTCTTTTGAACACCATCCACTGGATCCCCCCCTGTCCTAGGAGGCCATGCAATCAAAATGACATTGTTCAAAGCCAGCATGCCCTGCAGATGTATGCATGCAATTAGTAACCTTCCTACCCACCTGAATTTTTGGTATCAACCTTTCCCTCCCTTTGAAAATGCCTTAAGAATGATCCCGCTGTGGCCTTTATCATCCACCAGAGCCCCAGAGATTCTATAGAGTCAGATGGAATGTGAAAATAACTGTTTTTCTCTAAGTGGACTCAATGCAGTGAAGATCTGTGGGACTTCGAAGCTAAGAATTCCTTGCCAGAGGATGTTAAGCTGCCAAAGTTTATATAGGTCCGAAAGAAGACTGAACCCAGAGGCAGCTCCCAAATGAGTACCTGTGCTCCCCCTCAGCCCTGACACCCCCTCTTTCTGGCCGATGGGTGAGCTGGGCAGATGCACAGCTTGCAGACACACAAAACTGGTGCATGCACCCATGTCCTGCTTCTCTGCCCATCTAGGGGGCAAGTGCGTTCCTGCAGAGGGGTTGGGGGAGCAGGCAGGTGCGGGAATATATAAAGTTGCTGCAGGTCAATGTTACAGTGCTCATTTTCTGGAAGTTGCAGACAGTCTTTAAAGCACAAATGTGCCTGTCTGCTTCTGTTCATTTGAATTTTGCCTGGCTGTTTTTTGAAGGCTTTGAAAGGGCTCTAAGTTTGTACTGTGTTATGCATGTTCAATAATGCATTTCCTGCTCACAATGTTTAAATTGTTATCTTCATTGTTATTTATTAAAACATCTCCGAGAATGTCTGGACATTCATGGCTCTGCATCTCAAGTGATTCATTAAAACACCCACTTTCCCTGTCAGAAACTCCACTCTTGCATTATATTCCGACCTCCACCACTGAGGGGGTGAGAGGCCCCGTGTAAGGCGAGGCACTGCACATCCACAGGACAGGGGTGTCTGTGGAGTGTCTTGCAGATGGATGTGAGCACAGACTTTCGTTTCTTACCTCTTGGTTACCTGCGAGCCAGCTCTCCCCTAGTGTTAACCCTTGCTAGCAGGATGCTGAGCGGCAGCTGTCCTGCCCCTGGTCTCCTCAGCATGGCTTAGGAATTTGTCACACCTTGATAACCCAGCTACGTGGCTTCTGGATTAGAGCTGGCTGCTGCTGAGCTCAGAAGATGGGCAGACAAAGCTGGCAGGCAGACTCTGCACTGATACCTGCAATAATCGTGATGGAAAGCTCATGTAAGAGCTAAAATAGTATTTGCAAACCCAGGGAAAGTATGCTATCTTCAGTCAGCAGTCCCTTCTGTTTGGCACTTGTGAGATTGCATCTGGAGTACTGGGTCCAGTCTGGGGCTCCCTGGGAAGAAATACCAACAAACTGGAGTGAGCCAAGAGGAAGGACACTGAGATGGTTGGGGGTTGGAGCACCTGGCATGTGACAAGAGTCTGGAGAAGCAGGGAGCTGTTTGCTGTCTTCAGCTATCAAAAAAGCCATTGCAAATAGGATAGAGCCAAGTTGTTCTCACAGATGCACAGCCAGGTTGTTCTCAGAGATGCACAAATTGCCCCAAGGGAAATTTTGATCAGGCATAATGGAAGAAAAAGATCGTCCCCATGAGAGTGGTCAGGCACTGGAACAGGTGCCTGGAGAGTCTGTGGGGTATCCATCCTGGAGATATTCACAGGAGGTGAACTGAGTGACTTCCAGAGGTCTCCACCCTGAATTCTAGCTATTATAGCTGTAACCCCTGGTTATAGCTGTCTTGACTCTGCTGCTTATTAGAGGCAACATTTCATAACCAGCTTTTCTCATAACAGTCCCTCTCTTGGTCTCCAGAGTGAGCTTACTCCTCAAGCTATACCTTTTGCCTCCTGCCACCCTTACACAAAACATAAATGGTCAGGGAAGAAATTTCTTCCTCCTGGTTCCCAGACATGCTGGCAGGCTTCCCTGCCTACTTCCAGGTCTCCCAAATGCAGACTCCACCTTGCTCTGTTGCAGGTAAGACCTCTCTCATCCCAGCCAGGTGTCCCAGAGGGACCTTTGCAAGTCTGGGAATCAGGTCACATTCCCTCTATCCTCCAATCCAAGAGCAAGCAGGACCAGATAAAGCTAGTAGGAGCTGGGCTTGAAAGAAGCAAAAAGAGGTATCTCCTCCCCAAAGAAGTAAGTACTCTGCCTCGCTCTGCTGCAGGATGTTATGCTAAAGTTTCCATTTAGTCCAAAAGGGGAAAACCCACAGGTAAGTAGTTACTACATGAAGAAACTGCCTCTGTTTCGGGAAGACTCTGTTTTGAAAATGAGTGGAGAAGAAAGGGATTAAGAACAAGTTTTGTATAGGCCTGCTGTGCTCTGCCATGGCCACTGTTGGGGACAGGACCCTGGGATCCTGTGGGATCCTGTACAGATGTTTTTATGGAGGGAATGGCATCTTTCTCACTGCAAAACTTACCCCATTGCAGGACAGCTAACAAAAGACCTACTAACTGTCTTCTGACAGGTCATTAGCTAAGATGACAAGCAGCCCGTGTTTCTGTGTTTCTTGGGAGAGTGTGCTACATGCATTCCTGGCAGCTCTGCAGTGTCTTGCTCTTACCTGGTAGTAGAGATCTTTGAGGAAAGTGCCATTTGACTATAGCTGTGCAAATAAACACTGCTTTGGTTTGCTACGGGAACAGCAGCATTAAAAAAACCCCACAATCAGGGGTCATTGTGAAATTAATTTTTCAGTTTCCTGCTGAAATGAAAAGCAGAAAAGTCATCTTGTGTTGAGTAAATGAGTCAGTTTGAAAGCAAATGTTCTGCTTAGGCATCTAAAAAAAAAGGTCTAATGGGCTGTTAGAAACCTGTAAAAAACCTATGGTTATTTCAGCAAGAAAACTTGAAACAGCTAATTCACAAAACGTTGAAATGGAGCCTTTGAACTTCTGAGTTTTATTCCCTTCAGTTGAAATAATTTGCTGATTTTTGGAGTGATCCATGACTTGGCTTGGTCAACCCAAAAATGTATCTTTCAGTGAGAAACAGTGACCCCCAAAATTGGCTCCTTTTCCTGCTCAGGACCACCCCTAAAATGTACTCCTGCTCCTGCCACGCTGATTTTCAGTTGCTGCAGCTGCACTGCGGTCCTTGCCACTAATCGGCTCTCTGGCACATCCCTGAGACACTGCTTCCCTGGTGAAGGAAAGCTATCGCAGGGCTGTCTGCCTCATTTCAGCCTTCTTCTCCTCAAGGGTCATTCTCACTTTACTTCTGAAGTGACTGGGTGGCTTTAGGTGTACTTTCAGCTGTCTGGCACGCAGCACTTACCGGGGTCTGTGCCTTGTTGCCTGGCATGGAAAGCGGCACTGCAAAAAAGCAAGAGCAGCAAGGGTTGCAACAGCCTTGTGGAGGCTGGTGTTGTTCAGGAGGGATGATGGCGTGTGCCTCATCTGGCTGGAGGTCCTAGGATCCCACGGTGCTCATGCAGACCCCCAGGATAGCTCCACATAGCTGGGCTCATCTGCTTTAAGAGAGAACAGCATGGATGGTTAGCATTTGTTTTAATCTTGCAGTGCTAGGTGGTTATTATGATGTGGAGTGGTGGGGTGCTGTGGATTTGGAGGTTCACTCAACAGCGGCACATTCCAAGCGCAGGTGAGAGTGCGGAGTATGTCCGTGCTGTCATGGTAGCTCAGGGCTGAACTGCACGCCAACCCAAACTCCCTGGCTGCCCGCGCTGTGAGTCCTGCACCTTAGACTTGAAGCCTGCACGCAGACGGCACGGACACAGCTAGTTGAGGCAGTGACAGGGTGAAAGTGGGCCCTGCTTGGCAGGCGTGGGGAGATTAGCCAGGCCAGAGTGAGATTTTGCATGCTCTGCTGCAGATGGATGGCGTGTCCTTGGGAAAGTAATTTCCTCCATCTGTGTCTTGGCTCCATCTTCTGCGAGTGGAGCGAGGTGGGGGTAACTTGTTTCCCTGGGGGCTGTGAGGCTGAATTTGTTAGCATCCACGAGCAGCCTAGAGGTGTCAGCGGGGAAGGCTCTGGGGAGGGCAAGGTGGTGATTAGTCACTTGTAAATGCCCCACCACCATCCTGCCACCAGGGATCTGAGCACTCGCTAAACCAGGTTCCAGGCAAGCAGAAAGAGTCCCTCCTCTCAGCTGCTCTTCCTCTCAGCACCCTCTCGCCTCCCAGATCTGAATGCAAAATTAACACATTTATCACATGCTGCCTGAAAAAAAAGAGAGAGATCAATTTAGAACAGGCTGTATTTGCAAACATATGAGCCTAAAATAATGCAAACAAATGGTTGCATGACAACTCTGCGCTGCCTTTCATCCGAAGCCCTTTGCTAGGGCGGAGCGTGCTGTCCCCTCGCCTTGCTTTTCACTGTCTGCTGTCCTCTGGCAGGTGATGCAAAACACTTCCACAGGCAAATCTCCAGTTCCTCCAGCAAAAGCTTTTTAAGGGGCACCAAATAGGATCTCAGCCAATGACCCACGAACATTACCGGCTGCCCCAGCACCCCTGCCTGCTGCATGGTGCATCCCATAGCGGTTTTCTCTACACGGTGTGACTGGGGTGTCCTTGGTGCTCTGATCCTCAGGAGAAGACAATTTCTTCCAAACAGCTGGAAGAATCTGAAAGTGGCTGCATTGCCAGGCTGGGAGAGATGCTTTCTCTCCTGTACGAAAAAGCAGAACCTGATTTTACCCACATTTCCTAATAACCATCAGGAAAAGCGGTGGCCCTGGAGTCGAATGCCCCACCTGTGTGAAGCACGTACAGCTCAACAGGAACAAGCTCCCCTTCCAAAATGGCACTGGCAGTACATCTAGCCATAGTTACCAGAGGTTCTGATGGGGATGAGGAGCAACCTGAGCTGCCATGGCCCTCAGAGCTCCCGGGTGACACTGTCAAGAGGCTCTGCTTCCCAACATACGTTGTGGCAGGGTTTGTTTTGCTGTGGTGTGGATCTGCCCAGTAAGGCTGAGACCTGGTAAGGTGTCTGCAGTATGGAGATGTCAGGGCATCTGAGCTTGTACGAAGTGACTTGGTGGACAGCCTGTTAGACCCAGTTCCCTGCTGCAAGTGACCCAGGCAGAGACTCAACACTGGAAGGGTCACTCTTGGGCAGGTTATTTCTACAGGCAGGGTGGATGTTAAGGTGCAGAAGCAAGCGGGGAGAGCTGTTTATTTTTAATCTATGCCAAGCCTTCAGAGTCAACTCCCTTCGCCATGCTGCTTTCTCAGTTCTCCTCTGTCCCACCCTCCCTCTTGTTGTCACTGTCACAGGCTTATAAGGATGATGGATGAAAGGCCTTAAAAGCAGCTGGTTTCACATTTCATCATTGTCACATAACTCGCTTTCCCCTTTGCCTGAAACTGCTGCTGCCACCAGAAATGCCCTTGGCATCCCAACATGTGCTCTTCCCTGGCCAGCTCCCAGCTGGGGACAGCCTGTTGGAGTCAGGTGTCTCTGTAGTTCTGCAGAGCCCCGGTTGCCTTGAGAGGAGTGATCCATCACAGCCCTGTGCTTCTGACAGCTGGAGATGACAGCACTGACTTTCATCGCGGGATGAAGGGGTGATCTGAGCACAGACATCCACAAAGAGGTGACCGAATGGCTCTGAGGAGAGAGGGAATGGAGCTGAGCTGGGAGACCCTGCTGGGCCAGGGGCATGGGAGAACACCATTGGGATCTCTGTGTGCTTGTGCAGCTCAGCCTTCTGCTAGCTGTGTGCTGGGTGGCTCTGCTCTGCTCACGGCAAGGGGTGGCAGCTGTGCTTCTGGGGCAGCAGGCAGGTGGGTGACTCCTTCGGGGGTTGGCACTGGGTGTCTGGGGTCCCCTGTGCCACCAAAGAGGGTTCCTATCATGGACAATGGCACCCTAGATGTGTGGGGCAGAGGAAAGCAAGTCCCACAGGGACTGCAGCACTGGCACCCCTGATGCCCCCATGGATAACCACACCGCATCTCCCTGTCACCTGTGTGCCCAGGCCAGATCTCGCCCTGCATTCTCCCGTGTTGGCAAGTTGAGGTCCAAACCATGCCTCCCAGACAAAGCCCTGATCCTCAGGAAGGGTCTGGGCAAGGACTAGTTAGAAAATATTTCCACTGTTGCTTCTCAAGTTTCCTTCGCTTGCAGTGCAAGCAGGTGAAAAGCTGGGTTGCAACCCCCCTGGCAGACGCTGTGATTGAATGCCTGAGGAGGGGAGGGGAGGCAAAGGAGGAGAAGAAAAGAAATGATTGAATAACCCCACCCCCTAAAGTAAAATAAGTGAAGCAAGAGAAGACATTGTAAATCACATCCTGCAAAAGGAAGCAGAGAGCAAACACTTCAGCCAGGTCTAAGACACCACCAGATATTTACTCAGATAACATATTATTAGTGAGGAGAGACTCTCACATCTGATACATATCTCCCAGTCCCAGAGAAATATGAAAAGGCAGCTGGTTCTACTCCTATCAGAACCATTCCAGATGTTTTCAGCTGGTGTCAGACGTGCTACTTGGCATGACAAAGCAAAGGGAAAAAAAAAGTGAGAAAGAAGGGAAAAGAAATGTCATCGTCTTATTTTTAAAACACAAAAGGGAAAAAAATCATGGCTTCCCCTATTAAATGTTTCCCCTGGCAGCCTGTGGTGTAGTTGTCATTAATAGCTGAAACAGCAAGAGAGATAGCAGAACACAGGGCTCCTATTTACCATTGTTAATCAAGCACTAATCGGTAGTTTAGACATTCTTAAATTATTGTGGGGAACATTTCAAAAGTGTCAAGAGCCCGAGATCCATTCTCAGAAGTGCCTCCCAAATCTGATTTCAACGTCTGAGTCATTTAGATGCTTTTGAAAATTTTTACCTGAACAGTCACAGCTGAGACTGGAGCATAAATTTTGGTGCCAGGTGCTGCAGCACGGAGCAGTGGCCGTGCCCCGGAGGGTTTGATGAACATGACGGTAGGTACAGGAGGAAGCTCAGTCACCCTGTTCTACAGCTGGTGGATGAAGTTATGCAGGGATTAAGGGTGGCACCTATATTGCTTTATTAGATAATTCTGGAAACAACCCAGGCTGGTGTGTGTCCACATGCTAGCTGCGAGCGTGCCACCCCACCAGTCCTTGCAGCCTTGCAACCTCTCAGGTGGCGCTTGCTGATGCTGGCTGACACCTCCGGGCTCCTGCCAGGCCACAGCCGCTCATTGTGTGCTTTGGTGATTAACCAGCCCTGCTGTAAACCAGTGGGGACTCCCAGGTGATGAGCAGGGAAGGCGTTGTGCAAGGTCATGCCTTACCTGTGGACATCAGCTAGTTTGTGCTTAACACTGTCTGCAGTGAGGGAAGGCTGGAAGGTGTTGCAAGACCATGCTTTCTGCCTTTCATTGAGAGAAAGAAGGAGTAAGCTGTGAAAGGAGCATCAGAGATAAACACAAGCAGTATTGAGGAGAGGCAAACATGGAGCTGGGATGCAGCCGGAGACAGTTACCATAGTTACTCCCCATCCCCGCAAGGAGGGAGGCTCAGGCAGCTGCCCACTGCTTTGGCATGCAGAGCAGAGGTATCTCCCAGAGCCCAGGGGTGCTGCTGGCAGTGGAGGCAGCTCTGTGGGGTGGACATCAGTCTGTCTGCTCCAGGCTTAACCTCTCAGCTGTGCTGATCTGAGCCAGGAAAATGTCCCTGCCACCCTAAAAGCTAGCAACCTTGAGGGTGATGGGGCACAGTGGGGCATGCAGGACCAGGGTTTTTTGCTAAGGGGTGGTCAAAGCTGCAAGAGTGCAAAGAGCATCCAGAGGTTGGCTGCAGACTTAGCTGGCTGCTTGTGGTGTAGATGTGGGCCTGGGAAGCTGAGGGGAAAAGAAGGTTTCACTTGAGATTCCTGGTTTGAGATCAGGTCGGGATTTTCAGATAACTGGCATCTCCTAGTCCAGTTGGGGAACTAGGCTTAGATCTCTTTAGGGCCACTGGAAGAGGTGTATGGAGGATGCCATAAACTGTTCACCCATCTTGATTATGCAGATTGTCTCTCTGCTTTTGGGGTCCCTGGTGCCAAAGAAAACAGCCAAACCCAGGCTATGCTTTGGGCCATCAATGGCATGACGCAGAGCACACTTTACCTGCACTCAGTGTGAGCCTGAGCCCCAGAAAAGCCAGCTGGAAACTTGAGCCATGGTACTGGATGACTATGGAGAAAGGGCAGTAACTTTTTCCTGGCAACAAAAGGCCTTTGGGTCACATCAGCTGACGTGCAGTGACACCTCCTTGGCCACTGAGTGGCTTCTTATCTCAGAAAGAATAAGAAAGAGAGACATTTACGTGCAAGTGAGAGACAAGCAGCCTACAAAATGAACCACAAGGCCCTAGAAGTTGTCTGTTCAGCTCCAGCCCACCAACAGGCACCTGCAACACCCCAGCTTGGGGCTTTCAGCCCCACTATCAGCCAGAGCCGCTCGCACCAGCTGCCAGCAGTACTGCTGCTGTTTGCCTTGGGTGCAGGGCTTGCCTCAGACCGTGATGTGCTGGCTGCCTCCGTGCAACAGGGCTGCATTGAGCTCAAAGCCAGAAAGTTTGTGGATACAAGGTTCTGATGTAGGGGTGGCCAGAGAGGCTGTCAGCTGGTGATGGTGCCAGGCAGCCCTGTCCCCTGGGAAGGGGGTCAGTGTGGCACACCGGGCTCCCAGGGCTCAGCATCCTCCAGAGGCTGTAGCTGAGAGCTGGTATCAGCTGGCTGGGACCGTAACCATGGCAGCAGCAGCTTCTGCATCGCAACATGGCTTGGGGACACTAAAAAAAAAAAGGAAAAAGGACCAAAAAAACCCCAGGAAAAAAATTAGAAATTCTAATAATTATATAAGCTTGCTGGCAGATCAGGTTTGCTGAATGCCTTTCACCTAGGCAGGGCCCACCCCTGGGCACCAGCTGAAGACGTGATTTCTAGAGGAAGCCAAGCATGTGCTCTGGGAAATCAGGTCGTGAGCGTTCAGCTGGAGCTGGGGAAGGGGCTCCGCGGGTTCCTGTGCTCCTGCAAGCTCTCATTACACTAATAGGGAGCATGGAGGGGCAGATACATGGGTGCCAGCACCCTTGCTGTGCGCTTAATAAAGTGCCTGAAGCTCCTCTACGTATTTTTATTAAAAAAGTGTCAGTGCCTCAGTGAAAAGGCGGGGGGATGACTAAATTGCTGTTAAGCGACATGTTGAGACATGAAATCAAGCAGAGCGCTACATTTTTAAATTAGTTTTTGACAGTCCTTTCCCCAGCATCTCACCAGGCTCAGCTCCTGGGAGGATGTGTCCCCTCCCTCTCCCATCGCCACTGCAGCCCCCTTGGCTGGGATCTGCTGTGCCAGTTTCTCCTGCTGTGGAGGTGGGATGGCCACACTACCTGATGGACCCTGTGGGTCCTGGAGGCTTAGGTACCTGGTGAAAGCTGGGGAAAGCATAGCAGGTACATCAACACGTGCCGAGGCTCCTCTGGGCTTCACCAGCTCAGGTGGGTGCAGAAGGTGCCGTGTGAGTGTCCCGAGCCTGCTTTACCCCAACGCGCAGTTCATGCCAGGCGATGGGCTCTCTCTGGGACTGTCTCTCCCAGGGGCTGTGTGTGATGACCATGCCAAACTCCTGCTTGGCCTGAGGCCAGGATGGATGGGGTTTTGAGCAACCTGGCCTAGTGGAAGGTATCCCTGCCCATGGCAGGAGGATTAGAACTAGATAATTTTTAAGGTCCCTTCCAACACAAATGATTCTGTGATTCTGTGATTCATGGCTCTCTGGGATGCGGCCATCCCATTGCCAAAATCAACTCTTGGTCCATCCTTACAGATCAGACCCACACCCAGATGCCCATTCCTTGCCTCATCCACATTTTGCTGTGCCCCTGCTCTCCTGCACTGCAGCAGAGGCTGGGGCAGGGGACGGGGTGTTGCTGGGTGTGGGGTGTAGGTGTGTGGGACTCTTCAAGCAGTGCTGTAAGCAGAGTGAACTGTATCTCTGGAGGGGCAGACCTGTTCATGTTGCTCAGCACTTGCCGGAGGACACCCCCACTACCATCCACCCCACAGCAGAGACAAAGGGAGGGGTGAGAGATTCAGCCCAAAATCCCAGGACTTGGTTTGCTTCAGCTTGTCTGGGATTTTCATGTAGGGGGTTTAGTGCGGAAATAATGGCTTCAAAAGTTAAGAGTCGGGATTAGGAGCCGCATTAGCTATCATGGGGAAGACAGCAACGATGGAGAGGGAAAAGACAGGGGAATGAAGGGAAGTTCAGAGAGAAGCTGGGGAGCTGTGGAAAGCACTGGATGTCTTCAGGGTCACTCTGTCTCTCCTTCCCCAGCCTGGCACGCTGCAGAGCCCTGATAGTGTCTGTGCAGGGCTTGTGTGTGCAGGGCAGGCGTTGTGAGTGGAGGGCTGTGCTGCTCTAAAGCTATAAATGCATGCGGGGCAATGTGCTGGTGCCTGGGCGCAGGGCGATGTCTGTCACCAGAGCTGCTAGCTCATGGAGGGGCAGAGAGGGGCAAAGCCAGCAAAAGGAGGGAGATGCTTGCAGCGGGGAGCAGCGAGTCAGCGAGGGTGGTCTCAGGAGTGAGCCAAGGCACTGAGGAAGAGCAGGAAGCCGGCACGGCAGTCCCTCAGTGTGATACAACACACTGGGCACCCTGATGGCAGTGAGCTGTGTGTGCATGGGTGGGTGTGGGGGACGAGGCGGGGAGCAGCTTCCCAAGGGGCAGGTCTGCAGCGAAGCTGGCTGCCACTGCAGTGGCACCCTGGGCTCTCGCTAATCCATCCATGTCACCTCAAAGTGGTGTTAACGGATCCTGCCTTGCTTGCACTGTCAGGGCTGATCTCAGCTGGCATTTCCACTAGCTGCAGAGGCAAGAGTGTTTCCATCACGGAGTGACAGCATGTCCCTTCCCCCATCCCTTTGGCCTTGATGTCCTGTTTGCCCTCCTTCATCCCATGTTTCTGTGTTGGGAAAGACAGTGTTTTTGATCTTCATGTGATCACAGAGATCGGAGGAGGAAAGACTGGGGGATACCTAGAAATAGTTGATGCAAACTCAGTGACAGGCATGTACATGCCCAGCTAGGAGCCAGCATGCACGTCCATGGCTCTGATATCTCAGCATCTGCATGGCTGTGGTACCTCTCCTGCAGTGAAACAGCAGAGCAAGGGGCCCAAGCAAGCTCCATGGCACACATTCCTTCATCCCTGGCCAAACAGCAATGTCTCTGAGCTTAAACTTCCCGAAAACATCATGAGCTGAGACCTTCCTGCTCCCTGTCAGACTTCCTCAGGGCTTTTGGGCTGCATTTCTGGGTGCAGGGAGCTCATACGTAAAACTTAAAACCCTATTTGCACTGTATCCCTTGAAAGCTTCTTGGGTCCCCGGTGGGAAGGGAGGAGGCAGGCTGTCATCTCCGATGAGGAGGGCGCAGTGGAGAAAGGAAGAGTTTTCTGCCTGACACCTCCTCGCTTCTCCCATCCATGCTTCTGTTATGGACCATTAAAAATTAACTGAATCATGTTCATCATTAACATGAGTTGCCTTTGTTCTCCAGGCTCCCAGTACCCATTTGCAGGGGTTTTGTTATGTATTTTTCAGCACTTTGTCTCTTTAATTGCTTGCTTCCCTCTGATGTGCGGGGCTGTGGTTTGCAAGTCAGCTGCAGGGAACAGAGGGGCATTTTTATTGCTCCAGACTGGAAGTCAGTGAAAGAAAAGGCTCTGCAAGTCCCAGCTATTGCAGCCGAAGGAGGCCCTGCAGTCTCTAGTGCCTGTGATAGATGCTCCTTGCCTACCGGCAGGCAGACAACTCTAGAGTCTTTAATCCACTGGGGGGGAGAGGGAGGGAGTCTTTTCTGAAACTTAGGCTGCCTTTGCTCCTTTTCAACCCTTTTCTGCCACACACAGTTCTGCTGCTTTTCTCGCTCTCTGCTCATGAGGGCTGTAGTTTTTTTTGGCATCCCGATGCGCAGCGTGGGGCTGGGCTGCAGGTGCTGCAGTGCTGGAGGCCCTGGGCTCAGCTGCTGGCTTCACTGCAGGTGCTTGCATGGGAAAGAGCAGCAGGACCAGGCTGGAGGTATCCCTGCAGCCCTTTCCTGGTGTTAGTCCCTTCCTCTGAACCTAAGTGCTGTCTTTGCTGGAGTTTAGCTGGGCCAGGCAGGTCTCCTAACAGCTTGTAAGGTTTGCTTCCCTATAAAAAATGAATGCAGTGCGGTAGTGCCAACAGCTGGGCTGGGACTGAGCAAATGCCAGCAGGAGCAGCTGCCCTGTGTTTGAGGTTGTGGTGTGGGCGTCGTTGTTGCTAAAGGGAGGTGGGCATGCAAGACTGCAGTGGTCACAGGCCCTGAGATGCTTCCTCCCGCTGAATGCTCCAGGGGAAGAGGGCGAAACCAAAGATTGGGCTCAGTAGGAGGCACATAGGCTGCTCCTGTCGCCAGGAGATCTTTCTCTCTTGCTGACCCTGGAAGAAGCCAGGAAAAGAGGCTGTAGGATAGGGTACCATTGCTGAGTCTCCTGGGGCACCCGTCACTTGAAGCTACCAGTCACTCTGGCAGTCAGCTGGAGAGCGCGCAGGGATGTGTCAGCTGTTTTGGTGATGATGCAGAGTGACTCAGGCCTCTGCCCACAGCTCCCCAGTGGGATGTGAGCAAAGCTGACAGGCAAAAGCAAAACATCTGCTTCAAACCCTTGTTCCTTGCAAGCTCAGCAAGCCACCAAGCCACGAGCTCACCTCTTGGAAGAGGGGTACCCAACGGAGAGGTTCCAGGAGCTGGGGTCTCTGGTTTGGAAGCAGGAGGTTGTTTGGGACTGAATCCTGCCCTTTGGCAGCTTGGGCAGAGAAGAAAGGATTAGTTTCGCTTTGGGTATGGACAATTTGTAGCACTAAGGTTGGGACTCAGCTCATTGATCGACAAAAAAAGCCTGGACACCATGTTTCTGGGCTTAATTCAAGGGTTGCTGACTGCAGTTCGACAAACCATGCTATTAGGAAGGGCAAAGGTAATTGGCTGTTTCTTCTGCCCTGAACCTCTGTGAATCACCATGGTGAGAAGGATCTTTGGTCCCAACTACCCTGGTTAGTCTCCTAATGTTTCTCATGAGAAAGGTGGTAGATTACCAAAGCACCTGTGTCGTAAGAGCACATCAGTCTTTGGGAAGGACTCAAGTCCCTCTGAAGATGATGTAAATCTTTTCCTTGACTTCATCAGGGTTTGGATCAGGGCTGGGCTCATCATGGTCTCTGCATGGCAAGGTAAAGAGCCACCGTAATTAAAACAGCCAGGCAGGGACTCAGCTGTGGTGGTGATGGCAGGAAATTTTAGAGGGGAAAGGCTGGTGTCAGCATTCCCTCTAAGAGCTTTAATGCCCAACATGTTGAAATTTAATAATTAAGAAGGTGCTTTCACATGTTGTTTTTTTTTTTTTTTAATAGTCTAACAGCGTGAAATAAGCCATTCAATAATTAATTGACAAAGTCGAACCGCACATGCCAGTACCCGAGCTGAGGGTGTGGGCTCAACTTTTGCAGACAAATGAAGTGAGAAGTAATTGCTTGATGAAGAAAAGGAAGATATTAACATAAGATTTGTCAGGTCCCTTGTAGGAATTCACCATAGTGGGTCTGGGGCTTTGAATGGGATTTGTGCTGCTAATTCACCACTAATTAACACTCTAAATTGGCCCAGACATGAGGGGAGGGAGGGAGATGGGGCGATCCTAGACTTTAGTGAGAGCAAGAGGAGGGAGACAGGGAAAAATCTTTATTTGTAGGGGACGATTCAGAGGGAATAAGGAGGAGACAAAAATGGACTGCTCATGCTGGACAACATCTGCACATGCGTGTTTGTCATTGGGAAGTGTCTAGCGACATGCATGATCCCAATGTGTCTGGATGGGGACTCGATTCCAGTGAATGGGGTCCAAGCTCCACTTCTGCTGACTCCAGCCTCCTTCCTTCTCATCATTCTCAGGACGTCTCTGCTGTTGCAGATGTTACGACTGCTCTGGCTGGGTGAGATTAGCAATTCAGTCTGACTCTGGTCCTCTGCTGCCCGAGCCTCGCTCCACATGCAGGCTGTAGAAAGAAGCGGGTGCCACAGCGAGGGTGGGCACCTCTCGCACACAGGCTGAACGTGGCTCTGAAGTGCTGCTGTAGCACATTAAATAACAAGTCCTCCCAGCTACCACTTAGAAATGGCAGATCTACGTACAATAAGAGGTGGCACCTCGAAGTTGCCCCGACAGTTTAAGTCTGTCTCACCAGGTTATCGGTCCCTCTGTCTCTGTATGTCTTACGTGACTTGAGTGTCTCCTAATTACTTGTTATCACGTGGGACAACTCCACTGGGAGAGACAGTGAGGGCTCAGTCAGTGTGCCCTTACCTGGCAGTTAGGGTACTAATTAAACTTGGGGTGTGCTGTTCCCCTCTATAATCAAGAACAGTGATTCCCTGGCTATTACAGGAGTGTCACCTTTTCTGTGGTTTTCTTCTTTTCTTTTCTTTTCTTTTTTCTTTATGAGAAAGCTCAAAAGCCTATTTCAGCATGATAAAAACACTAAAACCTTGAAAAATGTTCCTGAGAGAGCAACTTATTCCTTCCTACCTCCAAGTTTATTCCCAGGGCAACAGATTAGTAGTGTTTAGGGCTGGAAAGGATCACTAGTTTAATCAATAGATTAAAAAAGATCACAGCCATTAGTGCCAGACTTTGATTTTTACACTGCCACTACATTTTATGTGGCTGCCTCCCCATCTGTGGTATTTTATAGCACTCAGGATACCTCTGTGTTACCCCAATCCAATTTATGCTCTAATCTTATACTCTTCACCTACACTTTTGCTATCCCTTATCTCCTCAGATGTTCCTGGATCCTTGTCTTGCTGTGTTTCCATCACTTACGAGATGTATCAGGTGTGAAGCAGACCCATGAGAGGCTGGCACTGTTTGTATGACATCTCCAAGGCAATGCAAAGGCAGTCTCTAGGCTGGGTGCTCGTAATTTCAGGACCAGCAACTCCTAATTTTGGTTTGAGGCTGACCAGGGAGGGATGGTTTGCCTCCCTGGACACTAGAGCAAGATTCAACTTCCAGTCCTGAGCTAAGCCTCTCCACCTTGAAGGTGATGGTGTGGACAAAGCACCAGCCAGGCTTGGAGCACCTGAGCCAGCTGCCAGAGTCTTTCTAGATGGGACTTCTGGGAACAGGGTAATTTCTGGTGCAGAAAAGGTATTTCTCTGCTTTCTCCCTTTCCCTGTCTTACAGCAGCTGGAGCTACTTCTCTCTCCCCACCTGACCTATTTTTGGTCTCTGGCTCGCCTGATAGTGATAACTCTGAAGCACTCTTATGAAGGACAAAGACACAGATTTCAGGCAAAGCATAGTGCTGTCACCTGCTGCGGGGAGGCAGGAAGCACTGCAGAAAGGGCAGTGGCAAGAAGTATCTCTTTGTCTCTTGTTTGCAAAGAAAAAGAAATGTATATAAAGAACAAACTTGTTTTCTCAGAAAGTCAGCTCCAGAGGTCCCCTGAAATTGTGTAATCTTTTTGCTGCCTCAGTGTGACTAGGTATGTGGGTGAATGGATTGGGATGCTGCAGCAGGACAGGCTACAGACAGAAATGAAGACACTGTCAAATTAGAGTGTTTCTTTGGTGGAGTTTATTTCAGAGCCCTTGCTGCAGTTTCTGGGAAAGGAGTTAACCTTGAGGGAATGCAGCAAGTTTTAAAGTCTCAGGAGGTAAAACCTTTCAGAAAAATGCAATTGGCTTCCAGCCAGGACCCCTCTAAAGAGCTTCTCAGTACGCTTTGGGTTATCTGTGGATTGTATGAACAGACATAGCCCTTCCTCAAGTCTTATGTACTGAAAAAGAACATTAAGGTGGCGGCTGTTTTTATGACTTCTGGATTTTTTGAGCAAGATGCATGAGGGTGAAGATCTCTGGTGCCTGGAAGGGAGAAGGCTTCCAGTGAGTACTCGGATCAAACAGGACTCACACAAACTGGGGCCCATTGCACTAGAAAAGACTCCAGATTAGGAGGTGGGACTCTACTGGCTAACAGGGATGCTGTTCCCATGTCTGTCACAGCCCAGAAATGCTTCCCTGGTCTCACAGGCAAGAGCTCCAAAACTTATTCGTATCTCAGAGTGCCAAAAGTGCTGAACCTTGCCCATTTTAAATGGTATAAATCAGATTCCCACTTTCCTAGCAACATGGAGGCTGGAGAGTCCTGCCTTTATTATTGCTTCACTGCGCCAACAACTCTGCATCAAGCCTATTACATTTACATTCCTGCTTTCTGAATAAGGAAAGCGGGTAACAGTGTGATGTACCTGGAAAATGCACAAGTTTAGGCTTGTGGCTCCCTGGAAAGACCCAGTGAACTGCAAGCAAAAGCAATACATTGGAGTATTGCAAGAAAAAGCAATACATTATCTTAGTACAAGTGATAATGTTTCCCTGCACTAGCCAGCTCAAGCGGCTCTAATAGCTTTCCTCCGACATTCTGCTGGAAGGATGACTCTTAGTTCAAACAACAGAGATGTATCTTCGGGTAGGGGAGGCTCCTTCGTACCAAACATTGCTGTGCGCTCTGTGAGGGACGCTCCAACACTTCCAAACCAGAAAATGTGCAATCAGAATGACCCTGAAATATCCACTTTCGTGACATGGAAAAGAAACCTTACAGCTTCATAAATCAAACTCCAGTGAGGGAAAGAAGTGGCGGTTATGAAGCCTGAAACTGGAGGGCTGAACCCATGGAAGGAGCATCTTGGGCCGTAATGCTTGGAGTCAGCTTTATCAAACTTTTAGGAGTGAGCAATGGTGTCCTGGTTGTGTCTGATAGTAAGAGGATGGATGGCTTAGTGAAGCCCAGGACAGGCAGATCTACAGCTGAGCAAATAGGGCTGAATGTGCAATATATATCAGGCAACTCAGCCTCTTTTCCTTCTGGGGGGAATGCCAGCCATCTGCCATTTCACTGAATCTTGTTAGCATTCAAAATAATGGGAGTGTCTTGCAGAGTGGGGAGATAAACATATTTTTTATAAGTGACAGCAAAAGGATCAACTGAAAGGCTCTGATCTGCCATGGCTTGTGGCAAGGCTCTGGCATTACCCCCAGAACTTCTCCTGCTATGCCCAGGGCAACATTTCTCCTGCCATGCCTGGGGAAACGTGGCATGTGGCACTGGAAGGAGCCCTCCCTTAGATGTGTGTAGTATCTGCTTTGCTTCTATCAGCTACTTAGAAAATTGCCTGCCACCAGTAACCTGCCCAGGAGCACTCCCTGACTATCTCCTGGGGATTGCTGCCTCCTCCTTCTTCCCAGTATCTGGGATGGGGCAGAAGGTGGGGATGCTGCTGGTACCTCACAGAGCCATGGGGAAATGTCAGCAGGAGGTGGAGGAACATCCCATGGGTGGCACCACAGAGCTGATACCAACGGGCAGAGTTAACAGAGCAAGACCAGCCAGGGACAGCAGAAAGGTGTCACCTGTGCCTGGGGAGAAAGCTGTGGTGTGCCCCAGTCCCTTCCTCAGCCCTGGCTGAGGTGCAGCCTGGGAGGGACCATGGTGGGGGATAAGGCACAAAGGGCAGGAGCCACCCGAACCTCCTCGATCCATCCTTTCTTCTCCATCAGTGAGGTGTGCCCTGGCCAGGAGGAGCTAAGGTGGAGGTGGGGTAGGGCTGTGCTGTGGGGAAGGGGTGACCTCACTCTCATCTGTCAGCGAAGTTTGCTGGTGGCGGCAGCAGGGCTGTAACTCTCCCCTTGGTAAACACTCGGCGGTTCCTTCGTTCAGACAGATTTAAAAGGAAATCCAATGCGCGTTTACAAGCTCCCAGCCCATTAGCGAACAGGTTCATAAAGCAGCAAACAAAGACTAATCAATATGCTGAGTGCAGGGGAGAGGGAGCCTGAAAGCATTCGCTAATCAGGGGGATGCTGCTGGCCTTTTAAATAAGCAGGGTCTCTCTCTGATGGGGAGTGGGTCCAGGGAGCAATTCAGCACCTTTCATCTCTGGTCAGCCCTAAACGCCTCTCTCCAGTAATGAGCCCACTGCTACCTTTCGTCCCCAGCACGGAGCAGATCGAGGAGGAGGAGGAGGAGGAGGCAGGTGGAGCTGCTACTAATGGTGACTTGCCACAGGGATCAATAGATGGGAAGCAAATTAACTGGGCTCCCATGGGAAGGGATTTGTTGATATGCCGGGTGGTGGGGAGCGACACCAGATTGGATGGTTGCGCAAATACCAGTCTGTAATGAACCCCTGAGGGAGCGGGAGGAAGGGGACCCTCCTGCCTGTCTGGGATGCTGCCTTCCCTCACCTCATCCTACCATTAGCATACACAGCGCTTTGATTTTTTCCCCTAATGAGTGCTCTCACTGCCTCTCTCCCTCTGTGACTTCTCACTTCAACAAAACTTCTCCCACAGATGCCCCTGGGAAGAGGGAAGGGTCCTTGGAGCCCAAACCCCCCATGCTCCGTGTCCCTCACAGAGGGTGGCCTGGGGGCCTTTGCCTTAGGACACCTCTGAACCCCTTCCTAAGAGGCTTGCAGCCTTCCTGCCCTGGAAACATGGCATGTGCTTGAAAAAAACCCCTGGCCATTTTTCTTAACCTCATGGTCATCATGGCACTGTGCTGTGTGGCAAGGGAGGGCTCAGCCAGGCATTCCTCAACCAAGCCCTTCTCCCAGCCCTGGGGGAGGAGGGATTGAAGCTGATAAAACACACTCCTTTCCCTGCCAAGTCTGGCGACTTGGTCAATCTTTGATTTTTTTGTCAGCATTTTCAGAGACTGAGGTATCCTCAGGACCCTCTGCCAGCAGCCAGCACGGGAGGCTGGAGGAGGAGATTGCTTCCAGCAAACTGCTCCACAGAGAAACCTCATGGACGTGGGGCTGCCACGAGGCTAGGGTGACAGAGCAGGCACCTTCAGCAGAAACTGATGCAGCCTGTCTGGACTGTTGCTTGACCCCAAGCTTCTCCAGCTACAAAGTTAGGGGAACAGCCCCAATTATATCCCCCTGCACATGGGGAGCCTGGCACTGTGGGCATTAGTCCTGGGGTTCTGCACCTCAACTGGAGCCGGCAGAGCACGCAGGAGGAGGGTAAGGAATGATCATCTGCAGGACCAAGTCTGGCTGGGAAAGGACAGGAGCTGCAAGCTGTGGCACCTGCTGGAGGTGTTTCATACAGGATATTTGTGTACAAGTAGTGCTTTTAACAATTGGAACAGATTTCATTATCTTCATAGTCATATTAGGCAGCCCTGGCGGGAGGGTGGGTCGATAGGAAGGACAGCAGCAGGGGAAAACAGTGGGCTAAGAAAAGCAAGTCCTGACCACATACAGACAGTAGGATGACCCTGCTGGAGTGTGAGTCATGTCTGCAGAGCATATCCATATTTAGTACCTCTCCTTCACTGCAGACTTCAGGGCTCAGCCTAGCAAGGCACCAGCTGGCTGCTGAGACAGCCAGGGACTGGATTTCCCAGGGCAGTTGGCCAAGAGGAGGGAACCTCGGACTCCTGGAAGCTACCGCTGGCCTCTTTGCAAGATGAACCTTGCACTGGGACAATGCTGAGCAGTCCTCCTGGAGCTGGACAAGGAGACCCTCATGGTCCTGGAGCTAGCCCAAAGCAGAAGTCATGAGAGGGGCCTGAGTCCAGTGAGTTTGTAGGGGACACCCAAGTTCCCTTGGGAGGCTGGGGGGCGGGTGGGCGTATGTGTGCTGAAGGTGCATCCCTGAGCATGCAGAAGTGGGCATCCCATGCATCTTGCTCTCACTACAGGTGGAGGAAGAAGCGGGACGGAGGCCACCAGCCTCTTCTGTGGCAGGCAGCCCAGGCAGCCTTCTGGCAGCAAGGGATCTAATGGAGTGGGGGTGATCTCCTGGCCACGCTGCCTGTGCTGCTCTGGCAGGGAAAGTTCTCGCTGTGCTGCTGTGCTGGGAAGGGCGGCCCCTCCTCGACTGCCTGACAGCTCATGCCCTGGGGGGCTCATTTGGTGCAGATCCAGTAGCGAGTTCAAATCACATTTAATTTTTCCCGCATGCACAAAAAAGAAAATCCTGTTGTTTCTGCTGCTAGCTGCTTGACTGGCTGCCCAAGCAAACAGGCAAGATAAAGTGACCCTGGGCATCTCTGCAAAGCCATGGCCAAGGCTTGATTGAGCAAATGAACCTGCAGGCAGAGAACAGAAAAGGCCAGGGATTTGCTCTGCCTTAGCTGTCCTCCCTCCAAACACTACTGGTACCCAAAGGAGTGGGGTCGCCATGCACCCTTCTTGCTGGGGGGCTGGGGAGGCAGGAACAGGACCAGCTTTATGGTAGGAGGAGAAGGGAAGGGAGTCCTCCCCCATTCGGGAGACCAGAGCACTGAGTGATCAGCACGTTGCTTGCAGGAATAAGAACAGCATCTCTTTGGGAGGCACGCTTTGACCAGCCACTGGGACTGCAGTTTATTCACCAGCTCCCTTCTCTGCTTCCTTCTCTGCTCATGGGCAAAGTCGCCCGTGTCTGTGGACATGCTTAGGAAGGTATGCTCAGGACGATGCTGTTAACAACTTGAAAATTATCCTCCCATCCCTCCTGTGTCTCTCCCTCACTGCCTTCTGCACCCTGCTTTCTCCTCCCCCCATCTTTCCTTCCCATCTCGTTGCTGCCTGCCTTCCCCATTTTCCCTCCTGTCTCTCCCTTCCATTTAATCTCATCCTCCCTCTGCAGTGGAGCTGTGCCTTTCAAGCAGCTTGTTGAAAGGATTTGCCGAAGGAGCCATTAGTTGGAAGCAAAGTGGAGGCCTGTGATGCTGAAAACAAAAGGTGCGGTGGTGGAGAGCAGGGAGGGAAGAGCCAGTTTGTATTATGCAGCTCTTGTCCGCTGCCAAGTTCAGAGTGACCCCCTCGCTACACATCAATCAGCCACGCTGTGACAGCCATTTGTGAATTGAGTTCAAGCAGTCCCATCTGCATTCCCTAACAAAGACAGTGGCTCACAGAGCCCCAGACACTTTGCCCCTCCCTCCCTTCAGCCCCAATATGAGAAGCATGAGCATCTGCTGGGGATTCTGCTCCTCTGGAGGAGACCAGCTCTTGCCGAGAGTGAGGAGAGAGGAACGTGTGTGAGCATGAGGGGAAGGGACCTAAGAGAAATCTGAAGGTGACAGCAGAGGTGGGTGAGCTCCTGGCTCTTTCAGGCTGTTAGGGAACAGGTGAGAATGAGTGTATCGTCCCAGCACAAACACATTGCCATGCTGATGGAGCATGGTCTGAGTGTGAGGCAATCTCACCTCCTGGGCACTGTTAGCAGTGAGGAAAAATGGTCTGTGTACAAGAATGGAAAATAAGATTGGATTGGACTCCCTGCCTTTCTGTGCCAGTCAAAGTCCTTTGAGGTTAAAATGATGTCTGGATTTGGAGAAAACTGCTGGGACAGTTTGGCAGGACCTTCTGGGTGTTATCGCTCTTCCTCCAGTAGCAGTGAAACCTGGCTCCTTCCCCAGCACCTTCTGAGCTGTTCCTCTGCACAGAACTCTGCCCTAGCAAAGAGCCGGTGTGTGCCCCCAGGTCTGCTGGGCCCTGCCCGTGGGTCACACCAGCCCCCGCAGCGCTGCCGGCTGGGGCAGGGGGCTGGGAACTGCCCGGCGGGAAAGGGCCTGGGGGGCTCGTCCAGAGCCAGCTGGGCATGAGCCAGCTGTGTGCCCAGGGGGCCAAGGGAGCCAACAGCTCCGGGCTGGGGTCAGAAACAGCGTGGC
>JAVJGI010000035.1:13673901-13712284 GCA_035590275.1 Ibycter americanus
GGGAGGTTTAGATGGGATATTAGGGAAAAATTCTTCACTGAAAGGGTGGTCAAGCATTGGAACAGGCTGCCCAGGGAAGTGGTTGAGTCACCACCCCTGGAGGTGTTTAAAAGACGTGTAGATGTGGCACTTAGGGACCTGGTTTAGTGGTGGGCTTGGCAGTGCTGGGTAACAGTTGGACTTGATGATCTTAAAGATGTTTTCCAACCTAAATGATTCCATGATTCTATCTGTGATGGTGAAGAGCCTTTGCTTGGGCAGAGGGAGGGTGCCCACAGGGTGGCTGGAGTTCTGTGTTCAGGGCCTATGTAATGCAGCCAGTAAAATCCTGTGATGCTATACGTCTAGCTCCATAGGAGCAAGTGCTCAAAATTAAACAAAGGCAGCACTGTATCAGTCTTCACCTTTTAAGTGCTTTGAGATCCCTGAATGTAACATTTGATATAAATGCAAAACAATTATGATTTTGCAAAAAATTATTCATTTTCTTCCATTATACTCACACGCACCAAGGAGTACGTTCCCATTGCCAAGCATTTCTGCATAATCTCTGGAGAGGGGCTTGTCTGATGTGTTTATTCAGTGTAAATAAGTTAAATGCTAGGGAATGAATGGTGCTACTGATTGAATTTTTTCTTGTAAATTTAATGCCATTCTAGCCAAATGTGCCATCAAAAATGTGCATTATTTTGTTCATCTGCATGGTCACCATTGAAATTCAGAGAACACATCTGAAATGCTAGTGCATGGCTGGAGGAAATGGTTTTCCAGCAATTCATGGAAATACTCTGTGGAATTTCAATATTTGTATATCCAGAATGACTACTTGTGTTCTTATAATAGAAAGATCAGTGACTGCAATTGTAATGCTGAAATGTGCCCACTGTGAGAGAAAGTGCAGTTTCTTAGTTTTTCTTACTTCTTGCATATGGTTTCCTTTGGGGCTTAGAGTCCCTGTGCTTGTTCTTTGCCCAGGGAGGATTTTAAAATAAAGAGGAAAAGGCCAAGGAAAACCAATAGGTTTTTCTATACCTGTTCTTTGTGTACATTTTAAGAATTATATCTGGTCATAACTCAGCACCATTCAGGCATATTTTGCTCTAATTCAAGTTGGTTTATAGCTCTTATGGAGAACTGACAGCAATGAATGAACTGTTTATTAGGACACTATTAATTGATTTGGAAGTCCTGAATGCAGGAGTTTCTTTTTGTATCTGAGTGCTAGGGGAGTCTGTTATGTTTCTTGAAGCTCTTCATCCATGTCTCACACCACAGTGGGTCATCTATCTGCTGCAAACCTGATGTGATCCTTTTGAGCTTGTTGTGTGGCAGTTCAATGAGATGGGTCAGAGGTGGAGGAAGTTCTTGCTAGCCCAGCCCTAGGAAGGAAAACAAAGCAAAGCAGAGAACACCATTATGCCATTGCCTACATGCTGAGTAGCGTATACAGCTCTGGCTTCTTCAGCTCAAATGTGTTTTACATAATAGAGCTAAAAAATGCTCAGAGCAGGGCAACAGCAAGGATGACCAAAGGTGGGGAATGACTTGAGAGTGAAAAATGATTAACTGGGCTAGGAGTCCCCTGCCTGGAAGAGACAGGTGAGGAGCTATGAAATCATGAGTACCGTGCAGAAGGAGAACAAGGAACAATTGTTCAGTCCCAGCATCAGGACTGGGGGGTCAGCGGGAGCTGGCAGGCGGCAGTTTCAGTAGAGACCAGAGGAGGTAGCTCTGTGGCGAGGTCATTGCTGGGCTATGAAAAGCCTGGGCAGTGGGGACCTGGGGCATCCCAGGTTGTGACTGGACAACTCTGTGGAGGAAAAATCCTTTGTGAAGTATTAAACACGGGAATGCTACAGGTGACCCAGGATGTCTCAGAGCCAAAGGTGGCTGGGAGAGTGATCTGGGGAAATCCTGCAGTGTGCTTGCCCTGGCCTCATCTGCCGCTGGTTAGAGACAGGCTGCAGAGTGAGACAGGTCTCTGGTCTTACCTGATAAGACCGTTATTGCACTTTCATGTCCATTGCTCCAAAAACACCCCATGGCAGTCAGCTCAGCTTTAAGGACACTAAACTTTAGACAGTTATGCAACTATTAACCACTTTATCTTCATGCTATTAAGTATCATTAGGTCCCTACTATGGGTTTAGCAAAACCCCAGTGAGCCAAGAAGGAGAAATAATTGCAGCCCACGTGCCTGAAATCATCCATCCCACTAAGGACTGCAGTTCAGCTCATGAGCCATAATCACATCAATTAACCTTTGTTCCATTTAACATTAGGAGGGCCATAGAATTACAGTTTTTGTTAATTAACCTCCTAAATAGGGATGCATCTAAAACAAAAAGAGATCCCTATGTCTCCCAGGCCTGTACAAAGGCAGGCAGAGAGAGATATGAGGGTTATTAAACAAAAGAAGGGAGGGATTAATGTCCACTGAGCTTTGTTGTTGCCTTGAAAAGGGAAAGGCTGCTTTGAGCCCTCTGGGCTCACGAGCCTCCTGGATGGGCAGCAATTCTGCACCAAGGGCCTTGGATCCAGTGCCAGGGAAGGGAGGGACCTGAAATCAGGAATGGGGAAAGGGGGAAGCTCCCAGGGCCTAAGTAAGGGTGAGTAAAGGAAGCTCCCTCCCCAGAGAGGTGGCCTGTGTGGTACCCCAGCTCCTCTAGGAGCAAGTGGCTAGCTGAAGACCCACAGGCTGCTTAGGACCTAGTCTCCGCTGCCCTGTCAGAGGGTCAGATGGCAGAGCTAATCTCAGGAGGGGAAAAACATGGAGCAGCCTTTTAAAGGGAAAATGGAGAAGATTCACTGAGCAGCAATGGGAAAATAATTGAGCTAAACTAAAACGTAATTGGAAAATAATCATGGTGAGCAGCAGTTTAACACATTTTATTGTAATCTGAACAGAAGTTGCTTTATGAGTTTGTGTTCAGCCCCATCTTGGGCTTGTGGTGCATTGTTTATAGTGTAGACAAAAGACTTTTTCCATGGCTTAGGACTGAAGCCAGAAACAGACTCTGCTCCCTCATCCTCACTGCCACCTCTGTCTCCATATGCAGTGCCAGGGCAGAGTGGGAGGAGGAACGTGGTTTCTCCAGCAGCATGGCACATGGCACAAGGATGGTGGTACCACCCACAACAGGAGGTGGTGGCTGCTGGCCCAGGAGACAATGCTGGGAGACCCTACTTGCTTACTCCATGTTAGTCGAGAATATTTTCTGTCCATGCTTTCTGTGTGCTCTTCTGCTCCAAAGCTGCTTATGCAAAGCGTTCAATAAATACCCCCTGAAACGTGGAGGAGATGAACAAGGTAATGTGAAGAATAATGAAATGTCCCTCAGCCTCCGGGGAAACAGTATTGACCAGCCATGGAGAGAGCTCGTAATGAGGCCCACTTTACCCAGAGAGAACAGTAATAGCCTTCCCTTCCGCAGCCCCCCCTCGCCATCCTGGTAAATTGTGTTTGCTCAAGAAAATTATTTGTGCAGGAAAGGAGCCAGGCAGCAAGTGCAGACTGGAGGGGCCAGTGTGGAGGGAAGGAGAAAGGCTGGGGGGAGAGTCATGGGCCAGACACAGCTCCCCAAGGTCAGTCACTGTTGCAGACAAGGTCTGCTGTGTGAAATGCCCCTCTGGACCCTTCCAGCCCAGGATCCCAGGGGCAGGAGACTTTGGGAGTGTGGGAGCCAGAGCTGGAAGCAAGGAGTAGATCCTGTGCTCAGTGAGTGCAACCCTTGTCCCAGTCATGTTTTCCCCTTACCTCACCCATGCCTCTTTGTCCAAGCCTCTGTTCTTTGTGCAGATGGTGTGATCTCTGCACCAGTCCCACTGTCCTGACAATTACCGCAGCTTCTGAGCAACACCCTGGTGCCAGCCCCTGCTCTGCTGCTGGAGGCTCACAGGATGCCACCGGATTCAGTGCAATTGCACAATGGGTTCACTGGTTGCTCTTCCCTGGCCTCTTTACCCACCGCTGTCTGCTGTGGAGATCCCTTGAGCTGTGGTACAGCATCCGGCAGAGATTGCGTTCCTGGGCAAATGATTAGCCCCAAGAGGAGTGTAATCCCGATAAACTGTGTGCTCATTGACAGGGCTGCAGTTGTCCCACCTGCAGCGACTCTTGTTTCCTAGCCCATGACCTGGGGTTCCCAGAAGCTTCTCCCGCACCACAGTATCTCTTGCTTCAGCAGTCATGGAGATTTCTAGAACGTACCAGCTGCAAACCTGGTTTTAATTGTGCTATCTGTTCAAGGCAGCATCCGGTCTACATTAACCATTATTGTGTTGTCCCTGTGCCTTCCATTCCTCATTTCCATTCCTTACCCTCTTGTTATCTGGGGAGGCAACAGGTCTCTGTCACTTTGCCTTGCTGTTCTTCCTATTCATTTCTCTGCCTTTTACTGTCAGAGCTTCCTTTGTCTGCTCCCTCCTTGAGAAGCATTCCAGTTGGGACCGGCATCTCATTAGACTGCAATTCCCTTTGCCTTGGTCTGGTGTACAAAGTGCCAGAATATCTCAAATTGAGCTGGGACTCTTGTCTCACAGACAGCAAGGTCACTGCAATCCAAGGAGCTCCTGAGCCTGTGTATGTATGAGGTGGCCCACATTCACACAGTGCAAAAGGTAGCTCTGCAAGCTTTAGAGCTATCTGAGACCTTAAGTTGGTGCATTCAAGCACCACACACCGCATCATTTCTTTGGCAGATGGAGGAGGAATAAGGGTTTATTTTTATTATCTTTATTATTGTATCATTTGTTTCCTCAGTGATGTCCAGGGGAGAGCCTCCTTCCTGCCCCTGTGGCAGGTGAGAGAAGGGTGCGGAGGAAAGCACCAGACAGTGGAGAGCTGAGATAAGGCAGGAACCTGCAAAGTGTCGCTGAGAGTTGTGAGACTTGAGTGTGTAGTACATCACAGATACGTGGTGGTCTACACCCTGATGTGGTCCAGTATATGGTCAATCCAGACTGAGTTTTTCAAAACTTTATGGTGTCCTCCATGGTCTCACCCAGGCCCTTGGGAGGAGGGGATTCTCCCCCTGAGCTGTGGACAGTCCCATGCTGGCATCCTCAAGGGATGTCTGGCTTCCCCCTCCAGGGGGGGAACAGAGGGGTTAGGTTTCACTGTGCCCTGGAGAAAATGCTCTGGAAGCTGCCAGCCTAAAGCAAATTGGAAGAGCCCCCTACCGTGTTCAATCAGTTGATTAAAGCAGCAGCTGATCTTATTGTCATTCCTAACAGATCAGTGCTGAGTTTTCCAAGGCTGCTGCTGAGCCCATTGTTAGCTTGGCTGGTTGCAACAATCTGAATTTATCCTAAGAGTTTTTGGTTTTTTGTCTTATGGTTTTGAGCCTGCTCAAAAGATAACTTCTTTCTGATTTTGTGTTCATTGGGGTTTCACATGGAGGAACCTGCCAACCTGGCAAAAAACCTTTGGTCATGAGTTGCTGAAGGATGCTGAAGCAAATCAAACTAAGACAAACTTTATGAAATCAGAAAAAGCTAAGCTAGGGCCAAAACAGCCCAAATTCAGACAGACCCCATCAGACCAACCTCAGTCAGACCAAACGAGAGACCTGCCCTGACTTAAGCAGACCAGACCAGACATACCTGAATTAATATTTGAGTTAAGGGGAATAGAAAGGCATTTTCTTCCCTGCTTCCTTGGACTCCAGGAGGAGACCTGTCTTCTGCTCAGGTGCAGAGCTCCCTAACGTGAGCTAGCTGCTTGGAGAGCTTGTCACAATGCCACAGCATTTCAGAGGGGGACCACTCTTCTGTAGTAAAAGCCAAATGAAAGCCGACTCATGCTTACCCATTATTTACTGCCATATGAATCTCTGGAAACAACATGGGAAATGGTACCCATTGGTCTCACAGCAGTGACTGTGACTTTTCTGCTATGGTTGATGCCAGATGCTAACCTTGATTTCCTCCTACCTGGGGGTGACCTACAGCCCTGATGTAAATGAAGGGGTTAGGAAGCTATGTGCCTATGCCATATGACCACAGTCAGCAGCACTGATTCTATGGCCTTGCTGCTCTCACAACAAGGTATCCAACGGCAACCCCGAACAGGAACAGCAAGTGTTAAATGGAACAGCTCTTTGGAGACTGGCTATTTACCGGACTGTCACCATTCATTGAAGTCCCTTATGATTTTTTTCCCCCATAAAAACAAGGAAACAAACAAACAATGCAGCAGAAACAATTTTCTGCAGTCTCAACAGTTAGGATAAAATCTTTGGTTTTAAACCCTTTCTCCTTCCCCATGCTTCAAGTTGAGCTACTTACTTTCCCCAGCTAATTAGCATGCAGCCTGCAGGTTCCACAGCACCAGCTAAATATAAACCATCCTTTTATTTTTTCCTTTTGTTTGAGGGCTGTTGACAGAGCTTTTTGTTCACTTGAAAGGTAGAGGATTAGCCATGTGAGATTCATTCCTCATGTCTGTCTCCTGTCATCAGAGGACAGTGGGTCCCATCCATTAGCCAGGCACATGTCCAAGGCAATACGTTGGGCAAGGCTTCAGACAGGACAATGTCACAGCCAGACTCAAGGCAGTGAGCTCCTGGGCTCTGACTTGGCCACGGTCTAGTGCTGAGGACAGGAGCTCAGCTCTTCTCACTCCTGGCTTTTCTTCCCCCTGCCTCTTGACCGTTATGGAGAATTTACCTTTCTTCAATGTGCTTTGTGTTCTCCACATGGTGTTTCGAGAACAATCCTGCTTGGGAAGAAGAGTAGCTGAAGTCTATGAACAGGAGCATTGCAGGGGGGTTGATCCCAGTCATCAACCTTTTGGTTTAACCAGCTGGTACCTGTAAAATTCTACAAGATTTCCTAAGAAACTAGCCTCTAGCAGGCAGGGGGCAATGATACGTGTCCTCTCCATGTGCTTTCAGGCTTATACTAACAAAGCTGGCCCCTATATCTGATTTGTCTGCCAGTTTGTAATGCTTTAGGAGCGATGACATTCCAGACTGAGGAAGAATGAACACAGCATCTGATGTTAATTTCTCATCATTTGATGCCCCCTGTGTCCTTTTAATACCCATTAGGAGGACAGGGTGACATTAAGGGAGCCACAGACTGCATTTCAAAGCCTAAGGGATCCCATCTTGGCTGAACTGTAGCTGACATTTCACCCACCCTGGGCTTTAATGTGCAACAAAGACCCTCTGGGCTTGATACACAACTGTTTTATAGAGCACTGAAACAGAGCATTCTCCAGCTGGGATAATAAAGGAGGGAATTTTTTTTTTTTCCAATGGCTCCTGTTGGAACACGTTATGAAACCCTTTGTGAAAGGCTTAAAAGAGTGCCTTTAAAATTAATTCAAATGAAGTGAGACTTGACAGAGATTGAAGTGGAAGAAGAATGTGGGGGATGAAGAACCTCCAAACCAAGGGAAATCGTTCCTGGAGCATGAAGAAAGCTATCTGGAGGATTAGATCTCTTTCCTCCTTTCAACCCACGAAGCAAGGTGGCAAGACTCAGATTTCCCTCCCTGAAGCTGGCACACAGTCGGCCAGTTTAGCACCGAGTCGTTGGTCTGGCTTGGTCTGGTCAGTCCCAACACACACTCACTTTCCTCCAACCACAAACAGCTTGGTATGGGCCCTCAGGGTGACCAGGTCATTTGGCTCTGGTGTGACCCCAGATGCATGTCCCTTGGGGCCCACACCACCTCTGCAGCCAAAGGGTTCCTGCTTGCATCCATCCCACTCTACTGGCAAGGATCCTACTTATTTCTCTGCTTCCTGTGGGAGCTGAAAACAAATATTCCCATCCCTTATACCATCTGTCCTTCTCTCTAGGGCTGTCTCTGTGACTTCTGCCCTTTTCTACCCAGTTCCATTTATCTGCTGTCTGTGTCCAGCATAACCAGTGATTTTGGCATGGAGAAGAAAGTTAGAAAATGGAAAAGACGCACCTTCCCAGAACACACTGTTTTGTAAGAATTTATAAAACCAGGGAGTCCAAATCTATCAGTTCAAGAGGAAACATCTTCACCCTGTTGAGGTGATACCTCACCTTGCCTGTGTCCTGCTTGCTGATGCTTCATCCCAGCAAGCCCATCCCATGACAACCCATGTGTGATCTCTGGGCTTTCCAACAGCAGCATAATGGCCCATCTGAGGTACTCAAAACAAAAAGAGAAGCTGGAAATCTTATACCTTGACCACTAGCCTGACTCTGCTATCTTTTCCTTAAATCCAGCCTTATTGTTACACTGGAGCCACTAGTTCCAAAACCTCGATACCTCTGTGCCTGCTCCAAAGTTGATCCGTATTTCAACTGTGCAAGCTGGGGTTTTCAAAGCTGGAAATATGCCTTGGGCTGCTTTAATGTTTCATCTAAAGTGGGTCATTCATTTCTGAGGAGAAGATTAGAGACAAAAACAAACACTGCTGTTTTGACCACACCGAACAAAATTCTGACAGATGGGTGGTTGGAAAGTGCAAACTTATATGTTGGAGATGGGAATTGATGTTTGTAAAATACTACTCAGCCTAACTAGAGCTGCCCCAGTGAAAAGCTATGCATCTTTGAAAACTCCCCAGCCCATCTGTTTTCTGTAGAGACCAGTTGCAGCTGGACCTCTCTGTCCTCTGAAGCACCTGTGTATGCTGAGCTTGCTCTGCCTTCCCATGGCTCCTGCAGTCCAGTTTGACAGCACTTCCAACATCTACAGGGTGATTTTTTTGGTGCAGCTGCTACTCTGTTGTATTGTAGTAAAGTTTTCAGTCCAGAGAGCATCCTACAGCACTACTGCTAAAAGATTCCTCCCCACCTCGCTGTGCTCACGAGTCTCCCCTGGGAGTGCGTGTGGGTGAGGTAAGGCAGGAGGCTGCTCCCTTTCCGAGAGCTGCCCTGGCTGCATCACATGGCAAACGTGGGGAACGACTAAATCAGGGAAACGCAAAAAGCAGAAGGATGATCTCACACTATCCACCCCGAGGGACTGACTTGCTTTCTTCCTCTGTCACTGAGCTCCTTGCTGTCAGGGAAAGGTTGCATAAGGTAAGATGTTCATTGGGATCAACTCATTCCTTTTCTGAGTAATGAACCTGATTTGTGCTGTCCATTATAACCAGGTGGACTCATGCTTCAAACACATTAAATCCCATGTAAACCCTGAAAAATCAGACTTTAAGATCTTTGCAAATCTAGCATCCCAATTTAATGATAATTTTGAATGAATCTGGCTTTGTTTCTCTCCCTCAGTTCATCAGGTGTGAAGGTAATAAACCCACCCGATTCAACAGGGAAGGTGCTGATGAATAAGTCATTAATACCTGTGGCACTCAAATGTTATCTTGCGCAGAACTTAGAAAAGGCTTTGAGGAAGAGCTTTGTCCCCTGCTGAAGGCTGTGAATGAGCCGGAGCCAGAGAGGCTGAGGCAAAACTGGGGGAATTAGAGCAATAGGAGTCAATGTAAGCGGAGGGAAGAGACTACCTGTCACTGTGGTCCCTCAGTCTGGAAACTTTCTCCCTGGTCCCTCTGAGGAGAGAAGGCACGGGGGCACTTATCTTGGGGTGCCTGGTGATAGGACTGGAAGGATGCTGAGGAACAACCATGCCCTGGTACCCAGGAATGGACCAGATGGGGCAAAATGACCATTTCCATCTCAGCATCCTGTCCTGTAATTTTCTCCCAGAAAGGGGCACAGGGCTGAAAGGAAAAGACATTTGGCCCGCCTGGAGGGAATGCAGTATTAAAAAAAGGAACTCCACTGAGCCCTGGCTCTGCTCTGTGTGCCAAACTGCAAGGCAGGACAATGTCAGCTAGCTCACCCATCGCCATGCTGCTGGCCTCCATCGCTCCTGCTCCTTGTCTGCCGCACACCCAGGAGTTAGACTGAGAGCAGTCTGCTTGTGCTGTCATCCCAAATGCAGCTAGCCTGTGAGGGAAGGAAAAGCATGTGTTAAATATAAAGCAGCGTATAGCCATTAAGCACTTTTGAGAAATTTCATCTTGGGTGTAAAACTTACTGAACTGCTAATCAGTGGAGTATCTGTCAAAAGGTATTTTACATCAACAGTGAATTACACGCTTGTGCACATAGTGCACGGCAAAATCATCCCCAGAACTCTGTTCCTCAGATGGCCTCCCCCCCTTTCTGATCCCCACAGAGACAGTTTTCTCAACCCCCAGCACTCTCTGTCTTCTCCCTTAGTGCCTTGAAATGGTAAGTTATTGAAGAGTTTAATTTAAAACATTGACACAGCAAAGGGTAGGAGTTTTCTGAGAGGTGGCTCACAAGCAAAAAAAGAACAGGTTGGTTTGGTTATAATGGGGTGGTTCTCCAGCTGCTGGGCAATTCAGAGCCTCTGACATACTTCTTCATATGGCACACTGGTAATATGTGCACCCTCTGTCCCACAGAAGTCTGGAGGATTGGTGGAGGTAATACACATCCTCAGGTGATCCGAGTGTGTGAACCCAGGTGACTCCGACTTCTTCCATGATATATCACCAGAAACATCAGGACATGGATCTGCAAGTGTCTCTTGTCTGCATTAGCTGACCTGGACAGCCTAGGTCAGGTCAAGCAGTGAGCTACTACTAACTTGCACCAGGTCGGGAGTTACTTGCTTGGGAAAGAAGCATGCTTTGCAGTAACCTGAGTAGTTTGAGCTAAATATTTGATTAAGAAAGTGCCACAGCAATGTGGTTTTCCACCAGAAAGCTCAAATTTATTGAAACCCAGAGTGTGTAACAATAAGAGCCGACTTCAGTGAACAGGAAAAAAATATATGTGCAAGAGTATACCTTTGTAGGGAAGGAAAAGTTCCCACATTGTCAAAAACAGGATGAAATATTTGGGGTTTTCAGTTTGCAGCAGCTTTTCATTCTTGAAATATTAGTTAATTCATACATAGAAGAAGAAGGAAAAAAAAAAAGCCATGAAAGCTTTAAAGGTTGAAGAGTCTGTATGAATAAAGGTCTGTAGCCTTGGAGCTGTTAGAGAAGCACACTCGCTGCACAAGAGCTAGGCTGTCTGGCAGGGGAGTGATTATCTCCCATCTCCTCAAGGAGTGCTGGGGCAGGCTCTCAGCCCTGGGGGAGCAGCCAGCTGCTGGCCAAGGGCTTCTCCTGGGCACCCTCCTTCCAAAGGGCCATTTGGCAGGAAAAAGACCTGTTGCCACTGGGCAAAGGGAAAGATGATACTGGCTTCCTTCCCTGCTGCTTTCCCCTCCCGAGTCACAGTTGGATCCATCCCTCTCCCTCTCAGGCTGAGGGGAGGAGAGAGGGGAAGACATGCTGGCAGGGAGGGCTGGGCGATAGCAGCCTGTTTGTAACCCTCGATAAATGCCACGGTGCAGCCAGCGTGAAATGAAGAAATATTGCTTCTGGTAAATATTTATTTTCTATCAGAAATTAGCATACCAAATGTAATTAAAAACAACTTTATGTGCACACACCACCCATCACCCCCCCCCCAAGCCTGTTAAATGACATCTTAGAATAACTAGTCATAAAGAATGTGGCCTAATTATCAAGCATCACAGCCTACTGTTGCTGTTTGATAATTACCCTACAATGAGCTTCTGAAATTAGGATTTCATTCCCCCTCTCTGCCCTCCTCCAGCCAAAGCCAGTGCTGGCTGGTTTTCATCCTCCCTACTTTTAGTTTACCTTTCTCCTGATGAATACCTGAGTGCCTATGTGCCAGACCTGGCCTTGAAACCCCTTGCTTTGCTGAGCTCGCGATCTGTGAGTGACACCTGTCAGCAGAGGCACCCCCATCACACGGGGCAGTTTTTGGAAGGCGGGTGCCAGGGTTTTACCTGTGCTCCTCAACTCCTTGTCCACACACCTAGGAGCCTGGCTGGGGTGAGAAGAGCAAAGGGATGGGAGGGCTGGGATGGGGGAAGACAGAAGAGAGGCGTAGGAAGGAGCAATTAGAAAGGTCTTAAAACAACCAAGAGAGTGCTTAATCCCAATCTGGCATGTGGCTGCTTAATTGCTCATCCCAGGGCTGCTCAGGGAGTGCCAGCGTGCAATGAGCCTGCTGCCTCTGTACACTAGTGTGTGTGTGAGATAAAACCCAGTTTTAAAGAGGGCTTACAAATCTTAAAGCCATCACAAATGACCCATCACTGGCAGAACCCCCCCCCCCCCCCCCACACAGAACCATATGGTGCCTTCTGAAAGCTTTTCTCCTGTTGTTGCTAAAGCAAAACCAAGGCTGCCTTCCCCAGCGCTAAACAGGCTCTTACTGAGCCCAGAGAGAGGAGCTGCTGGCTGCTGGGAGCCTAAGTTTTGGGGACAGGAGTGGCTCATTTTCTCCTCCTGAGATTTTTTACTATCTCCTAGTGATCCCTCATGCTTTTGCTCACCCTGACCCCTTCCTTGCAGATCCATCCCCCACAAGAAGCATCCACGGGCTCCCAAGGGTAGAGCATGTGGAGGACTGTCCCTGGGGCAGGTCCTTAGGACACCTAGCAGGGACTCACTGCCTGCCTCAGACATCTCCAGTCTGCCTGTCTCTGCCCGGACGAGCCCCTTGCTCCTCTTCTCCCTAGGGGAGAGGACAGGGTGCTTTCAGGACCTGATTAATCTGACTTATTTTAGACATTGACTTTAATATGAGACAAATTTATGTCACAGAAGAGTCTGTTTTCTTCACTGACTAAGCAGAGACCCCAGGGTGACTTGCTCAGATAAAAAAAACCAATGGTGAAATGAATCCCATTCTGAGATCTTGTTTTCCCACAAATAGAGGTTAACCAAGACAAAGCAGAGGAGAGGGGCAGCTAGTATTAAAGAACAACAAAATTAACTATAATGGGAAGCATTTCCCAAGAGCTTTTTCAAAAGAGGCTTTTCATCAGCACAGAAGAGAGGTATTGGCTTTGTCTGGCTTTGTCTGGGATGCTTTAGCAAGAGGAATGAGGACATGAAGAGCCAAGATTTTGGAGAGAGCAGCAGCTGAAAGGGTCACACTGGAGCTGAGTTCCCTGGTAATTCAGAACTGATGCTGAGGCACCCTCAGCTCCATTGGCACGCTGGTGGTTTTGATAGCTTGGTTGGGAGGGGAAGGTGTAAGACAACCAGGGACTTTGGGGAGTAACCTTGTGTGTGTCTGGGAAGGCCCTAGGGGCACCTATTCAAGCCACCCCACATCTCTAAGGGCAGAAGAAAAACTTTGTCCTACTCACCCCTTCCATCTTATGTGGGACCAGAGACCTCAGATCCCAGCATGGATCACTTGCTGGTGGTGCACTTTGGGTACAGTGACCAGCACACTGGAAGGGCAGCTCAGTGGGAGCTGGGAAGATAGGCTGTGATGGTTTTGCTGGGTCTGCAAATGAGGATGGGCTTCGAGCAGATACGCTGCAGTAGGGGCTGTGACCCTCCTTGTTGCCTGCCAATGCCGGGTCTTGTTTTGTGTGAAGTTTGAAACCAGGTTTGGTGTCCCCAGAGATGGTTCCACAGCCAGACCCTGCCCTGCCTGGGGCATGCTGGGGCTGCTGCATGTTTCCAGCCCTGGGGTCAGCTCCGAGGCTGGGCTCTGAAAGGCTGTAGGTGCCATGAGGAACATGAAAAGCACCATGCTGCTGATGGCTTGAGACGTGCTGGCAGCCAGGAAGGTGGAGGGCAGGAAGAGAGGGAAAGTGACCTGGCTGGCTTAGAAAAGCCTTCCTGAGACTCTGCAGTAGCCTCTGTCCCTGTGCTGGCAGTGCTTTCGACTTTATGGAGACCTCCTCCTCTTCTCAGAGAGGGCAGAGAGGATCTCCATGCTGACATTGCAAATGCAGCAGCCCCAGGCACTGGTTTCCTAATTGCTGTGCATGGCTGGGTCCTCTTGGGGATCCAGCAAGGAGGGCTATTGAAGATAAAGAAGGCTGGCATTTCATTTAAGTTATTAGAGAGCTCCTCAGGGAGCTGGAGGGGAGACAAAGTGAGAGGGATGGAGGGGGAGAGGGAGGGAGAGGCAGCAGGAGAGGAGGGAGGCAAGGAGCCAAGGAGGGAGTGAGGGAAGGTGTGGGTGAAACAGAATGGAAATACAGTGAAAATATCTGGAAGGAAGAAAAAGAAAGGGAGAGGAGAGAGAAAGGAGCATGGGTGAGAGACACAGGAGGGTGTGATAGAGGAAGGATGCCCCTAGGTCAGAGGATAAGAAAAAAAGACCTGGTGCTTACTAAAAGCAAGAAGCAGGAGCACTGCAAGCCCCTTCCCCAGGGCGTGCTGTGCTGGAGCCCTGCTGGTGCCGGCTTCTTCCACACCTTTTCCCTCCTTTTCACCCCGCTCTTTGTGCCACCTCCCCAGGCGCTTTTCCCCCCAGTTCCCCCGCCTTGCAGCAATCGCCCTCCTCTGGCCTGGGCAGCAACAGATGGATTTTTAATCTGGGAGATTTTGATTTTAAATTCTGACAGCAGTGAAAGCAGCACTTAGCCTCCTTCACCCACTCTTTATTTTCCTTTTTTAAATATTTCTTTTCCTTTTTTTTAACCTTTCTTTTCCTTTTTGTTTTGTTTTCCATTTTTTTTCTTTTCCCTTTAAAGATCTTCCTTCCTTTTCCTTCCTTTTTCTTTCTTTTCCTTTCTGCCTTCTTTCCTTCTCTCTCTCCCCCCGCCCTGTGTCTCTCCCAGCTTTTGGATTCCTGAGCTTTTCTCCATCTCCTGCTTCCCTCTCCCTGATGGAGGGAAGCAGGCAGCTGCTTGCAGAGCAGGCGAAGGAGCAGACCAGCAGCAGGGTGAGTGCAGCATCGCAGGCTCTACTATCAGGAGCTTCTAATAGGAAATGGTTGGCTTGTTTTCTTTGGAAACGTTTTCTGGTTAAAAAAATGGCCCTTTTCTATACACATTTTTTGGGTAGCAGATTGTTGTTTCTGTCAAACATTATGTTGTGTAGATGAAAGAAAATAACAAATATGTATAACAAATATGTACTCTCTTTTCCTTCCCTTTTTCCACATGGGGAAAAAGAGAGAAAGTTCAACAAAAATGACGTGTCTGAAAAAGTGAAATATTTTCATGGATTATTTTGAAGAAAGTGATTTTTTTGTTGTGCTTGCAGAGCAAAAGAAAAAAGAAGACAGTTTTGATGAATTCTTCTGGCTTTCTGAATAGACAAAGGGAAATATTCTCATAGCTATTTCACTGCTGTCTTGCAGCAGGGGAAAGTGAGGCACAGACAGCTTCATGGGGTGGCTCAGAGGCGAGCTATGAGTCTGTAGGAAAGTGAGGCATAGATCCTGGCTTGCAGGCAGTGCCATACCTGGATGTTTTCCCTGCTGGCCACCCATCCTAGCAGTTTACCAGCTCTGCAAAGCCCAGGGGACAGAGAGGAACACAATTTTGCTTCCCTTGAGGATGGGGGAATGGGAGCGGGGCTGGATTAACCTTGGCAGTCATGGCTAGCTGCCTTACAGGCAATTACCTCCTTCCAGTCTAAATTGCACCGTGCTTTTTCCCCAGTACACACAGTATATCTGCACCTCACCCACCCCGGCTGTGTTCCACCCCGGTGCCAGCTGCACCCGTGTGCTCAGGGCAGTGGGCACACTGGGTAAGAGCTGTGCACCAAGAACGTTTCTGCAAATGAGGAGGCCAGGGAGGAATGGGAAGGAGATTTAATTGCTGGAACTCAGGATGTTTTCCAGAGCTTGAAACACAGGCTTTCTCAAACATGGGATGCATCAAACCTAATTGCTCTCCAGGCTGGTCTACTCCTTAATTAGAAAGTGTTTTAAAGCCTCGTGTCAACTCCATGCTGATAAAACCACCTTGCAGTACGGAATGAGAACCAGCTGCCCCAGCACCTTGCAGCACTGCTCAGGCCAAGACAGGAGCGCAGGATGCCCGGTTCTCTGCCTGCAGAGAAACCCCACAGGGCTGCAGCGTTGTCAGGTTCAAGGGTGCCCTCTGCCTCCGGCCACCCCACCTTCTCTCAACCCATTTCCAAACAGGACTATCCCACAGGATGTGTGTGCTTAGCTGGGAATGAAAACCTCTGGATGGAAATCCCAGTTCAGTGAGGATGTGAGGGGTTGTTATGGGTTCACTCTTGAGGCTGGACAACATGAGAGAAGCAAGGGGAAGCAGAAGAGATGCTCTTTGGCATGGAGATGCTGCTGCATCAGCCCTCCTGTCTGAGCTGGTCCAAGCTGTAGCAGGGAGAGAGGAAGCAAATAGTCTCCAGCACAGCCTCCTACCTCTGAATGTGTCCCCCTCCTCTGCCTTTCCCTGGTCCCTCATTGTCATTTCCCACTTGGCCGGCTCAACAAACATCTTAATTTCATGCCTGCTTGTCAGGGCTGCTTTGTGAAACATCTGAATGACATTAGCACAGTTTAAGAGTGTGACAGACTGAGAAGCAGCAGCCTCTTGTGATCGCCTATTCCAGATGGTTAAGTGACAAATCTCACTTCTGATATCTTAACTAGAGAGGTGCAGGAGGAAGATGTCCCCGGGGAACACCAACCCCCCTGCCCCCTTCAGCTCTGAGCCTTTGCTGGGACTAGGCAGTGGTTAATCCAGATGGAAGGAGACACGCAGCAGATGCCATGTTCTTTAGGGACCCTGGAAAGCTTTTCCCCTCCCTCTGACTTGTTGCTGTCTCATCTCAATTATATGCACAGCCATAAACAGCTCAGGCAGACCCAGGGCTTGTTCCTGCATTTTTGCCCAACTACTCTTCTCACTAGGGTGACACTCTATCATCACATTACCTTCTAATGGTATTTGCAGTCTCACAGGCATGCTTCAAGCCCAAAACTATTACAGGACATTTTGGGGAAGAAACTCTGCATTCACACCAGTAGTGAAAGACAAAGTTTAGAGTCAAAAACTGATGTGTGTGTATGTAAGGAAAATGTAGCCCAGACTGGTGAATCTTGCTCAGGATGACACTGCAAGCTGCTTGCATCTTGACCGCCTTGCTGAGTGCAGCTATGCTGCTTTCCAATGCAATCCCTCCTGTCTCATATCTAGTTCCTGAACCACATTAGTGTAAGGTTCTCCTACTACTGTTACCTCTGGGTGTGATAGAAATGCATTGTAAGACTAGTGCTGACAGGTTCAAACTCTGCTAGCAAGTAAAGCTAGATGTTTCTGAGTCAGCACAGGTGACTGTGTGTGTCCATGTGTGTGTTTTTATGAATTGCTATTCTACCTCTTGAAATGCAGCTTACCCCAGCTCGGTGCACAGCATCTGGTGGGAAGGGCAGGGGATCGAGTGCACCCTCAGTAAGTTCACAGATGACACCAGGCTGGGGGGGAGTGTTGATCTGGTGGAGGGCAGGAGGCTCTGCACAGGGATCTGGGCACGCTGGGCCGATGGGCTGAGGCTGATGGTATCATTCCACGAGGCTCAGTGCTGGATAACGGTTGGACTTGACCTTAAAGATGTTTTCCAACCTAAACAATTCTATGATTCTATGACAGGACAGGACAGGAGGTGAAAGGGTAGGAAGTGAAATGAAATACTGTAAAACTGGGGAGGGGTACTTAACCATCACCTGCAGCTGGAGTTTTGTGCCTCCTCTGCAGTATAGCAGGTTACAACACTTACGACTTGTGTAAAATGCTTCCTTTTCTCCATGCAATTTAATGTGAGTTTTCCATCCTGGCTTGGGATATGTATCCTGAGATGCTGCTGCAAACGTATTCTGGGTCTACAGGCCACAGAAAACACAAGATGCAAGGTAAATACTGAGATGCTATGTCCTTCTAGGCTCTCGGTGCTGTTCCCATTGCTATAGTTACAGCCATGTGGGTGTTTGCTTGGTAACTGCCCTCACCTCCCCCAACCCCCACTACCACCAGCATCTATTCCCAAGCTCAGACCCCCAGGGTGTCTGGCAGGGGAGCCTTTGCTGCCACTCACGTGGCTTGCTTGTGACAATGACCTGGACAGGGAGTTGAGCAGCTTTACTAGTGCTCAGACAGGGAAAATTGTCCATCCTTCCTACCCAGACTCAGCCTTCCAGTCCTGAAGTGAGGGCTCCCTGCCTTCTGGAGCAAGAAGCTGAAGTCACTGGCAAAGGTCTGAGAGGTGGGAATAAAAGACAACAGCTGATCAGAAAATAAAACCAGAGTCCAGGGAAAGGAAGTAAATCCAGCTTTCACTGATTTTACATAAAACAGTAGCAATCTGGTAGTTAGGTAATTGCTTTGTAAAACACTTGGATTTTGTAATATTTGATGGTTTCCTGGTGATGCTACGTGTATAAATTTGGAGTCTGCACAGGTACTGCTTTCCTCCTGGTGAGACAATTGCTTTTGGTGGCAGGTGACTCGCAGTTGCAACCAATGCTCTCGTTTGCTCTTGCACTCAGCTACTGCAGTCTGGAGGCAAGTCTGACTTGCACACTCCTGAGAAATGCTCACAGGAGGCATCCATCAGCATCCTGGTCCCTGCCTGCCTTTCCCCTGTTGTGTCGGAGCACATCTGTTACTTCAGAAATATCCCTTGAGCCTCTTTGAAATAGAAATACATGGGAATTAGTAGATGCTGTTGAAACCCTGTCTGCTGCCCTCTGCAGCTGGGAGGCAGAAATGGGGTTGGATCCAGCTAGGATTACTCTGGATGGTTGAAATGATTCCCAGGCTGGTCCCAGAAGAATGGTAGGCAGAAGAATGAGTGCAGGGAAAACAGACCTCTAAAAAAAACCTTGCCAGTGGAGAACTGTTTTATGTTTTTGGAGAGGTTTTTGTCCTCTCCTCTCCTCTCCTCTCCTCTCCTCTTGTCTCCTCTCCCCTCCTCTCCTCTCCTGTCCCATCCCATTGCAGATCCCCCTGTTCAGTGTAAGGCTTTTCCAGCAAAACACAGTAAAATGACTAATGTCCATGGCCCATGGTTTGTTATCTTCACTCTTGCCAGTGGTTTGGCACCAAGCTGTATCTCTACAAAAGAGGAAAGGGATCTCTATCATGGTCCTAGCAATTAAGTTGCAGAGGATAAGAAACATGGACGTGACAGGGACATGAACCTATCTTTTCCTCCATCCCCATAAGCACATTTCTCCCACACTGTAGAAAAAAAGGGGAAGAACCTCTCTCACCCTTCTGAGACAGGTGACAACTGATGAGGCAAACTGTGACCCCCTCTGCACTGCTGATCTCCCAGTACTTTTGAGGGATCCTGAAATCTGAGGAACTGCAGGTTGATGACCTGATGGCTGCAGGGAAAACACTTGTGTGGTCTGCTGGAGTTACACCAGTGAAGATCCCTATTCATGGTCTACCAGCCACTTAGACACACTCCATTTGAAAAGCAGAAAGAAAAAGGTTGTCATTGTGAGGCTTTGCTTTTTTTTTTTTTTTAAACTCAGTCAAGTATATTTGTATGGGGGAAAAAAGACCCATTGAATTTCAAGGTCTTGGGCAGCAGCTATTTCCTCCATTAAGCAGATGGATGTGGGGAAATGAGGGAAAACCTATTGACTGATTTTACCAAGGTCCATTATAGGTTGTGTGGATATTGAAATATGAATCTGGTTTTGACATTAGGCGGAGAGGAAGCTGGGCTCCCGAGAGGGTGCTGTAATGAGAAGGCACCGGCTCGGTTTGTTGGTGGGTGCAGCAAGGCGGGGGATGAGCAGTGTCCCCAGGTGCCACATTCGAAGCTGTGTTTAGATGCTGCAGATAGTCCCCGAGTGCTCACGACCAGTCTCCCGGCCCATCCTTCTCCTCCTGAGGACTATGGGCACTGTAGAAAGTGTCCATGAAGCCTCAGATCCGACTGTGAGCACGCAAGGATGGGGTTGCCCTCACTCCCCAGGCACCCTCCACCTGTGGGCTAGCACGGGCAATGATACGGCTTCTTCACCAGAGAAGCTCAGGGGCTGCACTCAGCCTGTTCCCGAGTACTAGATAACTCAGGTGCTTGATGAAAAAGCAGTATTTATAGAGGAGTCCACTGGAACCTAAAGCCTGAAAGGTGCTTTTTAAGGGAAATACTGGCTGTCTGGTGTGATTAGCTGGGAATGACATATTTAGCATGGAGGCTTTTATCTAGCTGCACTAGTACCCTCAGGTAACGAGAGGTGAATCTGCAGGCCTGCAGAAACTCCTTGCTGGCTTTGCTCTGCAAGTGTTGGGAAGCAAGCAGGTCTGAGGGGATTAAACTATGATGCCCAACAAGGCTTGTGAGCTAATGGACGTCTCACACTCACCTTCATTCTCAGCATGTTGAGAGTAAGGAGAATTCACTGTACAAATAAGAGCAAGTTCAGCTCCTTCAGCTAAAGCCATACTGCAAATCAAGCTGTGCTGATGCACACAGCATGGGCTAAGTGGTGGAACTCCTTGCCACAAGAAATGATCTTGCTAATGGTGAGAGTAACTTAACAAAGCTTGATGACATATGTAGCTAGGCAAACCAGCATGTGTAGTGGTACAGTCTTGTGATCCATGGCATAAGAAGGAGTTTTTTTCCTAGCTGTTAGGTCTGGGGTGCTTTCCCAGCTTTTTTTCAGCCTGCTGAACAAATACATCTTTGCTGCGGGCATGGTTCTGTTTGCACCCATTTTTTTAGCAGGGGATTAGATAGAGGTGACAAATGTTTTTCATCTGTGGGATGCTGGTTGGCTGATGTACCCTGAGTCAGAGACGTGGGCTTGTGTAAACGTAGCTAACAGGAGTTTATGCACTTCTCTTTCCTTCCCAGAGCTGTCAGTAAATCCAACAACACCATCTTACAGTTCAAGCCCCTTAACCAGCCCGGCTGTTTGAGGGACTTTGTAATTTTCAGCCCTGACAGTCATGAGCATGCCCTGCTTTTCTTCTGGGAGACTCTTCTTGTCCCTTTCTGTCTACATCCCAGCTCCCTCATCCTAAACTTTGCACTTGTCAGACAGTGCCCATCAACTTGAAACAAATGCACACTGTTTGTTGCCCGCTCAGCTGCCTCCTTCATATCCCTGTCACTGTGGTTGCACCCCAGATTCAAGGCAGTGTTCCCTGGTGTGAGCTGGTCTTTTCCTTCCACTCCACTGTGCATCGTTTGTGTCCTTGCCACCTCTCTGGTGCCACGCTGTCTTCTCTCCTTGCCTTATCCCTGGCCTCTCCTTATTAGGTGCCACTTCCAGAGGTTGCATTGGTCCCCCTCCCTTTATGCAGCCCCAGGAGTACCCATTAGCATTAGACTTCCCCTCATTGCAAGTCACAGGCAACCCCACTCCTTCTGGACTTAGCCTCTAATTTTAGCATCACTTTTTCTTGCAGCTGCTCTTCCCATAAGTTCAGAAGATTCCCTGCCCTGTCAGAGACATTATTCTCTTGGCAGCAAGCAGATATTTTGCTGTCGTACAAGCCAGCCTTCCCAGAACAAAGCAACCTTTATTGGGCAATGGGGATGCAGTGGTTCATGGTCGCTAGGCTAGGCTGGCATGGAAAAGCTCACACACACATATGTTGTGAGCACGTACCCGCAGCTCTGCCCAGCAATGGCTGGGGGTCCAGCTCCTGCCCTGTGCTGGGCAGCAAAGGCCTTTGCTGGCTGGCACTGCTCTACAGCTCATCTTCCGCAGCAACTCCATATGTGCACAGACCTGGATCATGTCATCCAAGCGCTGCCTCTGGGAGCAACCCCCTTTTTATCTTCCCAGTTCCCAAGCTGTAGGGAATCCCTGCAGACCCTGCAGGGATCTGTGCCTGGCAATGGCCCTAAGCGGCTCCTTACCCAAAGGTTATTGCTCTGATTTTGTGTTTGAGAAAGCTGCTTAAGTGCTTGGGACAGCAGCGGTACAGCAGAGCCCTCCCCTAGCTCCTCTGGGAGAAGGATGTGCTTCCCCAAGCAGGAATTCCCTGGGTCACTCCACATCTCCTTGGGTATGGCTTTTCACAGAAATTGCCTGTCATCTCTGAGTTGACTGACACCTTCTGTGAAGTGAGCTGCCTTTGGTAGCACTGCACTGATGGTGTGACAAGGCTGTGTATTGAGGTTTTTCGGGAAGAAAGGCAGCCTATGAATTATTTAAGCACCTCTGTTTCCGATTAGCTTATGACTAATGTTCATTGCACTAACCCCTGAGATGCTGCACGTTAAAACTACTGGAAACTATATAATGGGTTGAATTGCTTTCTAGGTAGCAAGGTACACATAGAGCTTTTGTGGACTTTTGTGTGTTTGTTTTGCTTTTAGTTTTAAATAGGCACACCAAAAGAGAACTCAGAGAGCTCAGGGGTTTGGAGTCCACAACGCTTTTCAAGGGCAACAGGGAACAACAGAGAGTGACTACCACAGCAGGCAAGGGAATTAAAAAGAAAGAAAGAAATTTTCTTTCTGGTATTACATTAAGGTTTTAAAAGCCTTAAGACCAGGAGATGAAGCAGGGAATGAAGGGTGCATGAGCAACACCAGCAAATTTCACATCATGTTGAAAAAACAAAAAATAGTGTTGGTGGAGCTCGGAAGCCAGAGGCCAATATTAGAGCAAGTTAGTAAGTGCTTGGTGTGTACTGACCTCTTTGTGGTCTATGGCCAGAGTTGCAAACCCTTTCCTGCTGGAGTGGATATATGATTACCTACCTCTTACCAGAGGGTGCAAGTGTCATGTAGGACCTCAGCTATGAACCCCCTTTTCGACTGAAGACACCAGCCCAGAACCTGACAATGCAGAGATTTAACTAGGTTTCATGTAGGATTCAAATACTCAATATTACAGTTTCCCAAATGACCCCTGTACCCATTAGCAGCCCCCTTACCAGGTGGAAGGTCTGTCTTTGGGTCATTGGGGACCACAGATACCCTTTTGTTTGCTTCCCTTCTTGCCGTGGGTCCAAAGAATTGAAAACTCTCAGCTTGTGCTTCTGTATTCACATGCACTGACTGTTAACTACACCTCCCTCTGGATACCTGTGTGCTGGCGTATTAATCACCTAAGTTATATTTGCTAAATAAGGGTATGGTTCTTGATCACAAAACCCAAGTAACAACAAAAAGGAAAACTTAATTATTCATCATATTATTCCACAATATCAGAGTCAGCTGCACCATGTTCCCAGTGGTGTGTTTTCTGCAGACTTTTCCATCAGCTGAGCTCCCTTCAGGTAAGACAACTAGAACAAAAGCCACTTAGAAGTTTGGGGTCCAGAAGGTACACCAGGATATCCCCTGTTGGGGACCTCAAACCAGCTCCTGCAGCCTCTGGTTCCCTTGCATCTTGTTCCCAAACTTCTTTTTGCTGCACAGAGGTCTTTGTTTGGGTTCCTTCCCCCTTCTTCCTTCGAACAATATGTCTTGGGCCCATCAGGATTGTCTGGGACCCCGCTTATCATTAGGAAAAAAATTAAGAAAAAAAGAAATGTATAACAACAAAGGATTAAGGTCTCGATAATGTCCAATTAATTGCACTGATAAGCATTTTCAGAGGGTACTGCAGTTGCTCTTTTCACCTGGAATAGATGAATTTCTCTTGTCCTTCAAATGGCTTTTCTACTGTAAGAGGAGCCTGGCAAGATTATTTCACACGGAGGCATTTGCACAGCGGACATCTAAGGTGTGAGCAGGAGGAGGCAGATTTTGCCCCTGGTTAGAGAAGCAAATCACAAAGGTGAGAGCTGTCACCCAACTCTTCTCCTTGCTCCCTCATAAAGCTTTATGGAGGAATATCTTGGCTGCAGGAAGCAAAGCAGTGTTTTCCAAAACATACCCAAGCAGAGAGTTTCTGACCCATGTTCAGACTTGGGAGATTCCAGCTTCTACTGGAAAAAAAAGACAGCTTCAGAGCATCTCCCAAGAGCTCCTCAATGGCTTTATTCATTTGAGGGATCCCACTGTGCAGTAGCTGTGCTTGCCTGCTTGGTGCAGGTGAGAAAGCCAAGGGAACATCTGATCGACAGCTACTTTTCCTGCCACGGAAACATAGGGTGCTGGAGCACAGGCTCTCCCTTCCCTGCTACCCTCATGTCTGAAGAAGCTAGCTGAATCACAGCTCTGAGTTTATGTGGGTGTCTGTTGTCTGCCTTACCTCATCAAGGCATCTCCTCACTGTGCGGTGAGCGCTGGGCTTCCTGGCAGCTTACAGAGACTACGTATCTCAGACTAATGCAATAGATGTGGAAACTACTCGTGCTTGCTCCCTTCGTTAGCACTGGGGGGCTAACTAGGTCTTTTAAACCATCTGAAGTCTCCAGAAGGTCTCCCCATTGTCAAGATTTCACCAGATCTCCTAAAATAAGCAGGATTTTGCCTGATTAACGTCCCCATAGGAAGCCTGCAAGGCACATGCAAAGTGCTAAAGCGAACAGCAGTGGCTTTCTGCGTCACTGGTGTGATCCGATATGAAGGGAAGCTTTGCTGCAGGATGAGCAATCTTGTAGCTAAATCCTGAAATGCAGACTTCAGTGATGCCTTGACAATTTTTAGCCCTGCTTTTGTGACTGTACCACAAGGTTTGTGACACTGCTTTGTGCACCAAGCTTCCCATTTGGGCTGATATTCTTCATTCCTTGCCTGATTTCTGCAAGTGCTGCCTCATAGTCCACCCAGGGGCAGCTGCACTGCAGCACTAAGGGACCCCGTTACCTGTGGGAGTCCCCTGAGATGGAAGGTGCCATAGCAGTGCCTTGATGGTGGCACGAGGGAGGCTGTTGCTGGGGACCAGCTGCTCTCCCTCTCTGCCATATGTCTGTTTCTGTATGCAGCCTGAGTGCAAATGGATTTTATTAAATAAAGACGTTTTTAATTGAATGAAAGTCCCAAAGCTGGTTGGACTCCAAAAGCAACGTCAGTGCCAGGCACCGCTTTCCTTCTCTCTTTCAACTTTTAGCTTCTTAAGCCCAAACATCTCTCAGATATGGTCTTCTGCATTTTTAATTGGCAGGGCTCACAGGGTAAAATGCTTCTGTGCTCAGTTCAAGAAACAACATGGCCTCGGGACTGTTGCCAGAAGGATGCACAGGTGAGGCCATCGTGCTTCAGGAGAAGAAGGTTTAGCTGCATGCATGTCAGCACCATGCCATGCTGTTTGCTTTCCTCACCAGAAAACAGGACCTGGCCTCTGAGACCAGCAGAAAGGGTGTCTTGTCCTAGTCCAGCATTTCTGCATCAGGAGGGAGATCCTTCACCGCCACAGCCATCCCAGGAAAAGGACAGAGAAGCTTTTCTTTAGCCCTGGGGCTTTTCTCCTTGCACACATCCCTCCCCAGCCGTCATAGCTAGGCTTGACCTGAGGGAGGTAATGTGCTGGACGGGTACAGGCTCTTCCCACTCTTTGGTTTCTCTGTAAGATGTTCTTCCTAGGCCAGCAAGCCTTTTGTGTCCTATGTCATATCAGGCAGTCCTTCCTCAGAGCGGGGCTAGCCCTGGGCATTCTTAAATGGAACCCCCAAAGAGAGAGAGACCAGTTCTGCCCTGGCCTGGGCAGGCAGGGTGCTTTTCTGTGATAATAATACCACCTCGTGGGTGTGTGCTCTCTGTAGCAAACCAGGGGAAGAAGACATGCATGCTAAGCAACTTCTGTTTGACTCTTCTACAGCCCTGGTGCTCCTCTGCTAGTAGGGACTATCACTGCCTGCCCTGTTAGCAGCCCGAGCTGTGCTTACAGCAGCACTGTCCTCACGGGGTGCCGAGGGCAGGAGGTTGCTGAGACAGAGAAAGGGCTTCAAGCTGTTGAAAGTGAGTACTCAGAGAGGAGATGTACTGTATCTCTCTCAATAACATCTTAGAGGAAAGGCACCAGTGTGTGGAAGACAGTGTCCTTCTCCCAGTATAGCTACAGGAGCAATTTTCTACTCTGTTTTATTACAATCACTTGCAGCAAGGTCATGAGTCTTGCTCGTGCCCCCCTGGTGTTGCTGCAAGGTTCTTTTCTATAGTGACCCTGCTGTAAAACATCCTACTGAACCTGTCCTCTTCTTGATACTGTCAGTGTCACCTGCTAAGAGAGGAGACCTGTCCCTTTGTCACTTACAGCCTGCTAAGAAACCCCTTTCCCTGAAGGTCCTTATCCTCACACTGCCGATGCTGTGCCGAACTAGCTGTAAGCGTAGGCAGCTGCCTACCACCCAGAAGTTGCAAGGGACACACACGTCCTGGAGACCCCCAGATGGGATGGTATGCACTGGGCCATGCACAGGGTGCAGAGCAGCCTGCCTGGGGTCTTTGAGGGGTAACCAGAGTCTGGCCGGACATTTTCTCTGTTCATGTGTCAGCCTCTGGCCACCACACAAAACTGGCCGGGATCTTCCCACAGATACGCAGCGCTGGAGCATTACAGAGTGATGTGCTGTGACACTGTGCATTAGACAACCTTGACGTACACTTAACTGTTGTTTTCGAACAAAGAAAGACAAAGGCAGTCATTAGTGCGCAGACATTATCTCATCCATCCACTCCAGCTTCCTCAGCACTTCTCCTGACACCCCCTCAGCGGTGCACAAGAGGATGGTTTGACTGCCTGATTCCTCTTCATTGCACTTTGCTGCTGCCTGCAGCCAGCACCAGAAACAACCTGTTTTCTCTCAACGGTACTTTCAGACTTGGAATTAAAGCAGCAAAAAGCCAGGAATATTTCCCTTCTCTGCAGTCAGGCTGTTGCCATTGAGAGCCTCTGTTTGCCTGGGTTGAAACTTGAAAGCAGAGCTCAGGGATCTGCAATCGGAGCCAATTGCTTCCATCACCCGATGCTTTCAGCACTCACCTGGCCACAGTCCCCAGCCATTCCTGCAAGAACTGACAACACTTTCATAGTGGCATCATTTTTTGCAATGAAAGTGCTTTACTTTTGACAGTTGTCCACACCATGCTTTTTGCAAGACTCTTAGTTAATGCGTTGTGCAGGTCATATGATGCTGTTACAAATACCTGGCATCTTCAGTACTTGTTTCCGGTGATATTCCAATTTCTTGAGGAGGTTTGGGGTCAAATCAGCCTCACTCTATAATCACTGGTTGGGGGTTGTTTTATTTCCCTGAACACAGAGTACCCAGTTCCTTCATGCATCATTTATATTCCCTGCACCCTGGCACAGCTCTGGCCATTTCTTTATTCCAGCCACGTTTTCAGAAATGTTCATTTTCTTTCAGATTCTCTTTATAAAACCAGAAATGTTCTATCATCTCCAGTGACTCTGAGGATAGGTGATTTTGTAGATTTTCCACAATCTCAGCAAATGCTTTGTCTGCAGATTTAATAGAAACTGTTAGGCTATGTAGCAGATTATAAATTTTAGCCCCTATTACGATCAGTAAACTGCCAGGTGTTTTTTAGATATTACACATTGTTCACTCTTACAGCATAGGGGGAGCAGTTTTCTCCCAAGCCAGTGGAAAGTCCTGTTTTGCCCAGTCAGCATGTTTAATCCTTTTTCTCTTTCCCTCTGCATGAATGGATTACTCGCAACCCTGTGCCTGCACCATGCAGCTCTCAGTACCGCATGAGTGGGTCTCGTGGTTGTCCTCATTCACCAGCAGGCTGGGAACACAGAGTTGGACCACAAAAATGGGTGGGAAAGAAATGGCTGTAAGTCCTGAGGGCTGGTCGGTATGAATAGCTTGGCAAAGGGATGGTTTTGTGCACCTGTATGGGTGGAAAAGCTATGCCATTGCTTTGTGTGATGCTACCCAGGGCTCCCCCAGCCTTCTCTTGCAAAGTTACAGCAGAAGCTCTGCTGATTCCTGCTGTGGGCTTGCATGGCATGGGCCAGCACTTTCATCCTGGCTGGGACCCCAGTTATTATCATGACTCAAACACTGTTAACCTGCCTGCAGGTTGCTAGCAAGCTGCTGCCACTTCCATGTTGGAAAAATGACAGCTTGGTGGGCTCTGTGCAGGTTTTTGCCTTAGCTGGAGTGTCTTCAAAGAGGAGGGTGGCTGCAAACTGAGCGGGTGAGGCATTACATGTACTCTCCTCCTCCTTCCCCATGCCTCAGTTTCTTTCTGATGACTGGGTGTTGCCCGGCTCATGTAGGTGGCTGTTCTGTGAGCCTGGATATCTCTCACCAGGAGAAAGCTTCCTACCTCTAGATTTTGCAGGCTGGCAAATGAGGACCTGCGAATGCTCAGCCAAGTAGCACAACTCCAGGAAAACTTCTAAGTCCTTTCACCACCTCTTGACTCCCTGCCTTCTGATCCCATTGCTTTCACCCTACATTTCCTGTAACAGCTGGATTTTACTCCTGGTCAGCTCTCTCCACCTCCTTCTGCTTTCTGCAGCCTGCAGTTAGTTCACTGGGTGGAGGCATGGGGACATGAGTGGGAGATGGATGGGCAGAGCAGGCTCTGTGCATCTTACTTGTGCTGATGGTGGGATCTATGAGTTATGGTATCACTCAGTATCAAGAAGCTGGACGCAAAATGCCTTCATTCCTGTGTTGTAAGATGGAGGCATTGGGACGGCCAAAAGGTCTCCCAGGCAGAAGCAACTGAAGCAGGAGGAAGGGCTTTTCCGAGGTCCCTCAGCCCCTGGTCTCTGGGAAGAGGTGACGAGGGAGGTCACGCTGCATATCCCAGGTCCAGCATCCCTCTCGAGAGCTCTCTGCTCTGGGTTGACATGTTCTCTGCTGAGCCATCCTGACTTCTGGAGACCTGGGAGAGATGGGTTAAGGCAGCGCATGCCTGAGTTGTGGGAGGCCCTGAGGCCGTGATGCAGCTGAGCAGAAAAGCAGTTATTAAGTCTGCTACATGTTTTATAGTGCATTCAAGTACTGAGCCCACTATCAAAGCTGGGCATTACTCATTTAGAGCCTTGTTTTTAAAATAAATGATAACTGTTTGAGGATGGGCTGATGCCAGGTGAAGGAAGGGTGTTGTGTGTCTGGTATGGGAAGAGAAACTGTACCAAGAAGGCTGAGGACTCTCACCCGAAGGGCAGCAGAGATGGGAAATAAGCTCACAGAGCCTAGGTATCTTTCCAGATCATGGCATCATCCAAAGCAAATTTCCCAGCCAATGCTATTTTTGCATTAAATTGGAGAATTTTGAACGCAAAACTCCCCCTATATGAGAGGGTTTGCATATGTTTTTCTAAAACTGCAGAGGTAAGTAAAGCCTGAGTCAGTACAAATGGTTGGAGGAGAAAAGGGGAAATTAAAAGGACTGTGCTGGGTGGGGAATGTGATGCCACAGGTGCTGGCATGCAAGGGGAGGCAGCATGGGCCTGGGGAGGGAGCTGAGCTGTCTGGGAATGAACTTGGGGATGAGGATGTTGTGGGTAAAAAGGAGCTGCAGGTGTTTAAAGATGTGGGAGACAGGTGAGCAGTGGGGGTATAGGAAGGTTTCCACAGATCTGCAGGGGCTTGTGAGCCCTGGTGGGGGGGCAGCAGTGGGAGGGGGCAGTGTTTGGTCTGAAGGAGGGGCACAGGGCAGGTGACCAGCATTTATACAACAGTAATGCTCACTGTGTGCCCAGCCTTGCTCAGATATACAGAAAGAGACAACTGCTGCCTGGAAAAACAGACAAGCTGTGAAGCCAAGCGGTAAACAAAAGGCATGAGGGAAGGGAGAACAGGCAGCCATTGTGAGCATGGGAGATGCTGTACTGGACAAGATGAATGTCCCTTTAGGCCCTTATCTCAACCCTGACAGTGGCTGGTATCAGATGCTCCAGAGAAAGCTGCAAAAGCAATCTTCACAACACATCTGGGCATCAGTATGATAGTATCCCCACGAGGGCTCTTCCTGCCAGACCCCGTTTGCTGATCAGCCTACACATGGAAATCAGAAGACTAAGAGCTCTTGTCAGTTTTACTTTGGCTGATGTTGCAGCCAGAAGGACTTTCACTCACGTAACCTGCTAGCCCAGCTGGTTTCCTTCCCCGGTTGCTCTATTCTGGGTGTGCTATGGGCTCCTCAACCCTTCTGGCAAGCGTAGACCCATGAGCTCTGTCCCTCACCCTTGTGCTCCTGCAGACAAGCACAGCCCAAGGTAGGGCTGGACTACACCCTTTCTAGCTATGTCTAATTGCCATGAATTGAGGGTTCATCCATTCTTCATCCCACTTCCTTTCAAGTGTGGGTAGGCAGCTGGAGCAGTGTGCCACCACTCTTTGTCTGTGGGGGACCATTCCTGGAGGTTGGGTTAGCAGCAGTGTGAAGAACAAAGCAGGTGATTCACATACCACTGCCATGGACAGTCATGGAGGGTCCAACAGTTCTACATGGCCCAGCTAGAGGGTCTTTACCAGCATCTGCAGGTGCTCTAGACATTAAGCCTGCTGTTTTCATTCTGCATGCGGCAGAACTGATGAATAGGGGAAATAAATTTGAGGAAGGATCCCAGGAGCAGATGACAAACATCTGGGATTTACTGACAATTGCTAAGCAAAGTTGATAGAGTGCAGTGTTATCCCGAGAGATCTTTGACAAGCCCTAAGATACCTGAGTGTAATCTACAGAGCTATTGTACATAGACGTCTTCATGGAAAACCCACATTATCTGTTCATACTCAAAGCACAAGGAAATCAGACACGAAAAATGAAAAGGAATAGAAGAACTTCCAAAGTTTTGTTTGGCTGTAAATGAGACTTGCTCTGGGTTCTCTGCACAGGATGCTCTTCAGGAAGATTTCTCAGCAGCTTAGGTGGCCACCTACAAAAACAGAGGTGGTGCAACTCTGATTTGATAGGTTATCTGGGCAAAGTCCCCATGGATCTGATCAGATGTGAGCCTGGGACTGCCCTGAGAATAGACCTTTCCTTCCTCAGTGCTGTGTGGGAAGCGGCAACACACACCACAGGGGACCTCCTGGCTCATGGCTAGCTCAGTTCCTCTGACACAGACTGCTGAACACACTAAAGGGTGTGGGGCTTTGTTTTTGGACCTCCCACCCCATTGCATGCATACATGTGCATGTGTGTGCAGTTTCCGAGTGCCATGTCTGTGATTTCCCCCAGCTGCAGAAGCATGCAGCAAGCAGAAGCCCAGCAAGCAAAAGTGGCTTTTTTCTGCGCCCCTGCCCGTGCCCTCCCTCAAAGAACTGATTTCGGTGAACACACCGCACCAGCTCATTGCTATTCCTTTATGTCCCTACTGTAAAAATGTTGACCGTGGATCACAGCTCCACTGGCCTGTTTAATGTGTTCAGGCTCACAGCACTACAATCCCCAGGCAGCAGTTGCAGCCTCCCAGCCTTGCTGTGCCTGCTCACTGCAGGTGCCCTGGGGGAGTGAGCGCTTGGCTGCTCAGCCCTCTGGATGCCTGCTCATGTCTCCCCTCTGCTAGCACCGGGGCTGTAACCCACGTGGCACTTCGTGAGACACAAGGGACCACAGGGCTAGGTTGGAAAACATGCAATGAGCACATGGCGTGGTGAGGTCTGTCCCAATCTGTCTGCCCTCCATGCCCTGCTGCAGCCCCCAGACGAGGTGGCTTTCACTTCTTGACTGCCTGCATCATGGGGTCAGGGCTGCGTTGGCTTTGCATTGTCACCGCGTGGCATGTGAGCCCAGTGGAGGAGAGCAGGTCATTCATAGGAGTCTTAATGCGTGAGGCTTGGCTGGGCACACCAGTTGCATTAAAGTCCTTGGGAAGATAAATCACTGGCTCTTCAGGGATGATCTCTCCACACACCAGCCCATTCCCTCTTCTTTCTCCTGGCCTTTGGCATGAACCTTCTGGCTCTCAGGGAGGTACGTAGGGACACTTGAAATCTATGATTCACGGTTTTAGACTTATGCTGCCTCATTTTTTAAAACTCAGAATTATTTGCTGCTGGGACACCTCACTGATGCTCCAGCAGCCGCTTCAGTGCCATTATGTGCAACAACACTCATGCAAGAGACAGTGCACAAAGCAATGCCTCAGCAAGACCCCAGCTCTCTGTGAGTTATCACTGCCCTTCCCTGGGCAGCTGGGGCAGTGGCAGCTGGCCACACTGCTTTTGTATGTGCAAGGCGAGGACACTGGGCAGTATCCTCCTTGGACTGCTAGTGGGTCCTGGTTTGGTTCATGTGAGCTTTGTGGTTTCTGGTACTTGGTTTGGAGCAACTGGCTCAGAATGCCTAATGCAGAGGAGTAAGCAAAGCCTGTTCACAGGCTACATGAATGCTTGCACTCTCTTTCCCTTCCAATTAACACTTTCAGGTTGCCAACATGCAGTTTGGCAGACCCCAGAGATTTGGGGTGGTGGGTGGTAGTGGTTGCCTTTTTTATCACTACTTTAGTGTAATTGTTTCTTCAATAAACATGGTTAGTTGGTCAGTTTGGGTTTGCATTTTAATTTTTTATTTAGTGGTAGCAATGGATATTTCAAAGCTACTTCCAAAAAAAAAAACCAAAACAAAAATACAACACCACAACCCACCCAGAATTATTCAGTAAGCTTTTACCAGGCTAGGAAAACCTACAAATGATGCAAAAGCAGCTATGTCCTGACACAGATTACTGAAGCACGCTAGACTTCACCACCCGCCACTTGCAAGAGCAAAGCCTACAGTTAATACAGACCACAAATTCATGAAGTGTTCCTTGCATGGTTAAAACAGTCCCCCCATCATGTTCTCCCCTTCATACACATCATAATTCCTCACCCACAAAATAACAGCTTGGAGCTAGGGTAATCCCACTATCCACACAATATGGATCAACAGCTTGAGAACTACACCAGCCAACTGTATACGGCAGCTCTCCGAGGCTTGCTATGGGGCAGGGGTGCCAGGGCAGTGAAGGTTGTTTCCGTGCAAAGAGTTTGAAACAAAGCTTGGGTCTCATGAAGCTGAGACTAAATGGTCTATCAGCTTTGTGGAGCCAGCAGAGGATTTTGAAGTTGGATAGTCTGGAAGTCAGAAAAGATATTTTGGGAGAGATGGGAGAAGGGCAGGACTGTGCCTCTGGCAATACAACTATGTACAAATGTGTTTAGCTGGATAAATTGAGTTAGATCATCTCAGTGTCACAGACTAAGTGTCCACATCCTAAAAACTTGCCTTCATTGTTGGTGACACGCTTGCCAAGATGGAGGACTGAGCGATGGATTTGTAGCTCCCCAATTGCTCCTAACAAAAGTCCCAGCACTGATCCATGCAGTGCCTGTTATCTGTTCTGTGCATAAACAAGGGAATTCATCCTGTGGGGACTCTCATTCTAGTTTCTTTCATTAAGAATAAATTAAACATTAAAAAAAAAAAAATGTAGGAGGAAATTAAAAAAAGTGGTTTTTTGATTGGAACACATTTCTGTAAAGCTCTGAATGGAATAAGCAACATGTAGTGCAATGTATTTCAAATAGATAGAAATAATGCCCTAAATATACCAGGCTAATTAGATGTACTTTTTCTACAAAACCACAATTCTAATGTTCCTGTCTCACTGTAATTAAAGAAGCATTTACCACGCATTGGAACTTTTAATTAGGTCTAACATCTAATAAACTTGGAGTAAACTAACAAATATTTTCTCTGTCAGTGGGTAGTTTTTAATCCATGTTTAGAGGTTTAAAATTTCAGATAGCAGACTTTAGAAAATCAGAGCACGACCCACAGGAGAGCTATCAGGAAGGAGAAGATATCTTCTGGTGGTAATGGGGTTGCAGGAACCCTATGGGGAGAGCTCATGCTGGCTGGCTGGAGAACTGTGGTCCTTTCCTCAGGAGGGGGGCACAAGGCTGGGGGAACTGGGGCCTGGATGATGAGGAGGATGGAGGGGCCAGGGACACAGGTACAGCCATGTGCCATGTGCCTTTGTGGGGTAGGGAAATGGACCTATCTCTTGGTGACAGTAGGAAGGCTGGTACTTTATGCTAAGCAGTTTGCTAAGGCCACGTTGGGGTTCACATGGTGGTAAGTCAACCGGGAAAAGACATTACAGTGGCCATACCTGTGCACAGCTGGACAGCAAAAGTGCCCAGGCCTGTGTGTGGGCTGACAGGTCTGAGGCCTGGGAAGGAGGATGTCTGAGGAGGTGAGGTCACCATGACAGGCTGCATTGGAGGAGAAGAGTGGGCAATGGAGGAGTGCATCCATCTACTTTCTTACAGCGGCTCTTTCAGTGGGATCTGACCAGCATGAACCCTTCAGGACTTGCCCTCTCACTAAGTTTGCTGTGTGACTGGACAGCCCTTTTGAATCATAACATCCTTCATCTGTTCCTTTGAAGGGCAGGGGCATGATGCCAGAGCAGCAAAGAGTAGTCAGCATACAGTGTATCTGCTTGCAGCACCTTCCCTGAGCATCCTACACTGCCTCTAGGCACCAGTCATGCTATCTTACCATGTCCTGCTTCTTCTGACTCCTTCTGGTAGTTGTTTCAAGTTAATGGTCCAGATGATGGTTTTTCTATTACTGGTAGCCTTACCCCTGTGGTACCAGGTCCTGAGAGACATTCCTACCTACTTATTTTCTTGGGAAAGGAATTTCCCCCCGTTGTACCCAGTAGGGCGGTGGGACAAAGGGAGTGGGGAAACTGAGTCATGAAATAACTCAGAGATTTCCACATTCTCTGCAGATGAAAAAGAAGGGGAGGGGGCATAAGCTACAGGAATATGTGTTAAAGGAGATTGAGGAAGCAAGCAGAGAAGGCAGGAGACACGTGCACAGGGCAAAAGCTGAGGGAACACTGTGGAGAAAGAGAGTGTAGCAGAGGATTAGATGCAGTGGAGAAAACTGGGAGCATGGGGAAGGGGTAAAGGCTGTCAAATTTGGTGTGAAAATGGGGCTAGGACCCTCTGAAGGGGCAGGGTGAAGCCAAGGTGCTGCTGAAAATTGGGGGCACAAGACAGTGTCTGTGAAGAAGCCTGGAGAAAGGAAGACGGTAATATTTGCTTCAGTACAACTGGCAGGTGCCTGTGTTTTTGGAACAGAAGGTCATATATTTTGTGTGAAGTCTCCTGCATCTAGGGAATAACTTTAATGTAGCTTGAATTACCAGTAAGTGGAATAAGTATGTGCAATTACCAATAACAGTAACAGCCCTGGAATACTTTCTACCCGTGGATCTCAAAGCACTCCTTTTTATGACTTATTCATTGACTCTTTACGTTCCCAGGGAGGGAGGGGATTATAATGATCACCCACTTTACATGTGGTGAAACTGAGGGTAAGTGGCGGAGTTGTGAATAGAGCTGTGACTGTTCTCTGACACCATCAGTTTCCCAAGTCACTGGTTGGGAGGGAAAAAGCTGCAGCAGCTGCCAGGAAAAGCCTCTGGCATCACAAGGGGTGCGGTGATGGTACCTGTCGGACCTTCCTGATGTGACTGTGCTGTGGAGAAGACAGACACTCGGGCACCTTGGAGGCAGACCTTAGCAGGCTCAGCCTTGTGCTGGGCAGCACATTCCCAGGTGCTCTGGCTCCTGTGCTGTGGGTCCCAACCCCGTTCAGAGGTGTCCCAGCTGCAGACCTGCTTTGAGCAACAGATCTACACAGGTGGACCCCAGCTCTCTCCCCTCACTCCTGGGCACACAGGCTGGTTTCTCGCCCACTCACAGTGGGCAATTCATGAGCCAGACAAGGGTGGTTGGTCTGATCTGAGAGTGCAGAGAATATTTGGGGTCTGCTACCTCCATCTGACTATAACAGATGTTCATGTTGGCTCTTATGTTAGCAGACCAAAGACAAAAGGTTATGGCACAGGTCCACACAGCTCTGGGTCACAGTGCTGACTACATGCTGTAGTGTGTGCAATACATACAAATTGTACAGATTTAAATGGAAATTTGGTAGGAAAACCTATCTCTACTTACATCTTTAAGAAGCCTACTAGGAACTTACTTGGGCACTGCCACTGTAGCAGGCAACTTCCTAAAAGGCAGCTATTCACAGCTGTGGAGATGGTTGTCTCCAGATGCAGAGGAAAAGCTTAAAATATTGATGTTGCAGTGGGAAAGGGCTCAGGCCCTAACTGGACAGGATACAGCTGAGTGGCTTGGCCAGAGCCATTGAGGAAGCCACTGGTAGTGTTAGTGATGCCTCTCTCTTGCCTCCTGACCCTTTCCACCAGCATGACTCCCTGGTTCCCCAGTTGCTGCTTTTACTGGACCTGACCGAAGACAGACAGAAGAAACACAGACCATCAGAGCCAAGCTCCCAAAGACGTTTTTCCAGTGGGGGCCAGAAGTCTGAGGCCCATTTTAGGGGCAGAAGGTGGCCTTGTCCCTGCCTATAGTGGCTGGCTCCATCTCTCAAACATGTACAGGCTAAAGCAAAAAGCCTGAATTTGCCTTCTGCAGCTGAGGGGGGGCTGGTGGAGCTGCGTGGCAGCACTAAGAGTTATTGCTATGGCATTCATGGAGCATGTTGCTATGAATCGATATCTCACCATAATTACCTCATTTGCCCATTTTTCAAATTAGATAACAAGGTTGAATGCTTGATCAGACCATCTCTCATCCATTTACATTTCCTTCTCTCCCTGGCAGAGGAGGGGAGCTCCTCTTCTATTAGTTGGCAGGCCTTGGGATGAGCGGCGTTACACCCTGAAAACTCACGGCTCCTTTTGCCTCTCATGCCTGAGTATCGTCATCAAAAGGTGGGAGGCCAGGCGAGGCTGCCTGCTCGGTGAGGACGGGGGGGGCTGTTCGTCCAGGCTGGCTGCCTGCTGAGATCGGAGGTGGAAGGGAATGAGCTCATGCTCTGTTCAGACAGTGACATTTCCATGGGGCAGGGCTCATCCATCATGATGTGGCTGAGAACTGTTAACTGTTTCGAGCTAGCTGGCTGCCTCTTGTTCTGCAGCCAGGGCTAGCTCCCCTGGGGAGCCCAGGACCTGCAGTATCCCTTGGGGAGTGGTGTGTGGGGTGGTCTGAGGAGAACCCAGCCCCCTGAGTGGGGGATAGTAAGGAGGACAGGAGAACCGCGCCCCCCCCCCCCATGACTCAGTGTTTGGGGAACACAGAGCATCCATTTGTAGGGTCAGTGCTCCTTTTCATCCCCATGGCCAGCACTAGGGAGAGGTTTTTTTCCCCTTTGACCCTGCTGTTTTCTTCATAGAGGACAGGTAGACTCCCTCCAACACATTCCCCCAAACTGACATGTGTCCACCTCTTACCTCAGGGGTTGATTCCTGGCTGGACCCATCACCCCCCCACTGCCATGCTGTGGCCTGGGCTTTTTTGTTTCTGTTGCCCAGCCAAGCACTCATGCTCATCTGGGTGGCCACTTGGCTTTTGTGAAAATGATATTTGCTCAAAAGCAGAAGCTCTTGCAGCTTCTGATCATACCCTCACCCCTCTCCATGTCTGTCCTCCTGAGCCAGCCTCCAGGGCAGAATCTCTTACCAGGTATTACAAGCAAAGCAAATGCTTGTAGTCAGATGGCTCATTAGCTCCTGCTTCTCTGGGGATGCCCCAGTGCCTTTCCTCTGCACTCTCCCCCCTGTGGCAAGTAAAGGACCCCACCTTATTCAGCGCTGCATGAAGAACAATTAGAGTCATTAATCTGCAGAAGGGAGGGCAGGTGGGGCACCAGCTGCTGAGTTGTTGTCACATGGCTGAAGCGTGGTGTTTCAGAGGCGGGTGGGATTGCAACTTGGATCAGAGATGGGGGAAGTGTGTTGTGCCTCTCCCTGCCAATTAGTGCAAGAGGTTAGCCTTACCTCCAAGGAGCCAGGAGACCTTACAGCAGCTCTCAACACCGCAAGCAGACTCTTTGGAGACTAATTGGGGTCTTTCACCTCCTTTTAGCTGCTTCTGAGTGATGTGCTCTGGAGCGCAAGCAGGAGAGCAGGTGCTTAGTTTGCCAGAGACTGGGAATCAGCAGGGCTTTACCAGTGCCCTGGAGCCTGAGGGGTAATAGAAAAAGAGACCTGGGGGACGTGGCCCTGAGGTCACCAAGTCACTTTCAATCATTTATCAGCAGTCCTGGTTAACGGGGGAAGTCCTGCTTGACTGGAAGTTAGCAAATGTGGTGCCCATCTACAAGAAAGACCAGAAGGAGGATCTGGGGAATTAGAGGCCTGTCAGCCTGACCTTGGTGTTGGGAAAGGTTATGGAGCAGATCACCTAGAGGGCCATCACACAGCATGTACAGGACAACCAGGTGATCAGGCCCAGCCCGCATGGGGTTAGGAAAGGCAGGTCCTGCTTGACGAACCTGATCTCCTTCTACGACAAGGTGACCCACTCAGTGGATGAGGGAAAGGCGATGGATGTTGTCTACCTAGACAGCAGTAAAGCCTTTGACACCGTTTCCCAGAGCATTCACCTGGAGGAACTGGCTGCCCATGGCTTGGATGGGTGCCATCTTTGCTTGGTAAAAAACTGGCTGGATGGCTGAGCCCAGAGTGAATGGAGCTAAACCCAGCTGGTGGCCATCTCAAGTGGTGTTCCCTGGGCTCAGTACTGGGGCCAGTTGTGTTTAACATCTTTATTGACAAGCTGGATGGGGGGATCGAGTGCTCCCTCAGTAAGTTCACAGACGACACCAGGCTGTGGAGGAGTGTTGACCTGCTGGAGGGCAGGGGGCTCTGCAGGGGAATCTGGGCAGGCTGGGCCGATGGGCCGAGGCCGATGGTGTGAGGTTCCACAGGGCTCAGTGCCGGGCCCTGCCCGTGG
>JAVJGI010000035.1:13712384-13836708 GCA_035590275.1 Ibycter americanus
TCTCTGCAGCTCCCTGGCAGGGGCTGTGGGCAGGGGGGTCGGTCCCTTCTCCCAGGTAACGAGCGACAGGACAGGAGAAAATGGCCTCAAGCTGCCCCAGGGAGGTTTAGATGGGATATTAGGAAAAATTTCTTCATTGGAAGGGTTGTCAAGCATTGGAACAAGCTGCCCAGGGAAGTGGTTGAGTCACCACCCCTGGAGGTATTTAAAAGATGTTTAGATGTGGTACATAGAGACCTAGTTTAGTGGTGGGCTTGGCAGTGCTCGTTTAACGATTGGTCTTGATGATCCTAAAGGTCTTTTCAACCTAAATGATTCTATAATTCTATGAGGTGCTCTGTGGCTGGAAACAGACCATCAGGTGGCAGGGTGGTGCCTGCAAAGGCACTCAGCATAGGGGCTCCCCACCCCTAGCTTTCAGACCCTGCACGGTCACCTCCAGAGCCTCCCTGCTCTTGCACCCTCCTCTGTGCCCAGGTCCCTGGGTTGACAGTCATTCAACAATAACCTGTAAGAGACCATCTGCTTTCTTCTGTACCTTCTCCTCTGGTGGGAACATGCACGGGGAGGCATTTGTGCATGTAGGGGGAGCTGGTGTTTTGCCAATGTGCTGCAGAGGAGGAACACGTACATCTAGGTGGAGAAGCATCCCTTTCCCCTGCTGCTTCAGGAGGCTGACGGTGACTTACACCAAAAAGTAGTGGAAGGTGTCCTGTGAAAAGGGAAGGGGAAGGCCTGTCCAGAGGTCTCCTCCAGGAAAGGTGTCTCCCTCTGAGGAAAGGAGCAAGGGACAGGGCTGTTCTGAAGAGACACTCTAGACTGCACCAGAATACGCCACACAATGAGTTTGAACAGTGACTGGTTATGAGCCTCGAGGGTGGGCAGCAGGATTCAGGCTCAGTTATTAAGACCATAAATCATGGAGACAGTCATGGGGAAGGCTGATGAGGTGGATGCATGCAGCCAGAAATGCCGGGAGGGAGAGGTGGTGGGCATCAGAGGCACATGGCTTCTCCACATTGCGTTATTTTAAGAATTTTTCATTTTTATGGCGATGCTGTCAGTTTACTTAGAAGAAGGGACCAAACGATTTCAGGATTCCTGATTTCCTGAAGACCCGGGCATGAATTCCAAGTTGCTCCTAATCAAGAGCAAGGGATGGGGAGTGAGAGTGAAACAGCATTGGCAAGGGGTACAGGACAAGAACGAGGGATGGGGTGAATAACTGAAATACCAGAAGGAGCCCATGTTTGGGGCAGGGAATGGCCAGGACTGAGGATGGAAATGTTTTCACTGCCAAAAGCCGGAGGCAGTTTTTGGTGAGGGGGGAAGCCAATCCAAAGCGCTGCCTGCAGTGGAAGGTGGAGCTGTTTGAGGTAGCTGGCAGTGGGGCTGTGCAAAGCCAAGTGAGCTGCAGCCCTTTGCCTTGGGCAGACCATGCGGTGCTGCTGGCTTCTCTGCTGTCTAGTGTGCTCCAGCACTCAAACCCTGTGGTTTGTGGTCAGCTCTGGTACCTCTGTGCTATGCTGTAGATGTGATGCCTCAGTATCTAGAGGGTAAAACAGGCAGATCCTTGTCCACTTGCAGCTGTCAAAGACTCCTGCATCTCCTTACGAGCCTTCAGCCCTTTCTGGTTAGATGCTGGGCTCTCTGAAACATCTGGGCCAAGGAGAGGTAAACACAGTCCCTCAGAGCTGTGCAGCCAGTGTGCCTGACAACTGCACTCCTGCCAGACTTGGCTTTCGCCCTGCACCCTGCAGGAGCAGCCCTATCTCTCCTGCCTTGTCCCTCCCAAGGAAAGCCTCCAGAGGAACATCAGTCTGGCTTTTGCATGGAGTGATCTGCATTGCTCCTCCCTTGCACCCAGGGGCTAACATGGGATGTGGAAAGGCCCTGCTCTCTCTGGACTCATGGCTGGGCTGTCATGATGGACATAATTACAGGGCTGCAGAAGTGCATGGCCAGACCATGGGGAAAAGAGTTTTGGGGGAAGGGGCTGGCACTGAGGAAGGAAAAGAGATGCTCTGGGGGCCTGTAGGCTCCCCTTTCACCAGAGGTGCTGGCAGCCCCGTGGTTTGCTGCAGAGAAACCCAGGAGAACACAAAGATCGCGCTGTTTCCTCCAGACCAGATCCAGTACCATCTGCACAACAGTCCTACAGCTGCACTTAGGCACAGTACTACCCCATACATCCCACCACCGCTATGTCCCCTTGCCTGCCTGTGGCTTGCTCTGCTCCAGAAGAGGCAATGTCTGCCTGCGAGCTTTCACAGGGGTCTGCGACAGGTGTGCCCAGGGCATCTCTGGGCTGGCCAGAGCAGCCAGGACCCTTATAACTGCTGCCTTCATGAAGGGCTCCCTCCCCACCCTGCTGCCCCTCTGGTGAGCTGCAGTTGTAACGTCAATATAACTGGCAGCTGTGTGAGACACAGCACCCTGCTCCCTGGGAAATGTTGGTGTGTGCCCAGTGGGCTCCCACACCACACAGCCCCCAGCCTGGTGAGTGGGTGAAGGCTAAGCCCTCTCTGTCACCCCAAGGAGCAATGGCCCTCTCCAGCAGTGTGCTTCTGTGGGGAGCAGGAATGGATGGGGCAGCTCCAGGCTCCAGCTGCCAAAACCTTCAGCCTGCCCTGGCATTCCCCTGTACCCACCAGCTGCAAGGTATCAGGCACTGGGCTAGCCTGTCTTTCCTCAAGGCGATGTGAAGTCATTAGCTGTTAATCTCCATTCCCTCTCCATGGTAGGGATGAGTACTGGCTCCATGCCAAATGTGAGGTGCAGGAGCAGGCAGCAATTTTGCCTTATGCTAGATGAGGTAGCAGAGCTAGTGTGGAGAGCTCTAGCATCATGAGCCCTTGGTGCAGCCGGGTACAAGGCAGCCAGCCCAGAGGACCAGACTGCACCATCTGCCTTCTCCCACCAAGAGTCCCCAGGGCACTGGTGATAGAAAAGGGCTGAGGGAGGTGGTCAGGGACAGTCAGAGCCCTCATGGGTATGGATGTGTGGCAGGTATAAGGGACCACACGATGGAAAAGCATGACAGCATGTGTGGAGAAAGGGAGGTGCCCCCCTCCATCACCAGATACTCACGCATAATATAATCCAACATGTCTTCCCCTTTCCCTGCACACCAAGCCAATGGACAAGGCTTTCCCAGCCAGATTCACAACCCAGATCTGCTCTGGGGCTTACATGGGCTGGTGGGATGCTGCTGCTGTGGTGGGCTGTAGCTGCAGCCTGCATCTCTAAATCTTCTCTGCTTTTTAGGTCACTTTGTTCTGCTTATAAATCCTGGCCTTGTCGTACAAGCCATAAATCTTCCTTTCCAGTCAGCACCATTTATTGTTTTCTCTGGTCTTGTTAAAATAACAGGGTTAGAATGTTTAAAATCCAGATTGTTGCATTTTCTGCAGTTTTGGCTCATAATAAGTATTCTTTTCCTCTCCGGGAAACTGCCACAGACTCGTGGCCAGAAAGGACTGCTTTGGAACTTGAGGGAAGAGAGGAATGGGGGAAAAGGATTCCAAAGGATGTGCTGAAATGATCTGCCACTCACATAGCCCTCAAACACATGCACAAACCCATGCATGCACGTAGCATACCCAGTGTAGCTACATGCACGCAACCTTCCCATCCCTGCTTTCACACACCTACCACCTGGCTGACACCCTGCACCTGCCTTTGCCAAGGCACAACCTTGCACAGGTCAGAGCTGCATTTCCTCTCTCCACCCCTGACCCCCATATCCACCCCCAGATACCTGGCAGGGAACCACACAGGTGGTTGCTATCCTCCCCCTTGCCAAGCAGGGCTGTGTACCCAGACCTGGTCCCCGCCATCCTAGCTCAGTGCTCTGCAGCTTTCCACCCTCCCCAGTGCCAGGAGCACCTTCTCAGCCACATCTTTATCCAGCCGTGCTCCTCACCCCTTCCTGCTGCTGGGTCTTCCTCTGGGAGGAGCAGCACCTCTTCTCCACTGCCTGCCTGGAGCAGAGGAGAGACTGTATGAGGGTGGGTTCAAGTGCTGGCGTGGGAAATAGCCTCTGCTATGCACCAGGTACCAGGGCAGCCCTGCCACGGGATCAAGAGCCTGCCAACAAGTCGTGTGATGGTGCAAAGCCAGTGCTCCCATGCTCAGCCAGCCTGGAGCTTGCTGAAGTGCACTGAAGCATCCCTGTGCATCTGCATTACAGTCCTCTTCTTAATGACCGTACAATGAGTGTTTCTGCAGGTTTCATGTGAAGGGCTGTACTCACCTGAGCGTGCAGTCAATACTCCTTTCGATCTTCATCACTCACTGTCTGGCTCCAGGCTTTATTTATTGCACAGCATCAAATCACCAAGTGAAAGACAAAAATGGCTCGCTCCCTTGTGGCCTTTTTGGTGGGCATTCCCAGTGATCAAGCTTTAACAAAATTAGCATTGCTTCTACCTTTAGAGGTGATATTGCTGTCTGCAGTGCATGCAGGAGGAGCTGAGCCATAGCAGTTGTACAATCAATAGTACAGAGCACCTTGCAGGAACTGCCTGGACCTTAGTCTAGTTTCTAATTGCTGGCACATCATCTTCTCCCTCAGGGAATAATTGCAACATAAAGTCCAAGAATATATGAGTGTGTAGGTTGTGAGAATGACTGTAGATGGGGGGTATGGCACAGAAACAGGCTAAAGTGTAAAGTCTGGGTTATCAGTGGTAATTCTCAATGGTGGTGCCCTGTTTGAGAGCCAGAGCCCACGCTTTTAGAATAGGTATCATTTCATAGCCAACAACACCCTAAAAGATGCGAGTGCTTCTGCAAAGCAGACCCTAGTGTTGGCACATCTAGAACAGGTGGGATTAAAAATTAATGACAAAAATACAGAGTGACAGGACAAAAGATCAGCAGCTGGGGTAGATTCCAGCTCTCTGGGTGGTACTTAACAACCTCACATGTTCTTTTTCTGGCTGCCCCCCCGCAGCCTCATCTGTCTCCCAGCCTGTGCAAGAAATGAAGGCATGTTCCTGCAAACTGCAGCCCGCTTTCCTGCCCAGCCCCTGTGACCTGAGAAGGAGCCATGGCAGAGCTGGACTCTGTGTCAACATGTGCATCACAAGGGTGAGCTGAACTTGTGCAGGAGTGACAGATGAACGCTATGTGCATGCATATATATGCACATATATATATGTTACATACATATATACATGTATTTGTTTAACAGTACTTTCCCTCTTCAAGACCTGGAGCTCCACAGTAATTCCAGTAATCAGCTCCCTCCAGACTCCCATCTGGAGCAGTTACTTTTCATTACGAGAATAAAGGAAGCATTTACTAGGCATGATTACTTCCACAGAATCATAGAACCACCCATCTGCTTTGCCAGTGGGTTTCACAACTGCTCACTGCAAGGGAAGCATAGGAGGTAGAAATGCTGGGTTGGCTTGGAGGACCCTTCTGCATTTCTTTGAGCCCTATCCCAAACTTTCTCCAGGCAGCCCAAGATGCCACTGACTGCGCATCGTAAGCACTAGCTGAAGCGGAAGGTATGGCTGTAGTTTACGTGATCCACTTGGCAGGTACCTGGGTGCTGTTTTAATGCTTTAGCATCTGTGGAGCTTCAGCCAACTGTTGCAGCTTGTGGTATGTAAAATGAAACTGTTTGGCTCTCACATCCAGTTCTTTTAAGTGTTGCTCTAACCACAGCTCTGGGATGAGGCAATTTTTACTAAGGCTCTAGCTGATTAGCCCTACAGATCCCATGGCACAGAGAAGACACCTTCAATGAAGAACATCTCAGGTATCACATGAGCCCTGGCTGGCATTGCCCATTCTCTGATGGGTCTGTGGAGTACCTGGACCCCAGAGTAGAGGCAGTACCAGAACAAAGGGACCTGGCACCATACTAATAGCCCATGGCTGCTGGGCTGTTTCACAACTACTAGTTTCGGAGCTGCTGCCCCACCTTCTCTCCTTCTGGCAGAGGTTAAGAGCAAGGGACAGAGGAGGATCAGCTTTGCTTAGTGGCAGCAGGAGCCAGCAACCTCAATAGCTGCAGGCTTGGAGCAGGAAGGAGAGGTTTGGGAAAGGCACAGCAGAGCTGGGTAAAGGCACATCATGGGAGGGCTTTGTGCCACCCTCCCCATGCTCCCTTCACAAGGCTCCCCCAGCACCAAGTCCCCCAAACCTGCCTGTGCTATATCCTGTGCCCAGTCCCTGTGGTGGGCTTTGGGCAAAAATGAGAAGCCTTCCCCAGGGACCTAACCAGATGTTTTGGGAAGATCCAAGGGTTAAACACTGGCATGTACCTCAGTGTTCAGCAGCAATACAAGCCCCTCCTTACCCCAGCCACAGTGAGCACAAATTGCAGGCTGCACCTTGTCATCCCAACCCGGCACAGAGGGACACGCAGGCTCACCCACTCGAGTACTGCAGCTTTATTTGAATGAAACAATCCACGCTGAGAATCTATAGGTTACATGGCGTGTGCGTCAGGGCTAGGGGGGGAGGATGGATGAGGCAACGCTTATAAAACATCTCACCCTGTTTAAAAGGTTCAGTTCAGTCCCTTTGTATTTTGTGCTTTTAACATTGTGGACAGCTTGGTATCGTGGTGGTGAGAGGGTCCCAGCTCCACTCGGTGATGCTGATGGTACCCTATCAGATGTGGAGCCGGGATGGGACAAGATGTGGTGGTGATGAGGGAGGCAGATGGAGGATGGGGCTTTGTTGCAGGGTCCCCACCCAGGTTACTGATGAGAAAAGAAACAGAGACACTGGAGGACGCCCCCTAACTCCCAGTATCCCCAAATACACAGAGTCTGTGTGTAGCTCCTTTGGGGGGGATGTTTCTAAACACTTCTATCAGGTCAATGCATACTTTCTACTGGCCTTGCTGACCTGGAAGCATGAGAGTGACATAGTCCCACTGGCACTGGATCCCACTGAAGTGGCTCACCGTTGGGCCTGAGCTGGTTCTCCCTGCCCCTCGCAAGCTGAGGACAGGATTTTGGTGTGATCCCCTTCTATGGGATCCAGGGTTGAAGTCTGCTGCTGATCTCTCCAGGCTGGAAATTAAAAACTTGGTGAGGATAAATACAGAGCGAGGAGATGGAGTGAAGAAGAGCATGGGAAACACTGTCTGATGCTCATTTTTGGCCAAAGTCAGGAGGTGCCACAGTTGTTTCCCTGTGGAACAGTTGTATCTTGCGTGATGGCCCCTTTCCTCCACTATGTGCACTGCGATACAGACAGGATGGTTCTGGCTGGGAAAAAAGACCCAAGCACAAACATGCTGGCACCAAATTTTCTATCCATTTAGAGATTGTCTCCATGCTGTCAGGCAAGGGCTGTGACCAAAACCACAAAGAGCCATGTATCTGTGGTACCCACAGCTTTTGGGGCATGTCCTGAGAGATGAATGCATACTGTGGAGCCCTCTGGGGTGAGATGGTAAATCTGTAAGATCCCAAGAACTGGGAAAACAGGCCAAGCTCATCAGTTTGAAAGCACTGACTCTAAGCCACTTTACCCAGTATTAATGCCACCACTTACATCAATGCACTGAGAAGCTGGGACAGCAGAGAAGGACAAACGTCGCATTTTGATGGGAGGAAAAGATTACCTCCAGCAAAGTCTGAGAGAGTCTTCTTGTCCCAGGATGTTACACACCAGGGCCTCCAGGAAACAACCAAACAAATGCACAGGAAAGCTCCTTTGCTCCCAGTCTTCTGTAAATACCTTCCCCCATTGGCATCTGAATTTTGCCAGGGAAACCTCCAGCGCTCACAAGTCCCACTCTGCTCATCCTCTGTGCAGTACCTGCTGCCGCCTAGACAAAAGACCTAAACACTGCCCCCCGTCAGTGCCTGTGGCATTTCAAAGACAGAATGAAATTAGTTTTCTCCTCTCACCACAATTTAGTTGCTGTCTGAGCTAACCATGCTGTTACGGCCTCTCCTGGCTCTTGCTCTGTTTATTGACACCCATAGTTGGTTCTCGAGAACGAGGCCCAGTGAGACAAGATACAGCAAATGCCCCCACCTTGGAGTGTGCTCAGGGTTGGAATGTGGACCGTGGGAGAAAGGTGAGGACTGGACAGAGATGCTGCTGCCTCCAAAAGGGACTTTCAAGCACTGTCTCCTCCCTGCTGCATTGCTGCAATGCACCCACACCTCAGTTTTCAGCTCTGATCCCATTACAAGCTGCTAAGATAAACACCTCACCAGTGTTGGACCTACACAGTGCCAGGAACACCTGGAGACAGCCTCCTCTCAGCGCCACGTTATATATCACAGTCACCAAAAGGAAAGCAGTTGGTGCCTGCCACAGAGGCTGCGAGGCGGACAGGGAAGTGGGGCTGCACTCGCTCTTGCCTGGCTTGGGCTCAGCCTGTGCCCTGAGCATCTGTAATGCTGCCACCAAAGGAGTCACTGCTCACCTGGAGTAGCTGAGCAGGGCTGCTGGCATCTGGCATGTTCCAGCTCCTGCTGAGGGCCTGCTTTTGCTGATTATCTGAGGCATGCCACAGTTATGCAAGTTTTTAACATTTACGAGTAACTCTGTCATAACAGCCTGGTTTTATGCAACCAAAAGCCACTTTGCTGCCTAAATGGCAGCATTAGAGCCCAGCTCCCTCAGCCTAAGTAGACCTCCATTGGCTAGCAGCAGCAGTGGGTCTTTTATCTTCCTACAGACTTGGCTGGTAGACAGGACATATGCATATGCAGAGCAGTAGAGCAGCCAGGTACCCTTCACTTGGCTCAATGCTTCAGGCAAGGACCTGGCCATTGCAGCATAAAGCACATTCAGTGCCATGAGCTTTGGGCATCAGCACTGCTGGGGATACCGGCACTGTGTGAGGGCTGTCCAGCTGCCCCTGTACTATGCTGATTTAGGGCACTCTGGGGCCAACAAGTCTCACTGTAAGCCAAGTATTTATAGCCAAATTCCCCTTTAGCACAACAGTTAATGGAAGCACAAAATTTCGCCTCCTTCCACAGGAGCAAACAGTTTACAGGCCATACCAGATTCATGCAAAACCTGGATTTACCACAGACCTTCACAGGTCTCCACAAAAACCTCTATTCACCCAGCTCTACCTTTGCAACAGCTGCCAGCAAAGATGGCATCTCTCCCTCTCACCTTCCCTCCTTCTTTGCCCTGTGCAGGAAAGCCCTCACCATGAAAGGCAGCAGAGGGAAAGGCAGTGCTTGTGTGCTGGGACCCGAGCACTACCTCCCTTTGCAGCTTCCCCGAGGGATCACCTGTGTGGGCACAGTGGGTTGCTTGGCTTCTACATGCACAGATGTGCTGAGGATCTGGAGCTGGATCGGTACATTTTCTAGTACAGGTCCGGCTGGGAAATCTGGCTTGAGGGCTTTTCTTTAGTCTCTGTTGCCTAGCATCTGAGCAGCTGCAGGTCAGAGCCTGCTGCTTGCCACCAGTGAAATGAATCGCAATGCAGCATGGAGCTTGTCTTTGCCCTCTCGTTTTCAAGAACACCATGAACAAGCTCTGCTCCGTCCTCTCAGCCACACACGGGGCTGTTGTGAGCCCTCTTTTGCCTCTGATGAAGCCAGGATGTGACCCACACTAGGTCTCTGACAGAGCCAACACGTGCCCTGAAGTGCTCCTGTCTTCTGGCTCCACCACCACCACCCAGGCAGCCTCACCATCCCCTCAGGCTGTGCCAGGGCTGGAGGGAGCAAGATAGAGAAGGTGCTAGCCCAGATCTAGGTGATGCTGAGTATAACAGGTGCCAGAGGTAGTTATCAGTGGGACCAAGCCCCCCAGTCACCTGCAGCCACACAGCACAGGGATACAGTGAGCCCTGCTAACCTGCTGTCAGTCTCTGGAGCTCTCTCTCCTTTTGAGGAACGATGCTTGATGGCAAAGCAATTCAGCATGCACCTTATATCCAAGCCAGGTCTAGACATTGGGCACACACCTCACTCAGCCAAAATGGGGTGGGATGGCACTGCTCTTCCATGGGCAAGAGGAGTTCTGGAGACTACAGTTCCCTGCAGGCTGCATTGCCTCCCTCTCTAGACAGGCAGGTTGGGTGAAGCTGGCCCTGGGCTGTCCTGCAGTACTTCTTGGGGTGTTTAAGGCCTCCAGGGCACAAGTGGCTGTCTGCAGTTTGATGTGACCATACCAGGCTGTAAGTAGCCATCAGAAGACCCCAGAATCCCCCTGTGGTAGGCTAGGTAGTGGCAGATGGTGAGCCAAACTGGTAAGTGTCTTACTTCCAAAGGGAGTACTGAAAAACACATATATACCACAGCTATCATTTGGGATGCCGAGTGTGTCAGGGCTATTCAGCACCCTGCTGGAAACCACCAGCTGCCAGTTATTACCACGAGTGTAAATTGGGTCCTGTTAAAATGTAATTTCAAGAGCTCTCCAGCACTTGTTTTTCTGCAAATGCCTTTTGTCTGCATTAAATGCCTTCCCAGGCCAAGTGAGATGAGCAGTTATCAGTGGGGCCAAAGCAAATACAAATGGTGGCAACACTTGGCTTCTCCTGAGCCTGCACAGGGTCCTGCTGCTGTACACTTGCTGTCTCTACACACAGGGGTGCACCTGCATTGAGGGCAGCCTGGAAAAGACAACATGTCAGGGCAGTTTAATGGAGAAAGAGCGAGGGACCAAAACTGGTCTCTACCAAAGCCAGGAGTGTGAGAAGGCCTCTCTTTTGCACAGGAGATAGACACAATGCAACTTCTTGTCCTCACTAAAAAGCAAGGTCCTGCTCCCTGGGTGCAAGAGCCAGGCAGTGCTTGGCTGCAGTACCACGTCCCACTGCACCCAGCTCAATGCACAGAGTCCACCACGGTGTGCCCCTCCGTGCCATTGCTAGGCTGTCCAAAGGCACCCAGGAGGCAAAGGGGTGCTGCAGCATTTCCAGGGAAAGATAGATGTCTGCATGGCTCCGACAGATGAAGGGAACTGAAACAGCAACACCCTGAAGCAGCAACTCCCTGAGCTCTCTGTCTTAAGGCAAAAGTCTGTCTCTTCCAGTGGGGTGAGGTGGCACCATTTACCTCACCTAGGTGGGAAAATGCCCCGGTTCCTTTGTCTGTCACTGCCTGGGGCAGGTGGGGTCCCTTAGGGCAGCATGAAGGACTCCCTGGCTATTCCCACAGGTAAAACTTGCTGCCTTAGCCCCCCGAGAGCTAAGGGTGGAGCAGGGCTTGCTCCTGCCAGCACCTTGCACAGGGATTGCTTCACACTGAAGACAAGGCTCAGGGCAGCGATGGTGCAGTGGAGGGATGCCTCTCCCACCCGCGCCGATTGCTGCTCCCAGTGACTGTCCCTGCCAGGCTGAGAAGCGCAGGGCACCAACACAAAAGCAGGGTGCCGAGTGACAGGGATGGACTGAGGAGGAGGAATTAAGACCCTGCTCTCCCTCTGGTACTAAAGCATTTTCATGTTGTTCTGGAGCAGTGCACCCACAGGATTTCGTATTGAAAGAAATTAAATTTCTGTACTCTGAATAGCAATAGGGAATAAAATACAATTTGTGTCATGTTTACTATACTCATTCATCCATCCATAAATTATTTTTGCAAGAAATTTACCAGCCTAAACATCTACCCCCCGCCCCCTACTTTTCCCTGATTGCCACTCTACTGCCTTCTAGAAGAAAGCTACTTCCCAAAGGAAGGGTTCCATATCACTGCTGCTACAGCTGCTCCTCAGGCAGCACACTATGCAGCTCTGCTGGGGCAGCTCTGCACGCGTGCCCATCACAATGCTTCACTTCAGGAGTTCCTGAACTGCTGGTGCACTATGCAAAGTTTTTCATATAGATGAAATGCTTTTTCACTCCCATATGGCTGGGAAGAGTTGCACTCAGGCATTCCAAATTACTTAACTCCAGATCAAATGAAACATACTAGCTCCACCGCTTTTCAGTGGCTGGTCTGAATGGAAGAAAACTAGTCTATTGCTATTACCAGCCTGGAGTTGCTTTTCAGAGCAAGTGGTAGGAAATGATGTTCATATTGTTAAATGCCATGGATTAAAGTCCTGTTGATGACCTGTTATTGGGACTTGCACTGAACTGTGGAAAATTATAATAAAAAAGTGTATTTTTCAGAATACAATGCACAACTACAAAAAGAGGTTTCAAATGGAAGTTTCTTTGTAAGCCCCACTTGTAACTACACAGCAGCATTCACTACTTCTAATATCTACAACTTATACCCAGGAGCCTGCACACTCACATATTTTCTGTTTTATACCCTGGAAAAAAAAAGAAATCAAGTATATATCGGCTAACACCCACACAGCATTCTTTGTAATGTATTTCTACAACTACCAAGCAGAGGTCTCCTTGTAAATAAAAGCAGTCTCTTAAATTTATATTGCACTTTTCTTCTGCAGGGACTTTCATACTATGTACAGGAATAATCTCCACCATCACTGAAGTGCAGCCACTTCTGGAGTGGAATAAAGCAGCTACTTGGTAGGCACAGAGCAACATAAAACATCAGGAAGGGTAACATAATGTTGGAACCACAACAGATATTTAAGAAGACAGTCTGTAATTAAGTTTAAGGACTGTAATTTAGCCAGAACAGTGAAAAGTGTGAGGGGATCTTTAATTGCAACGGGTAAAGAGCACGGCTTTGTATTTCACCTGGGCTGCATTATCACTGCAAGGAGAACTGTCCCCTCAAGCATGCGGTAGTAAACCACAAATGCCACTGCCCCCAGAGAGGAGGGACACTGCTTCCCCCCCAGTCCCATCACTGCACAGCTTCTCATCCTTGCTGCTGAAGTGCCTCCTTCCTCTGCTATGCTCTCTCAGTGCATCTGCCAGGGAAATGAGGTCCTTCCTTTCGGCCTCGGTACTTCTGAGAAGCTGAGGCAATTGGGTTAATGACTTTCCCCCAAACTCACCACCAGCTGCTTTCTAGCAAGAGATCACAGAGCAGAGGTCTAAGCTGGAAGGGGCTCCCTGAAACTTTTACTGAAGCTGATGGGCCCACGCCTGACAGCAGGAGAAGGCTCCACTTCTGGCTGGGGTGATCTGCTTGCTCTGCCCTGGACCCACTGCCACCAACAGGCTTCTTGCCCCCTGCACCGTGGATCAGTTTGGTGAGGCATTTTCATCCTTCCTTGCAGGAGCTGGCAGAAGGGCATGGACAGTCTCCCTGCAGGTGTCCATTTCTAAAAACGTGGTGCTCTTTTGCTGGCACTTGCCTCACAGATAATGCTTTTTCCATGATCCTGAACATGGATTTATTTAACAGGCTGCACCTGCCCAGTCCCACAGTACCTCTGCTGCCCAATAAACACTAGCAAGACATGCTTGTGCTACCCTGACTAAGCAGCCAGTAGAAGCAAGGCCACAAGGGTCTTTGCCTCAGAGCCTAGAAGGTGAGATGGTTGCCCTGGGCTATTGCTTACTGATGGGGAAATGCTTCTGTCTCCACCTTCTGTCCAGCAGAAGTCCCCTGGAACCAACAACATGAAACAAATGTTTTGCTGCTGACAGATCAGGAGCCATCATGAAGCACCCAAGGGGCCCCTGGAAAGCACTGTCTCTCTCCTAGGAGTGAAAGTGGACTCTTACTGGGAGTGGGGTGATGACTTCTGGCCTCCAACAAGCATGGAGGAAAGGAAGAGTGTAGGACAGGACTGAAAGAACTCAGCTAAAAGATGATGGTGGCACTGGCTGCCCATGAAAATGGCAACAGGCAGCAAGAAGCAGAATTGCTGTTGGTACCCACATCATCCACAACACTGCCTGGCCCTGGGAGACAGGCACAGGTCTCCTGGTCAAATGCACAGTGTGAATGAGGTCCGGGCTCTGGAAGTAGGAGTGGAGACAGAAAAGACACAGTCCTCATTCCTGAAAGTGGTGAAAAGCAACAAGAGCAAGGGAGACCTGTGTCACTCCCTCTCACTGTCTTGTGAGGCCTCCTGTGAAGGGGGTCCCCTCGTCCCCCAGAGCTGATGTCCATCCTTTCTCCATTGGTGGCTAGGGAGCATTAGCACAGATGAATGCCCTGCCAGGAGCTAGAGAGTGATGGCTTCCAAGACTTCAAATTGAATCTCTTGGGAGTTAAATAAGAGCTTTACCCCTCCACCAGTGGAGGAAATGAGACATCAGCTGTTGCTGGAAGATGAGCAATGCAGGAGGCAGCTAATACATTCAGGTGATTTTAGACAAACACAGTTGTCTCAGAAGCTAATATATTCATCAGAAATGGGTAAGGAGCCACAGGTACTGGGGGCTCTGGTGAGAGAACGAGCTCATCGCACACCTGTGGTGCCCCAGATAGAGAGTTTGGATGGGGTGTCCCTTAGGGGGGAAGAGTCCCACTTAATTAACGGCCAGAGCATGGGCTAGTAAACGCCAGTTCACAGTCCTGTGGGGCTAACTCTGCCCTGTGCAGGCAGGTAAGTCATGCCAGGAGCTGCCTGCAGTTGCAACAAGGCTATGACAGCTCCCATTTAGCCGATGCAGGACAGACCCTTCTCTTGGGGCTTCATCTGGAGCAGCACATGTGTCCACCCTGAGGAGGTCAGGCCAGACCTGCTGCAGGACTGCACCACAGAGAGACACCAGCTTTACCCTTCTGTGATGACAGCAGGGAAAAGGTGAATTTCCCCCATCGCTGTTCCCCTGTTTCTCAGTGGCAAATGGGGCCACAGTTTAGCACAAGCGCCTCTTTTGGGACAAGCATCCTGTCTCCATCCTTCCTGGGGCACCTTCCTGCCTGTTTCACCTTTCAGCTCCTCTGCCCACTGCTTTGGCAGTGGAAGCTGAGTGCCTGCGGGACTGCACGTGCTGAGAAAATTCAGCCACCTCTCCCCTGAGCAGTGATGCTGTTGCCACGCTTTGCCCATGCTGCAGGTAACACACAGCACATGCTAAAAGGCCTCAGAAGGTGAGAGGGCAGCATCGGAGCTGCCTGAACTGCTGGCGCCGGGGCTGGGTCATGGGCATGGGAACCACTGTCTGGCTGAAGAAGGTTTAAATACCTGACTCTTTCCATAATCCACATGGTCTGAGGTGGGGGAAGTTAAGCAATGGAATGAAAGACCAAAATAAATAGGTACCGAAAGAGGCAGAGAAGTAATCCTGGGCTCAGGGCTGAGATGACTGTCATCCAACCATTCACAGGGGGAAGCCAATGTGCAACTGCTCTCCCCTTCCCATCCCATCCCACCCCATCCCTCAGCCCCACAGAGACACCTTTTTGTCTGCAGCTCTGACCTGCTCTCATAGTTTCTCCACCCAGCAAGAGCGCTGAGAGAGAGAAAGAGGCGCTCAGAGGCCAACGCTGCAGCTGGATCCAGCTGGGACTTCTCCACCACTTAATATGGTCCATGTGATGGGTCCCTTCCTGCTCCATCTTCTTCAGGCTGGTGGGTGAGAAGCACAGAGTGGTGGGGAAAGGGCAAAGCAAACCACACAGGGGACAATTAAATACATGAGAGCCTGGAAGATGCGGATGGATGGAGATACTGAAGCACATGCAGTGCGAGGCAAGATGCTCTGGCCACTGGCACGTGGGGTGGCTGCTGCCCCACGGTCGAGGCCGGCATTGCTGCAGGGAGCTGCAGCTGGAGTGGGGCAGCCCCAGCCAGCAGGAAAGTATGGGGAGACAAGGGGAGTACTGCGATATATCATCCGCTAAGCTGTCGGCTCTGCAGTAAAGAAGGTGACTGTTCTGGTAGAAATTTGTGCTTTAATATATTTTTGTTTGTTTGTTTAAAACAAGTTCCCACTTCCCTGAGGAAGCCCTGTCCAAATTCCCAAGGAAACATGGGGGTGTTTTTTTCCTCCTTCGTTTGCTCTTCACACTTCTTCATTCCTATTTTTTGTCCTTCATTCCTTCTTTTCTGTGTGTTTCTGTTTCTTTCCTTCCTTCTTCTCTCTCTCGCTCTCTCGTGCACGTGCTTTTAAAAAAATTTTGTCTTTATTTTTAAATTTTGTTCTAGACATTATGACTTTCTCAAGGAGTGCTCCAGTTCTGAACCAGATCCCTTTGCGTGGTCATGCCTGTCAGTCTTTGGTAACATATGGACACTTTGGTGTGCCAGTGAGGAGGGGAGGAAGAGGAGCAGAGGTGGCTGAGTAGGAAAGGAGCAGGAATGTCTCGGTCCGAAGACAGGAGCGCTCGCTTGCCATCATCTGAGCAGCACGTAAAGGAAGAAAGTCAATGGGCCACAAAGACAAGGGCTGTGCAGGGCCGGGACACCGCTTCCTGGAAGAGCAACCGCTGCCAGCCGAGAAGAGAGAAAAAGAATTAGTGATGGGATGAATTCAGACCACATCAAACAAGTCAGTGCACATCCATGTCTTAGACACTCCTCCCACCCTGAACCTTGAAGCACCTCCCAGATTTGTTGGAAGATCTTTCTAGCCTTCCCTAGACATTCTTAAGGCTTCCCAAAATTATTTTCTAACTTGGGAGAAAAGGTTGAATCTTAGTTACTTTTGCAATCCAACCCTCCTTTCTTCCCCAGAAGGTTCAATTTGAGTCAGACAAAAGGTTTTGCTTGTGTTTTGCTTAGAGCTAGGCTGAAGCAGATCTTTAAGTGCACCTTAAATGTTGAAATTTTTGGGGTGTTCTGACTTTTTTGATGTTTTGTTTCCCCCTTCACCTTTGGAGTCAAGAAAATTGCTGAATGTGACTCTTCCTCAGTAAGGTTTTTTTCCTTCAAAAATAAGTAAGGCAAATTGAAACTTGCTCACAAGTGCCTGTCTGGCTCTGGTTTGCACTCCGAACATCTGCTCTCCTGCCTACCTGAGGCACGTTATTGAGGGCACAGGCAGGACTAAGGCACGAGGCACACCATTGATTCCCACCCAAGGACTCCTGCCTATGTACTGCCTATGCACCTTGCTATGACTTCAACCATCTCGTTGGTTGAGTCCCACCAACATGTCAATGTGCTCTGAAATCAGCTGCATGTCCCTACCACATGCATTCATGTATGCACTCCCACCAACTCGTTTGCTTCTGAGGCGTGCACACTCTCACCCTTATTTGGTCCAATTGGCTTCCTTGGACAGTCCCCCTTCTTCAGAGTGACATCATCGATAGCAATGTCCCCCTCATAGCTCGTGCCCCGGACACCTTCGAAGATGATCTGCAAGCAGAGGATGGGACAGAGCCCAGCGTGAAGCTGCAGTTGTGGAGGACCCTTCCCACACTGCGGGGTTCTGCAGGGCACAGACCAGATCTTATCAGGTCCCCAGGAGAATGATTCCTTCCTGGTTTTCCAGTACTCATAGGATCTGGAGAGCCGGACCCCACTGCTTATGGGATCAACCCCTGTGTGCTGAGTGTCTGCAGAGTAATAAATGAGCATGTAGAGCTCTGCTTTATTAAGTGTGCTGCACTAACAAACCAACAAACACTGAACAGCGCTAGCAAAAGTAACTACATTATTATTTATTATTTTAAATTACCCAAAAGCATGCTGGTGGTTTTGCCACAGTGCCACAGCTTACCAACCTGCAGAGACCCAGCTCCCACAAACAACCCTACAACAGCAAAATAGCATGTTGGGCAAAAGCATCAGCAATAAACCATCCAGTAACAAAGCAGCTCGCTTCCTGGGTACACATCAACGACTCAATGAGCAGACAGAGAGTGCCCAGTTCGTACTCACAAGCTGTCCTAGAGCTCTAAACCAGGGGAAAGGTGGAGGTGGGCTCCTGCAGCCCATGCTAGAAGAAACCTCTAGTGCCCAAAGTCACCAACAGGCCAGCATCCCCCAGCTGCTCAACACCAAGAGACCTGTCACACAGACCTGGTACCAGGAAGAGCTCTTTGACAAGCAGTTTCCAGATCAGCAAAAATCAGAAAATTTATAGTGCCAAACTGATGCTTGCACATAACACAATGGATGGCTTCAGAGAGAAGAGGATTTGATTTCTGTTCATCCACCAAGCTTTTGCCTTGCCCCAGTTACCCTGGTGGTGGAGAGCTCCCAGTGCCCTCCCTGTGCCTGACCAGCCCCTGTGCCATAGAGGGAGACGTCTGCTGGGAAGTCTCCTAGAGCCCATGGCACACGGGCAGGACAGGTGGCTCCTTGGCTGTGGACCTGACTTACCTGGAAGGGTCCAGGCGGGTTGATGGGCACGTGTGCTTGCTGCCACATGTTCCCCCGGTTCCCACTGAGTGACCAGACCTGGGTGTCGATGGCTCGCTTGTTCCGCACACGAACGAGCAGGTTCAAGGAGCCTGTAAGACAGAAACCAGGCGCTGGCAAGCCAAAGCAGGCAGGCAACCCCTGGGCTGGTGCCCAGCATAGCTGTGGGGCTCAGCTTCCAGCCACAGCTTTATGCCCTGGCCGGCCCAAGGACAGCCTGCAGAGCCCCAGCAGTAACAGCTTTCTCCTGGGTTGATGGGCAAGTGCCACGGGCAATGCTTCATCCATCTGAGCTACCCAAGGGAGGACACAGACCCAGATGAAGGCAGAGAGGACAGAACAAGGAAAAAGCAGTCTGTAGCATGGCTGGGGTGGCACAGGAAGGGGGTGGGAGAAATGCTAGCTTCAAGGGACCTCCAGTGGCATCCCATCCAACCTCCTACTTGAAGCTGTCTCCAGCTCTACATGAGGGCAGCATGGCTTTGCCTGGGCAAGTCTTGAAATCCCCTGAGGAAATCAACTTTTCCTAACGTCCAGTATGAACCACCAGCACTACCACATGTGGCTGCTGTTCCCTATTATATTGTTTAATACTACTGATAGGATTTTGAGTCTGTTGTCTTTGAAACTACCCTTCAAATAGATGGGTGCCAAGGGCTGACAGCAGCCTCCTCTCTGTCACACTGAGCAAGTCCAGCTCCCTCAGCCTCTCTTCCCCAAGACTTCTGCTCCTGGCCCTTGCCTATCCTGATGCCCCACTGTTGGACTCACACCAGTTTCTCTACATCCCACTTGAACTGGAGAGTCCAGGACACATTTGCTTCTCCCCGTTCACCACTAACACCTGATGTATGCTATGCAGCTTACAGCCCTCTCCCTGCCCTGGCCCTGGCCATCACCTGCAGAAATACAACCTGTGTCCTCAGCTGCCACTTGCCCTGGAAGCAGCCTTGGAGCAAGCAGCTGTTCTTTGCTACTGCTGGGTGGCATTGCCTGTACCATCCCAGCCCCACATTTTCAGAAGGACACAAAGATCTTATGAATGAACACTGACTTCAAGCTCTTTCAAACAAAACAATTCCCTAAAGGTTTCATCTGCCATTAAACCAAAATCAAACCCAACAAACCTCAATGCATTTCCAGTTCTCACTTTGAAAACAGTGTCACAGCCCCCTACCTTCCACCCACAAATGAAACCATCGCAGGTTGTCTTCCTGCAGCATCTTTTTAGTAATCCCCTCAGCTGGTTTTTTTCCCTTTTTGTTTCAGTGAAAGAACATTTTTAAACCTTCACTCAGGGTTGACCTGAAATACTTTTTCCTCTTTTTTTTTTTCCCCAGTTCAGCTGGCAAACCAAAAAATCAATCACTCTAGTCATGCTCTTGCTCATCAGTGTTTCTGGTCTCCGTACACAGACATATTACACCTGAGAGCAGAGAGGCAATAACAATAACCTTTACGTACATGTCCATAGTCTGTCTGCACTTGGAATGCTGCATTACCACACAGGTATGCCCTTCTGAGAGGTAGCAGTGAGAGGTCAGGGGACGAGACAGGGAAAGGGACTTTCCTACACAACCTCCCTCCTACATGAACCCCTGAAATTCTTCATTCTTGGCACATCAGCCTTGGGGGCACTGTGTGAAGGACGGGGACCTGGAAGTACCACTGTCAAGTGCCTGGCTGTCAGAAAGTGAGAGATACATCACAGGGAGTTCAGAGATGTGTAATAAAGATGATGAAATGTTTAGATTCTGAGTGGCTGACTTACAAGAAAAGGTTAAAAGAATGAAATATGTGTATAATTTAGTGAACTGAGAAAAGAGGGACATGTTATTGCCTGGAAATATTCAGAAGCATTCGCACTAAAGCTAGCTGAGGAAACTAGACAGCCTGACAGGACAAGGGACAGTGTATCCAATTCTCTTCCCTGGTGGTACCCAGTTTGGGATGCACACCACAACCAAAGATAAGAGTGAAATAATGTGTTTCTCTCTCTCTTGAGACCAGCTGGCACTGAACAACCCTGGGGAGCCAGAGATAAGCAAGTGGGGTCTCCTTCCTGGAAACATGGTGCCAAGGACAAGAGGAGTCACTATGGGAGCCTCCAGCAAAACCAGCTTTGAGCTGCTGGTTTCTTGGTGTCGTTCCATCCCTCAGGAGCTTCCTACAAGGGAGAGTCTCTCTAGCCTCTCTAAGAAGGAGACCTAGTCCTCACAGAGGCCCTTGGCCAAACTGATGGCCCACGCAGGAACTACATAACCCCACACACCAGCATCAATAGGAGTGTGTTCAGAGCAGCTAATTACAGATGCCAGAGTTGGTGAGGTGCAGGATTGAGAGTTAATGAAGAATTAACATGAAGTTGCTCGCAACCAAAGGTTAAAAACAACCGTTGTCTATTCTATCCTCATTTGGGAACTTGCAGCTCGGATCTGCCATGCAAGAGCCTGGCTGAGTAACAAGCACTGGGACAAATCAGGCAGCAAATGACCTTTGATGCCCTAGGAAAAAAGTGAAGGTGAGATAGAAGGAGACCCAGACAAGCATCTGGAATGCAAATCAGTTCCCCCAAAGCACTAGCTGTGAATACCTGGCCTCAACCCAACCCAAGCCTGAGTATATCCTGGCTGACAGCTCCATGTCCTTGCAGCATCAGGAAAAAGGTTTCAACCTTTTGGCCCCCTGAATTCCCTAACAGAACAACACTGAATACGAGCGGGTATTCTTCAAATGGTTTCCAACTGGAAAGGAAGCTCCCTTATCTGCCCACCACGTGCAGTGTTTCACCACCCCTGTCCACACACGGAAAGCTGAAGGTCAAAACAGATGAACAGCATGTCCATGACTGTCTTACAAATCAGTCAGAGTTGTGAAGGGGAGTCAGATCTCGTAGCCCTACCTGAAATCCCTGTTAAGTTACAGATCCTGAATCTGGGAAAGAACCACACCACCTCCCTTTCCCAGTAATACTGTCACTGGGAACGTGCTTGGAGGCATGGCAGAGAATCCAGGACTTCAAACTAAAAAGGGATGAAGCCTCTATCCCATCTGAACTGGGTCCACAGTGTTGTAGATGTTAGAGATTTTGCAGGTCTTCTACTTTATTCCCTTTTACCATGTGTCAGTCTCCCACAAGCTACCAGTCAAGTTTAAGGGCCTGTAGCCTGTGATGGAGGTCCTTGGAAATGAACATTTCAGACCTGAGCTCCAGGCAGAGCCATAAAACATTGCAATCCTGAACTGCAGAGAGCTCCGAGTCATCTTTCCAATTGCTCAGAGCTTCTTTATCTCCACTTTTCAGTCTGGCCCCAAAAGCCAACCGTGTGATGGAACAAGTGCTGCCGAGCTTCATGTTTTCCAAGGGAAAGCTTTGGGTTCAGCCCACTGCCCTAAAATCAAACATTGTTCCTGGATTCCACTTACATTCGTGAAAATCCATAGATTAAGTCTCAGGCTAAAGAGGCAGGTGGAGCCTATGTAGATATTGCCATCCATAGCTCCTGACCTCTGGTGAATTCACACCTGCTCACACTCACCTCCAGGCAAACCAGCAGTACCCATTTCATGCCTTATTAACTATCTTCACTCCCTGTGTAGCTTTCAGCACATTACAGAAGTTCAGACCAAATCAGCCACCTGATGCTTGTTAGATGCCCCTCCTAGAGCATGGACTATATATCCAAATCCCACTTCGAAGGAGGTGGCCAATGCACAGTCCACACATCTGCAGGGTGTGAGGAGCTCATTCACAGCTGTGAACTGACCTGCCACACGATCCTTAGCAAACTGCTTCTACCTACTTTTATCTGCTGACACGATATAATGATGATAATCAAGAAGAATCACGACACACACTCACTCAGAGGGGAACTCAGAAACACAACAAATATTTTAGGAGACCTGAGCAAGAAGACACTGGGGAACAGAAGTGCCTGAGCTCTCTTGCCTTTCCAGTCGTTACAAACTGAAGAAGAACCAAACTGGGACCTGCTCTCCAACCCCCATCCCTCCACAAGTGGAGATGTGAAAAGAACCAAACTGGGACCTGCTCTCCAACCCCCATCCCTCCACAAGTGGAGATGTGAAAAGCCCATCTGGGGTGTTCCCCAGTGCCAGCTGTTGCAGCCATCTCTTTTCCCTGGTTTTGTATACTATAATCATGCCAAGTTTCCTGTATCACAGCACAAATCTAGCTGGCCAGTTTTGTTACCTACTTCTGTCATTGTCGCCCCTTCCCCATCTCCGCCAGTTGGATGTGTCTGGGATTTCCTCAGGGCACCTGCTGGTGAGGCACACACAAAGACAGGCCATCTATCTGCTGCTAAATCTCTCCAGCTGACCAGAGACAGACAAACACAAGGAAAATCCCAGGACACCAGCAATCCTGTTGTTACTTCTCCCCATACAAGGCAATCTTCGCATTTGTCTTGTAATTTGTATTATTCCTTCTTCCCAATCAAAAGGAAGAATAAAGGCCAGTGACAAGTGATGAGGAATCAATTACAGGGAGAGTGAGCCATACCTTCTGCTGGCTGCCTTTAAAACCAGAGCTGGCATTTCAAAAGAGTGGCACTTACACAAAAGAGCACCAGCTGGGCTGCCAGATAGAGTAGCCCAAGGGATGCCTTTAAATGTTACCTTCTCACAACAAGAAAATGTCTTCTCTCAGTTTCCATGGGATGGGGACTTCACTGTCACATTGAATAGCAGGGCAGGGCCACTGGCACAGTCCCTGCAGGATGGCAGAGAAGGCAGAGGTTTCCTCAAGAGCTCTCCGTGGGGCAGCTGGAGGGGGCTAGTGCAGGGTGATGGGGTGGGGAAAGGCGGAGCTACAGCCCAGTTTACATGGCTCAGATGGAAGGCAGGTAGCCAGAGCAGCTCGGAAGCAAAGGGATGACGATGCTGCATGCTGAGAGATGGGGTGCTGTGCCAAGTGCAGCAGAGCTCAGTGGGATGGGTAGGGAAGGCTGTCGGGATCCGCAGGAGGAACCGGGTTGGCCCCAGGCTCGCATGCAGCCTGGTCTCACTCTGACTCCCTGCTGTGCTCCTGCAGGATCCCCGCTCCAGCACCAGGTGATTTCAGGAGATCAGTTATCCACGAGAAATCCTGGCTGCAGCCCCAGTTCAGGTTTGGCACCCAACTGGGAATCCAGGGCTGAAAGCCCTTATGGAAATTCCCACAGCATTTCAACTGCAGGCAAGACAGGGTGAGATAAGAGGAAGAAACTGATTCATGGCAAGAGATAGCCAGTGTATGGGAAGAGATACATGGTGTGGGGAGGACTCAACCCGGCAGAGTCACTTGCAGACCCAGTATCAGGGAAAGAGCTCTCACCTTTCTAACAGGGGCTCTGAGATCTGTGGTTTAGTGTTAATACCACTGATCACAAACTGAAAGCCCAAAGGTCAGTGCAGGTAAATCCCAGGAGCGAACAACAGTCCCCACAAAGACTCTATTACTGTTCATAAACCCTGCAACAAACAAGTCTCTCTCCCTCTCTCATTTAAATGGATGTTAATAAATAGCAGTCAGCATCAGGCTGGTATTCTCAGCTGCAGTGCTGTGGGGGAAAGTTACTGCTCTGAGAGCTAGAGAGCAGAGGGTGGAAAAACAACTGTAGCACAGACAGAGATAGAGAAATAATATTGGCTTGTGCTGATTCATGATTTCTAGAAATATATGTTGTCTTCGTGCCATGATAGGATGTATTTACTCTTCCACAGTCTCTAATGATGCTTCATACATTAACATATGTGGAGTAAGACAATGAAAACCTCTTGGCTGCTTGCCACTCCTGATTATAGAGAACTTTATTTCTACATGTCTTTAACTTATCTCAGCTTGGTGTGCAGGGTCCCCTGTGTCCAGTGACAAGGTCACTCCACAGACCCCTTCCTGCAGCCACCTCTTCAGTAACTTCAGAGTCAGAGGGTTCAGAGAGCTCATCAATAGCAAGAAAATTGAGTCTTGGTCAGAGTTTGGAAAGCACTGCTATCCCACCTCTACTCACAAGGCATCTCCATTGGCTTTAGAGAGGCACTGAGCATGTTCAGTGCCGTGCCGCAGGATGGCTAATTGCTATGGGACAGTCTCTTCCTGCTTCATTATGGTGGGGAGGCTATAGTGAAAGGGATCAAGGGAATCAAAGCCTCCAGTTTCCTGCTGTGGCTGTGACTTTCTGGGGATATAAACAGCAATATGGTAAGTTTTGATTGGCAATGTTTCCCCTACAGCAAACCGGTGAAAATTACTTATATCTGGCTACAGGGAATTTTCTTTGGATTTTACTGTGGATTTAAAAAAAATCAAAGAAACAAACACATTTCCACCCCTGACCTCCTAAATTACCATCAAATGAGAATAGGTTTCAAGCAATATCCCCTGATGTGGCAAAGCCAATTGCACATATTGATTTATGATCCATCACTATCTATCTGACCTGTTTGGCATGCATATGAATTTTGGGATGGAGGGAACGGACCAGCAGAGAAGCCGCAACACTGCAATGCAAAGAGACAAAGTGGACACATGGCTGGACCCCTGGGCAGGGGGACCTGGGGCATGCAGGCAGTGGGGTAAATGCAATGGTATGGTCATGTCTGCCTTGTGACGAGGAATGCAAGTGCTAATGGGAGGAAGGCAGGCAAACTATAGCTCCAGCTTCTTCTCTCCAGCATATCTCCACCTGTCTGTGTACACAGAGAGCAGATGGTGATATGGTAGGAGCAGACTTGCAATGGAGCTATGCTTCAGCTCCTTTGCTCATTTGATCCACAGTCTAATTAGAGAAAGTGTTGGCATAGAAAGTTGAATGATACAAGACTTCCACCTTTGATGATGTGTGTATGGAACAAAATACTGCCACCCCCTTTTCACAGAAAATTCCCTCAGAGGCTGTTTGTAACCAGTAACAGGCTTTCTATGTGTGGACAACAGGATGTAGTTTAAGGAATTTTAAAAAGAGAGGAAAAAACCTCTGCACTCCACAACATTAAATTTATGCTATCTCAGAAGAACAAAGGCCCATCCAGTATGTGGCCAGAACAGAGTAAAGGGAGTGTACAGAGCCTGGCATTTAAAAGACAAGAATCGGAGTCCTTGGGCTTTTCGCCAGCTTCACATCCGATTCATTATACCATCTTGCTTAACCACATCCCTTTCCCATACTTAAACATTTTGCAGGGGACAATGTGGACAGACTACGTCCTTTGCTACAGGACAGATGGGGTGTCTGACTCTCAGCTCCAAGCCCAGCTGTGTTTTCACAGCCCCTGAATGCCACCATGGGCAGCAGCTCTGCTCCCCTGTGCCAGCTCACCACGCTGTTGTGCTGCATGGTGCTTGCCTACAGCCAGCACAGGAGTCATCATGGCAATTCGCAGCAGATCTGACCATGGGATCAGGCTAGAAGCAGGTTCTCGCTGCCTATCACCTGCTGAGCTGTGGTTCCACTTGCCTTCAGTCCAGACACTCGGCCCAGTAGTGACCAGGTCCCCAGTTTCCCCAAACCTCCTGCCCTTTGTGGGCAGAGGGAGGCAGGCAGGATGGTACCTACCACTCTCTCAGCTGGACACATGCTTGTTTATAGCCCAGCAAAGCAGAAAACAAACAGCAGCATGAGCTGAGCGAGTCTCCAAACACCTGTGCTCAAGCACATGTCCCTCTCCATCACCAAGCCCAGCAGGGAGAGCATGCACTCAGCCCGCGGGGACCAGACTGCCTCTCCAGAGCTTGCTCTTCCCAACCCCAGCTCAGGGGACACAAATGGTTTCCCAGAGAGGCAGTCACTGACCCACATCAATGGGACTAGGAAGCACGCAGTAATCTTGGGGTCAATGATGGGAAGGATCTTAGTGTGTGTCTTCTGCTTGCATACTGAGCAGGACGGTGCTTGAGCTGCCTTGCTGGTCTCTTTGCCCCCTAGCAGCCCCAAACATGCCGCCAAGCCCTGTTCCTGCACGGGGATGCTCCATCATGAGATGAAGATCCCCCCTGGCATTCATCCTGCCTTGCTATGGCCCCCTCCACGCTGGTATATGCAGCATGCTGTCAGAAGGCACTGTCCAGATGCAGAGAAGCTCCCATTTGCCCTGTGTCCTCTGTGCCATGATAATTCATGCTAACAGTGCAGCTCCTTGCTTGACTCCCTCCATAACCAGTATGTGTGATAATTTACAACATCTGTCTGTCCATATACCTCTCTACACAGAGATTCCTTCTCATGGGATTCCTCACTCTTCAGGAAACACCACCAGCCCCAAAATGGAGGAATCTGCATTACAAGAAAACCATCGATTTGTCGGAAATGTCTCCTGTTGTTTTATACTCCAGAACTGCCTCAACAGCTTTTTTTTATCCACAGATCCTTGTAAAGGCTAAGGATATGCACCCTTAGAGAACTCCCCACCTAAGAAGGGGAGGATGTAGCTGTGAAAAGAAGTTATCCTGGACACTCTGAGCAGAACTCCATCTCTAGAGTCTGAGAACAACCTGTACCACCCCTTATCTAGGGCTTTCCCTTTTGCTCCTAGCAAGGATCCCCCATACAAAAACACACACAGGTTGTAGCCTGCCCAAAGGCATGGAGCAGGGTGAGATATAACCTGGTCTAAATGCAGTTGTGCAGCTCCTCTTCTATTCATCTGTTGTAGTTGGAATCCAACTCAGTTAGCCTCACATGGGGCACCAACTGTTGCAGCACAGGCAGGTTAGTAGGCTGTAACAAGGCTTTTACTATCAGTCAGCCTCTACTATCCGTGCTGTGACTCGTTCCTCCAGAGGCAAGGCCAGACCACACTGCTCCCCCTCCATCTGGCCCCCCTTCCTACCATCCTCAGTGCTACTTAACTACTTAGTGGAATGAGCTACAGCTGCACATCATCCATGTCAATCAACTCACTGCCTTCGAGGCAAGGCCACAGCTGCATATTATCAATGCTAATCAACCTACTGCCTTCATTCCTCTGCATCCATCCATCCATCCCTAAGAAAGGAGTTATGACCTTTCCATAGCCACTACTTCTACCTATGTAGCCAGAGAGTTCATCCCTGCCTTTTGGGAGCTCTCCAAGCAAGCCTGCAATAATACGATCTGCGTAAATGCAGAGCAGGCAGAAATAGATCCTTCCCAGCCAGCAGTGTTGCATTCCTTGCTGAGCTTGAACAGATTAACTAGCCAGTTGGATCAAATCCTTGTTTTTGTCTGTTTAACAAAAAGAAAAAACACCTCGTCAGTGAAATTCTGTTGGGAGGGAAGATGTACTAAAGGTCCAAAGTGTCTGGTCAGGGAAAGCTGGCTGTAGTAGCAGAAGGAAACAAGATTTCAGCAGAGCAAGGGGAAAGGGTGATTCAGGGGTTAAGTTCAGAGTTGGCCACTAGTCAGGGCCACAGCTGTGTACAGCCCAGCACTGCCTCTGACAGCCCCAGGCAGGGCAGAGGGAGCCCCAGGTGCTCAGCACTGACATGGATGCCACTGCCTTCATTTCTCTGTGCAGCTCCTGGCCAGCAGGATGGGACGTGCTGGTGGGGATGCACCCACAAAGCTCTGACTCCCCCAGGGCAAGGCAGGCAGCTTCTGTGGGCAGGAAAACAGCCCAGCCCTGCTGCCCTTATTGTGGCCCTAATCCTCCCAAACACGGCACCATCTTGCCCTTAATTTAATGAGCAACTGGGAGACTATTTCTGCACCATTTCTGGTGGACACGTGGGGCTGGGGGGATGAAAGACATGGGAATTAGCCTTTATGGGGCATGTGATGGGGAAGTGGGGTTGGGCCCAGCTTCAGCTGCCAGCAAAACCACCTGCACAGAGGCTTGCTATGTCCAGACAGGGCTCCAAAGGAGGCCCAGGGGGTGACTTGGGGGGGTCAGACTCCTGTTTGTCCTGAGTAGGAAGAGACAGTGTTGGTCTTTGTCAAACACACCACCCTCTCTCTTCTCACCTGGCAGCCTGCATCACTCGACTCTCTCTTAAAGTCAAGTGCTGTAGATTAGAGCATCTAAATTAATCTCAAGGCCCAGAACGAACTGTTTAGATTATGGTCCTAAGGCCCTACAGAGGGTAGATGCCAGACCATGACTTGTCATTACAAAGACCAAGTCCAAGGCAGGGTTTGAGACCTACTCTGGTGAAGCACCTGTGAAGAAGAGCCTCCAGAGCAATGGTGACCAGCCCATGGACAGGATCATTACACTTGCTCTGTGACTCAGGTGAGTGAGCTGCAGCAGCCCATCTTTCTTTCCCTCCAATGCTTTCTGGAATCAAGCAGTCTGAAGGCAGCCAGGCAGCTCCTTCCCTCTTACTGTCGCTGTACCTGGCGGTCCTCAGCAGTGCTGGGTAGTATCTTAGGGAGGAGAGGCCAACCTGGGGGAAAATGGGAGTCTGAGGAACGTAGCAAGAAGGAGATCATGTGTAGGCAACTTTTCCCACCAATTTTGCAGACTCAGCATAGCTGCTGTGGGGGTCTGCTTGCTCCTTGTTCACCCTCTGTTTCTTGACATGCCCAGATGCCTCCAGGCAAATGCTTTCTCTTCTCCCAGCTTTGATAACGGACCCTTTCATCTTTGCCACCAGAGACAGCTGGGTCCTTTGCGCAATTCATGTGCTCAGCCCTCAGACTGAGAGCACGCGCTGTGCTCAGCTCGCAGACGAGCTGAAACAGAAGTCTGCTTCATAGACACTGCCAGGTTTAAAAGAGCTCAACGGCCAGACAGGGGGAGTCTGCCTGTCTCCCTTCTGTGGGCAGGCTTCACAAAGACCTCATCCAGAGAGGAGGGAGCTTCCCAGAGCCCCCAGATTACAAGTGGTGTGTGTGGGACGCGTCCTGACAAAAATCCTGCAGAAGCAGATGTACTTATGCTGAGGAAGACTTTGCCTGACTCTTCTCTATCCCTATTAGCAATCTATTTCCCCATCATCACCCACTCTGTGGGCTCTCAGTGTGGGGAACCAAGCACGGGGCAGCTGCATGACTGGAGGGCTTGGAGCAGATGGGCTGTTTTAGTGCAATGCTGAAGCCAGCAAGACAGACGGAATGAGCAGCTGAGATCACATATTCTTCCTGTTGAACTGAAGACACCTCTCAAAATGTGTTCTCTGACCTCCTCTTCTGCCTGACCCAAGGAAACATGAGAGGTGAATGTTTCAGGCCTGGGAAGTGGTTTGCTGCAGGAGGGCTGCTGGAGAAGGCTGTGTTCCCAGCTCTGAGGCAAGATGCACTGTAGCAAGAGACTCCTTTCCCGTTTCATGACTGGCTGTACTTTCACCAGAAAACTTTCAGGGGACTCGCTGAGACAGTGAGACTCCCAACCTTGACCTGCAAACTCATTCAAGTGCTGGGGTGCCTGTCGTCCCTGCAGAGCTCCCTTTGGGAGAGGCAGTCACTCCTGGAAGTGATGGTGATGACTGACATTTGTTGAACATTTTTTGATTTTCTGGGAAGCATTCCAATACATGTTACAAAACCACGTCTTGCTAAAGTTCAAGAACAGATTGGGGTGGCTGCACAAGTAGTGCAAGATAGTTGTGCACTCTGGCCCCCCAGTCTTTATCCTGCCAGATCACCCGGGGGGGTCTCCAGATGTGCACCTGGAATGACCAGCTTCAGTCTCCACTAGTACAATTATGGCATTGCTGAAATAGGCAATGGTCCATGGTGAGAAGGGAAGAGTGGCCTGGGAGTACTAAAGAACTAGCTGGATATGCACTGAGAGCTCCTGTTTCCTCTTAAGTGTCTGTTAAGTTTTGTATCTAGCAATTCCAGGGTCTGAATAATTGACACAACATCTCAGGAGATGATCAGGTTGCAGTATATCTTTAGAGCTACTCAACTTGGCACAACGCTGCTGCTGCTGTGAGCCAAGTCTGAATGGAAAGATGCTTTGCTGAGAGCCTGGAGGAAGGGAGGGGGGATCATAGCAGCTTCCCACCAGACAAATAACGCTGACTCCAATCAGGTGAGCAGGAGCAAAGATGATCTGTGAGGATTCAGGGCATCTGCAAATGAACTGGTGTCAGCAATCTGTGCCCCTGACAACCTTCCCAACAAATTCTCAGCAGGAATGTGGTCAGATCATGACTGGTAAAACAGAAGAAGAGGACTTTTGAAGGAGGCAACATTTCAGTGGCTATCTGCACTGGGAACTTGATTCAGTAATGCACTTTTAGTGAGGGGCACAGAAAGGCAGGGATCAGTGCACTCAGATTCAAGGTACTAGAGCAGAATGCCTGCATCAACATGAAGACATGTTATTCGTGGAATAAATATGACATAGAGCCAATCCACATCTGAATACTTTCCCCTTCTCTCCATGTCTTCTTCAGCTTTACGTGCCAAGATCTTTGGTTTAGGGATGATTCAGTCCCACATCTGCAAGCCATGTCAAGCAAGCTGTTGGTGCTCTTTGTAAGTAAACATCCAGTGAAGGTGTAGAATACAGTATTTACTGGGCTGCAGCAAGAGTAACTGCAGGGAGTTCTCTGCCCTTGGTTATGCAGGAAGTTTGATTAGATGATGTATTGGTCCCATCTGGTCTTAATAATCTTTAAATCTATGGCTCTAATCCAAAGTCCACTGAAGTCTTTAGCAAAACAATGACTTTAGCGGTCTTTGGTTCAGAGCCACTCTATTGAAGCTACAGAGCTTGAATGACACTTTACAAATACGTGGTTATCTTGCCAGGTATTTATAATCCTTGCTCGTGATCATGGTATTTGACTAACTTCCCAAAAAACCAAGCAGATACTACCAGAAGAGACCACAGTCTATACAAAGGGTCCACACCATAGCCCAAAGGAAGCTACTGGATGTCTGCACAAAACATTAGTCAAATACACATCTATTGATGAAGGAATGAGTAAAGCCAAGAACCCATCTAAAGAAGTGGAAAGAGTATTAAAAAAATTGAATACATTTTTTCATTACAAACTGTTCACTTAATTCTAACTGCAACTTGTTTTCAAGAGCCCAGAGGGAAGTGAATCATACTCATTAGGAAAATCAGCCTCCCCTCAATCAATCCAATGATGTAATCTCTGCTGTGTAGTGTTATTGCACTGGAGATAATGGCATGGATTTAATGAATGATGCATTTTTATATAAGACAAACTTTATATATTCAACAGAATGCAGCTACCTGCAGAGTGCCACCTGTATAACTGCGTGCAGTAGCAGGGTGCTGTGTCCATAAACAAGGTTTGGGTAGGAACAAGGGAGCTATGATGCTGAATCTTACAAAAAGGACATCTTCATGGTTCAGATTGCTTGTACTTTGATATAGCTGGTACCTGTCAATCTGTGCAACCCGACAGCTCTGTCATTCATCAGAAACAAGATGCAGCCACATGGCATCCATGCTAACAATGGCTCCTATGTGTGATCATCCCCCACAACCTCTCAAACATCTTTGCACTGGCTGCATTATCTTAGTTGAAGAAGTAAAGAAGCAATTCAGTTTGGCGGGCCTTCCAGTTCTGTGTTTCCTACTCAGCAGGAGGGCATCTGTGGTGACACCACCAGTGTAAGTGGCCTGCCTACAACCCAATTACCTCTGCGAAACAGCTTATGGCTTTCTTGAACTTGGATGCTGTGGCAAGTGATCTGATCAAGTCTCACTGTTTCTAGTGACTCAGAACCAGAATTCCTCCTGATTAGTCCCAAGCACTGTTCCTTACAGTATCTTGGAATAGAACAGAATAGAACAGAATAGAATAGAATAGAATAGTTCTGTTGGAAAGGACCTACAACCATTACCTAGTCCAACTGCCTGATCACCTCGATCACCTCTCTAAGAAGTCTGTTCCAGTGTCTGACCACCCTCTTGGTAAAGAAATGTTTCCTAATACCTAGTCTGATCCTCTCCCGATGCAACTTTGAACCATTCCCATGTGTCCTGTCACTGGATACCAGGAAGAAGAGATCAGCACCTCCCTATTCACTTTCCTTCCTCAAGAAGCTGTAGAGAGCAATCAGTAGTTTACAATTTCATTGGAAGCTTCCCATCCTGATTATACATAGGCTAGACTTAGCTGGGGCAGTCAGATAAGCTCTGTGTCAGCACTAAGCTGGAACTACAGCACCTTTAACTCTTCACGAGTTTCACAGATGCTGGACACATGCCAGAAAATAAGCCTGTTCCCTGATTTCTGGGAGAGGAACTGGCCAAGGTAAGACCATGACACTGCTAGTGCAGAAAGGAGGCTCAAAGTACAAAAATTGCAAGCCAAGAGCAGGGTCTTCAGACATTGCATTCAGTCAGGCCTGGCTCTTGAAGCCCAGGACTTGCCAATTGCACTCCAGGAAGCAGGTGAACAGTTTCATCTTGGGAGGTACCGCAGGGCAAGGAGCAGTCTTTGCTTTCTCTCCCTGAGGCTGTTATCTCGCCATAAGCCTGTATGCAGTGACTACTGCTATTAAAAACACAGCAAACATAGTTTGCAAAGGGTCTACCAGTGAGCTCACAAATCAGGAGGATGCTAAAAAAATGCTGCTCAGCTACATCCTACATCACTGCTTTTATGTAGGTACCCCTGTGAGCAAGTAAACTCTTTGACCCAAGTGTTTTCCCCATGAGCACAGTCACTGGCTCACAAGACAGGGAGCTATAGTGTTAGTAATCACTGTGTACCACAGGGATGACAATGGCCACACAAGCTAAATCCACTGTGGCTGAAATGTCTCTGTCCCTCTGAGCCACCTTCCTCCTGTGGTCTGACCATGAAGGCATCTCTTGCTGCAGGGTCTGAGAGCATCCAGCAATGGGCAGGAGGCCGGGCATATCATGACGTGGCTAACACTGAGCTAGGAGACATGAGAGGGAGGTGGCAGGGGACTTCTGTGGGAGCAGCCCATTGGTGACACTGTCCCCTCAAAGCATCCCTGTTCCAGGCAGCACCTGGGAAGGAAGAAGAGTCTGATGGCTAAAGCAAGAACTTGAGGATCTGCTCGCAGCTGCGATGCTGACTCACCAAGTCAAATGGACAAAGAGGCTTCCTGAACTTGGCAGCTGGTTGCTGCCCACTACGGCTAGCCCCTTCTCCTCAAGCAAGCAAGCAATTCCTCGTTTGATACAGCTGCACCTGCCACAAGCAAAACACCCTCGTTCTTGAATGCCTGGTGGAAATAGATTTCTTTCCTTTCCTTCCTCCTGATCTTTGTGTTTGGGCTGGCAGGATTGCAGGGCAGTGCGGATGCTCGCTCCGGAGGGGGCTGAGAAAGGAAAACCAACGACCAAATAACTCCAGAAGAACAGGAATCGCCTCCAGGGAGCTCCCCTTCACCCTGCTCTCTCATCAGCTGAGAGATATTCAACATCACCCTGCTCTGCTAGTCGCTGAATATTTTATACCATGGCTACAAACGCTCCATTTGTATTCTGTTTCTCTCTTTCGTCATATCTATTATAAACGAGTAGTGTCTGGGAACTCTCCCAGGGAAGATTTGCCTGGATGGCTATGGATATTTTATAGTCAAATTGTGAGAGTAAACCAGCTTTCAAGTTCTGTGGAGGGGGGGAAAGGTAATAAAAGGGTTATTAAAAAAATAAATAAATGTCGGGATTTTATACAGCTTCTTTTCATAGTGACAGAGCTTCAGTTTGCTCCACAATGGAGCTGTAGCTGCTAAGAGAGGCTTGGGCTGGGAGATGTCCTCTTGCTGGAACTGTCTGCCAACAGCAGCGACCTGATACGCTGGTGCTAAGCGCTACGGCTGGCTCAGCAGGGCTGGCATCTGGCTTGGTAGGACTGGGCTGGCACTAGGTGAGCCAGGGGCTGAGGCCGTGTCTGCAGGCATCAGGGGTAGCTGGCTATATGGGAAGCAAGACACGGCCCAGGGCTGTAGCCACCCCATCACTACCTTCAAACTGTTGCATATATGATACAGGTAGCAGGCCAGGGCCTGTCTCCTCATTTGACATGAGAAGTCGTAGCGAGGAGCCCTGTACCTGGGCGGGGGCACTCTCCTCCAACCCAGGGCTAAATAAGAAGAGCTGAAAAAACCTGCTTTGCCCTCAGGCAGGCTGCCACTTCCCCAGGGGACTCTGAGAGCACTTCAGCCACTGAAAGCACTGAGCCTGGCACCCTCTGAACAAGCTAAAGCTTTCTGACAGGGTTTCACACCCTCCGCACAAGCAAAACCAGGCAGGGAGTAACCAACGTGCATCAGAAATGTAGATCGAGCCATTAGACCTGCTGGTGAAACAAAGCCTGTCCCAAACGCGGGTTCATTTGTGTGTGTGCAGGGATGAGGACAGCTATGCCAAAGTGCTGCCAGCATGGCAGTAAGGAAGAAGACCAAGCAGCATTAGAGTTAGTAAGCAGCACAGCGGGAATGATGAAAACCAGATGATTTTAGGATTACTAGGCATTCTGTTTTTTCCTGGAGAGGTCTCAGTTTCACCCTGGTGCCCCGATATGTAGAAGAGAAGCCAAAATGATTACAGAACATCATGACTGGCCCTGAAAGAAACTTCAGAGCAGAGAGCAGATACAAGGTACTGAATTTCAATTTACAGACAGATACATTGTGGATTTGCTAGACCAACCCACATATTCCACAGGCCAAGAGAAAAAGAACTTTTTCTCATTTCTTTCTCTTTCATTCTCCGACTCTTATCTAGTCAGTCTAATTTTAAAATAATTTATTCACTCTCAGCTCAACAGCACCCACCCTGGAAATCATCATATGGCATTACAGAGTCTATCCACCTCGCACAAATTTATCAGCCCCTTTGTGCAACAGGAGGAAAATAGGAAGCAGGCAGGGGCAGCAACATTGAGTATGAAGAGAAAAATCAACAGATATAAAAGGCACTTGAAGCTGAGGAATAGAAAATGGCACTTGGCGGCTTTCTCAGGTCTTGGGAGTCACTGTACCTTTTGATCCGGGCAATTTGTTGGTGGAGCAAATGAATAAAGAGTTAAAACACTAAAAGCCAGAAACCTGTAATGAATTGATTCCCTGGCATGTCCAGTCCACCCCATCTCCAGACAGAACACAACATGAGAGCTGTAAAACAGAGCTCTCTTCCAAAAGCAAACAAAAGCTGACAGATTTTTACTTTCCCCAGGAAACGAACTTGGAAATATGACACACAGCTGTATTCCTAAAGGTAACAAAGCAAGAGAGGTCTCCTCCCTCCACATCTTTCCTTGCCAGTCTCCCACTGGTCTGGGCCACCCTTCATTGCAATCACAAAGAATGAGATACTTTTCAAAGCCTCCAGGAGAAGACGTGCAGGAATTGGGCAGTAAGGCTGACTGACCACAACGGACAACTGCAGGGAACAAAGGGAGCTTGCCAGCCAGCATTAACAGCTGTACCCTGTCAGCTAAGCAAGGCCAGCAGGTCCTGGAAAACCCGGTGTGCACCAACACTGACAGTGCTCTGCCTGAGCAACCTGCCTCCGCCAGCGTGAAGACAGCACAGAGCAGGCTGTCTGCAGGGGGAATACAGGCACATGCAGACACCTCTGACCTCGCGGGACCCTGAGCACAGACAGCAAATATAAGCCCTCAGAGCAAAGACAGAGACAGAGACCTGCTCAGTGAACTGCAGCCCAGCCCTGACTCTCTGGCACCCACAGGGTCAGCATTTCAGCCTCACACCCACTGAGAGAAGGAGATCCCAGGTTTTGCAGCTTCACCCCTCTGCCATGCCACATGTGTGTAGAGATGTGGTGGCCAGACTCAGGAGCACGTTCCCTCCCAGCGACATGAATGGTGCCGAGCAGAGAGCTGTTAATTAACCCCATTTATTGAAGGGCGGACACATTCCTGCCTGGGCCCTGATTTTTCAGTCAGGCTCCAGTCCAGCAGGTGATTAATAACCCAGCGTGCTGTGGGAAGAGTGCATCTATTATTCAAATTAATGAAATTATAATCAAGAGGTGACGAATTAGCAATTGCTCCTTGACTGGATATGGAAACTCATTAGTGTGCCAGGCGCTTCTGGGGTGCTTGCTGCACTTGTAAGCTTCCAGTTAGAGAGGAGGGAGTCAGACTGAGCAGACAGCCCCTTGGCACAGCGGAGGGAACATGCATCCTGCCTGTGGCCACCACAGAGCCCTTTGGTCCCACAAAGCTCCTCCGCCTCAGTCTCCTCTCCGATGGACAGACTGTTCACCTGGTGTCCTGCTGCCTGGAGCAAGGTGGCTGTGGCCCTGAGCAGGGAAAACGTGTGCACACGGGTACAATGGTCTTTTTTGTGGAGGGTAGGGAGCCTTATACTAGAGGAGTGAGCCAGAGGGGAAGGGGTGATAGCTGACTGCAAGATATGGCCTCGAGGATGGGCTGCAACAGCCTCACAACCCTGACACTGCTGGGGTGTGCGTAAGGGACAAGTATCTGAAAGCAACAGCCCACCCTGGCACTCTGAGCACTGGAGTAGGACTCCCACCCTCCTGAATTGCTGGCCACAGGCACAGCTGGCGGAGGAAGAGGCTGGAGGTCTTCCCTGACAGCCCACACTAGGCTGGGGTTTCCCGTCCCCGGAGGGTACTCACCGATGTGCTTCCCGTACATGTGGTAGTAGAAGGAGACACAGTAATACTTGGCAGTAATGTTGTAGAGAGGGCTGATGAGCCGGGCTTTGTCTCCCGTCACCCGGGGCCGCGACGCCTCGATGAACATGTAATAACCTACAGAATGAGAGGGAAAGGTGGGGAAAGGCAGCATGCACTTGGTCCCCCTTCCTGCAGGCGATGGGATGCTGGAGGCTGGGACACCACTCCTCCTCTGAGAGACATGGCCTTTCTCTTCCCATCTGCTCCGCATCCACTGTGATCCCAGCCAGAGACACTTGCAGGACGTCTGCAGTGCCTCCCCTGCCTCTGCAGTACTCAGGGGAGAGCAGGAGAGATGGGCATCAGCAGATCCGCTGGGAGTGCACGCAGCAGATGAGTCCCTGAACATGCACACACATCTGTCTGGGTGCAAAATGAGCCTTTCTCCTGCAGCATGAGGGGCCCCAGAGCTGGCTGCACTGTGTAAGGAGAAAACAAGAATAAGGAGGGAGAAACCATTCCAGCCTAATTTCTCTGCCTCAAGCAGAGAAAGAGAGGATTTGGTATATCTGGCCTAAACAATACTGTTGTCTAAAGAGAACAATACCGGAGTAGTTGTTAACAATCCAGGGAGGAACAGATTAGCTATTGGATTTGTTGGCATCATTTTCAATGCTCGATCAGGGTGGTGTACTGAACACTAAAGGGAAAAGCCATTTCCTTAGCTGGCCATTGGACGTTTCCTATGTTTTCTGAGTTCAAAGATTTGTGCTTGCATACAAATTTACTCTCTGCATTAGAGAAAGGGGAAAGTAATATCCAGCTAAAATGGGAGCATGTACTCCATGCATAGCCAGTGGGAGCAATACCCAACATCAGTCTTCTCCAGCTAGAGGTAAGGCACTTGCTGCGATCCTGCAGGCAGCTCCTACTGGTCTCGGATGTTCCTGCTTGGTATTAAGGAGATCTGTTTGCCTCCCTGAGACCTTCTTTGAGGAAACAGCTGTCTAAAACTAGCAGGGCTGTTTCTAGGTGTTAGAGATGTTCTTCTACTTGTTTATCCTTTTTTGACTTCAAAACAAGCATCAAATGGGACAAGGGCATCAGGCATCAGGCAATTAGCTTGTAACAAGAACTAATGCTCACACTATTCCCTTAAACAAAATTGTGGGCGTTTTAATTGTGTGTTTAATGCCAATCAGTAACATGCAAATTAGCTGCCTGCTCCCTGCACCCCGTGCGGAGGAGAAGCATGTTGTGTGGAAAGCAGATCAGCACTCTACCAGCTCCCAGAGCTGTAGGACTCCTGACAAGTGACGGCATGCATCTCACCTCCACAGCCAAGCAAAAAGAAACCCAGATGTGTGCCTACCCTCCGGCGTACCGCTGATGTCCATGGGGGGCCCTGTGTTGACGGTGCGCTTGGGGTTCTGGGTCAGGGCATTCTGCCGGGTCCAGTCAAAGTTGTCCATCTTGTCCTGCATGAAGCCACAGATCTTCTCGTCCTCAAAGCGGCAGGTGTTATCTGCAGGGAAGGGAAGGGGCTGGTCAGCTGCCGCTTTTCAAACCTCCTCTCCAAGGCTGCCTGGGTGCTTGCAGCAAGTCTCACAGCGCTGCTACGTCACCACTGAGGCTCTGTGTCAAGCTGGGGACAGATAGGCAGCCCCCAGCCTCAGGAGGTGGCTGAAAAGGAATACATCCATGATTAGTATGGTTATGGAAGGGTTAATCCAGGTTGATGGATATGACAGCCTGACGAAATGGAAGAAGGCTATTAGGGCTGAAGAGAAAGACATTGTGCTGGGAGGTCTGAGGGCGCAAACGTAGAGGAGGGTGAAAAGAGCACTGAAGGCAAACAGGCCACAAGGGCTTTTAAACCAGAACAACTTGATGGTAGAATAATTTCCCCAGGAGAGAGGAAAAAGCACCAGCAGATGACCCCCCTTTGGGCTATATATTTAACTAAACTATGGCACACATGAAAAAAAATCAGCTGTGGAGAAGAGGTCTGCTCAGTGCTACAAATGTGTCATTTAGCTAGAGTACATCCAATTTATACCAGCTAAAAGGCATATTTGATATTGCAGCTTATGCTGGTTCCCCTAACAAAATAAGTCATGTAGGTAAAAGATTTTTATGTAGGATCAACCACATGTGCAACAGGGCTCAGTTTTATTACTACCACAAGACAGTCACATCCTACAGCAATATTGTAAGACAGGTGAAAAATCTTGTGCATAGACATAACCCAATATGGACTTGCAAAGATTGGAATGAATTGGACTTGAGCAGGCTGAAGATGGTAACCTTTGTGATAAAAAGGTAGTTCCTGAGCCATAAAAACAAAGGCCAAGAACCAGCTTCACACTGATGATGCAGTAGGAGAGGGATGGAGGAAACAGGCAGAAGACAAAGATAAAACAGGTCCAAGACCTGATGTGAAAATTGCTTTGTGTTCTGAAAGGTCCCTGTGCAGAAACTGGAGCTGGAGAATGGGCTGAGTGGGATCTCAGACCACACGAGTGGCACAGACACAGTAAGTACAGGTGTCTTTGTCTTCTGCGTTTATACAACAGCAAGGAGGTGTGCTATGAAACTGAAAGATAAAGTACTTAGAAGCCATGAAAGAAAACGTACAGAAAAGAAAACAAGGCTCTTGCTAAGGGCTTGAGATGTGCTAGAAACCTCACCCATAGCATGCTGATGCAAGACTCAATTTTTTGGGGTTTACCCCCTACACTGCTCCTGTTACCACACCCAGATGAAGAGAAGCTCAAATGCCTACTTGGGCTCCTGCATTCCTGTATCTTCAGTGGTGGTTTGCTCTGGTTCCTGGGCATGAGGCTCTCAGTCCTAGCATGGGTGACTCTGGCAGGACATGTAGGGCAGAACAGGGTCAGCAACCTATGAGCTGGGTGCCAAGGATGGGATGGGCAAGGGAAGCTTTCTGCAATGCCAGGGCCAAAAACTCCAAACATGGTGTGTTGTGATGGTTAGGAGCTTCACACACCTACCATGCACACCAAAATCTGCCATCTTGTACCAGAGAGGAGAGCCTACCCGTGAAACGAGCGGTATCTTGACTCTGAGATGCTGCACCTCTCAGCTCCTACCCTGCAGCTAAGGCCCTCCCCATCACCTCCCATTTGGAAATGAAAATGACCGTCATCTGAACAGACATCAAAAGCCTGCACACCCCTGCGGTAGGGAAATCAGTTCTCCCTTTTTGCCTGTCTCTCCCCAGCATCCCACCAAAGCAGTGAGAAAAGAGGAGGCAGCCTCCTGCTGTGGCCCACAAAAAGGTCTTTGCCACCGCAGGCTGGGCACTGCGCTGCACGCCGAGGGCTCGGCTCATGGACCAGGGCGGCTGGGATTTCTGTAAGCTCAGCGGGAAATGCTGCTCCTTCTGAGCGCAGCCATCGGAGCTCGGCTGGGCTGGCCACTTAACTGCTGATTAACCCTGGCTAAGTGCTTTCCATTCAATCCGCTCATTTCTAATTAGCATCCTAATCCAAATTAGCCACTGCTACGAAGTGCCGAGCACAGGGGGCCACAAGGCAGCTGGAGCTGAAGGAGGAGGGAGAAGTCAGGAGCAGACAACTGGGCAGATGCCTGCGGGGTCTGAGGCAGGGCAACTATGTGGGATGGGGGGGCCTCTTTCATCCCCAGCACAAGGAGATGGAGGGGGAGAAGGATGAGAAAGCAGCTTCTAAGGGTCCCTCCCCAGCCCTCGTAGCTGAGAGAAGGGAGTTCATGGCTGTACCAGATATCCACTGGTCCTCAGAGGAGGGGCTGGAGCCCACAAGCTTTCTGACACTGCTGGGTTGGTGTCACACCCCTGGCTTCTCTCCACTGGACTGAAGACAAACATCTGCATGGCGCCAGCTCACAGGTCGCCAGCTGCAGTTAGAAGACTCAAGTTGTCTCTTGCAATGGCCTTATCCTACACAGCAGGATCCACTGTGACTGCCCTTTCGCAATCGAAGGGACCGGGACGGTTTGCATCTCTGACCCTGTTCTGCACATGGACCTTCAGAGGAGAAAGGTGACATCTTTCTCCAGCACAAAATTCCCTTAACAGCGAGTATCAGGTGGAAAGCAGAGCGGAAAGCTGTAACAGGCCAGCCAGGCAACTGACTGAGAGGGAGCAAACCCAAAAAAGACAAGGCACAGAAACCAAAGGGGAGGCAGATTAAGGAGTAAGCTGAAACTCAGGTGGAGATCAGAGCAAGCTGTGCAAAACAAGAGGAATGAGGACAGTATTCCCAGCTTAGCACCAAGGCCTGGTCATGCCAGCTGACGGACTGCTGTGCCTCATTTGTAAGAAGCCCCATACACCCATGAGGTGAGACTGCTCAAAGAAGAAGCCTCAAAAGCTTGAAGAGAGCTCTTTTAATGCCAAAACAGGGCCTTGACTCCATCCTCTCCCCTCACTCGTGCAGTACTTCCAGAAGGCAACACTTCTAGCACAGAGCACAAAAGAGAGGACAGTCCTATGCACCACAGAGACCACAACATGATCAAGTGTATGTGCTGTGCAGGAGTTTGTAACTACAGCACATTGCCTCTGCTTAGCTTGGGATAGCAAGGCACTTTGCGACAAGTAACGAACAAGGCTTTTTAACATCTCTATGAGGTAGTGATGACTCTTTCTATATAACTCCTGCACTACATATGGGGAAACAGATGCACAAAAGTATAGAGAGACACGTTTAAGGTCACAGCAGGCAGTGCCAAAGCTGGAAACAGAACCCAAGTGCTCTGTCTCCTGGTCCTTTGATTTAAAACAAGCCACAGGAAGGCAAAGCTCTGGCATTTCTCTGAGCTAGAAGTGGACGTGCCCAGAATAACTACATAGATGTTCAGTGTGGTTTGGGGCACTGCCAGCACGTCACCTCTGGATGATTATCAGCAAGGCTCACCAGGAGCAGATCCTGGCAGATCCAGCCGAAAAGAAAATCTTTAAACAATCTGTTGTATCTCAGAGGCCACAGCAGTGATCTAACTGTTGACCTCAGCTGTGTGAAGCAAACCTTCTTGCAGATTCACACCATCTGCCAAAGATCCTGGCTCAGCACTGTGGCACAAAGGAAGCTTCCTATTTAAAAATTAAACAGTGGATTTAAATATTGAACACAGAAGTTGTTCTCTGGATTGTTAGAGGTGAGGTGGAGGTGGCAGGGGAGCTGGTTCCTCAAAGGCTGGAGTTAGAGCTGTCTTCACCAAACAGATTTCCTTGGCAGGCTGTGCAGTGGCGGCAGCTCAAAGTGCAGAGATGTTTGCTCCCAGTTACAGACACCTCCCTGCATTCCCAGGGGAGCGACCCTCTGCTGCGGCTATTAGCATTTTGTGTTGCTTTGCCTGCTTGAGAAATATAATGGAGGTTTTCATTTCAAGTCCTTACGGGGAAGCTATCCCTGGTCCTGAAATTCTGGATGCCAGATGAATGCAAAAAATAATAATTCTATTCTAGCTGCAGACTATGGGTGAATAGCAGATGGAGCACACTTGAATAAAATTGCCTTCGTCATTTAGCTGTGGTCTGATGACTGAAACTGGCTTGGAACATAAGGGACCATGCTCTGAGCCTCAGCTCTGCTGCAGACCTGCTGTGTGACCACAGGCTATCACTTTCTCTCTGGAGATCAGTTTCCCCATCCAGAAGATGAAGACAATGAAAACTGTATTGTGACCTCAAAGTACGTTGGGATCTAAGAAAAAGCATTTAACAACCTTTCCCATGTTAACTTTCTAAAGCATTTATAACCAGTAATGGAAGAAAGCTTCACAATACCGTAACTGGTTGGGTCATACTGGATGGCCATCTGCTTTAATATCTCCATCTGTGACAAGGGGACAATATGGCCCAGACAATCCTGTTTGCCATCACAATACAAGGAATTGGTGGCAACCACCTTTTTTAACTTTTGTGTTACATACAGTCCAGAGGAATAGGCACAGATTTGAGGAATCCAGCTCTAAATACCAGGCTCACATCTCATTCCCATGTGTTCATACCAGGGCAACAAGCTCAGATTCCTCTGGACTATGAGGCATTATCAGAGACAGGACACACAATCACTAGACAGTAAGGAATGAGCCAGAGTAATCTATAACAACCAGCATCTGGTACTGACCACCACCAACCGTACTTGTCCGTGATTGCAAAACATTTTAGCACCACACACAGCTAGACTGCAGGTGCATAAGAAATAAGTGTTGCTGATCTGGAAGGGCAAGATACCCTGGCCAAGAGAAAAAACCTGCAGCAATCCCATATGCTTCTTAATGCCCTCATCATCAAGGTTGGAAGGCTACATCTGCTAGAACCAGGGAAACTAAACCATCCGCTGCTGATGAGCTGGAATATCTTGTGGGGCAGCACTGCAGGGTTTGGGTTAGAAAGTGAAGGCTATATCCAAATGAAATTGCATGGGAGAGGTAAGAAGGACAGAGCAGATTCTCCAGCATTGGTATTTAGTCATGACATTAAAATTATCAGTTATTCTAAGAGATCTTTAAGGTAATACCTTAGAATTAAGATAATTTCAAGACAGTTTTTGAAAGATAAATTCTGGTTTTTAGAACCAGATTAACTGATTTTTAAGAGTTACAGTCAGTCTTACCGCTTACCTCTAAATATCTGAAATCCTCCATGTCTTTTGTTCACTTCCTCTTCTTTTACTTTGCTTTTGCTTTATAACCCCAGTACCTGGCTCTGTAACCATGCCACATGCATGCCTGCCCCAATGTCATTAACATCTTATTAGGCTGAGAGAGAAAATGCATGAAGAAATAATTGTATTAAGTGACTCTCAGAGTTTGTAAATTAATCACCATTGTGCATGCCCTTGGATCAGGCTGCCAGAGGCATTAATCATCTAATCTCTGCCTTTCACTCGAGAGCTCTCAATGTTTGCTCCCAGAATTTGGCTGGGCAGCCTAGCGTGAGGATACCTTTACAATCCTGTCCCAGCCTTTTTCCCTGGGGGCGGTGGTAGCAGGGGAAGTAGGAAAATAAGAGGTAATAGCAGGGATTTCCATGTTACTGGGATAAGAGTCTGGGAGCTCAGCTGTGGCCCAGAGACAGAGCTAAGAGCCTCTGGGCTTGTATTTCACGGGCAGCAGGTCTGGCAGGAAGGGGCATCTCTGAAAGCAAGTGTGGTGGGGGCGAGTTTAGACAGTCAGTTTCAAGGTGTGAAGTCATGGGCAAGACCCTGATGACTGGCCTAGAGGTCCCAATATCCACCACAGGCTGGGTAACTTGTATCAAGGACAAACCCTAAGTGTTGGGTTTACTCTATGAAAATACAAGCGTAGCTGAGTTATCCTCCACCACAGGAAAATTTCATGCAGTTGTTCTGGTCTCAATCAAGCTGCCAAAGCAACCCTAAGGGAGCAGTCTGAAGGCTCAGTTTACAAAGACCCAGGAGACTGACACAATTAGGACCGAAGTTCCTCTGGCTTTACTAGTGATTTATGCTCTGTAAAAGCAAGTGGCAAAAGGCCAGATTTTCTCACTTCTGTCTGCAGGCTGGGATGCTTGCCTCCTCCAGCGAGTACCAAGCGACACAGTCTGGAGTGGGTCCCTGGCAATACGCTCAGTGTTTCCCAGTGAGTCTTCTATGGAGAATGTTTAAAGAGGGTTAGAAAGTGGGGAAAAGCAAAGTGAAGGGAATGCAGGCAGAGTACGATTTATCAAACGATCCTCTGAGCATGAACTTGCAAGAGTGAATGCCTTGTGGCTGCCTTAACAAGATAACCCCATACCCTGATTCCTGGCTTCCATTGTCTGATTCCTGGCTTCCATTGCCTAATCCTGGCTTCTCCTTCCCATTGCTACCCTGTGGTGCAGCAGCAGCACTTGCCTACTTATTCACAGAGTAATATATACAAAGACTGATTGCTGACTCAGCAGCTGGAAACAGGAAAAAAAGAACAGCTACATGGAACCACCTGCTCCCCACGGACCACCAACAAGTAATCTTCCTGTTTCTGCCCAAGAGCTTTGCCTGGGCTTATATCCAACAATCGAAGCAAAGGGACTTTGTTTCATCCTCTGAAGATCACTCCACTGCTACTTACAGCACACTAGAAATCCTCTTTTATGGTTGATCGGCACCATCATGTTCTTTTCAAAGACCACCTTTCTGAGACGTTGTGTATTCTGCTTTCAAAATCAATGGGAACCCTGGGTGCTCAGTAAAGGTGGGTCTGCATCTTGGCAGGAATGAACAGAAGGTAAATAAGCAAGTAAACAGTGATGACACTGGAGGGGAAGAAGAAAGGTGTTTGCAAGAGGAACCAGATCTAAGCTGGAGACTGCTCCACACCAGCCTGCAGAGATGCCAAGTGGTACCTTTCCTGGTCAGAAAAGGATGGGGATATACATTCCTTAAAGAGAGATACTTTGGGGAACATTTAATAATCTGCTTACTGTATGCGGATTGCTAATGTTATGGGGAGGGTGGGTTCAAGAACACCAGTCAAGGAGATATCAGGTGTGAGTGGGAGGCACATCTCTGGTGTGTATCTCCTGGCAAAAACTCAAGGTACAACAAATGGCATTATTTACTGGAAGCATTAGCATATGTAATTTCATCCTCTTTGGGGGAAAAAGATTTGACAAAGTCAGCTGTAAATTCCAGCTGTTTGGCTTGCCTGATCTTCTGGAGCACTTGACCAACATGCACTACATTCAAAATATAAATATAAAGGTCTTGTTGCTTACCTGTTGGGTTGGGATAGTTGATTGCTGGAAGAAGAAACAGAAAAACAAGTCAGAACAGCTAGTACTCCCTCAAATTGCAAATCACAATCAAAGTCTGAAATAAAACAAACACATCAAGAAAGGTCATAGATGCACAAATCTCCTAGCAGCATCCCTGTGAAATGGCAGTGCTCGGTGTCTGCCTTGTGATGGAACAAGATGCCTACTCTCTGATCCAAACAGCAACAGACCTTAGGAAAACCCCACCTAAGGGGTGATCCTGAGATTGCACAGGAGAACCCTTCTGGCAACCCAAGCAGTTTCTTTCTGGAGCGCCAACTGGGACAGCACCCACTTAGATATCAAATCTTTGTATCTAAGAGGAACATCAAAACAGTTTGAGACACTGTGGAAGTTTGAGGCAAGAGGTATGCTGGGGACACCAGACACATTGTCACTCCATGGGACAAGAGGGTTGTGTGAAATCATGCAAACGTAGGAGGAGGGGCATCTGTACTTTCTGCTAAATACAGGGTCCACACTCCTGAGGGAAATAAAGAATACACAGGGTTGTGGGAATAGGGAGAGTTGTAAGCTGTTTGGATGGTGGGAAGAGAAGCATGGTCAATGTACATCAATGGGATCTGGGATTCAGGGTATTGGGCAGAGCTACAGGTTTACCAGTGACTAGTTAGGACAGGAATTGCGCATGCAGCTCTGGAAAGAACTGAAGCCTCCTGAAATCCTCTTACTTTTATGGGCATGTGGTTAATACGCAGTGCCCGGTGGCTGTCCTCTAACATACGCCACTGTACCACGGGAAGGTGCAGCATGGCCTGAGGGGGACTGGGCTCTCCTGCCCACGGAGGGGAGGGTGCGAGCCAGAGCTGCTGAGTGAAGGGTGAGGGGAGACTGGCCCTCAGAGGTCTCTACCTAGTACTCTGCATTGATGGCAGTAGGCAAAATATGGCCAAATGTGACAGCACCATGCCATCAGAACTCGGTAGAGCAGAGGTCCACCCAAGGGTCACAGAAGACAACATCTATGCATGTCCCTAGGCCTGAGGCTCGGACCTGCTCTCGTAGCCAGGACCGAGGAGGAGACACCTACGTTCCATGTACCGGATGATGCGGGCAGCCATGTCTCCAGCCCCAAAGCTGGTGATGGGTGTCAGGCGAACTTCATAGCTCTGAGGCACTTTCAGGTTGGGCAAGATGTGCTCCAGCAGCAGGCCCTTCTCCATTTTCTGCACAGGAATGAAGGTTTGGATGGTGTTTCTCTGAGCCAGCTGCATAGAAAAAGAGCCCAGTGTTATGAAAATCCTGCAGCTGGAAACCTGGGGGATCCTACCCATCATCTAACACCCTGTTCCTCCTCTTCCTATACAGACAAGTACACCTGGTTTATCAGTGAGATTTTCATGCAGAACTGGTTTGAAAATTTCCACCCCTGCTACGGAACAGTGATCAGGAGCCTGAGCTCTCCCTGAAGGAAGCCTTGGGGTCCTCCTGATGGAGGGCACAACCTGAACTACAGGTCCTGGAGCAACTCTGTCAGAACCGATGTCTCCAAGAGGGGAGGAATGAACCAAGCTCACCTCCATGGCCACACAGCATGGCATTTTGACAAGATACCCTTCAGTTCACAATCACTGCTGCAGAATTCATTCATTTGCTGCCTGGGCCCCATTGCATTTCATTTGGTGCCTTGCTGGGACTTGTCTACTACCATGCTTCCTCAGCACCCTTCCACGGGATCCATCCTAGCCCACACTGCCTCTGCATACCTCAGCAAGAGGTCTAGTTCAAGTCAGTGGTCCTCTGGAGTTGCTCACAGGCTCCCTCTGAGGAAGGAGCTGAACCATGCCAGCTGAATCATATCAGCTGAACATTGTTCAGTTTGCTAAGGCAGCAGGGAATTTTCAAGAAAACAACGGGAAAAATATCGTTGTCAAAATCACCGCCACTAAAAATGATAAATTACGTGTCAGTGAAACTTCCCTGCCACAGTCATGCTTGCTTGGCAGGGGAAGGACAAAAACAAGGATTGCTCTGTGAAGATACAATTTCCTGCCTGGTGCTGTGCAGCTCCTGGATTGTTGTGGCAATATATGTTATTGGGTGTGCTGGTCCTGGTAAAAAGACCTTTGGCAGGGCTTTCCATGGCCTAGTGTTCACTGTCCCAGACACTAAGCCTTCCCCTGCCTCAGACATATCCTCTCGGCTGACAGGTTTCATTGCAAAGGCAATTCTCCTGATAGACAGGCTCAGTGCTCGTCATTAACTCTGAATTTACAGGATTACTGGAACAGGGATGCAGGGAGGAAGGTTTACAGAAAATCTGTTGGTGTGGAGAGTGTGGGGCAAGCAGATGGGAATGAGGGCATGGCAGGAGTGAAGGCCATCAGCAAGGCAGGCCAGGGGAGCACTGCAGGCGTGGCGCTTGGTAAAAACAAGCACATGCAATCCCTCCTCTCCCTGCCTCCAGCCCTAACGTGCATAACTGTGAACTGAAGCTCTGAAGCAACGGCTGCCACTGGCGAGCTTCCCATGCCACTGCCCTGTTCGTTTCCAACATGGCCAGGACCCAATGACCCACCTCTTCACCAGAGCTGATCTGCCCACACACAGCTTGGACAGTGTTACCAAGCAAAGGGGCAGGGCTGGACCAGATCCTGCCATGGTACTGTGTCAGGGCAGGGACTGGCCCCTGGGAACCCATGGCTGCATGTGGTTCTCACAGTGAACAACAACGTTGTACCTGCCTGACCTCAAAGAGACCTTTGTACCTGAACAGATCAGGGCACAAGTTGCTTAAGGAACTGCTTTCTGCACCCTCCTCCCCCAGACAAGGTGGGTCAAAGGGCCGGGAACAGCTCCGGTGCCTTCCCCCAACTAGGTGCCTTCCTGCTAGGCACCTCGGAGCAGCCTCAGTGAGCAGGACCAGGGCAGTGCTTCTGGGAACCAAGCATGAACTTGGCATCAGGATACTGCCAGGATCCATTCATATCAACAACGCCCCATCTGCACGCACACAAGCTGGGTGCTGATCCAACTGGCGTGCCTACCGCTCAGCTCTCCCATCTGCCAGCCTTCCGCACCGCTGCTTTGCCAAGCAAGAGCCGAGCTGGCTCCCAGCGACTGCGACCTCACCTGGGATCATTAGCACCATACCCCCAATTATCTGGGAGGAGAGGAGGGGTCACAAGCCAGAAGCTGGAGCCTGGAGCGGTACGGCTCCTGGCACAGGGCTTTTTGGGGAGCGGAGCCTGACGGGGGAGGCTGGCGGCAGCTCCTCCCCGCAGGCTGCCATGAGCCGGGGTGCTGGGAAGGCAGCCAGCAAACAGGAGGAGGTCAGGAGCCATTTCCCTCGTCTAGACATAACCTTTAGAAGAGAAACAAAATGGAGAGTCGGAGAAAAACCTGAGGGTGAGATTCAGACAGTGCAAATTCCACCTCAGCTGGGAGTTAGGTGGAATTTGGGTATCTAAAGCCTCTGGGAGCAATGTCAAATCACTTACTCTCCTATATCACCTAATCCAGGACAAACTGAGAAATCAGCCTCCAGTCTGGACTGCAAAGCTCTATGTCCCCCAGTTGAGTTTATCCGCAGGGGCACATGGGTTTAACCAAATAAATACCTGGCTGGCACCCAGGTTTGGCTGTGAAAAAGAAATTAATAAAGGCATGTATGACCTCCATGGGTCGTAACTGTCCTGCTTCCCAAGAGAGACCTGCATCACTAGGTAATGGGAAAGGCACAGCCGGGGACTGGAGGGTACCACCTCTTGGAGCGTAAGGGAAAAGTTTTACAAGGGCCTTCTCCCTCCACCAAATACTTTGGACCCAACTTTTCCCTCAGCTTATGTCCTGTCTCTATTCAGCCTGCAGCTTGGACAGACACAGCGACTATCTGCCAGCAAGGCTGCCCTCCACACATCCTTATTACAGTTTCTACAGTCCTGGCATCCTGACAGAACAGGTCCAGGATATCTTTGGAAAGGCTGGCTCTGCTGGGTGAAAAGTAGCACAGGCCAAATATCTCCCCTCGGCTAGCTGCAGCCGTCAGGAGAAAGGGCCAGGTGCACTGCCAGCACAGTTTAAAGGGCATGAAATTAGTGCAAGGGAGAAAAAGGGCACAGCTCCAGCCAGCCGCTTGCTGTGTGCATGCTTGCAGTTGCTAGCACAGGTCCAGCAGACAAAGACATTAAGACCAAGGTCTGGCTCTGCCTCTCCCTCCCTAAATATCCTTTGCCTCCCTGATTGCCAGGAGCAGGTCTGTGCAGAGCTGCATGCATCAGTCCAGCAGGAACCCATTTTTTAATCCTCCACTTCAATCATCCACTGTTGCCCTCATTCTCCTGCTCTGTGTGTCCTCTTCTCCCATACTACCCTCGTATCTTCTTCCCTCCACCCCCTCCTCAGCCTCCTTCCTCCTGATCACACTAGCCCAGTGCTCCAACTTAATATTGCTGCAGTGCAGTTAATAAAGCAGAGGTAGGCGCAGAGGACAGTGAAACGCTGGCCACCTTATTAGAGATGCTGAAGCCTCAGTGGAGGATCTCACGCAACAAGCTCATTCATCACCAGGCTCAGGATGCTGCCAGGTGGGGCCAGAACAAGAGCACAGTGCAACACACAGCCTCATCTCTGCCTTCACCTCCTTTCACTTCCAATATCAGAGGAAGGGGCGGGGGGGAAAGGAAAAAACAAACAAACCCACAGTTTCTACCAGCTGGCTGCAGAGGGGAGAATGCAGAGGGGAGAATGTTCTTGCAGAAAGGGTCCACTGAAAACGCCTTACAAAGGGCAAAATCAGCCCTGCGTGGGTTGTATGCATTCACATGCACAGTGTGCAACCTGTCCCTTTTCCTGTCATTTCTAAGCAGTATTAGTGACCAAGGGAGAGCACACTCACATGTTTATATGTACTTAGCCATCAAGCCTCTGGGACCTGCAAACTAAGTCCGCCCTTTCTCATTCCTCACCATCACATTCTGTTGGTAGGTATTGTCTGCTTAGTCCCCTGTCTTATCATTTGAGCTGGCTCATGATGCTTAGAGAGAGCTTGTCACACTGTGGCCAGCCGAGCCAGCTCATGGTCCAGCAACACACACCAAGAGCCTCAGAGAGAAAAGCAGGATTCCACACTACCCCTGCTCCCTGCTTCCATCCCAGCTGGGATGCTGTCACAGCAGAGGGGTCCAAAGTATGACACTGCTACATCTACATTTTCTGTTTATGTAGGCTGTTAAAGGAAAAAAGGATGTTCTCAGACTGCATGATGTTTAAGCCAAGTACATATCCGCTAACAGACATAATAAAGCCAAAGGATATTAATAAACACATCTGTCAATAATCAGTGTTGCAGTCCTGCTCAATAAACTGCCCCATGGATTCACAGACCACGATAACCTACCCATGGTGGGACTTGGTGTGACCTGCATGGTCACATCTGTGGTCTCAGAACTAGCTGCACATTAAGCAGCTGTGCATGCTTGTTTGAGGGAGAAATTAAAAAGAAAACCTGTTTTGTCACCAACTCCCAGGGAATTGTTGCAAACACCAGCTAGAAAAACGTATATTAAAATCATGCAGATTCCCCAATAAGCTGATCAGAGCAAAGGAGCTGCTCTTTGGGCATCCAGCTTCCCAGCATTGCTATTCACTCCTGCCACTCTCTCCTTACTTCTCCCACTTCTTCAGCAACTTCTCAACTCAGGGCACGAGTGCTAGCTCTGCTTTACAGTATCTCCCCTCCAAATCCTTTCCACACACACTTGCTCTCCCTTTTTTCTTAGCCTCATTCAAATTCCCCTGGCTGCTCCTTCTTGCAGCACAAATGAGATGGGGGTGGCTGCCCACACTCCCACTCCGTCCTCGCCAGCTAACCACAGGTATGGGCTGCTGCGAAAGCTCCCACCTCCCATCCCCAGCCACACCAGCCTCGCCGAAGGGAGACGGGACGGCGGACAAAGGCAGGCTGGTGTGACACAGCAGCCTCACATGCAGGGTCCCTCCCTCTGACAGGATCTTCTCCCCTCCCTGTACAGCTCTGCAGAGGAGCACAAAAGAGAAATGCTGTCCCCAGCACGTATGGAGGTGGAGCATTAGGTTGAGTGTCCCCCATCCCACCTCTCCTCCCTCATCTGTGAGTGTCGGGACACTCTGGAGAGAAGACGTGCGTGGGACCAGGAGCTGTGGGGAGCCTGGTGGTGCAGGAAGCACAGGTATCTCAAAAAGGTCTGAAAAGAAGTATGGGGCAATAATGTGGACATAATAATCTTCAACTGCCTGTGCAGCTGGTGGGCTTCACTCTTCAAGCAACCAGCAATCAAGGTGGTCTTCAAAGCTCAGTGCACTGTCCACAGTAGCTGCAAGGGCATCCATTTCTCTCATGTGCCCAGAACAGTCAGTCTCAGCCAAGCTGCTCAGCTTCTCATCAGACATAGACATCCCTGTTTCGCACGGTCTAGGGGCCAGGAGAAGGTGACAGCAGCAGAAAGGCACTTTTCCTCTGTCAGGCAATACCACTCAGGGTGTGAAAGAGCCTCCCATTTTCACCAGTTCAGTTTGTTTGCCAAGAGACTTGGACACATTTTATAGCTCTGTCCTAGAGTGCTGCAGGCATCATCTCATGATTTCCCCTGTGGCTGTGACTACCATGAACTCATCCCAACAAAGTCCAGCTAATACACAGTTGCTCCCTTCCAAAGGGAGTGTTGTTCATAAAGACCAGAAACAACCACACCATTACCCTCACCATGATGGGACTGGTAGCATCTGTGGCCTTAAACTGGTTACAGCCAGGAAAGATACTCACAAGCACCCCATCCTAGGGACTGGAAGAGGCTGAGCTTTGTTACGGTGCTGGTAGCAACTTCTGGGATGAACATGGGGCTCTGCAATACAAAATACCCTGCTACCTCAGCAGACGTGCCTTGCCCTCAATTTGCGCCCCAACTGCACCTCCAAAGCTACAGGATGCCTTGCAGAGAGGTAACTTCAAACATTTTAGATGCCATGAACTTCTTAGAGTTAAAAAAACCAGGATAACAGGATTTATGTGTTTCAGAATTTACAGTGTCAAAGATTGACAGCAAATTATCCAAAGGCCAGACCCATTCTCCGTTGCTGGAGAATAAGAGCCCAGGAGATGAGTTTCATGGGTAGGAATAAGAGCACTGCAAATTCCTTGGGAAAAGAGGAATGAAAAATGCTCAGAAACAGGGGCAGGAGGGAGGTGGGGACAGGGAATTTTAGAATATCTCCTGAACATGAGGCTCCAATATTTTCCACAGTGATGGAAAAATGTGCCATAAATTTTGCCCTTCTCTCTCACTTCTTCCCATTCACTTTCTGACACACAGGAATGGATCGAGATTCTGGTCCTCGACATCACCTTGGCACCATGAGACAGAGCAGAGGAAGATGGTTTGTCTTTGACATTGCAATTGAACACCACTGATTTGATTCCTGCTCTCTGTATTTTAGCAGGGGGATAAAACAGCTCTGCACTGGCAGCCCCCTCCTATCCTCCAGGAATTCAGGGAAGGGAAAAACATGGCCACGTTCAGGGACGCACCAGGGGAAGTACACTCCTGGCTGACAGAGCCCAGTCCCCTGTCACCACAGGGGCTGCCTCTGCTTACTCATTTTATGAATGTACCACATTCCACCTTAAAAGCCATTCCTGTTTAGCCTGCTGTTTCTGCTGGACGGCTGTTCCAGAGCCTGACCACCCTAATGTTCTCATTTCCAGCCTGAATTTATTCACAAGCAGCTTGCACCCAGTTGATCTTGTGCCAATATTGTCCTTTAGCTTAAATGGCTCTTTTCCCTCCCTGCTGCTTGACCCCCTGATGTTTTTATAGACAGCAATCACACCACCTCTCAGCTTTTGCTTTGCTAGCCTAAACAAGCTGAGCACTCCGTGCATCCTCTTAAAACAGAGACACTCGCTTTCCCTGATCTACTCAATTATCCTTTTCTGCATGATCCCACTTGCTGGAGTTCAGTATCCCAGCCCTGCACACAGGATGCAATAGCAGTTCTCCACCTTGTCTGGAAGTACCTCAGGCTTCACCTAGGAGTACGTTTGCCCTTTTTCACACCTGCATCTTATCAGCAGATCCTTGAAGTCAACTCACTCACCCACATCATTCCTCCACTTCAGTCATTTCCCACTGATGAGCTCTCAGCCTGTAGCAGATTCCTCTGATAGCACTCTCCACATGCATGACCTTGCATTTGTACCATTGCATTTCATTTCATCACACCTGAACCACTCAAGTAGTTTTCCATCTTTCAGATCTTCCTTACGATATCATCCTTCACTGAGGTGGCATTGCCTTCTAACCTGGTGTCAGCTGCACAAATTTCAAGAGCATGATCCTAACAGGGGATTCTGATCTGACTGGCTGGTATCAGCTATGAGGAAGATGCCTGCCCACTCTGGAAAAGACATTCAGGTAAGTTTTGGGTAGTGGAGAAAATTGGTTTGGATATGAAGACAGTGACTGCAATGTTTCTTTAAAATCTCTTGTCAAACTTCCTGTGCCTGTCAGATTGGATTAAAACATTTTCCTGGGTTAGTACTTCATCACCACCTTGGACGGAAATGATGTCAAGCATTAACTGCATCAATTAAAGGGCTAGGGTAAGCTTAAACTTGGATTTATTTAATTTTCTTTGCTTGACAACCATTACTCATTAGGGGTTTCCAGAGCAAACACTCACATTGCAAACATAAAGTTGGTATTTGCCAGACAAGCCCACCAGCAAACTGAAATTCATGCCTATGCTGTTCATCAGTCAAGCATACAGGTTCAGATCCTGGGGTTAAGCAAGCCAAAGCAAATCCATTATTAGTCTAAACACAGAGTCCTGGAAGCTTTTTGTCCTAAATTTGCCTTATCAGGAGTGCTCCCTTTCTGGTCTGAAACATCCCCAGCTCCAAAGAGAGAAGCAACTGCGACCTTCAGTAGCTACCTAGGACAGCTGGAGCCATCTAAGACAGAAGACAGCCTCTCTCTCCTCCTCTTGCACATGCAGTCAGCTGCCCATCCTCATTAGGTGCCAAGAGCAGCAGTTTACAGCTTCCAGAGAAGCCAAATTGGTGCTGTCATGAATTACTGTAAGTGCTTGTTCCACACTCTTCAGTAATGTCTTTCATTAGGGGCTGATCAGAAAGCAATATGTATTTTATTAGCATATGTTCCCTGGTCTAAGAAGAACAGACCTAATCTTCACTCTGTCAGGGAGACAGTCAAGTAAAAGCCTTAACTGAGGCACAGCATGACAGGCAACTTCATGAGCCGTGGGCTTACTGGAGCATCGCACAGCTACACGTTCTGAGGAGGGGGAGCCCAGGAGTTGGACAAGAAAAGGAGTGAACTAGCACCTGAGTTCAGTGATGGGTGGGAAGGGAGGGAGAGCCATACACTCCCCAGTCTGTGCAAGGAGCCTATGCTGCTGTCATTGTGGTGGGCACTGAGCCAGACAGGTTATGTGTATGCCTAGCTATGCTTGTTATCTCCCTCCTCCTGTCTCACAGCCGTATCTTCGATCCTGAAGGCACATGTGGTCCTTCTGTTCAGAAAAGAAGTTCTACACTGCTGCTGCTGCAAGATCCTACATGTACTTGACTACGGACTGCAGAGCCTGAAATCACCTGTCTGCAGCATGGGCATAAGCTGAATAGGGGACGATATCCCTCGTGCTGCTCCACAGCCCACTGCTGCAGGGAACAACGGTTCCAGTCTCTTTTGAACTTCACATCTGATAATCTGCACTAGTTGCTCGGTGCCTTACTGGATCCAGCTTTATACTTTACATCCATCCCTAATCTCAGTGAGCATAGTCTCCTCTTCCACCCGTTTCCTTGCAGTAGACACAACTGCTTGCAGCCAGACCCACGTACATGCCTACGCACCATGCTATCAGCACTTGTGGCTCCAGGAAGAAAAAAAAATCTGGCTCTGCATGGCCCAGGGCTGCCCAGCTGCAGTCAGGTTGAGCTCTGAGCCATTTTGTCTATAATACGGTTGTAGCTTACCAAGGGAGACAAGCTCCACCAACAGGAGTTGCCATCTCCCAGGCTTCTCTTCTTGGGTTGTCTACAGACCGCGGCAGAGCTCTCTGCTAAGGCACCTTACCCCTTCGAAAAACAATTAATAAAGGATGGGGCTATTGCTTACTGGAGCAGAAACAGCCTTTGTGTGGGACTCTGGACTTCCCAGTCTGGTACGTGTAGTGAAGGTATATAGGCAAGTATCATTCCAGAGCCTATAGACCACCTCTAACTCAACTGCACTTGCAGTCCTGCCTCTAGTAAAGAAGAGGCAGGCAACACAGCGTATGCAGGGAGAGCCATAAAGCCCTTCACATTGCTCCATGCTGCCTGCACTGGCAGCGTGACTGCATACATTTCATTTACTTATGAAATACAGTCAGAACATCTATCTAGTGCCTATTCCTGCCTCTTTGTCACTAGCTAAAGGAAAGACTACATCTCTTTTCCAAACCCTTCTCCCTTCACACACTCTCTCCTCTCATCTCCAACATGTGAGAGCCAGGAAAAAAAAAACAAACCAAGAACAAAACCAAAAAAGGAAGCAGAAACAAAAGAAAGAAGAGGTGGAAAATAGGAGGGTGTACAGGGAAGAGGACGAAGGCACACAAAGAAAAGACTCTGAAGTAGTAGTAGGAACATGGGCTGACTACTGAAAACAACGGATGAGCAAACGGGAGGAAGCTGCATCACAGCCTGTCGACAGAGACTCTCAGAAAGACTCAGTAACTAGTATGTACCCCTTGAAGCCACCGAAGGAGTGTGGATAAGAGATGCACACAAAGGACTCACTTTTGTCTTTGATACCTGGCAAGCATTTTTCATCCTGTGCTCAGCTTTGTAAAACACAAGCCAAAAGCCTGCTGGATACGAACAAGCATAATGGTGTGAAAACAACATCTCAAGCCTGCAAGGCTGATACGATGGGTATATTGGTTGGGGGAATGTGATTATCTCTTCTCTCACATTCTCCTTACCCTGAATGAGCATTGAACAGTGGTGTTAGGAGCTAGAGATAGATGAGGTTTTGCTACCAGATGTGTTTTAAGATCACATGAGCCTTTCCAGTGAGACTATTTGTACTGTTTTTCTCAGGCACTGTAACTATTCCAAACAGAGCTAAGAGTGATAAAACTGTTCGCAATTATACAAATTGTACTAGGCAAGCTAAACAATATCCTGCTTTCTCTCTTGCACAGTCAAGTACTTAAATTGCATTAGGAGCAGCACTTACAAAAAGTGAGTGTTGAGACAAAATTTCTGCTGCAAGGCACCTTATGAATGGTAAGCCACCTCGTAAAACTTTCGGTTACCTTATGTATTGGGTCTGGCTGAGATGGAGTTAATTTTCCCCATAGCAGCTCTCATGGTGCTGTGCTTTGTATTGGTAGCTAGAAAGGTGGTGATAACACACCAGTGTTTTCACTGCTGCTGAGCAGCACTCACATAGCATCAAGGCTGCCTCTCCAGCCTTACCTTCTGCACCACCAGGGTGGCGGTGGGCAAGGTCCTGGGAAGGGACATAGTCAGGGCAGCTGCCTCAAACCAACACAGGGATATTCCATATCATATGACATCTGCTCAGCAATAAAAGCTAGAGAAAAAGGAGATGGGGAGGGGTGGCATTGTTGTTACATTTGTCTTCCGGAGCAATTGCTGTGCATACTAAAGCCCTACTTCCTGGGAAGTGGCTGGACATCACCTGCAGATGGGAAGTAGAGAATAAATCTTTTGTTTTCCTTTGCTTCCATGCATGGCTTTTGCTTTACTAAACGGCCTTTATCTTGACCCATAAGTTTTTCTCCATCTTATTTTCTCCCCCCCCCCAGCCCTGCTGAGGAGAAGAGTGAAAAAGTGGCTTGGTGGGCACTTGGCATCCATCCAAGGTCAACTCACCACACCTTCCTTACTTTGCATAATCAGAGAAGAGAAACGGTACCCTGAGACTGAGGCATAACTAACCTGCCACTGCTCATATTACCAGTTTTCCCAACTAACTGATTACAAACGATCTCTGGACCAGGGATAACAGCTCAGGAAAGCTATGAATCATACTGAAGAGCAATTTATGAATGCAAAAAGACAGAATTAGTCAGACTAGTTCATTAGGCATTGTTTGCTAAGCTCTTGTGGGCAAGGGTAAGTCTCAATAGCAGCACTGGAAGATGTTAGGCAGACCTAAGGGGGAAACCTCATCCCACGGCTCCCAGCCATTTCCACTGAACTCACCTGACCCATCAGTGCTGGTCAGGCCTGTGTTGAACTTCCCTGGCCAGCCTTGTAGAAATCACTCTGATCCTCTGACAGGGCTAGCAGCCACCATGGCTAGGCAGACACCTCTGCCTGCAGTGAGCAATGGTCAGGAGGAAACTCTCTTCCTTTGCGCTGGGTGGAGGCTCTGCTGCGGCTGACTTAGCCAGTAAAGAATACATACATGAAAAATGGAAAAAACTCCTGGTTTCCCACCCCCACCAAACATCCAGCTGTCCTGGAGTCTTCCCTTACAGCACAGAGAGAGGGGAGTTTGTTCTCGCAGCTGGTCTTATTGACATGTCATCCCCTGTGACAGATTGCTAGGGACAAAAAGAGAGATGGCTCAATGTACTGTCAGCTTCAGTGACTGACATTGTGTCCCATTTTCCAGCAGCAGAGAGCACAGCTGAGGCAGGATCCTGCCCTCTCCACTCCCAAATGCCTGTGGCAAAGTTGATGCTTTACCCCCAGGTCCTGCACAGCAATCTCATTAAGCTTCAAGTACAGCTTGTCCATCAAATGCTATTGATCAGCCAGCTCTCCTTCCACCAGTGCGTGGCCGCCACTCAATCCCACCACACATTCCAAACCTCTCCACCTCTTACAGCCTAAAAAGGCAGCGTCACCTCTCCCTTCTCTTGTTTTCCCTGGCTTTGCATCATGATGGCTGTTCAAACCAAGCAAACCTGTCCACCAAACAAACCTGTCATTGACACACTGGCTTCTTTCTGCATCCTTTTTCACCTCCCTCAGGGCTGAGTTCTGCACAGCATCACATACACACTAGCACAACCGAAGGCAATTGACTTGAGAGCACAAATGTAATCTGCCCATTCTCACTGCCTGAACAAAAGTTGAAATAAAATAAATAAATAAAGAGCATCAGTGGGGGAGATGGGAGAGTTAGAGCTGAATAAAACCACCTTTTCTTGCTACAGAGGATGTCTCAGCAGGTAGGTGGAACTGTGTTGATTTGACCTTGTCCCATATGACAGCAGCCTGTGATCAGACATCAAACTGGCAGCCAAGGCAGGCAAAAAACAAAACAGGACTAAAGAAGCTTTCTGGCAGATGTGACTTATAAGCCATCCTACAACAGAAGGTCTGCTTTGAGATTCAGTCCTGAGCAAACACTGTGAGGCCAAGTCACCGCAGTCCTCAATCCCAGAACCAGTGAGACAGGACCAACGCAGCCTGTATCAAGTGAAATGATGAACATTAAAGGGATGTGCCATTTGTCACCCCCCATAAGTGTTTTGATCCATGCAGCATCTTGCATGCAGCCAGGGCCACCATCTGCTGCTTCATGGGGAGTCACACTCCCTCACTGCAGCCGGTTGGGACTGTGATGCTCTAGCAGGGAGTAGGAGAGGAAAAGGGACTCACACATCCCTGTTCCATATGCCCTGTCTGTGCCCCACACTAGGACATCAGACTGGGCTGTCCAGTTAAGCAGCGTCTCAGCAGGAGGATTTCTCAGTGGATGCAGCACCACAGACCCTTTCCGTTTTTCCAGGCAACGCCAGGCCAGTGCACCACAGGTCACATTTCATCCAGAGCAAGATGGGTCCCTCCCTACCTCACAAGCCCCAACTCCATCCTTTAAGCTTTTTGTGTTCTAGTATGAAAGGGATTTAGAAGAACAGCCCTGACTGCTTTTTAGCTAAGCTGTCCTAAAACCTCATTGTAGCACCCCCTCAGCTCCTGCAGCATCTCTCAGCTGAAAACCCCACCACAGCACTAGCTGGGGGACACACAGGATGGGGCCACTGGGGGCACGGTACCCCAGAGAGCCTCAGGATGAGGGCTATGGACCGGACCCAGGCTTGTTGGTAGCCCTGCCTGAGGCAGCTAACTCAGTGATGGCAGTGTTGCTCAGACAGCATGTAATCCCCCAGAGCCAGTAAAATGTTAGCCCCTTTGTTTGTAAAGAGAGTTCAGCCACTGCTGCCTGTCTTGCGCAGAGCTGCCCTGTTTCCTAGCCCTCAGCATCCTCCCGGCCCCTAAGTGCAGCCTCCAGGCAACTCCTCAATGCGCCGGCAGCTCAGTTTCCCAAGAACCTTCGCCTGAAGCCGCAGTTGCCTCTGCAGGAGAAAAGGGATTTTGTTCACCTCCCAGAACACAGGGCTGGGCTGCTGCAAGGGCCACCACCCACTCGAGTACATCAACTCTCTGTGTTCACAGCCCTTTCTAACCTGGGACCTGATAAACAAATGGGTTTATAATGTCTAGAGGCAGAGAAACCAATACTGCATGTGTCTGTCTTGGTTTTATATTCTTCTCCGACACTGGCTACTGATGATGATGGGAGAAGACAAGCTTCTGGCCTGGATGTGCTCCCACCTGATGAGTACAGGGCTGGGTGGATTAGCTTGCTCTGGAACTTTGTTCTACCCTGGCTGCCCAAACCAGCTGTTTATTTTATCGCAGGGTTGCTTACAGGTATTTGAAGATGCATTCATCTTCACTAGACAGGTTCCTCATCGGCCCAGGGCCATGCACATGAGTTCACCATGGTGAACGAATGTGGGAGGCGCAGTGGCGCGAGTTAACCACGTTCTCAACTAAATATTTATGTAAAAGACTATGGGCTGGTGCACTGCTTGCTCATCCTCCCTTTCGAGTAATACCACCCCTGCTTGCTGCGTAAAGCGAGAGACACCCCTGCCCTAGCCTGTGTGCCTCTGGGGGGGCGTCCAGCTCTGTGCAGTAATGAAGCCAAAGACAGACGGCAGTTGACAGACGCTGCTGAAGCAGGCTCAGAGGAGAGCAAAAGAAGAACTCAGAGGCAGAAAAGAAGCAATATAGATCCACAGACCATAAGCCTCGGCATAAAACCTCTCCCACTGCGCTGCGATGGCCATCAGCAGAGTTAACCTTCCACTCTAATCACAATCATTAAATTCCTGCTAACGCCCCTGTCCTGTGTCTGTCCAAACAGCTCTGTTATTTGTCACCTCCCCACACCGTGAGCCCGGCTCCCCACTGCCGCAGCTCTCATTAATGCTGCTCTGGCTGGCTGATGAGGCAAGTGGCAGCCGGCTCCGGAGCCCAGATGAGTTTTGTAGACAGCAGGGGATGTTTATCCAACATGGAAGGGATGAAAGTACAAACAAAGAGAGACCGTACAATTACTCAGGCATCGCACAGGGCCACTCTCATTAAAGACAGTGTCCCTGACAAGAATTAATCTGAAGTGACAACCCAGTGAGCTAATTTAGCAAATGGGACTGGGGCTTGGGCCAGTGCAAATTTCAGGGGTCTGTCTGGCAGGTAAAGCCGAGCCTGCTTGGAGGAGGGGAAAGGCAGGAATGTGTTAAGCTGGCCCTGTTCTGGCCCAAGCCTGTGTATCAGAAGGTACAGAGGAGACAGCAGCCCCAGGTCTCCTTGAGGGGCACACGAAGATTAAACTTCCCTGCTGCACCAATACTTTCTCCTTCCTTTTGCAGCCTCAGGTCACAGATGGGTTCCAGCTCATTAAGTGCACAGTAATTCTGCCACTATCCCCTGTAACTGTAACCACCAGCCCAACTCAGATCTTTCCTCCAGGATGCAACCTGCTTGCAATATTAGATGGCTTTTCATTTCTCTTTAATGTTAGAGCAGAGCCCTGGGAGGGGATAAAATACACAGAGAGAAACAAGCAACTTAAAAGGCTTTTTATTTTTTAAGCAAAGATCTGGTTTGGGAAGGCTGCTTTGAATCCCCAAGCAATGAAAACACATTTTCAGTTGGAGTGCAGTGCCTCAGTGCCTTTCTATGCTACAAGAATACATAGAAGAAAAAAAGCTGACCAAACCAATAGCCCCAAAGCCTCCCTGCATCTGCCCACAACCAAACCACCCAAGGCTGTGAACTCATTAAGTTCGCTGGCTAAGGTTAAATAAGGTGGTCGGCATCTGGATCAGTTGCCTTGGAGCAACAAAGGAAAAGCCTCCCAAGCTGTCAGGAATGACCATCTGTGAGGCCCCTGCCATTCCTCAGTGGGGATGTTTTCCCCTCAGAATTGTCACTCAACACAATGCCTCTGCCCAAGCCTACCTGACCGATGCACTCCGGGAAATAACAGCCTCTTTGCCCAGACATGTAACAGAGGCTTTGTAAGAAGCTTGCTCCACATTGCCATCGTATGCACCTTGCCTGGGTCAGTGGCTCCAAGCTGTTAGGCTGTTTATTTGGTTTTAATTGAAAGTTAATTCTTATTCTACTGGAACTGGTACGTCTGCTGTGCCGCTCAGCCTGCTCCACAGTGCCGCTAACAATCAGCTCTTGTGGAAATGCACCTGCCTGTCTTGTTGGGAGCCCCCATGCATCACTTAGGAAACCAAATTCCCCCAGTCTGCTTGCAATCCCCCCAGGAATGCCCAACCAGCCCTTGGAAGCTGTTGAACAGGAAGAGCTGGAGGAGCCACAGCACCAGCCAATTAATAAGCAGCACTTTTACTCTCACCCAGCCCCATTTTCAGCAGCTGCAGCAAGCAAATTTAATTCAAGGGTTCCCAGGTGCCTTGCAAAGCATCCTGTTACTTGGGGATCTTCACATTACATATGCCAAGAGCTCTTCAAGCAAACTGGGGAGAACAAAATGAAAACCAGGAAACTATGTTACAACCAGTGGGCATCCCAGCTGGTTGTCCTTTGGATTCCAGCTCAGCAAGAGTTAATCACCTCCCCGAGACAGCCTCTCACCACCCCAGGACTGCAGGCTGCTGCCGCCACATTCATTCATCCTTAAGATGCTGAAGAGCACCTGTCACGACCACTGAGGCTGGGGAGCTCCCAGGGCTGGAGGAGAAGGTGGGCTGGCTGACTTGATAAGCTTTCATCAGCTTGATGCAGGCAATAAATCAGTTGCATCTGGTCCTGTGTAAGGCCCATTTTATCTGAAGAGAATATTTCACTTCAATCCTAGATCACTAGGAGGATTTTTGTACCACCACAGCTAGTGCCTGGAAGCCAGTATATCCAGTGAGGAGGGCGCACAGGCAAACAGCAGCTCCTCATTCAGGCCGACAAATCCCCTTTCTTAAGAGCTCTCCAGTCAGCAGTGCTTTTAAGCTTTCCAGCTTTTCACAGTTATATTCAGTAATTCAACTACGTTCTGCTGTCCAGTGATGGAGGAGTAGAATACAAAGCTTAGCCCAGGTGCCCCAGCATGGAGAAGAAGATGTGACAATGCAGCAAAGCCTGCAGGACGTGGAAGACGGTGATGGCACAAGGGAAAGGGTGAAAGGTCTGGAGGTGTCACCAGGCTCCTTGGATGCCAGGTCAGACATCATAGAGAAAGCACCAGGAAGGCAGGACAGGAGCACAGAGGCAGCTCTGCAAAGCGGCAGGTTGGAGACAAGAGGTAATGCGATCCGCTGGGACAAGGAAATGCAAAGGGCTCAGTGAGCCTCAGTACGGCACGGAGAGGCAGAGACCTCACAATGAAATGCAAGTGTCTGTCGGAGGAGGGCCAAGGGGAGGCAATGCCACGAGAGCCTTTTCCACAGCATCTCCTGCTTGTGGTTGGCAGAAGTGGGAACAAATCTCCTCTGCTTCCTCTTCTCCCTGCCCTCCCTTATTGAGACCCAGGCCACCACGATGACACCTGCAGCCATTTCTAAGAGCCTGCCCATACATGAGCCTGGGCTACAGCAGGGCCATGGCATAACACTTCTCTAAAACACACCACTCAATAGTCACAGCTATGTGGTGATGCTGCAAAAGAAACATTAACAGCAGTAACCAATGGGGTATGAACAAACCCAGCGAGGGTTAAATTTGTGTAAGCACTCAGCTTCCTTCATGTCATAACTTAAAGCAGAAATGTGATTTTCCCTTTTCTTGATCCCTTTCAGTAGGAGTTCAATGAGGAACAGATCCAAGATTACTTCTAGGCACTGTGCAAAAGGAAAAAAGCCTCAGCATTGCTAGAGAAGGATAAAAATCACAAATTAGTTCATCGAGTTGCGGTGCTGATAATAGCAGAACTTGGCTAAGAGGGAAGGGGCACTATGACAAACTGCCTTCATTATTAGAGGCTCCCCTGTGTCCTGTATTATTATTAAGCACTGACAATGTGCTCCACGCGGTTTGAGTAACAAACAAAGGCTGTCCCACCCCAGAGAGCTCACAATCAAATGGAGACATAAAACTGGAGCCTACTGTGCAGAACTAGAGGGAAGAGACACTTGGATCTTTTTAATTATTTTGTTTCCTGTCTACAGTAAACAAACTTTCCTTGCGAGAAGCATTTGCTTCCAAGCTACTGCTGAATGGCGAGAACCACCAGTTTTAAGCGTCCCTATTTTTAAAAAATGTTGAACGCAGGCACTTTGCTGAGAGTGGATGAAAGTAGCTGGCAGTCCTGCTAGGTTAATGTGCTCTTTGAAAACATCAGACTCTTTTCCCTAACCTTCTCCAACCAGTGATCTGAAGAGATCCCTTAGTTGTCCCCCAACCGCACCCACCAGTATGATTTCTCTTCAGATTCAGAAACCTTGAAACCCACTTCTCTTCCCCTGCAGAGTTTATATAGCCCAAATAGCTTCATTACTGTGATAGTATGAAAGCCCTCTGCAACACAAACAGCCGATGACTTTTTCCTGCAGCTCCTGCCTGGAGAGCTCTTCAGCTTATTCCCTTTATTTCACACGAGTGAGGAGGATGGAGTTCCACTTGCTCGAGTCTTTGGCCTATAAAATCCACAATACCTACTAATGACTGTGGGGTTTTGTTCACATTAAAGCCCCATTCAAAACACTGAGCACGAACAGTCTGATGGGAGGCAGCAGGGCTTTGAAAGCCATGGATCATACCCAACACCAGACGTAAAAATGAACGCCGAGCTGAGCACTTGGCCTGTCTTCCATTCAGTGGGGAAGATGCAAGACCATCAGGATCTGGCAATTTCATCACCTTCAGCTCTTAATTGGCAAGGAGACGTTGATGTAACTGCCTCCTGAGAGGTCCTTTTCCCAAGGGCATGTGCTGAGGCTCCAGAAGAGCAGACCTTACCTGCCGGACTTCCAGGCGGTACTTGAGGATGGGATCCACAGCATCGGGCTCCTTCTGTGTCCACTGCAAGACGTAAGAGTAATTCTTGGATTGCTTCTGGCTTAAGGTGGGGTTGGGAGTGTCATAGTAAAACTCTGGGCTGTAAGCTTTTGCTGGAGGGGGGAAAAAAAAAGAGGGAGGAAAGTAAAAGAGTGGGATCAAGGGGAACATAAATTACAAAAGAGACGTGGTGAGAGTGGAACAGCTCTGCTTGCCCAGCTCATCCACTTGCCTTTGACATGCCAGACACCTTTACTATTGTAGATGGTGTTGCACTGACATGCCATCATTTTCTGGGAATCACTGCAACTACTGGGAGGGTTAGCAGCCCTGCAGCACCAGGGGGGCATCACCAGCACCAGAGAAGGTGGGAACAACTTCAGTTCTCCACTTGGAACCAGCTCTAATCTTTCCTCTCTTGCTTTGTAGTTTAGACTGAGGTAACAGCTTTAAACTGGCATTTCTCCTGTTTCATCTGCTGCTTTACAGAGTCTCCTGCTAACAAACCCTGAGGAAAGATCATTTGGCCAGTAGGTCACAGGAAAAGTGTTATTTATCACACAGGGACTGTGGCATTAAAAAGGAGACCTTGCTCCTTCTGCTTCTCCCCTGCCTTGGCAACACAGCGCTCCAGCCCCTTTGTAACACGACAGTCAACTCGACAGCAAAGGAGATGCTGACCTCAGCCTGGGTAAAAACTGCGGGAGCTTTTGCAGGGGTGGAGATGTCTTTTCTAAACCCACGTCTCCCCTTAAAAACAGAGGGCAGCAGGAGGAAGGGAAACACAGAACAAATGATGTACCGGAGAGAAACTGGATAGTTCAGAGAAGAAGGGATTTCCCATCATTTCCCCAGCTGCTGCTACCCTGAACCACTACCAAAAAGAATTTGAAGGCTACTGCCATGCAGCCCAGTGGCTGATGGACTAATGCACAGTGACAGAAGCAGCTCGAGGTCTTACCCACAGCTACGTTTGCCACATTTGAAATTACCTTCATTTGACCCTGTGCACTTCAATTTTTGGCAGGTCCTGTCCTGGTCCAGGCAGGAGCTGGACGTGAACCAAAGCTTTCCTTTCTGGGTTCAGGTCCAACCTGGACCTGCACAGACTAGAAAGGTGCCTGGGCAGCAAGGGATGCTGGAGAGCAGAAAAGGCATAAACACCATCTCCCCAGGCAATCTGTTGCACCTTTCCACTTGAATCACAGGCCCTGACATTCTGCATGGCTGTAATTAGGCTCAGAAGGATTCAAAGTTTATTTTTTATGAACTCAGACAGATAATATTGATGTTTATTTCCAAGTCCTTTTTTTCTTATTATTTTTATTGACTTGAATTTTTGCACAAGCAAGAAGTTCAGAACCACCTCAGACACTAATTGCTGCTTATTCAACTTGTATTGACTCTGGAAGTCAAGCTTCATAATGGATTCCGAAATAAAATCAGAACTGATGATAATCATCATCTTGCATGATATTAATTCCTTATTAGTTGACTCCAAGGTGGAAATGGAAGCTAAAAAAAAAAGCCTTCTAATGGAAATTCAGCACATCAAGATACTTTTGGAACTTTCTTTCTGGGAACTTTTACCATTGCTGGAAAGTTTTGCCTTTTGCTTACAGCTGACAGGAAAAGCTGAAGGTTATCCACTCCATCTTTCAGGGCTTTTCTGTGCTTGTGGCTAGTGGGAGTGCAGGTGGTGACCAGTATGAGCTGCCCTGATAACTTGCTCAAGGGGAGAGGGGTGGATGTCTCACTATCCTACCAGGACATCTCAGAAAGCTAATCTCCCATCCGCAGAAGAAACTAATCCCATCCTGGGTAGATTTATGTACTCTGTTTCCAGTACATCTGAACACCTCACAGTCACAAATGAGTCACTGACTCCCTGTCAGATAGGAAGGTTTATGGTCCGCTCTCACAGAGAAGAAACAGAAACAAAAAGAGACTATGCTGTCCTCCCTGCTCACACAGGAAGGCTGTGGCTGATGGCAATTAAAACTCCAGCAGTCCGGAGTCCAAGCACAGCAGTCTGCTCACTGGATTATTTTTCAAGTTGCTCCACAGGCTCAGAAGGTCTAATTGATTTGTAACTGTCCAGGACACAGGCAGAGACATCTGGAGCTGAAAAGCCACCATCAGATATCAGTGCCTTGGAAATGGAGAAGCGATGCAGGAAAATAAATGCTTGCTGCTTTCCTAATGAGTGTTCTCTAGGGATGAATGCTGCTTTCTGCTGAGGGGATCTTATCTCGTGGGACACAGCATGGCACACCAGGTGGCAATATGTATTTATTACTACTTCCAGCAAGAAATTCAGATCCTGGGAGCATTCCCAAGCTTGCTAGGGACACAGTTTGCTTTGGTGGCTCATAGCAGGATATGGTTTGCCATTACTTAGTGACATGAGAGTTGCAAGCAAATGAAGGAAGTGTAGAGAGGGCCAAAGCTCTCGAGCAAAATCCACTGCCAGAAAAATTCCAGGAAATCTCAAGGGGTGAGAGCAAGGTCCTGAAAAGGGGCCCAAACAGTAGAAGTGGTTTGGGCTTCCCCATTTCTTGAGAGCATCTCAGAGTTAGAGCACACCTGAGCTTTTCCAAACCCTGTGGAAGATCTGCTTCAAAATCAGGCCTCTCTGGATGTTATTTATTCTCATTTGTTCAGCCTTGACTTGAAAAGTAGTATAAATTGGCCCTGAACTGAAAATCCAGTATTTTGTCTGAATTTACTGCTTATTAAGGCAACTTTATTGGACAGCTCTTCCAGAAACTGGTGCCCAAGTCAATTCTGGGGTCATGGGAGAAGCAGATTTAATGATCAGCTGGAGAGGCTAGGTCAGATGTGTGGGTTTAGATGCTATAACTCTGCCATCCCTCTTTGCAGTTGCAGGTGCTGGAGAGGAGTCCCATTACGGTGCCTGCTGGACTCACGGAAAATTGTGAGCAGCAGATCTCCTGAGTACTAGTACCCATTCCCAGCTCACGTTCGCCCTAGCAGGCATCATGAGACACAGACAGACAGGAGACATGGGGAAGGTGCAGGAATACATAACACAGTTTTTGTTGGTTTGGGTTTTTGTTTTTAAAGGGGAAATTAGATGATTTGAAGCCTGCTGGGGGGATGTAGAGAGCCTTTCACTCCCCCATAGTCAATACTTACCTACGATACAGGTTGTCCAAGCTTGAAAGCTGATGGCAGCCTTGACTTTAAGTCCTGTATCTTTCAGGCAAGTAATCAAACATTGCTAAAATGTACCAGTGGCTGGCACTAACTGCCCCAGGCCCATCCCAGACTTGAAGGACTGCCTGAATGATGCAGGCTGATCTCCCTGTTGGCTTATGGAAGGTCATCCCTTCTGAACATACTGCCATGCACAGAGGAGGCAGCAGAGGTTGCCTGTACCGGCACCAGTTTATGGGGAGCAAGCCTCCCACCTCCATAACCCCATCCAACAGCTCACTCCAATGCGCACTCTGTGACTTACCAGACACCTGGAAGAGGCAGGTGGAGACCCCCACATCGTTGGAAATGCTGCACTCGTAGCTACCACTGGTCTCCCGGCTGACGCTGTCCACCTTCAGCTCCGAGTAGTCCTGCTGCTCTGCCAGGGGCTGCACCAGAAGGGTCCCGTTGAAGCGCCAGACGGAGGTGGCCACCTTCATGGGGCTGCCCTTCAGCATGGTGCAGCGCAGGGTGACACTGCGCCCCATGCCTTGGCGCACGTCTTGGAAGGCCGGCTCCACCACGGGGGGGACTGGGGACCGAACAGAGCAACAGATGGGGATGCTGTCAGGGAACAGCCATCTCGCTCAGCACGGTCACCCCAGCAGTGCCTCTGAGGAGACATGCACCTGTGATTTCCCAGAGGCTAATTATTGTCTAGTGGGAGCAGCAATAGTCATCTGACATCCCCTCTGACTGGGCTGGGGCTACCTCCCACCTCTCTCCATTTATTAGGTAGGGGTGGCCTTTAGCAAGTACTCATCCCACAGTGAGACACTGCTTGGAGGAGTTACAAAGCCCTGCTCTTTCATGTGAGAAGTGCAACTCCAGCAGCTGAGTGCTGTAACTTGGATTCAATCCTCAGATCCTAATCAGAATAACCATAGTCTTCATACCCAGCATAAACTGCGCTCCCTGAGCAGGCAGGTATGCTCCCAAGCAGTTACATCCATGTTCTTCTGGTCAATGTCTGACAGGGTTATCAGTGACGCCATGTTCAGATGGACAGATATGCCCTGGCTGTCTCCACAGAGCACAGATGCAAAGGGGTGTTAAGAGAGCCTCTCCCCGATACATCAATACAACACATCAGGAACTGGCTACAGGGTCTCTGGGTCCTATTTTTATCCCTGGCAACAAGTGCCCGATGTTGGGAGGTCTGTCACATCTCCATGTCAGCTCCTCTGCCACTACTGTGAGAATGGTGATGTGTGGCCACCTCCTTAGCAAATGGAGGCTACTATGTCTTGTTCTTTAGTACTTGTAAAAATTTACAGGAACGTCATGATTTGGGCATGGTTGAGGCAGAGCAAGGAGAAAGTTTGGACTAGTATTGCTTGGGTTACCCCTTATTTAATGCAATGGCAGAGGATTTAAATCTCCACAGCCATCTGATGGACACGTTTCACTTGCAATAAACTCTTAATTAAAATGCTACAGCATGGGAATAACCAGAAGCTCTCCCTCTAAAATGATAAAAGCTTCCTGAACACAAAACAGCTGTTAGCCTGAATCTAAAAGAGGGAGAACAGATTTAGAGCGGCTCCAGCACAATCACAACTCATCTTCTCCAAGTTCAAAGCACCTGCTCTTCCATAGACAACTTCTATGCACTACAGATCTACAAAGCACCTGCCTCCTCTAAAGGTCCACAGCGCTGACAAGCACAACCAGGCCCAAAAACCTGCAATACTGCATATTGCACCTGCAGTGCCACAGACACAGCTCCACCAGGAACCATGGGTTGCGCAGCATCCCCACTACCCTGAACACAGCCATGCCTGGAGGGCTCCGGTGCAGCAGTCTCTCTCTTCCCACAGCCTGACCCCAGCAAGACCCACCCACAGTTCTGTAACAGTAGTGACATCTCCATTTGCTCCACAGATGAAGGTGGTGCACGCACCACCCCACAGGTCTGCACGCACAGTGTCCCCTCACCCAGGGACACGCATGCATCTGTAGGTATGCAGCATACAAGCACCCCTTCCACCTGGCAGGCCTTTTTTGATAGTGGCTGATGGTTTTCTAGGTACCTGGCTCTCAATTCTCAGCCTCTGGGCCCTTTGCTGCACTTAAGTGGATTAAAAGCAGCCCTTGACTAAGCTCACGTTGCCGTGCTGAGTGGCATGGTCAGCTCATTACAGATGGCTTTGCTAGCAATGTGTCTCTGCGGGTGCTCCAAGTGCTGACTTGCCTTTGGCTCACACGTCTCCCACCTCACGGTGAGAATAATGTGAGAAGTTGTTTGATTAGACCTAGTGCCATGAATGTGTCATCTCCAACCCTAGCTGCTATCCCATTTCTTGGGTCACATCTGCTCCTTAATTGAAGCCAGTAGGGTCTCACATTATAATCCAGGCCAGCTGGTGATGGGGTGGAGGGGAGAGGAAAACGGGAGAGAAAAGAGAAAGCAAGACTTAAAAAAATGGCACAGCAGCTCCAGATGTACTCAAAGCAATCTATCTCATGAGGAGAGATAGGGGTGGGAGAGCAGCTTCCCTCACTGCACCGAGCGGTGCCTGTGTACGGAGCTGGGACAGAGGGAGAGGAAAGGTCTGAAACTAGGCAGCCTGCCCCCCTGCAAGGAAAGTGCCCCCTGAGCCCCACCGAGGGAGCGTCTGGGCATGGTGAAGGGTCACAGAGGAGCAGGGCTAGGACACACCAGGTGCCTCCTTAGGTCACAGGAGCAGCAGGGCAGCCAAGGATGCAGAAGATATTTAATCTTCTTCAGCTGGGAAATGGGATTTACTTGATTTGCAGTGGGACAGTCCCTGGGCCTATGTTATCACCTTGCAGAGGGAATGTCTGAAAGTGCCTATAAAGTAAAAATTATGTTTTCTCCTCTTGTCTCTGGCACTAGGAAACCCCCAACGAGCAGTAATTCTGCAGGTAGTCCTGGAGCCCCTGGGTTTTCTGGAGAGAGAGCTGAAGCAGGTCACCCCGTCACTGCAAAAGATGCAGTATGATGCCAAGGGGCCACTATTCCTGAAGCTTCCCAGCAGATATGAAAGCAAAGCAAGGTCAACAGTAATTACAGAGCCAGACATCAGCTCTGGCCTCCAACACCTACTAGGGAGCCCACACTTCTTCAGTTAGGTTACACACAAAAGGGAGACCCACCACCAAGGCAGGGATTCAGTCTTCAAATCCTAGCAGATAACAACACGGCCTTTTCTAATCCCTGGCTTAAACACAGAAGAAAGCTTGTTTAAATGAGCCAGTGCTTCAGCTCCTCAGAACTGGGAACTGAACAGTTCCAGTACAGCCAAGGTGGTGACGGTCTCAGAGCAGAGACCTCCAACATGACTCCTGCACAGACACCATTAGGGAGCTGCAGGAATGATCAGGATTTTCCAGCTGCCTCTAATATCCACAGGGAAGCAGCATCCCCGTTGGCTACAGGGGAGCAGTATCTGGCTATTCTGGCTCACTAAGCTGCCATGGTGCTCTTTGGGGAGCTTAGGTATCACCCCCAGCTTTTAGCCCAGTTCCAAAGGCAGGTCCTTGTCCAGAGGCTCCTCCAATGCCTTCCTGTATCTCCCCCGAACTCCAGCGCATGCAGCTGAAGTGCTCTTTTAAGCAGCAGCCATGTTGCAGCCAGCAGGTTGCTACATTTCGAGAAGGTGAAAAAAAATCTCTGCATATGCAGGGCTTCGGGATCCCCCGGTAAGAAACACAGCAAACAAATATAGACGATTACTGTTTTCTCTCAGCACATAGCTTAACTCTAGAAGAGATAGCCAGCAGGAGGAGTGATGAAAGGGGTGAAGAGGGCAACACATTACCATTCTAGGCAACATTGAAGGAGCGAGGCTCCTCCAGCAACCTTGTTAAGATGCGGCTGCTGTGAAACACAAGGCAGGGCAGCCTGCCTTTGCAGCAGAATAAGCTCGTTAGGAACAAATCAAATCAGCTGAACACAGGCAACCTACTCCAGTGTGCCAGGCACCCTAAAGCAAAGCTGGGCTGTAGGCAGCTCCCTTGCTGTGAGCCAGAGCAGATGCTCTGCACTGAAGGGTTGCTAAGCCAGCGCGGTGTTCACAATGATGAAGGGCAAGAGCGAGGGAAGCATAACAGAGAAATGTCAAGCGTTGAGGGGTGTTGCTTTGTGCCCCAATAACCTCTTATTTTCTTGGTTTCACTGGAAATAACCAGGACTGAAATGCTTTTCCTGCTAGATGAGTGAGAAGTGATCTCTGGTCAAGTCTGTAAGTATTTGGCTTAAGTTTTTTTTCTTAGCCTTGAGGAAGGGAGGAGTGTTCTTCCTTACAAAAGCCAAAGTGCTTGCAGGGGAGACCACAGTCTCCTTGCACTGTTACTGTGCTGTCCTGCTTAGGCACAGCTCAAGAAGGGGTACTCAGTGATCCCAGCAGTTCTGTGTGATTGCTGCAGGTTCCCATCAAATTCAGATGCTTTCAGCAGGCAGAGATGCTTCTTTCACCAACAATGAAGTCAGAGCATCCCAGGATGGCAGTGATGCACTATGGAAAGTTTTTTCACTTGTCGAATAAATAAATAAATAAAGTAAGGTTTTATTGTGGGTTTGGTTGTTTTTTTTTTCCACTTAAAAAAATGGGGATGTTGTCATGAGGCTGCTCAATCTGATATGGATGAAAGGCAAAGAAAGGCTTGTATTGGAGTGGACTGATGCACAGAAATCAGTGACAAGCTTAAACACAAATCAGCATCTGCAGAACAGGGAAACACTGAGTGAACAGACCTCGCATTAAGAGCTCAATTCTTGCCTGAGAAGGTCAAAAATCCTAGACACCACAGTACAACACTACTGTGCAAGACACATGCCGAGTCTGCTTTCCTACCATAGCTTGAGGACTGTAAATAGCAGAACCTGGTCAATGCCCAAGTGCTGGCTCATTTTGAAAGGGCTGTCGGAGCTGAGGAGCTCACTCATAATCTGCTTTCTGACCCACTGGCAGCCCTTTCCCCCCTGTAGTCACCCTGACCTGAGGCTGACAACAGCCAACTCTGTAGGTGGTCAGCTGCCCACGTTGTACCACTGGTCTATGCGGATGCCATGGGCTGCTGCACTCTCATTTTTCTACAGGGATTTACTTCCCACAATGCTTCCTCTGCTGCAAAGAGCACCATGGCGCAGCAATGTCTGGGTGGACAAGGAGAGGCACAAGTAGAAAGACAACTTGCCTGAGGTCACGCGAACTAGCAGCATCAGACAGAAACAGCACAGGTGCCCCGTATCCTGACCCACACTTCAGCCCTCAGCCCAGGCTTCCTGCCCTGTGAAAAACACCCTCTACTCCACCCTCCAGAATCAGTCATCATTTACATTTTCATTTAAATCTAGAATGTGCAACACGTAACACAAGTGATGAAAATAGCAAGCCTTGCCAGATTAGAAAACAGCTTTATTTTCAGCTGCTCTCATCACACTGCCAAATGACTCCTTCCAAGCTTAGCCATGCAATCACAGTGCCAGTGGGACTCCAGCTTGTGGTCTTCACCTTATCCCATGTGTGAGAGCTAATTGACCACTCACTTGCTGGATTAACATTGCAAAGGACACACAGATAACCTGGTATGAAAGACTGCACTGTGTGGTTAGTTACAATTAGCAGCTGTGTTTCATTATCCAAAGTGGCTAACAACACCAGGCAGTAATTTCTCTCTGGAAAACAAATCAGCACAGGCTGCTATTAGGGCCTTATGAGACCTATATGACCCCATCCAGCATCCATTTAAATTCTGCTAGGTACCCTTCTGCAGTCATACTGGATGCAGTCTTTTCTAGGCAACCAAAGCAATCCCAGCAAAAGATGTTCTTATCCAGCCCCTGGTCCCATAACCCATGGTAATAAAGATGTCACAGGCATCAAAGATACTGCACCCCTGCTTTTACAGCAGCTAGAAAACACCATAGTTTCAGCTCCAGGAGAGACCCAGAGCTCTCTATGGAAGCAAGTGGAAAGCTCTTTTACTGTCACAGGCTGGGAAATCACAGCTAAGCAATTCTGTCCCCTGCAACAGCACTCACAACCCAAGAACACACATTAGGCACCAACAGTCTCTTCCATGTAGAGACAAATATTCAACTAATATTTACAAGCCCAGTCTCATCTGCTTGTTTCTGAGAGATGATATAATTGAGTAGTTAGAAGAGGGGAGATGGATGAAGGCTTGCTCAACCTATTACAGCTAAAAGCCAGAATTTCTTTCTCTCATCTCCTATGTCCTTTGCCTTTGCACTTCACTCTCCCCATGTATAAACAGATAAATCGTGTATTTTTTGCAAAGTGCTTGAAAGCCAAGTTGCAAGTATTGTTCTTGCAAACAAAACAAATTTGTCTGAGTACATTTTCTGCTAGACAAGTGGGTGCAGGGGCTGGAGAAGCAGGGCTCAGAGCAGAGAAGGCTTAGTTTTGTGCTACTTGACTGCTCTTAAAAGAAGAGCAAGTGAAATGTATTCACTACCAGCTTTTCTGCTTTCCTCTTCTCTGAACTTTCCAAGCCAATTAGCTCAACCAGTCTTCACCTTGTTTTAATAAAGAGGGATTTAATACAGGATTTCCTCTTCTGCATGATAAGCTGTGCTGACTAATACATGAGACCCCTAGCTCACTTTACAGAGTGCTTTGAAGAAAGTCCATCCCAAGTGGGAACTTTCAGACCTTCTAGCTCACAGATATGCCTCCTCAAAAACGATCTGTCCCAGACAAGCTGGAACTCCACTCAGACTCACTGCCCAATTAATTCAAGCTAACAAGACTCTACAAAGACAAGTATTCTCCTGCAATGTAAAGCCACTTCCTTCCCATGCCTCACTTACCTCCAAGTGCCTTGTTTCAAAACAGTATGCTCCCCTAACTGAACAAGGTAAGTGGGAAAAGATGGTATATGTACAGAAGACACATACACATTTGTATGTGAAATGCATGCTGATAATCCTCCCTCCACCCACACGCCACCCAGTTAGCAAAGTTATGCACAAGGGAAGTAGAGTGAGAGAGTGGCCATTTCAGAACTAGTACCTTCAAGTACTGCCAGACCAGTGGCATAACCAAAATCTAGATATATATTTTTTTTTTGCCACATACTAACATGAAAATACTGTATCTAATTCACAGACAATTTTGCCAGTTATAGCATGGTGAAGCATGACGACGGCTACAGTGGATCTGGGTTTCTCCTGCCCACACACATACCCACAAGATGCGAACCCTCCCATGCATGGCATTGTCAGACCACCAACTCTGCTCAGGTTCTGCCTCTGTTTTCTAGAAGATAACAAGATGTCAGCTCATACCCATGCATCTCTTACTACATGCTTCTGTTTAACAAATTGGGCTGGCAGTGACATGCTGCTCCCAATAGCATATAAATAGTTTAGATCCAAACATTCACTAACAGTCAGCCAATGATACTCTTTCCCCAAAAGCATCCCATATGCATTAACTTTTGGCAGAGAACCAGTTATCTTACTCCTCAATAATTCATAGGTGAGCTACTCAGCTGGGTAGTTCTGGGAATAAAGCAAGTCATTGCCAGTGCAAACTAAGGAAAAGAAAAAAACAATCTACCAAGAAGAAAGAATCAAGTAAGATTCTTCTTCCAAAACAGAGAATCCACATCTTTCCTCTCACTTCAGAGTTTATCACTAGTTTTTCTTACCAGCTAACCCAATTCCCTTGCTGCAGTTTAAGCCTACTGCAAGTCCTCCCCATAGGTGTTTTTATGTCCTAGTAACCAACTCTGTCCTACCCCTAGCAGCCCCCAACCTCAACAAATACTAAGAGGAGAGAATTCTTAGTCTTCTCCTCTCCCAAAGTCCTTGACAAGATGATTTTGACATTTTATATGCGCGTATGTGTATGTATACATACCTTTACAATTCCTCTTTCTCTCCTTCCTCTGCTTTTCAGATGGCAGAAGCACAGCTTTAGTTCCTATTTAGATTTTGTTTCCTTTGGGCAGAAACACTGTCCTAGGGTTTTAAACGCCAGGGGAATCACACGCAAAAAGTTGGGAAAGGAGAAAATAAATGAACCTACAGCTCTGACTCTTTCCAGATGCCTGGCAGAGACAAGCAGGGCACCTGGGCCTATAATGGGGCGGAGATCAACAGGTACCAACTGCAACCTTGTGAGCAGAAACAGAGCCACTTGGCCCATCACAGCAGAGCGCATTCCCTATGCTTCCAGCCACAGCGTAAAGATGGAAAAATGGAGGGAAAACAAACAATCCATGATGTTCGTCATCGTAGGATAGGCCCTCCACACTGCCAAGAAGGATTTGGAACAACTAAGAAAGGACTGATCATCCCCCCAGGTTTGACAGCAAACCTGGAGCTAGCTGGAACAGGACTTTATAGCCCAAATTTATCCCATCTAACTTCAGGCTCTTCACTGAGGCGCCCAAGTTAGGAATGCCACCTCCCTCCAAAGCCATTGAGTGAGACAGACATCTCCAGAGGATGATTCAGATGGTAGGAATCCCTAGCTGACATTACCTCCTTCCATCCTGTGCCTGCACAGGGAGCCTAAGGTGATCCCAGCCCTCACATCTCTGCTAGGCAGGATGAATGCAAACCAAAGGCAATGCTTGTGTGACACCTGCACAGAAGTGACCAGTGCCACCCCTCTACATAAACCTCTCCAGGAACTCTCAATGCCTTGTTTGATGAGTTTATCAGTAAACTGAGTTATAACGTGCATCTGAAACCTGGGCAGCGTGTCCTGCTCTTGGACAGGAGACAGCTCCTGTGTTCGAGCTGCTGCATGCCACAGTGGAGCTACCCTGGGAAGGAAAACAGACACCAGCCTGCACCTCCCCCATAGCAAATACAGTGATAAATCTTTGGACTCCAGACAGCATCCAGTTAGTGCCACCGCTAGGGCTCATGTCCAGAGTATGCAGCTGCCACCTACAAGGAACTGAGTTTCCCCTAGTCTCCTACGGAGGATCTCACCCACAACTAGAGGAGCTACCAGGCAGAGGTGACCGCTCACTCCAACCAGCAATCCAACAGCAACAGCCTCCTATTCCATCACCAGCTGCATGAGCAATTCAACCACCTCCACATGTTTAGACCCTTTTAACAAAACAACTGAAAGTTAAGAGCAGGAGAGAGTGTCTCCGAGAACTGCAATCCTGTCAAAATAGGGAAGAGTCCCTGCTTTAGAAATGCAATGATTTGTCAGGGCCACAGGTGGTCAGAGCCTTCTGCTCACAGCTGGGCTACAGCATTACCTCACCTTCTGTTTTCAGTTTGAAAGCTAAATTGGGAGCACTAGATGATCCCTCCACAGCTGCTTTCCAAACAGGCAGGCAAAGCAAGAGGCAGCATAGCCAAAAGCAGAAACACCGATTAAAAAATCAGACCTGATTTAATGATGGGTTGGTGGGATCAGAGCTGGAAAGGGGAGAGATCCAAGCCAGAAAGAGCCTGGTAGGGGAAAGAAGGCCATCCAAGGCAATTAAGATAATCAATTATTAACCAGCACTCCCTAATATGTTTACTTTGAATTCTTTGTCTGTACTAGTAAGCAAAAAGGATGCACGTGGCAAAGGTAGACCAGAAAGAGTTAATACAGTGATCCTCCACCCATCTACAGAGTGGAAAGAGGACAGGCTTCCCCATACAAGCCAGGCTCTTCCTCAGCCTCTCCTTCAGACCTAGCAGGGAACTTGGATCAAGGAGGAAGAAAGCGCAGAGCAGCACCCAGTTCTCCATCACTTCTCTATCCACTGCCTTGGAGTTCTGCTGCCAATCGTTTAATATCGTGCTCTGCTAACTGTCATTATCCCCCCATTTTTCCATCCTTCACCTGTGATTGATCTTGATTCATCTGAGGAAGATGACGACAATGAAAACGTAACTGTTCAGAAAGAGGCTGAAAGGATGCTCAGAGTGAAAGATTTATGGCAAACGTTCAGTCTCATAGATGAAACAGCTGAGGTCAACAGATATCAAAGCAATTTTTCCCATAAGAATTAATGTAACAAGGGGGGTGTGGTGCATACAGGAACTTAAGAAATGCATGAAATTTAAAAGCACAGGATCAGTATATATAGCACCGAGAAAGGAGAGGCAAGAACATTTTTTACTGTAAGTATTTTTGCTGTCACTCTCTGGATGGTTACCTCTTCATCACTGTCATCATCATCTTCAGATGAATCAAGGTAGATCAAATCAATCATGGGCGAAGGATGGAAAAATGAAGATAGGTTCAGGCGGTCCATCAGATGAAATGGCTGAGGTCTTTCAGAATAGTGACGGGCTCCAAAAAGCCAGCTGCCAAATAGCCACCGACTGCCATCTGAAAGTCCTGTCTTCCCCCTCCATCCTTCACACCGTTACCTGCATGCATTCAAAATGTGTGAATTTCGTAAGTGCCTGTGCCCAACTCTTCCTCTATCTATTAATTATGAAAAAAAATGCTTTATCTGTCACATCAGTAACTGTCATAGCTTTTCATGAATGTATCTTCAGCAAGTTGCTGGTTTCAGAGACTCATCCCCCTACACCTTACTCCCAAACCTGCCAACCCCCTATGGAAACAGCACAGGATTTGGCAATCCCATTTATTCAGGCTTGGGTGATAACACCTGTCTCAGAGAAGGGCATGGACTCGAGCTGTGGAGGATTTACTCCCTCGCTGGAACCCTCATGTCTTCCCTCTGCATTGCCCCTGTGTTTCCAGAGAAGCGGCAGCGCCCCAGCCCCGCTGCTGAGGCAGGCACAGCCTGCAGCTCTCGTCTGTCCCTGCGTTAGGAAAAGCACCGTCACTTCTGCCAGCCGCAGGTGGTGTGGGCTCCCAGAAATCGCTCTCCGGGGCTCAGGGTCTCCTCTGCAGCAGAGGGCACAGGAAGGAGGCCAGTGGCAGAACTGGCAATCATGCAAGGACAGCAGCCTGCTCCCTCAACCTCCCCATCTGGCTATCAGCTCTGTCCCATCTCCCCTGGACTTCAACCAGGAGAGGGAAATTTATTAACAGTCCCACTCACTGGATAAATCTGCTCTGACATTCGATTTTCCAGGCTGCTTCCGTGGCTGACCTCAAATCGGGCCAGCACTACAGGAACCATTTGGAGGAGCAGCATCCCTGTAACGTGGGCACATGCTGACCTCACGCAGACACTTCCTCATGTTGACTGACGAGGACTCAGACTGAAGCAAAGGCGATATGCAGGACAAGTGGGAATCACACACTCTTATTTCTTCTCCTGATGCCTGGATTTTGGTCCAACAGATAAATGCCTGAAGCTGATTCCATAAAATTTCCATCGTTCACATTCCCAACTCTTCTGGGACACAAAAGTAAGGCCATTACCTTCCTCATTCTCACCCACTCTTTCAAGATCTGAAACTGGATCCTGGCCCGAGTCAATCCATCAGCAATTATCAGTACGAGGGGTTGCAGCAGCACACACTGTAATGTGGCATCCTGCTCCTTCCAGTCTCTCCATCACAGATAGTAACACCTCCCAGAATCCGACACCCCAAGTGAAAAGGACATTTTAAACAAGTTTCAGCCATGTTTGCTGAGCCATCCCACTGTGGTGGGCAGAAAGAAGATACAGTTCTGTGTACAGCTCTGGAAAGAACCTGTGTGGACTTAAATCTGGGAACACCTCTGGCTAAATCTGTGACAAAAGCCAGAGATGAGGGAAAGACAGGCTTCTCCATGTCCTATTTGTAAGACTCCAGCTGGATTTGTGTACCCTGATCTGAATTCATCAGTGCAAAAATGGCAGAATAACAGACTAAAAACAGATAATAAAAATCTTAAAAATGCCATAGAAAGTAGGAAATGATGGGGGAAAACTTCACCTAGCCAGGCTTTTGATGGGAAGTTTGTGATAGCATGCTGCAAACACCAGAGAAGATTAAATTATTCTGTACCCTCCATGCATGTATTGCCTATGGGAATACAAACACAAACCAATTGGGTCAACGTAAGTAGATGAGACCTCAGAACAAACAGCAATAAACCTCTTTATTCCTCACTGATTCCAGAAAAAAACTCATAGAAGATGAATGTGGGATGCAACTTTACAAGTTAAAAAATGAATGATGATTAATATAGTTTTATGGGTCCTTGGCAGACGAACTGGGTAGTGTTTGAGAAAGCAACCAGAAAAGTAACTATCTTGTCATAACATCCTCAGGCATTGGAAAGATCCTGGCTTGCTTCCACACGACAGACTAACTGAAGATGTAATACTATTCAAATGCAGCCCACATTAAGCAGATTAAAAACACATTAACCGAAAGAGTTCAAAAAGAAATTTTAAATGGGTGCAAGCACCACTGAGATCTCTCTAGTGAGAGGGAAGACCTTCTCTAGAAAGACCTCTCTAGTAAGATCCCATATGACCTCTCAAAACTGATGCTATTTCACACCTTCATCAAGGTCAAAGATCTTGCCAGCAAGTTGGCACAGCTCAACCGTATCAGTTTTAAAGTCCCCCATTCAGGCTGTGTAGCCAACATCACACATAACCACCTGTGGTGTTTGAATGACCTCACATTCATTTGCAGCTGGGGTGACTGGACACAGACTTTGGCACAGCTCTGGGACGTAGCTTGTGTTCTGCTTCTTTCCCTCCCGCACAAAGGCAGAGTTTTAATGCCCAATAACTTATGATACCATCTTTAAGTGCCTTCAGATATCAACATCTGTAGAGGACACAAAATATGCAGCAGTAAATAACATACTAGAGATACCTCACACAGGACAACTTGGTTTGCTTGATGGAATGGGCTTATGGTAACTGCATTCAATTTATCTTGGATAGTCATTGAATAGTTTGGGTTGGAAGGTACCTTTAAATTTCATAATGTAAAGGTCTGGAAAGAAAACTCTTGAGGAAAGAATGTATCAGTCTTGTTAAGAAAGAGAGGACGACTCCAAGAGGAGCCTGAGTCTATGTAACCCAGTGAACACCTCTTTCAGCTTAATTCTGTAGTCCAAAGACGTCCAAATCCTTGGATGACTAAGCCAAAGCTTACTAAACATTTTGTGAGATGGGCATCACCTCTGCACCTGCATCGGTGAGATCATTTTTAAAATCCCTTTAATACGGGTGACCACACTGCCAGAACGATCTTGAAAAAAACCTGAGAAGAGGGCTATAAAAATGAATCAAGGGCTGGAAAACATGCCTTGCGGTGAATGGCTAAAGAGACTTTCTGGATTGCATACTGAAAAAAGGCTAAGAGATTACTTGTTCTGGTGTCTGAGATTACACAAGGAAGAGACCGCTGATAACAGATAGCTCTTTATGTGAGAAGATGAAGGCATAAACAGCGCTTGTAGTTGGAAACTGAAACGAGATAGGCTTAGATTAAGTCATGACAACTGAACGATGAGCATAAAAAACCACTGAGACACACACCGAATTCTCTGTCACTTCAGTCTGGGAGTAGATGCTGCACTGAAAACGTACAAATATCCAAGTTTACATCCGCAAAGATAAACGCACCTTGTTCCTCAGCTCCAGTAATGAGAGAGACTAAGCTTGGAATGTAACTAACTCTTCTGTCTAGACAAACAGCACAGAACAGGTTAGAAGGAGATTCAAAGAGCTTTTTCTTTCTCATAATGATCATGAAGATGGAGTCCGAGAATTTTGGGTAAGTGGACTGGAGCACTAAAGCTTCTCCAAATGCTTTTTTAAAAAAAACCCAAAACCACCACAAAACCCAACCATCTTACCTCCTCTCTTTAAAACCTGTAGGTACTTCCATTTGCATCTTTTCATTTATACATGTACGTTGGTTCCTAGAAAGCTAATCAGAATGAAAACTTGCCCATTCGCATGCATCAACTTGGACTTTTGCAAGGCCTCATTACAAGCAGCCCAAGGGGAAGAGAAAAATCCCTAAACCACAAAAACCCATTTTGTGTTGCTGTTTTCCTCTTACACAGCCAACTGTCACCATCTTCTCATCCCTTTAGACCCATTATGCTCTTTGCAGCAAACCACCTTAGATGGAGGGCTGCTCCCTTCTCCTGGAGCCCCCGTTCCCCATTTTACAGCACACCAGGACACTGGCTAAAGGGCCTGTATTATGCATAAGCTACAAACTGCTCACAAAATCCCAGCAGACCCAGCACTATTAAGCCCATCTATATTGCATTAAGTTGTTATTAGCTACTGTATTCTAGTTTATGATGAGGACAGTAAAATACCTCTTTGCAATCAGCACTTGGTAAAGAAAAAAACCCCAATGCTATCGTTATTTATTGTTCTTGTGACCTCAATCACAGCCACAGTCAGGAATCCCTGTTAGCTTTGGCACTTCAGCCTCCTCCTCCCATCAAATGCTTGGCTGAACTGGGCCCAGAGTTGTAGCGTATTTGCAACAGATGAGATGTACAGCACTCATTTCATCGGATCTGAGAGCAGGCCACAACAGATCAAGAGCCTACAAAGGGTTGGCTGCAATGGCTTTCAGTTGCCATTCTTTCTTTACCCAGCCGGGATTCATCTCAGATGCTTCTTCACCACAGAAATGGCGTGATTTTCAGTCTCTTCTACCTCCCATTCATCCCCTTGCAGCTTGGCAAATAAGCAAACAGTCTCAGAAGTCAGCTTCCTCCCAGTCAACACTAATGAAAGATTTCCATGGTTTCCTGCCATCACCACGACCCCGGAAACAAGGACTCCAAAATCATACAAAATGCAACAGGTCTGCATGCAACTAGGAAATTTAAGCACGTCTGTCAATTCCTGGGACCAATGATGGTTTGGTAGGTTCATCACTGGGTTCATAAAAGACAACCAACTGTTTTACCTCCAGTCCTGGAGGCCAATTAAATTAGAATCAGAAGCAAAAGCTGAGATAAGGTAGGAGTGTGTGCACACACATGCCTATTTGTGTTTGTGACAGAGAGGCAAAGAGGAATGGAAATCAGGAACTATATGAAGTGAAACAGGGTGAGAGGGGTGCATGTTGGAAATGTGATCTCTGTTCATTGAGAAAACACTGGTTCCTGGCTTCCAAGAAAAAACAGTTTCTTTCTCAGACAAAATGAGTAACTGAACAGTTGTTTCTCCACAGAAAGCTCCAAAAGGCCCCTATGCCCTTCCTAGAAACTGAACCCTCAGCCTCCCAGTACAGTTTCCCAGCCCATAACTGGCAGCAGGAAGACCTGCTGGGGTGTAGAGAAGCTCTGACCTAGAGCCAGGGTGCAGGGAGTGGTGAGGAACAGCATGGGAGACTGCTCCTGCACCCTCCTAGGTGCTCCTCGACATGGTTTATGGCCCAAAAATCATGGGAGAAAAGCAAAGGCACAGGTACAATGCCATGCACCACAAAGATCTCTCTGGGAAGGAGGATGGGGGGAAAGACCCTCTACTCCCATGGCACAGGTCCTGTGTCAGGTCTGATGTGCTATGCTCCCCTGCAGGTGTGGACAGCTGTTTTCACTTCTCTGTGCCTCAGGCTCTTGTGCAGAGGCTGAGAGTTGTCATGAGAAAATTAATTGCCTTTTTTTGCCTGCTTGGTGTCTTCCTGGTTCCCCTAGTGAGTTCTGGTCTGTGCCATCTCACAGCTGGGAACCCAACAAGCTCATGTCCTCATCACCAAGAGGCAGAGTTTGATAGGGACAGGGCATTCCCTCCTTTCCTGTCCTGTGATGCCAGCCTTAAAATATGAGAGCTGACAGCAGTTTTCTAACTTCCTCCACCTACTACCTTCCTTGCCCCATGTCTCCTGATGCCACTGTTACCACATATAGTACATGCCTTCCCAAATCTACCTTGCTGAGGTATCAGCAGCTCTCTCTTTTGCTAGAACAGATATGCAAACCTTCCCATCCTCTCAGCTCTCCTATCCCTAGAGTTCTTCACTAGCTTCTCTCTTGAAATATACCCAGTACACTCAACCCACACAAGCAGATACCATCTTCTCCTCTCCCTAACACACTCCCCATAAACTCAGATCCCAGTCCCATCCCTCACCTCTGGCAAAGAATATCCCACCACACTCCAGGATCCATGGCCCTTTCTCTGCCTTGGTCCGGTTTCCACATTCCCTAGACACGTACTGGTGCTTCACAGACCAAGAGAGAAAGCTTGGCAACAGCTGCCATGCCAAGCTCACCATCTCTGACCTGCTGGTTAGAGGTAACGTGCAGCAGAAGTACTCACAGTGTATGTTAGAGAGGAACCTGTGTTACATCCCCACACAAACAGAATTGGAGCCAGGACAACCTCTCCCTCCAGCCAGGCTGCCTCAGTGCAGCCTGGGTACCACCAGCTGTATTGCAGTTCAGAGATCTTTGAAACAGGTGGTTTCACCTGCAGCCTACAGGGCACAAAACCAAAGCAGCTTCTTCAGAATGGCAAGATGGGAAGCATTGGGAAAGCATCTGACTACTTCAGCAGCAGTGTGCTCCTGTGGCTTAAAGACAAGGACATGCTCGGGCAAGATGCAGATATGCACAGCTTTGCAGGATGCCCAGCACAAAGTGAGAGGACTCTGGAGTTGTTTTTTATCCCAACAAACTGATATATCACAGAATCACAGAATGGTCAGGGTTGGAAAGGAGCTCTGGAGATCTAGTCCAACCCCCTGCTAAAGCAGGTTCACCTAGAGCAGGTTGCACAGAATTGCATCCAGGTGGGTTTGAATGTCTCCAGAGAAGGAGACTCCACAGCCTCTCTGGGCAGCCTGTGCCAGTGCTTTGTCACCCTCAAAGTAGAGAAATTCTTCCTCATACTCAGAAGGAACTTCTTGTGCTGCAGTTTGTGCCTGTTGCCCCTTGTCCTGTCGCTGGGCACCACTGAAAAGAGCCTGGTCTCGTCCTCTGGACATCCACCCTTAAGGTATTTCTAGGCATTGACAAGATCCCCTCTCAATCTTCTCTCCTCCAGGCTAAACAGGTCCAGCTCTCTCACCCCTTCCTCATCAGGGAGATGCTCCAGTCCCCTCATCATCTTCACAGACCTCTGCTGGACCCTCTCCAGTAGTTCCCTGTCTCTCTTGAACTGGGGAGCCCAGCATTGGACACAGCACTCCAGATGCAGCCTCACCAGGGCAGAGCAGAGTGGGAGGATCACCTCCCTCAACCTGCTGGACACGCTCTTCCAAATGCCTTCCAGGATCCCACTGGCCTTCTTGGCCACACGGGCACGCTGCTGGCCCATGGGCAACTTGCTGCCCACCAGAACTCCCAGGTCCTTCTCTGCAGAGCTGCCTTCCAGCAGGTCAGCCCCAGCCTGTACTGGTGCATGGGGTGATTCCTCCCCAGGTGCAGGACCCTGCACTTGCCTTTGTTGAACTTCATCAGGTTCCTCCTTGCCCAGCTCTCCACCCTGCCCAGGTCTCACCAAATGGCAGCACAGCCTCCTGGTGTACCAGCCGCTCCTCCCAGTTTGGTATCATCTGCAAACTTGCTGGGGGCACCCTCTATTCCTTCATCCAGGTCATTGATGAATAAGTTAAACAAGTCCAGAGCCAGTACTGACCCCTGGCTACGTCCTACAGGGAAAATAGCTGCCATGGCAGGAAAACATTAAAAGGAGTGTCTGAATTTGAATAGTCTGAGAAGTGGTGTTCAGCCATGAAAGGGCCACAGTAGGTGAGCAATTGTCCACAGAGAGATGACCAAGATTGCCATCCACTGTGTCTACAGCTCTTTTCTCTCCTTTCCTGACAAAACTGTAGAGCTTGGACGTCTCTCTCTCTCTTGATAAAATTAAGTTGCTCTTCCTGGAGAGTCTGGCCAAAAAACAGGATAATGGCAGCTTATGGAAAGTGTATTTGTGTCTCCTAACAATATCTGAGAAATGGATTAGCTGATTTAGACCAGTTCTTTTCTGAGCAAACAAATTCATCTCTCTCGGCAAGGAGCTCTCACGCAAGCTTTTACTCAGCCTATCATTACAGCCACAGAGGTGTTTAAAGATGAGCAATGAGCTGCACAAAGGCTGAATGGCATGCAGGCAGGCTGCAATCTCATGCAGCAGATCCGTGCCCTCTTTAGGGAGGGCTCCCACATTCCTGATGCACGTATCTGGGTATCATCCTCTCCTCTTTCACGGTCAATTACCCAGGGTCAGTGAGGAGCCCTCCCGGTACTTTGCACCTGACGTGTGGTGCCACAGATCAAACGTGCCAGCTTTGCAAAATCTGCTCCCCAGCCTCCACTGTTCTGGTGACCTCTCCCTGCCATCCGGGCCTTTTGCTTTATGCCTCCAGTCTCCTGCATCTCCTGGCCACCGCAGCGTGCAGACATGCTCTGCCAGACCAATTTCAATCATAGAGGTAAATCAGAAAAGCTCTTGGGGCACAAGGGAGACTTCCCAAGGAAACCTCGGTGAGTGGCAGCACATGGGAACCTTCCCTACCAGGCAGCAAGCAGAGAAGAGACCAGGGTCCTGCAGAGCAAGTCCTGACTGCTGCACACTGAGAGGGAAAATTCAGGCCAGCCAAAATTCATGCAACTGTTTTACCATGTAAAAGACTTTTTCCTCCAAAGCTGCATACACCAAATGCTACAAAAAAGCAGCACTGGGAGTCCTGGGACTTTGCTCCACAAACATAAAGATGGTCACAAAGAAGGTTTTAGCTAAGCATTCTCAGCCAGCCAGCTTGCCCCTCCATGCCACAAGGCTGGCAGGGGGGTAGGGCCAACAAGTCGCAGACAAACAGAAGCCATCCTCTTTTCAGCTACGTTTGGTACACCCCCATGGTAAGACCCGACCTTAAACTGCTGTAAGTGCAGTCACAGCCCTCATCTGCCAGGCCCCAGGACCAATAGATGGTAATTGTTAAAGCAAATCTGAGGGTAGCTAAGCCTCTGTTGTTACTATGCTGTGAACCGTGGCCATTTGGGTTTACAGCCATGACAGAGTAAAACCGATTCCTCCTTCAGCCTGTCCTTAGACTGACAATTCTAATTAGCTGTTAGCAGCCCAGGCACTGGGAAGTGGAGCGAGCAATCCTCACGCCGCATCACAGGGCTACGTGCACAAACACAAGCTCTAAGCAGCTTAATCCCAGTCACAGTACTGCACGTGGAAAGTATGTTGACAATCAGGAACAAAACTCTGCTCTTAACGTGGGGTGCAGCGGGGCTCAATAGAAACAGAGAAATAACACGTATACTTTCAGCTTAGTTATACAAACCTCTGTTCAACAAACTGGGGGATAATCAGGGAGGATTTCCATCAAAGTGGAACCTAACAACCAGGTTAGGCTTTCCTCAGACTGGTGGTTCAAGGTCATGCCCAAGACTACAAAGGATTTTCTTCTTTTCAGTAATGAAGGTCTTCAGGTTTGCAAACACTGAACTTGCAGAAGGCACAGTTTTCCCATGACTTTGAATACAGACACACCTCCCCCAGAACATCACTTCATTCTTATGCCTCCAATGGTCTAAAATGAACCAGAACGTCCCAGAGCTCTGGTTAGTAGGAGAGCCCAAGGTTTCCTTCTCTTGGGAGCAAGACCTGTACCATGTAGAACAGCAATACTGAAGCCCCGGCCACTGCAAGGGTAGAAAAATCACTTTCTGCCCCCAAGTTAGCTCCTGAACTGCGCTCCTCAGCTTGGAGGAGGGTTTCAGGCTGGACTTCACTGATGAAAATAATAAAAAACCCTAAAACAGTCACTATTAATAAATACACTCAGAAATTAAACCAGTCAAGTCCAAAATTCTTAGCAGATGGCTCCATACTCCAACTCACATGGCCAAGCAGCAAGGCAGATAAGCCAGCTCAGTCACAGACATGGGTCAGCTCTGGCCACGTACAGTCTCATTTCTCTTAGACTCCCTTCATTTAGGCAGGGGGAACTGCAGGGAGCACTCAGGAGACAAAAGACCAGTCCTAGCCACGCTGCAGAAACATCTCCGTGCCAAGAGCATGTCTCAAGAGCGCTTTTAACGGAGCAGTTAATATCCAAGCTTATGTTTCAGAGGGGGCAGTGCACCAGCAAAAAGCACTGACATTGAGCTATGGCTTCAACAGTTGATCGAAACAGTTTAATGCATTTCCATTTCCCATTGCGTGGATCCAGCAATGCTTCTTACTTATTTACAGTATCACCCACTCCTCTCCTCCCTGCTCTTCTGTTTGCTACACAGATAACAGGGGAAATTGATGCTGACTATTGCCCGCCTGATGTACAGCATTGCCAATAGGTTCAGCAGGATTTTAAAGAGGAATGAGTCAACAGCGTGTGACCAGGAATAACATTTGCCAGTGTGTGAGCTTGAATAGGAAAACATATCTGTGCCCACCTGAACATTAGTTTAAGTGACAAGGGCAACAGATGCCCCAGCAGGACACATTCTGGCTGCCTTCCAGGTTAGGGCAGAGCCAGACTTGCTGGTCACCAGCCCTATGGCAATGCCTATGTCTAGGACTATGCAATGGCTCCTGAAGTCCTGTTAACCATGAAAACTGCCCCTCCAAAGAGAATGTCAGTCTACTTTCCTGATTACACATAATATTCACTATGTTTTGAAGATAAAGCACCATAATCCACCTGCTGCTTAATGTGGCAAAACTCTCCCTAAGGGCAATAAAGGTAATCCTTTGGAGATCAATCCCAGATGATTGTGGACTATTATTCTGGATCCAGAAGGGGCCAAATTCACAAGCCATGTTATTCCAGGAAAGGAGACAATCAGGTTGATTCCTTGACTCATTTTTCTTCCTGCCAAGATCTCACCTGCTGTGTGAACCAAAGATGAGAAATGGTATCATCTTTCAGGCTTGGCTACCCAAAACAAGGTCAACCCTGCATAAATACCTCCTCTTCCTTCTTCCCTTCTTTCTCTGGGCACTTATAGACACCAAAACTTCTGCCAAAGACAAAAATGGCACCAGCAAACGTCTGCTTATCCAAGCATCAGAATTTGGTGAACTAACAAATATCTCTCAACAAGAGAGACGGGTGCTCTCCTGCCAGGCCTTGGCGGTTATCCAAAGAGGGAGAACCCATTCAGGTGATCGAGCAAGGGCTTGAGACAGCAAGTAGTGAGTGCTGTGAGGGAGGATAACCCTGTTTGTGGGAAAATACTGGAGCAGATTTATCAGGGATCAGGTGTGATGAGGAGTGCAGGCTTGAGCTGGACTTTGGCTGAGCTGTGCGTAGTTTATGACATGCTGTTCAGGACTGACAGAACATCAGAGCTGACACAATATCAGTCGAGCAGGATAATGTACTAGGATTGTAATTTACACCACACTGTTATATGAGGCTATAACGGAGCAAATGTAATATTCACCCTGATAAGACAGTAATCTCAAAGGCCAGTTCTAGCAACAGCTAGAGTTTAGAGTCACTACTAATCTTTGTAATTCACAGAAATATTTTGACCAGGCTTTTAGGATACATGGCTAATATATTTTTTGTAATTCGTTGTTATGTACTTGCTAAATTTGTATCTGGGTAGGATCCTTTTTAGTGCTCCACACATACGCACTTTCTTTCTTTCCTCCTTTCGTACATATTGCCTCAAATGACACTTTGTGTTCCAAAACTCAAGAGTGCTGCACATTTTCAAGCCGAGTGTGTCTTACGGCCTTATGCTATCTCACCTACTCAGGGAGACCCAGTCCTGATTTTAAACCCACCTCTGCAGAGGATTCATTTTTCTGCTAAGATTTTCTTGAGCGAATACCTGGTCCTGAAAAAAGCCTTGACAACAGCGTCAGCAATAGCACTGATATTATTAACAACAGCACTCTGCCCTTCCACTGCTATTTTTATTTCAAGATTTCAAAGTGCTATGTTTATTATGCCCCACAAATCCTTGAAGAGATGGGTCAGTTTTATTCCTGTTTTGAAGATACGGGAAAAGATGACAAGACACTGCCACTCCAAGTGGCAGCCAGATTCCCAGGAGTTCTGACAAGCTCAATCTCTTGCTCTAGCCAGTGTACAACATTTCTTCATCCCAACCACAAAGCTATAAGGCTGCAAGCACTTTCATGAACTTATTAATCTTCCAAAGCTCTACAGTTCAGACCAAGAAGTCCAGGGAACAGACCATCCAGCCTGTCAAGAGAGCTGATGATAGACAATTACAGCTCATAAGATACAAGGAGAGCGACTTTTTCTGCTTGCAAAATACAAAAAATCATAAGAAGCTCAAACACTTTTTTTTTTTTTTGACAGCTGACTTGTTCTTTTTGTCTTCTTATTCTTTTTCCACTATTGCAGTGCTGTTGGCAAAGCCTGTTTCTGGGCTAGTTTGTTACAGTACAGCACTATATGCATGAGGGTGAGGGGAGAGAAAGAAAAGAGAAACACAGAAACGGGTTCTGACATCTAATCAGATCTGCTGTATTGATTTTGCAACTTTAGCTTTGGAGCAAATCAGAGAAACAACCACATTATCACCCAGAATTTGCTCTTCCCTTGAGTGAGCCAGTTCAAAAGGAGCTTGTACCAACACATGACCAGGCATGCCTGCGCGCACACACACACACACGTGTGTGCACACCCGTGTGGACGCACACCCCACCTAAGCAGCTCTCCGGTGGGATGCGTGGGCTGGGGGAGGCGGGGGAAGTGCTTATCACAGAGGCTGCAGGAGCCACACGATCCCTATTCCCAACAAGATGAGAATTCCAGAGCAAGCCACCAGACTAATGAGCTACCCACGCTGGAGAGCAGCGTTTCAATTAACCACAGCGGCCCTCGCTGCAGCACCCACCTCCTTCCAGCTGCACGAACAAGGCGGAGAGGGATAAACAGAGACTGTGTTGTTTGATATTTTTTTTTTTTTTCTGGGGGGGGAAAGGGGGGAGCCTATAAAGGGGACAAGGGCAATTCCTGCCCTACTTTCTTGGTTCGCAGTTTGTTTTTCATGCTGATGGAAGGAGTAAATTGACAGCCTTGAAACCAAAGCTGCTTGCTCAGACACAGACCAGGCAGTGCCACTGCAAGGTCCCTCCACAGTTCCCAGGCAGGAGACAGCTCAGGTGTACAAATAGCCAGTACACACCCAGCTCCAACTAAGGGTACACAGAACTGATGGAAAAGGGAAGAGGGCCGTTTGGGTGGGCTGCCACATGGACAATGTCACCATTACTTAGGCAAGATCACACTAAAGCATTGTTTGGCCTTGGGAAGAGCTACAGGAAGAGCATGTTGAGTTGCTCTTTACACAGAAGTTCATCACATCTTTGCCTTCTTGGTGGTCACATCAGAGGCTCGGCCCCAGAACAGATTCTAGCTTGTACCTACTACCCATCTTGTGTGGGGAGTCATGTCCTCCCTCTCCAGACCAAGGTTCAGGGCTGTGATTCCCCTCCACACCACCTAGGAAGGCTGCGTCCACCCCTGGCTCCGCACTGCTGCTCCCTCTGCAGGGGCGATGAGGGTCAGCAAGGACCACACAGCTTTCAAACACCATCACAACACTGGGGACACCAGCAGGTCTGATGGTTCTTTGCTCCCGAGTGACATTTTGCTGCATCTCCCATCAGTTCTTGGGGTGATCAAGAGTCACTCTCCCTGCCATGTCCTGCCATGCCCCATACGCCTGACCCAGCCCGCCTTCCAAAACAGCTGGAACCAAGACACACCTTCCCACGCTGCTATGCTGGTTCTGGCTGGGATAGAGTTAATTTTCTTCGTAGTAGCTGGCATGGGCTATGTTTTGTATTTGTGCTGAAAACAGTGTTGATAATACAGAGGTGTCTGTTACTGCTGAGCAGGGCTTACACAGAGTCAGGGCCTGTTCTGCTTCTCACACTGCCCCACCAGCGAGTAGGCTGGGAGTGCACAAGCAGCTGGGAGAGGACGCAGGCAGGACAGTTGGCCCCAACTGGCCAAAGCGATACTCCATACCATGTGACATCATGCTCAGCATGTAAAGCTGTGGGAAGAAGGAAAGGGGGCCATGTTTGGCATTATGGCATTTGTCTTCCCAAGTCCCCATTACACGTGATGGAGCCCTGCTGTCCTGGGGATGGCTGAGCACCTGCCCGTGATGGGAATTGGTGAATGAATTCCTTGGTTTGCTTTGCTTGCATGTGTGGCTTTTGCTTTACTTATTAAACTGTCTTTATCTCAGCCCACAAATTTTCTCACTTTTACTCTTCCATTTCTCTCCCCCATCCCACCGGGGGGGGCAGTGAGTGAGCTGCTGCGTGGGGCTGAGCTGCCAGCTGGGGTTAAACCATGACACCTGCTCATGGGAAGCTTCTCCATGCATACTTACCTGCACGGAAACCTGCACACACTTCCCTGTTCCCATCCTGTAATTTAATTCCCACCATGCTCCTGAACGGACAGATATGACTTTAAAAGGGGATCTTTGACTATATAAAGTGCCTGCAGCACTTTGCACGTCTCCGTTACTGCTGTGCTCCCAGCAGCTCACATCTGTGAGCAGTGATCTGGTTGGCTTCAGCCAGGTTATCTGCTCTGGTCTCACTTTTCTTCCTGGGGAGCAAGGGAATGGAGCAGCATGTCTAACAAGTGCTGCTGTGCTGTGTGCGGAGGCTTGTCAGTTACAGCCCAGAGGCAGCGTGCCCGAGTGCAAATTAACCTGCTCCCTACCCATCCCACACCTGTCAGATCCACGCTGCTCAGAGGACTCGGCAAGAGCTCAGCAATCGCACTAACCCAATGGGATGAGGTCTGGAGGGAGCGTTACTCCTACAGTCACAGCTCCTTCCAGACCAAGGCATGGCATTTTACCCAGCTGCCTTCCCCGTCTGACTCAAAGTCTTTAAGATGAGAGCACAGAACCCCCATGTCAAAACACCCCTCAACAGCATGGGGGCTGAGCAGGCACTCACTTCTCTGGAGGGAGAAACCACTGCAGGGAAAGGATGGAAACAGTCACCTGACATGGACACCAGCAGCATCCCTCCCTCTACGTTCACCTTCGTGCACAGATAGCGCCCTTCAAGCAGGGCTGGGAGCACCACCCATCGCTGAAATCACTCCGTGCACCACATGCTAAGAATTAGTTTTCTGTTACAGCTTTATTGCATGGAAACTATTTGGGAGTATGCAGTCCCTGTTAGGGTCTGCCTGCACTGCTTTTCAGGCAAAATGGTTCAGGCATGTCCAGAAATGACAGCTGGGGCAACCAAATTGAAGAAAGGATTGTGGGGTGGAAACGGTCTAATCAACATTCATTTACTACCTTTGAGTGCTTGACTTTACAAACTTACTAACATACCCTAAGGTATTTTATACTTATGTAATGCACACAAACACACCTGGTACAGCTGCTGCTCTGCAATCATCCACTGTCAGGGAAATAGAAAGTGCTGTATACAAACACACACAACGCCTCTCCCTTCCACTTGCAACACACTGGCCGTATGGTATCCAGCCCTTAGCCTTGTGTAGCCAGACCAATTAAATATAAACTGTTCAAAGGTCCCTCAAAAGAGATGTGTCTGCTCAGCCCAGTAAGAAAGGTCAACTCTGCCTGAAAGCACCACAGAGTGTGTCAACCCTGCTTAGCCCACAGGCTTTTGTGTACACAGGCATTCAGACAGGCGCTCCAGTACTGCACGGTTATACTCACACTGCACGTTGAGCTGCACCAGGGCTTCCCGGGGTCTGATGTTAAAGCCATTGTACCTGGCTGTCTGACACTTATAGGTCCCGCTCATTTCTCGGCTCACACTCTCCAGGCGCAGCTTCCCATCGTATGTCTCCATCGTCATTGTCCCTGAAGGCATGGGGGTTTCTTTATCTACCCGGGACCAGATGATGGGTGGCTTGGGCTTCCCTCGAACCTCACACTGCAGCTCAGCCCTGGAGCCCTCTCGGACAGTGATGGTGGACTGACCCTTAGGGACACTGATGGTTGGTGGCACTAAAAGGGAGACAAGAAGTGAATCATTTTACACCAACTTTCCAGTGAACAAGGAACATTCTTGAGATGCTTGTGTTTGAGTCACACCAACAGCCCTGAACTCCAAAGGTTTCTACTTGCCACACTGCAACCTCTATAGGAACATACCGCCCATGTAAGTTATCCTACAGGTTCTGGAGCTGTAAGGTACCAAGGAAGGTCACAGCTTCTCCAACAATGTATCCCAATACCGATGACAAGAGCCAGCTGTACTGGGACTTTCCCCCAGCTCTCAACCCTCTGGTTGCAAATTGCTGCCCAGCAGCAGGGCTAACAATGAGGAACCCAAAGGCAAAAGCCTCTTTGATCTATTTCTCTATTTCTGGTCAGTGAATTTCTCAAGTGGAACTGCAGTCTTTTGGCCAAGAAATAAAAGTCATATCTGCCAAGGTATCCAGTCCCCTTATCCAGGTCAGACCAAAACCAAGACTTACAGGATTAATGCCTGCAGATCGCATCTCCAGCCTTATCAGACATCCAGGATCCCTGTTTGCTCCTAAACCACAGCAAGGAGCCAGTTCTGTTAAGTGTCTCTGCTTACTTTACATTTGAGATTCACAGTGCACTGGTTATCTCTGACTCTCCTGAGTGAGAGGTGGGTCCCAGCAAAGATCACTTCTGGCATTCCTTCCAGGGTGGGAAGAGCTCAGCCAGCAGAACTGCTGCCGAGCTGGGGGTAGAGCTGGAGGCACAGTAACACTCAAGAAATATCCAGCTATCAGCTGACAAACAAAACTTTGCTGATACACAATGCTCAAAAGAAACCCAGTGACAATAGCTACAGGGTGCAGAGGTGCTGGTGGGAAAAGGTTTGTTGTTCACATCCCCAACTCCACCAAGAACCCAGGAAGGGGATGTTTGTGCTAAAACCTATGTAATGCTGACATTTTATTTGTATTAGGCTTCAGAGTTAACAGTTCAACTGAGGTAAATATGGCCACAACCATTTCCTGAAAGCTTCTTTTTCAGCCCTTCCTCCTGACAGCAGTGACACTTGGATTGACACTTCCATAACTGCAAGGTCCCTGTACTTGGTTTCCATTTATATAGAAGTTTAGAACTACAGAGGCTGTAACAAGCTGGCCCGACCAATGTTAGCTCAATTCAACTCCAGCAAAGGAGAGTGTGCTACAGTAATTGTATGCATTACAGTCTGCAGCTGCTTTACGAGCAAATTTAGGATGTCTCCAGCCTAATCTCCCCCTGCAGTGACCTCCCTATGCAACAAGGAGGCCACATTTTCAATTTGCAGGTCTCCTGTGGGCTGGGGAATCTCATCACACCCTGTCCCACACAGTGCAAAGGGACGACAGCGCTCTTGGTGCTCGACCGGCAGCTGCTTACCTGGCGAGAGGCAATTTTCTCCATGGGGAAAAGCTGTAAATTGCCTTTGAAGACTTTTTTTTAATTAAAGCTATCTCCTCAGAGCTGCTCAGTGGAGGCAGCCACCTTGCCGAGCTCAAGCTTAGCTCAATGGGGAAACATGGAGCCACCGCTGCTGCCCTCCTGCTGATTCTGTGATCTGGGGAAAACCCACTGGGTTTTTCTGTGGGAACCACATGTTGGAGGTGACTCATTGCTTTTCATGGGGGTGCTACACGCTGGACAGCTTCGGCTGCTGCATGGAGTACTGCTCCACCAGGAACGGCTGTTTTCAATCCCTGAGTCACAAAGCAGTCCTGCTGGCCCAGGCTGCCAAAGAGAAGCTTCAAAATGCCCCAGGCTGCCCTCCTGCCCTTCCCCATCAGCAGCACCCACATGAGCATGTGGGGCTTGCTCTCCACTGGACAGGCCAGAGCATGGGGCAACCTGTCGCCACAGATGCCTCCTTCAAGGCAGCAACCGGCTGGTGCTTGGGCCAACACCTGCACCTATAGACACTGCCCAGCCTTTTGGTGGGATCATCCAGGGTCTCCCGGCCTTCCCAGCCTCCTGCCCTTGCCGTCCTAAACACAACTGCACTCTGCCATCTAGTGATCTTGGGCAAAAAAGATTGCTCCTCCCAGCGCAGCCACACAATGTCAGGAGAGCTGAGTTTGCACCAGGACTGGAGGGTTCCCCCAGTTTTGTTCCCTGCTGGTACAACAGGGCTGGTGTCTGCTGGCATGGAGGGGGCCCTGCTTTCCAGGGCTGCGAGCAGAAGGGAAGTGCTTAGTGGGTCCATGGCATGGTCAGGGTTTGATCTCCAGGCTGCTAATGAGCACCCATTGGGAGCAGGCTGGCCCCAGCACTTCTGCTGGGAGACAGGGGCTTCGAAAATAATTAAAAGCAGTCACAGCACTTTCTGCTGGGAGGCTGAAGTGAGCAACGTCCAGAATGAAGACTGGGACCAGCCCGGCCAGTGAATCCAGCACAACCAAGGACTGAGAAGAAACTTTCTGTGAAGGTTGAAGACAAAACCTGTGGGCAGCTGGCTCCCCTCGGGAGCCCTCACTAGATTACCAGCTCAAGCTGCTTTGTGCTGTACCCTCAAGGTCCTGGAAAGGCAGCAAGATGACATGGATGTAATGAAGAGCAGAGCTGGATACACCACTTCCCCAGAAACAGAAAGGCAGCCCTGAGACCCTGTATTTCAGTCCCTAAGGTGACTGACAAACACACTTATGGATTAGTCTTGTCCTCACCAAGCCATGGGGTGAAGCTTTGACCCTGATTTTAAAGAGGGGAGGCATTTAAAACACTTTGACTCCTAGAGAGTGCCCAAGACAGATTGCAACTGCAATCTAGTAAACATTAAAGCTCTTCACAGGATTTGCTCTGACAGATGATACCAATCTCCTGGACACAGCTCTGAAAAAAGGAACATTCCTCATAAACAGTGCCAAAGAGAGGAAAGGGCAGCCTGCTTTCTCTTTTACTCCCTTCTAAGCAAAGGGACGTTTGAAATTTGGTGAAATACCACTCCCTCTTTCTTCCTTCACAATTTGGAGACTTCTTTGAACAATCACACTTTAAACCTGTCCCTGTAGCTTTGACCGGACTGCACTCTGGGCTTTTCATAGGGAAAAAACATAAAGGAAGATCTGCTTGGTGCATAACACATCTGGCAGAGAAGCTGTAACTATCACTCGTCTCCAGTCTCACCCAAAACCTTGCCTGAGGATGTGACACTCTTCCCCACTGAGATTCAAGACACTCAGTGAGGTCCTTCAAAAACATCAGAGACATGAGGGTGGTGGACAGTTAGTGATGTCAACCACTCCTCTGAGGTCCCCAGCTGCCACAGAGAGGCTCACCTGTCTCTGAGGAGATGTTCACCTCCACACTGAGGTCAGGAATGGGTGCTCCCTGGAAGGTAGCCACACACAGGTAGGTGCCGTAGTCACTGAATCTCAGGTCAATAATCTCCAAGCTGCAGGTCACAGGTGGAAGCTCAGGGTCATTCCGGGTGATGAGCAACCGGTCTGAGAACCTGGCTGGTTTCCCGTTCTTGTACCAGGAATAGACAACCTTCTCCTGGGGGACAGCATCTACATGGCATGAGAGCTTCAAGTCCTGCCCTAACTGGATGGTCTCACTCTCTTTGATCACATCAGGGGTGATTTGGAACGTGGCGTTCTTCATGGCTGGGATGAACACAAGTGCAAAACCGGTTAGGGACAGAGCAAAATGTCTTGCATGGGACAGGACAACTCTTTGCTCCTCAGGAAGGCAACATCTTCATGCAAAATTTGTCTGAAGACCTCCCCCAGTTACATTCCCACAAAATATCCCCAGGGCCTCACATGTAGCAGTCTGGGATCATTTTCCAGTCCAGGATAGTACTACAGCCTGGGATGAGGCTGCAAGCGGTGCTAGCACAGCTGTTGGTCTGGGAGCAGAGAAACTTGCATAGGCACTTCTCCAGAATACTAATCACTGCTAAGTATCACATTCACCCTCAGCTGCATGACAGCAGCCAGGAGAAATGCAAATCTAGCCCCTCCACCCTGAAAACCCATGCTCCAAGAAAAAGAGCAACTTACACCGCACCAGCAAGTTCACTGTCTTCTTTGCTGGGTTCCCCACATTGTTGATGGCTGTGCAATTGTAGTAGCCTGAGTCCTCTACACGGATCCTCCAGATGGTGAGGTTGCCTCCTTGCACAAGGCTATTGGGAGGCATTGGGCCAGGAGAGTGAGACCAAACCAACTCTGGCTGTGGGTCACCGCCTGTCAGAGAGCACTGCATAGTGATGTTGTCACCAGGGTTGACCACCAGCGTCTCGTTGACAGACAGCTTCAGAGCAGGTGGAGCTGGAAGTGTACAAAGAGAGATACTTCTGAGCTTGAAAAAGATCGATCTATTTGCCTGTGCACAGCTTCAGACTTTCTAGGATCTGTTCTTGAAGACAGCTGGTTTGAGCAGGGAGAGCTGGAGGGATCTGTGAATTCATTACAAACACAAGGTTTTTGTGAACCTAAAGCATGATCATTACCATGTCTGAGTTTGAGCACTCTGTTCTGTTATGGTTAGGAAACACTGCAGGCAGGACCTCACACTGCCCCAGAACAAAGGTCATGCCTAAACCACTCCACCACTAGTGCCTGGGCTTGGGAAACAAGCTAGGTATGACATTTTAGCAGTGTTCAGTGCAGGTTCTCTAGGGCTTAAGACCCAGGTTAAGAGAAAAGCCTGATGACCCCCCTTTGCACAGGTAGGCGTAGCACCCAGAGAACATCTGCCAGCAGAAAACCTGAAACTAGAGGCTTCTTGCCTCCTGATGCAAACAACTGCAGCAAGGCAGAAGGGCAATGGAAAGCCACTGCAGCTCTGTGTTACTTACCTGCATGCATCCAGCCCACTTCCCTGCAGACACCACAGTGCCTTCTGTTCTCCCTGTACTTAACTGCCCTGACTCTAGGCAGGCCCTGCAGAAGCAGCACTGAAGAAGTGTCTCAACTGGTAGCTCCTACTAGAGCACCTGTATCTCCCTTGCTGCAACACTATTGTACGAATCACAGTTAATCTGCTTGTGCCTTGGACAGAAACAGCACAATGCACTGAGCCCTGAGAAAGAAAAAAAAAAGGAAAGAAAAAAAAGAGAAAAACCAGACAGGAGAACAAGAGATTCATTGTCACAATGCATGGGAAGTTGCAGCCATGGATGGAGCTTAGCATCTAAAGGATCTGATCCAAAGCATGCCGGGCAGCTCACTGGGATGTCAGTGTTTGCTGGATGGTTCTCTCAGTTCCAAGGGAAGGTCAGGCAGAGCACCAGGTGCATGACCAGTCACAGCCTGCTCCTTCTGCCTGACCACTAGAGCTCCACCCTGATGGAGAGCTGAAGGAGAAAGGACAGGCTCAGAGGAGCCTGCTAGAACCCAACAACTGCTTGTGTTGAGGCACAGCTAGGATTAAACCACTCCTCCCGTACAGAGTTGCCATCCCAAGGAGGAGTTTTGGGGGAGGTCCACCATGAAAAATGGACCTCATCTATCCCATGATATGCTTCCCCATCTCTCACACCCAACTAGACATCTTTGAGAGGCAAAGCCTTTGCCAGGCAGCTGGTCCTTGCAGCTCGGAGCTTGACACAGAGGACCAGGACCTGTCTGCACCATAACAGAGTAGCTCTGCACCCATTCTTAACGTCCTTCACCTTCACAAGTGTCAAATACACTTTTCTACAGACCTGGGGGCTATAGACCAGGTCACAGGGGTTGTCTTTCACACACAACTGAACTGAGACCAATTCAGAATGTCTAGACAACCTCTCCTTTCAATACTCTAGTACCTGGTTTTGGTTTATTTCTGCACCCTTCTCACTACATCCCCCTCCAGGAACTAATCAAAAAAACTTCCCTTTTGTATTGTCTATTTCACCCCATGAAAAGCCTTTTAAAGCCTTCGCCAGCACCATCACTGGCTCCATCCCGACAGAGCTGAGAAAGTAGCAGTCGCCAGCACAAAGGCGGGGAGTATGTTTTAAGTAACAGCCATAATAATGCAAAATAAGACATTGTTCCATATTCATGAAGCCTGATTTAACAGCATCATTATTTCTGCCTCTTCTCTCCCTGGACCCTGCGTTAATGAGCTGTGCTGGATTTGTGCTGGATCTCTGAATTACAGCCCATACAAACAAGGCAAGGAGGACTGCTCTCTCCTCCGCACCAGCACCATAATTTAGCAGTGCAGCTACCGCCATGCCGGGATATTGCTCTGGTGCAGTGAATCAAATGTCCTCTCCCTGGCCATGGAGCATGCTGTTTGTGCCAGGGGTGGCCAGCTGTGCCTAAGGAAGAAGGTGGCTCCTCTGCCACCTGCACAGGCCATTTTGAGGCCAGCGGTTGGAGTCCTTGAATTTCAGGAGGACACAGCCTGCACTCACAGCATTTCACAGGTCTCTTTGCTGGAGTCTTGGAAACAGTGTGCAAGGGTTAACGTGCACTAATGAGCAAAGGAAGGGTTTGTACATCCTCTCCAAGCTCCAGGCGGTTTCACAAGATGCTATGAAGACCAGGAATGCAATAGCTCGACTCACTGTGGTCAGGCAGGTCACATTCCTGTCACTAACAGGCTGTCAGCTGAGTGTAGCTGACACCAAAGAGCTGCTGCTGCCCTCTGACACTGAACTGGTCTCAGGTTCATAGGGCACTGGCAAACTGACAAATGCAGCATCTTGCCTGGGAATCTCCATCCATCCCTGTCAGAGCCAGAGAAAGGCTGAAACCAGTCTATGCCTAGAGAGAAGATGTCAGGGTTGGGCAGCACAAACCAGAGGTCCTGCAGGCTCTGGTTAAGATTTAGGGCTCTTGCAGTGCTCAATGTGCATGTATCAGACCAACAATCATCTTACCCAGTTCTGGGCAAGGCAACATGGGAAAAAAGTGACGCGCTGGTGCCAGCAGTGCCTCAGCACAGGTTGTGTGTGCATGCAAGAGGGAGGGAGGGCAACTGCAAAGCTGCCACCCGCACAGCTCCAGGCAGCGAGCCCCCTGACCTGCCCCAACACGGAGCCCTGGTTGTGGCCACCTGCACCGGCTCCCACTCCCACTCCTGTCAGCAGACAGAGGTTAACAGTCTGCAGACATTGTTATGCAGGAGATGAATCTCATTTATTTGTAACCTGTGGCAATTCCTTTTGTTCTTGGCTCAGGAAACCTGCTGGCGGAGTCTGCTGAGCAGCAAGGGGACCATTAAAAACAAAGAGTCGCTTTCAATTCCCTTTGAAGTCCAATTTGCTGCAGTAAAACTGCAGGAGAATTAACCAGCTGGGCTGCTTAATTTTGCAGAAATTGAGGAAGGGGAAAACGTCAGTCTGACCCTGCTGGAGCAAGTGACGGCAGTCCGGTGCTGAGCTGGTCCTGTGGCTCTGCGGACCCAACCTCCTGCTCCAGAGCCACAGCAGGACAGAGGAGGAGCAGGGGAAACCTCTTTTCCATCAAGGCTGCAGACCAAGAACCCATTCCCTGCTGCAAGCACCAAGCTGCTGACACAGAGCTTGGGAGAAGCACATCTTGCTGGAGACTGCAATCTGCTCAAAGGCCGCTGCCGGAGGAGCCAAAGCGAGCCAGCTGAGGAACGGCAAACGAACAGGGAAGAGAAGATTCCCTTGGCCTGACATGACCTGACCCACTAATTCCCCTCAAGGTCTGTAGTACTTGGTACTATAAATATTTAAGAGATCGATTTCCATGCACCTCGGTGCCCTTTGGGCCCTCCTCAGTTGCAAAGGTGAAGGCATCCCAAGCAAAGCTGCTCAGGATTCTGGGCACAGCCAAGGCTACAGAGGCTGCTAAAGCACAAGCACAAGAGGGAAAGAAAAGACCTATGCAAAAAAGGAGCAAATGAAAGATTTTTCTTTAAATATTTTGTCACCTATGCACAATACTACCTACAGAGTAAGTAAGCCAGATAGTATTTCCTGTTAATTATACTTGTGTTATTTAACACAAACCCTGCTCACACCACAATGCCAGCTTCATTTTCACCACCAGCTTTTAGTACAATTTGCTAGGAACACATTTTCCATGACCCCTTTGAACTTGTAGTGTCAGGCTCCACTGTAACTATGTATAAAAATGCACCTATAACTAAACAACAGGAAAAAAGAACTAGATATAGGTGCTACGTGGCCCAGGTTCAGAGCTTAGGTAAGTACTCAAGAAGTTGGTGTAAATTCAGCCATACCATTGGCTTTTGATCTGGCTACAACCTGAAAATACATTTCCCCCGTTCGCTCAGTAAAGGGGCTGAACTGAAATGAAGGGTAGTTTTCTGGTACTTGGGCTAGCAGGGGGGAGTGGACATGATGAGAAATTTGATTTTCTAAGTCTTCAAAGGTAAAGACACAACAGGGAAGAAGAGCTGTATGAGATCCCTTTCTTCATCATGAGCACAAGTTAAGTTGTTAAAGGGAATATTCCCGCATTCACTACAGTCTCATCCTGAGAGAAATTCAGGCAGTGGTGCGAGCTGCTCGAGACATGTTCAGAGATCTTACTATATCGAGAATATTTTTTTCTGACATTAGCTATAGTTCACTTTCTTAAGCTCATTATTTTTCTTCTTTCTACATGAAATGATGCAACTATCGTTCAGCACCTTGGGCTCAAGTCAGATCAATAAACGTAATTTATACAGTATCAACAATATCCCATCAACAGTTGGCAACATCAAAAGAGTTCTGTTTCCACCGCACAAAGATGACACAAGGGATGCAAACTGCTTTGTGTTACATTAGAGAGGTGAATAATTCAAAGAACTACAATGCCTTTCTTTCTGATCATGGAGTACCCCAGGGCTGGAAGCGATTTCTTGACATTTACTTATTATTTGAAAATATTCAACACATGTGGGGGCTTTGTGGGTGGGGTTTTTTGTGAGTGCGGTTTGGTTTGGTTTGGTTTTAATGGACAGGTTGCAGTCGGGTCCTTGCCACTATTTGGTACGTGATACTCAGTCATCAGTCAGTTACTGCAGGTCAAGCAAGAAGCACCAAACTGACTCTGTTCACAACTGGAGGTACACCCAAGCACTGCCAGTATGAATAGCAGTGTAAAATTTATTTGTTGGGAAGGCACCGGAGACGTTTGCTTTCCACAAACATCAGCACCAGAAGAGCCCATTAGCTGGGAGGTGCTGAGAGCACAGCCTGGCAAGCCAGGCTAGAGCCACACACGGATGAATTATTTGTAAGAACTCCTGCAGCATCTGCCCCCTTCTAGACTGTATCGAATCTATTTTTAAAGTCACTTAGAATTATAAATAAATAGAGCAGTGTCTGGATTAAAAACTACATAGTGCCTCAACACCTACACGTACTTTGTTTTAATGATCTCACGGCAGGCCTGGTTAAGGCACCAGCTATACACAGAGCTACAAGAAATTAAGAGCATCCCTGGCCACAAGACTTCTGCATGAAGGATTTGTAATCCCAGCAGCCGTGTACGTGAACGTGAGGTGCTGCAGGCCCTGGAGAGCGTGCTGTGCTACCCTCCTGGAGGGTAAGGGCTGTTGAGCAGGCGAGGGGTTGGAGGGCTGCGGGGACCCTCTGCATCCCCTCTTACCTGTGGTGTTTGTGAGCTGGAAGGTGATGGATTTGTCAGGAATGCTGCAGACGTTGCGGACAGACACTTGGCACGTGTAACTGGCATAATCTTGGGGCCGCAGGTTCTTCAGCTTCAGGACTTTGGTTTCACCCTGGCAGTTGGGAAAAAAGCAGGGAAAAAAGACACAGGTGTACAAAGCACAGATCATCACTGCAAGTCCGTAACCTGTCCTGAATTAGATTACCAGCAGCTTCCATTTAAACCTCAGCAAACTGTGCCGACTCCAAGCCCCCCTAGCTATATATAAAGGAGACACAAAATGTTTGCGGTGGTAACTCCACCTCCAGGATTTCTCAAAACACCCAGCAACCAACTGACATTTAACCTGAAAGCACTGCCAAACAGGTCTAGGCATAATTTCTTATCAACTGCCGTCAGAATCATCTTGTGGAACTTGAAAAACCTTAAATGTTCCAGAACAGACCCTGAGATCTCACACTGAGATGTTGGTAGGAACCCAAGGAATGTCACTGGGGTCTCAACATTGCTAAACCAAAGTAAATCAGAGCAGATACAAGCCTTAGTGCTGGCCTAAATATGATAAGTTCAACAGTTACGGTGTAAAAATTTGCAGTACAGGGGAAAAAAAGATAATTCATAGAAATACTCAAAGAACTCCCCCAAACTTTCTGATCTGTCTTCTCTAGATTCTAATCTCATTTATGCTGGTGTAAATCTAGAGTGATGAGTGACTGCACGGACTTTAACAGCCTTTTTTCATACCAAGGTAACAAACAAATAAATAAAATCACTTTCTGGCACTCCATTAGTTACTGGCTTGTTATAGAAACATAATCAAGTTGTTAAATTAACAGTAGATGCATTCTTTTAGATTTAAATTTTTATTTATGGAATGCAGAAAGCTCTGAGATGCGTCCTGTGGTTTGCACACCCTGCAACTCGTATGTCTTCCCACGACAGCTTGTCACTGTTGTTCTCCTTGTGTTTGTCTAAATCTCTTTTGGAGAAACCATCCCATAATTGCCTGCAAACGTGAGAAGGTGTCAGCATGACAAATCCTCCTGAGGACAACCTCAAGGGACTGGACGATGAGCTCAGGCATGCTAATATGCAGAGAAAAAGGATATGAACTGAGTAAATTAGAAAGATAAATACCTAGGAGACCAATAACCCTGTGAAAGTCCTGTCCCCTGAGATTTGTTGCTATGCCACACAAATGACGGCATTTACAATGTGCACATCAACTTACTTACAGGGTTATATGTATCCTGGTTATTGATTAGTAAATGTTGGGTAAATGCAAAAACCTTCAGTGTAAATAACTTTTAAAAAGCTTAAACAGTAAAGTGTTCACCTCCTTTTTAATGTAAAAGCCTACCCAAACCTGACACTGATACCAGTTCATCTCTAAGACAATATTACAAACCCCTGTGAAGCGTGCTTTGTTTAACGTAGTGCATTTGAGCTCCAGCAAGATTTTCCCTTCCAAACAGTGTTGCAGAGGTGTGTTTTTGTTAACTTACCAATCCAAACCTCAGGTCTATGCTGGCACTAAGGAGAGGACCGTCAGGGCATGCCTGTGTGAGCACAGCAGCCCTAACACCCTCACTCAGCGCTGGGAATGACCCGTCACGTTGGGAACATTCCCTGACAGGAGCTGCACAATGCTGGGTCATTTACACATTAATGCTGCAACACGGTGCATTTCTGCCGGATGCCTTATTTAACTCAAAAAAGCATCTCAAGTCTTAAGACGTCCTCTCATTAAGCAATGTCCCCTGTTAATTACACTGAGCTTAGTGAAAGCTGGAAAAGCCTGTGATGGCTTCCTCTAAAGCCAGGGATGTCCTAGTTGGATGCCACAGCGCTGGACTAGACAAAAGCTCCTCTCATGGCCAAACAGCAGCACTGACCTACAGTGTTTCTGCAAATCTGCTGCTAACCAGCAGCTCTCTTCTCTCCCCTCATGCCCCGGAATGTTTCCATTTGGCTGCCGATTTCCATGACCTACAGAGATGGTGTGTTTCAATAAAATATGAACACTACTACATTAACTGAAAAGTTGCCTGGGGCATCACTCAGAAATCAAACTCGGCCAGAATGTGCTCAGGGCCCAGCTTTGGGAGCGCAGGAAGGTGCGTGGGATGAAACAGGCGCCCTGGGGAGCTGCCCTTCAGCCCTCTCTCCTCACCCACCACTGCCTCATGCTGCCTTGCTGGAAGCGCTGGCGCTGGTTAGCATCCGAAGGACGTTCAGAACTGGAGTTCAACTTAGGATAACATGCCCAGAGTGCCTTGGCGAAAGAAGAATTCCCTTTGGTCTCCCACCGCACTGGCAGGCTAATTACTGTGAAGACAGCAGTGTTCAGAGGGGTAACGTGGTTGTGCAGGGGCAAGTCCAGCACAGGCAAGCAGGAGAAGCAGAAAGGACGCCTTCTCAAGGGACAACAGTCAGAAAGTACCCAGACAGCTGGACTCCCTGTAACTTGTTGCCATTAGGAAAAGCTCTAAACAAGAAGGACTTCCCGATATATAGAGATTGGACACTCAATTAATGAAAAAAACCATTAGTAATGGGAGACAGAGGAGACCCGGTCTTGGGATTGTTTGCTTGGATTGTAGTCTCAGCCACCCAGCAGCCATGTAACCTCATTAGGGGAGCTGTGATCTGCTCTCGGGGACAGTGCCAGAAGGGGGAAGGTACTTCTAGACTGTCACACTCCATCCCGCTGCTCTGCTCCTCTTGTACCCTGGCAACACACATACAGAAGTAGGCTCTACCAGCCCTTTTGGAGATGGTGCTCCTTGCAGTGACCCTCACCCCCTCCTCAGCATCGCAACCCACGCAAGGAAGGAAACACCATCTACTACAGAGTAACCTGCATCAGCAAGATGCTCAAGACAAGCTGGTGGAGGTCTGCTTTTTTTCACCTGTGTGTAGAGGGGTTCATAGATGTCCACACCATTGTCCTGACTGTGGGAAAGTGTCTCAGCTCCCCGTTTCCAGATGAAGCGAGCTGGTGGGTTGGAGTTGACAGTGCAGCGGAGGAAGACAGTCTTCTCCTGGTAGAAGCTGCCACGTACGTCACTGATGGTCTGGTGAACGGTGAGAACAGGTTCATCTAGATCTGGAAGGAAGGTAAGGAGGGCCACAGCAGCTGTTAGTGAAGCTTGGTCTGCACGTACAGCCTGCAGAGCAGAGGATGCTCCAGGCACACAGAGGAGCGCAGAAGCTCCCACATATTTGGCTGATGACACTGCTGAATTAAGAGCTGATCTGAGGGCAGGTAACACAATATCTAAAGGGAACAGACAGGAGAAGCCAAAATTCTCCCACTCACCACACAACCTTCAGAGAATAGAAAGCACCCTTTGGTTTGCAGATCCCCATGTAGTCCTCAGGCAAACCGCCTGCCTACCACATGCCTCAGACCAGCGGGCTGCCTCACCTTCCCCAGTGGCACCTCACACCCAAAATCACTGCTCTCTACTTGCATGAGAGGTCAGAAGGATCCCAGAAAACTCTGCTCTATCATAATTTCTTCTGCTTTCACTTTCCACTTCCGAAATTTCTCCTGAAATCACAGGGCTAAGCCCATGGCTGTGAGACGTCCGCACAAAGAATACGACAAACCCTCAAGTCAAGGGGTGAGAGTAAAAGTCAGGACAAGATCAAGGAGCTAAGATGGAGGGTCATCTCCTAGACAGGAGCAAGTCTCATGGGGTGTCATGGGGACATGAGATGCAAAACACTGTGACAGGTATGTACAGTTTCTGTCTCTTCCTATTAAAATATCCTCTGTGTGTTTTCTTCTTGTCCAGGTTTGTACTGACTCTCCCTCTTCAGCTGCTTCTACTCACTGCATTCCCATCACCCATCCCTGAACTTTATCAGATTCTTTTGTTTTCTCCCTTTACAGAAAACACTCCTTCCAATTCCTTCACCATACCTGCACCAGACACATAGCTGTCATGACTGAATCAATGGTTATCAGTCACTTCACTTGCAAGGGCACAAGCAATAGCCTTGCAGGGAACATACTTTCTCCATCCGCTCAGAGCACACTGCTCTCCAAGGGTTACCCTTCTGCTAAAAAGGGATCATTTTCTTGAGCTTTTGCACCAGACGTCAGTGTTTGAACATCAAGGAAGCATGGGGAAAACCTCAGAGGGGCTAGATCTTTCTCCTCCCAGAACCACTTTCAGACTGATGGGGGTTAAATGTAATCCCATTTGACAAGATGGGACCAACTGGCACAAATCTGCCCCTGTGTCCCTAAGCATGTCTTAGAAGGCATCTGTTGAGCTCAGCTGAAGCAATTCTACATTTTCAGGAGCCTCATAACCCATCTTCACCTGCAAGGAAACTGAGGCACACACACCCACTATTGTGCTGCCAGTACTGTCTTCTGCACATGTTAGCAGAGAGAAAGAGGACACATGCTTATCACCTCCTGCCCTCCTATGCCACCTAATCCTCATGGTATTTTATTTTAGAGATTTGTAAGTTTGGAGATCTGACTCTCAGAAAGAAATAGGGAAGTTGGGATGAGTTTCTGCTAATGCCCAAATAATGCATGTTCTCTGCTGAATCACAAGTGTCAGCTTATGGATTTGCATATTTTAATGAGCTGTATGCTTGGTAGGCAGCAATTGTAATGGGATCTGAGATCTGTCTGCTTGACCACACCATAGCTCAGAGATAGGAGTAAGATCCATCACCATAAAAATGACAAGGCACAACCACCCCCCACCCCCCCAAAAAACCCCCACAAAACAAAAAACAACCCAAGGCTGAAGAAAAGCACACACAAGTGGGAAAAAAAAGGCTCCTCTCCATACAGTGCTGTCTCCATGTGGCCACTGAGTGACTGAACTTCACACCAAATTCTCTTGGACTGGGACCATAGGCACAGCCTCTCCTCTTTCCTCTTTCTTTGTCCTTAACCCTCCTTTATTTGTTCACACTTCACATGAGTAACACTGTAGCTACCATCCTTCTGAGCCTCCCGTTTCTCAGCAGGATGCATGGCAAAACACTTTCCTTACCGATCAAAGAAGATACTCACCATTCAGGTCTCCTGGCTCCCAGCTACTCCACACACAGAAAACAACATCTTCCTTTTGGTTGCTAAACCTTGCCTCCCTTGAATCTTTCAGCCTTCTTTTGTAGCAGTCAGCTTTAAGTCTAGCCCTCCTGAGAAAAGCTAAAATAAGACCTATGACGATACATATGTCCTTGATGTACGAGTAATGCCACTGATGTCCGTGAGCTGCACAAATGATAAATTTGGCCCAAGGCTGCTCATGGAGATGATCACATGGGATGTTTCATGCACAATGTAAGCTTGTAAACATCCATTCTTTCTTTTTCTTTACTTTCTCTCTCTCTCCCACATGGAAATACTCCAAACAGCAGCTGCCTGTCTGCCAGTATCTAACCAATACTTTAAAGCCTCACTTGATGCCCACTGGGGCAAAGGAATAACTTGCTACACGTTAGTGTTTCCAGTTTAATATCCTCTTGGCATCAATACTGCTCTCTGCACAACCTTGCTGTCTAATACTAAAAGTATGAGTGAGGACTAGCACTAGCTGTCAAGGACACCAAGGCTCACATGAGGGTGATTACTTACCCCTTAACTACAAATTGGGATGTGGGGAAATAAGGGGTTTGTTTTTAAATTCTGGTTCATTCAGCTGAAGGTTGCCTGGGTGAGTGTTCAACAAAAACTGTGGCTTTTCCTATGTGTTCCCTTGTACCTACTGCAAATACTAGCAGAAAATAGTATCTCCTCCCCAAAAACCAAGTGAGCAGAACAGAGGTACATTACCAAGTCCATCTGCAGAGTAGATGTTAGTATGAGAAAGCCCTTGGCCACCCTATTAGCCCCATAGTTCTACAGGTCAGAGCTGCACGAGGGACCACGGGACACTACATCACTCTAGCTCCAGCCTGCACCCCAGAAGTAAAGGGAGCACCCTCTGGGCATAAAGAGATTCATGCCACAGTCCTGTTCCTAGAGACACAGGGCCTGGCAAGGTGTCATACTGAGGCTTGAGAAAAGCAAGTCCCCTTTGCAATAGAGAGTCACCATATGCCTCCACCACATGTACAAGAAATGGGCAGAGAAGCCAAGCAGATCTATATCGGTGTCAGAACTCGTCGAAGTAAACCTATGTGATGCCCATGGAGAAATGCTCGTCCTATTCAAAGAGGCTGCTCTCAAGCAATCTATTTTTCCAGCCTGTAGGATGGTGCTCACACTACACTACTCCAGTACAGGTAGGGCAAGGAAAGAACAGAGATGGAGGCTGCTCCAAGCCATGTAACACACCTGCAGACCATGAATCTGCCAAAGCCTAAAGATATTCAAGTCTATGGCATACTTTGTGAGGGTCACATCACTGTAGGGCTGGACAGCAGGACTAAAAAGAAGCAGTCAGGCAGCTGCTGCTGTCAGCACAGCTCTGCCCAGACTCCAGACAGGCGCTGGTGTTCTGCAGCCTGAGGTTGCTCCATGGAGATAACCACAGTGCACCTCAGCACAGAAGACTGTCTTGCTAGAAGCAGTGTGGAAACAGGTGGTGACAGGTTTGGGGACAGTTCCAGTTGCTTTATCCCACTTTACATCTTTTTAGCATCAACCTCTTGCTGGATAGGCATTCTCAGAAGATATGAATGATGAAAGGGATTTGACGTTACTTGGGTTGGAGAAAACTGGAATAGTGGATAGCTGAGGACAATGAGAAGGATGGTAATCTTCCCCAAGAGAGAAAATCTCTTCAAAAGTTGCCCAGACCTTACATCTTTGATTCCTCCCATATGGGGGTTATGGGATGTTTCATTTCCCTCACTTTTTGCCACAGCAGATGAAGAATAAACAACATTAAGCCAGCATGAGATGCCTCCAAAATTTGGAGCCCAAGGTGGAGAACCACTAACAACATCTCCAGGACACAAGAAGAATGGGCACAGCAACCAACCAGAGAAACACTGAGACACTGAAGTGAAGGCGTCCTCACAGATTCCTTCACGTCCACCTCTTCACAGCTCAGCCTCCTCAGGTGGATCCCAGAGTCTTCTGCTCTGTTTCCACCATGCTACAGAGGTAGCAATGCTGGGAGCAGGGCACTGGTTTCAGGAATTGCCCAAGCATCTGAGGCACTACCAATTTCAAGAAGCCCTGGTTTGCTTCACACATAGCCAGTTTCAAAACGAAGACAAAAAAAGTGGAAGTCATCTACAATGCTACATCCCAGACAACCGCTAGGGACCCCTGGCAGTGAGAGACATCACAGCACCTAGATAAGAATGACTCACATGGACAGGCAGAGCTATCTTTTTCTGGATGGATCTAATCTCCCAGGGGAAATGGACTTTGGGGACACTACACCAGTCCCTTTGCTCCTGGATCAGGTGCACATGGTCCTAGGGCAATGCAGCTCCCTACCAGCCCCGCAGCAAGGCAGAGACATGCAGTAGAACTGTGGGAAGGTCTGGGTTGCCGCTAAATGACTTACACTGCACATCTACTCGAATGGACTTGATGGCAGGGACCCCAACCCCATTTTCTGCTTTACAGTAATAGCGGCCCCCCTGCAGCCTTTGGATCTTCTCAATCCGAAGTGTCTCGTTAAGCACTGACGTCTCTTGGAATTTGTCCGACGCGCTGCCAGCGGTTTTGGTCCATCTCACCTGCGCGAGAAGAACAAGAGGAATACAAACAAGCAGTGACACAAGCTAGAGATGCCAAGGGACAGCAGCGCTCCCTTCGCTCCTCTTCCCCATCCTCCCTAGCTACTCTCAAAAATAAGCCCTACAGCACCACCAGACCTTACCAAAGTTCAGCTATTGATCTCAGTATGTCTCAGTTAGACCAGTTGCTGATCCTCATCCATTACCAGTCCCCATGTCTGGGTGTCCAGGATAACCCCTAAGTTCACCCAGACACACACTGTGTATTTACCACTCCTGCTCTGGTCCTGTACACCCACCAGCTTGTTTAGTTTTATACCACTATCCACATGGCACAGGACTTTCACCATTAAGCCCCGGGATCCCATGTGGCTGGCAGGCCACGAAGCTACAGCAGACATCAGCTCACAGCTACAAAGCTTTTATTGTAGTCAACACTCTCTCATCTTTCTCTGGACAGTGAGGCTACTTCTGCTGTTTGCTTTTCCAAGTAAGAGTGAGAAAATGCAGTTGCTATCTGGCTCTAGCCCCTTTCCCTCAGGGAACCTCTGTGTATGTTATTTTTATAAGTCATCCTTTTGCAGTATAAAAGCTTTTACTTTGATTTTAAAGATACAGAGAAAGAAAAGAAAAAATCCCATTAGATTTCAAGCTATCTTGCATTTTTTGTCCTTATGTTACATATCTTAAGGTCCTGGCTTGCGGGGGCAACAGAGCTGCATGGTATTTCATGGTGAATGGTGGCAAAAGGACAGTACTCCTAAAGACTGAACAGTTATTCTTACATCTGGAATGAGGTACAGCCCTAGTAGTGGCAGTACAAGCCTCTCCCTTGTTTTCTGCAGTCCAGACAATACGCAAGAGAAAGGGCTTTCACAGCCCATTGGTTTCCTTTATCTGCAACCTCCTTTCTAAAGGTTGATGACTGGTGATCTCCCACACTGGTGCCCATCGAGACTCTGGGACTTAGGTCCAGCAGGATCAGACAACAGAAAGAAGACAAACTTTCATTCAGCATTGGCCACAGATAAGAGGGACCACTCTCCCAGACTTTGCCTAAAGTTCACTGCCATCACCTGATTGATGCTGATGCTCTGGAAAGAGCAGGGGTGTCTACATTCCACTCCCAGAGCACTAGGCTGAGCAGATTTTCAGAGCTAATGACCACGGATTTATTTAACCTTTGCAGGCTTATTATGAAATTGTCTGAGGACCCCGGGACTCTCAGAGTCTTCTGTTTGCAAGGACACTTCAGCCAGCTCTTTAATCTTTTCAATTTCAGTTTCATTTAAGTATTTTGGCCACATTTTCATACTTTAATGACTGGCTGATGGAAGGGAAAAGAGATTAAACAAACATTAGGATATGAGCTTAGCTAGGGAAGAAATCTATCCATGAGGAGGGAAGGCTGAGATAGGGCACATGCCACATTTTATGTGCGTGGGTTCCAGCCCCTCCAGTCATGCCTGGTTCCATGCTCTGGTGTCCCCTTGTGCATATTCAGGCAATGACAAGCCACGATGTTGCCCACTAGCATGCTGTCTGCATCAGACTCTTCTCCAGCAATCTCTCTGGCTACTCAGGCTCCACTCTGTGCAACCTGCCAGCACCTTCCCACACATTTAACATCCTTAGGCAGGGCCAGCCCTACCATTTTCCTCATTTCTGACATACACAGCTATCATCTGCCCATCACTGTCACAAGCCTAGGCTGGTCATTTTTGCTGGCTTGGCTCAGATAGCTTCCTTTTCATTGTTTCCAGGATATGCTTTGATGGATAAACCATTTAAAATCCTGCTGGCTGAGTCTCCCTCTCCTTTGTCGTATGTTACAGCCTCTTAGCCAAGTAGCTCCTCATAAGCAAGTCTATGGAGGCATTGATGGGTGTATGCACATGCATGGCTTCTCAGCACAAATATCTTTGACTAGGACTGGGGAAGGGGGCCAAGAAGACACACATATCATACTTGGCTCCCTTGAGTGTATTCTGGCACACCTAGCCTCGTAGTGTGCACCAGCTGCCACTCGTACCACGCTCTGTCCCAGAGCAGGCAGACCCAGGCTCTGGTCCGGTATCTCCAGACACATCCACCCCCCTCTGAACCAGCCTGCTTAAGTATCTGAAGGGTGGGGGAGGTGGCTGCAGGGGGCTTGAGGCTGTGCAACCCTCTAGGGACCCTGTGGAAGGACTACAGCAGTTAGCCAAGCTCAGCTCCATACCTCTCCACTGAACTGTGACTTTGACCACAGCATGAATATATCCCGCACTGCAAGTCTGAACCTGCCTCCAGCTGGTGGCCACAAAGCAATGACCAGTGGGCTCTGCGTGGGGCTCAGTGAAGTGCACTACAAACAACTTCCCAAACTTCCCCAAGCAGGTTCCTCTTGGCTGTACATCCAGAGAAGCTGAGAGACTGATGGACCATGAAGGACCAACTCCTATGGCCAGCACACACAGGAAGCCTCCTCTAGCCTGTTCAGGCTGTTCCTGCTTTGTAGTAAGAGGGTTAAAGATCTGAGGATGATTTGTATAATGGATTCAGTTTGGGCTTTCAGTTTTTTGGGGGACTTCAGATCCTGAAGACCACTAGAAGGTCTGTGTAGGCTCCTGCAAAGCTTTGTGGACTGCTTTCCATGAAAGCAAGGCTAGATGCTTCACAGCTTACCAAGCTAGTGCTTGCGCTACGGGCACCCCTACCTGACTCCAACATGTAGGAGAAAGCCGGGCACCCTGCTGCCCACAACTGTCCTCTACATCGAGACTACAAAGACTACCACGGGGAGCATGGGTGACAGGCAACACCAAAAGCTCACCTGTGGCCGGGGGTGTCCTGTGACCAGACACTGCAGGACCAGCGTGTCCCCCTCCCGAATTGTGTAAACACGTTCACTGATGTTGTCCTCCTTCACCACACACGCCTGCCCAGCATGGATGATTTGGGCCTGAGCAGGAGCTGCAGAGAGGAAAGAAGAGGTAAAGAGGGAAACAAGCAGCACCCCAGCCCCTCACCACTGGCCACTGCCCAGGGTCGTGCTCCCACAGCAGGGTGGAAGAGCCACCTCTTAAGCCACAGAAGGGAAGAGCTGGACAGTGCTGGGTACGAGACACAAAGGTCTCAGGAGATAGAAAATAGAGCAATTTCCCCCATCTCCTGGGCAGCTGGTATCAACTGCTATTTTAAAACCTTTGGTCCTATTAGGATGCGCAGCTCTAGGCACTGAGAAGCAGAATATGCAGCTTTTAGGGGGAATGCCCACCTGCATGGGCTGAGGACCAAAACCTCCCTGCTCTCTTCTCTCCCAGAGAGGAGTACAGGCAAGTGGTTAAAGCAAGAACCTGGTCAAATCACAACTGCTCTACACCTGTCCAATCCAGGCCTGATTACTATGATTTACCTTGCAGGGGGCTGGGATAATTACCAAGCAGAGTCAGAAAGGGCCTTCAAGATCTGTACAGATTTCAGCGCACGTTCCTAGAGAAGGCATAGCAGGCACTGCAGAAAAAACAAGTCTTTCCCAAATTACACAGCAACCTGTCTCAGCCATGAGCCGCAGGAAACAGCCTCTGCGGGATCAGGGGACCCATAATCTCCAGTGATCTCTCCAGCTGGGGCTCCAAGTGGAGACCAGTTACTGCCAGTCTGGCCAGGACAACAGAAGAACAGTGTGGTGGAAAAATACATGGAAAGAAAGTTCCCAGAACAAAGTTTAAAAACTTCATGTCCTCAAACAGCAGCTGTGTCCCACTGTAGTCCTGATGAGCAGCAGGGAGAGACAAGCTCTCGGAGAACAGGTTTTTGTAAAGAAAAAAGCCTCAGCTCTGAAGCCCTGTGCAAACAGCCCTTTGCTCCCTACTCCAAATGCATTTGTGTGGTCACTGAAGCAGCTGAGATGTACTGAAGGTGCTTGCGCAGCCCAACAGGACACCTGTGCTTGTTCGAGTGGAAAAACTCCAGTTGCAACTTCAAGGAAGAGAAACCCACAAATGTGTCTAAGAATCGGTGCCTCAGTGACAGTCCCGCTGGGATATGTCCCCATCTTACTACAATGCTTCCAGGTGACTGGAGTCACAGCCCTAGCTCCCATTAGTGAAATACAACACAAATGAACAAACCACTGAAGAGATGATCAAAGGAGTCAAAGCAATGAGCCTTAGCAAGCCTTCTGAACTGAGCATCCACTTTTTCCTCAAGGTTAGCTGAGCTTCAAAGACCACTATTTTGGTTTTTTTTAATTCATTTGGCATGACCGAAATGTTCTATACCTAATCACCTGAGCGAGGGAAGTGCTCAGATTTATGCTGGTTTAACCCACCAGCAGCACAGACCCAGGGCAAGCTGAGCTCAAGCAGCGGAGAAGATCTGCCTTTGAGGTCAGTCTTTATAAACTGGTGTCACCACAATGCGCTGACCATGCAGCAGTGACACATGGGTGGACACAGAGCTAGTGGTGCTGCCTAAGCTTCACAGCCTTGCCACAGCCGCCCAGCACCCAGGCAGCAGCACTGCTCATACAGCAAGCTACCTCCTCTTTTTGCATCTCTTCTGCCTTTCCAGCGTGGTGGCACTTTGTTAAAACCATTATTACTGTCCAAACCATTGACTAACAGGAGCAACGTGTATTTGAATAATATGATGTCACGAACATGGACGAATCTCTCAGGCTCCTCTGTCTTCCCCCTCTGCAGGGCTCCCAGGAATGTGCCTGTCATTGATCAAGCACCATGGAACGCTGAAACTGACTGTTAAACCTCCACTGCTATGACTGAGCAGATGAGTGACCTTCCCCTGCCTGGATGGCAGAAGATTCTTGTTGAACCCAGGAGAAAGCAGAAACCTATAGATGTGCTTATATACATCTGTGTGTTTGTATATACATACCTGTATGGATAAACATACAGATATGTAAATACATTCAGTAAAATAGTGACTTACCAGGAAAAGACATCATGGATGGTTGTCAAGCGAACAGTGGCAGAGGAGTAATTCAGAAGCCTATATAACCTTTGCCAGTATACCTTCATCCAAATGACAGTCTCTGGTGCTGTTTCAGCCCTCAGATCACTCCTCTGCAGACCTGCCATCACACCTTTAACCACATGTGCACTGCAGAGCATCACTTAAAGTGTCAAACCTCAGGCTGTGATGCTGAAGAATCCCTGCTCTACTATCAAAAGAGACCCTGTCCCTTCCCATCCGGTACCATATTCTCCCCCATCCCTGACCTGTGCTGCCTGCATTTCAGTGGGGTCCTGACACTCTGCAGCAGCAAAGCTCTGGTAACCTCTCTTCACAGCCTCTAGGCTGCATTTGCCAGCTGGTGGCTCTATTCTGCCTTTGCAAAAATGACCTTGTTGCAAAAACTCATATCCAGCCACCCTAGGGAGAATCAGAATATTTACCTGCAGCTCTAACTCCCAGTTAAACGTTTCCTTAAGTTGCACTGCTGTACTCCACATGGTATACATGCAAGTCTTTCAGCTTACACTCTTTTCCCTTTGGCCACGCCACTTCCATTACATCACCTGGCTCGTGTAACACTTTCCTGCCACTTGCCTAAAGGCAGTTCCACATGGGGAATTTCCACAGCAAAATCATTAGGTAGAGTAATACAAGATTAGAGGGGTTTTGTACAACTATTCTGGTGCCAAGATACCTTGTGGTAATTTGCTGGTGTCTCTCTGAGTTTGATAGAAATTTTATTTAAACTAATCCTTATTTGGCACTACAAAGCATTCTATGGCACTAGTCTACAGCAAAATGACAACTCTAGGGATAAACCCTGTGTCCTTCAATAATTTTATCCTCTTCTCCAAAGTTCTCCCTGGATCCACTGAACTGTAACGAAGCTCACAAGCAAGGGTGTGCACACCCAGCTTTGTTCATAGGTGTCTTAACTTGTTCGTGTTATCATCACTAAATCTTTCAGCTATATTCATTGGAAAGGAGCATCACTTTAAGTGAATCCGCACTGCTTAAGCTGTAACATCTCTCTTGCTATCACAGCACCAGGTTCCCAGCAGAACAGCAACCATTTTTTCATGTCTTAAACGTCACATGAACCCAGATCTCTCAAAAGGGAGCTCAGAAAGCCTGGGGTAGTCTTGGAAAGAAAAGCACTCAGATAGATGGCACAAGAGTCTGAGAAACTTTGCCTTTGGTTACAACTTGACATTAGTGAAGTGGTGGGGGCTGAGCAACAACGCAATCCAGCTCTTACGGGATTGCATTAAATCACAAGATGAGACTCGGGAAGGTCTCTGTTCCAAGCTCAGCCTGCCACAGCACACAAAGGCTGGGAAAGTCACCTCATGCCGTATTACAGATGGGCAGAGAGATTGTGAGGATTAATTGCACTTTTAATGTGCTTGAACAGAAAGAATACATTATTGTTTGACATCATCCCAGGTCTCCTGGAGGATTTCAGCATGCCTACAGTTTGCACACTGCCAGCACAACAGGATGGCAGGACCATGCCTGTCAGGGTAATCAGTTTCACAGAAGGCCCCCTTAGGAGGGGAAAGAAAGGCTGGAGCAGGAGGCCAGGTGCTGGAGATGGAGCAGTAATCTCAGCCATTCCCAGCAGTGCTCCACGAAGAACAACCCTTGCACGGATACAACCTGCCCTGCTAAGTCCTGCTGGGGCGGAATCCCTCTCCTCAGGCTGGCAAACCACAAGGCAGAGGTCCAAGGAAGACCTCTGATGGCCTCTGGGGGGGAGGAGGGGACAGGTTGTTCCTCACCCTTTTTTCCCAACATTTTGAGGGTCAGATGCAACATCACTTCCATTCCACTTCCAGGTAAGAGATCAGCTTAGGGAAGGCTCCCAATACAAAGCCCTCCAGAGAAACTATGCCAGCCAAATATTGAGTGCCAGATGCTTTACAAGGCAAAAAAATCAGATTCTGAACCTGCAGCTTTAGGTCCTTCCCTGGGAAAGGGCATTTTTGCAATGCATTTGGCCTCTGCACTGAGATTTCCTGCTATGCTTTCACTTGATATATTTACACATTAAAACAAAAGGAAATTGGAGTGGGTAAAATAACTTTATTCCCAGTGCATTGTACTGTACAATGCTATTATTATCGTAATCTGGAAAGTTTATGAGACTCTTGGTGCTTAAAGGTTGCTAATATGATTAAAATGCAGAAAAGGAGAGAGAAATGGTCTTTTGGAGAGAACTGAGTAACCTGTATTTGGTTCACAGGTCCAGCCACTCATCTTTTTGAGCCTGAGATCCCATTGCTACAATGGCAACGATGAGACCTCCTTCACAGGGAGGGTGGTGAGTGACAGATACTGCACGGACACTCCCTCGGTCACAGTCAGCAGGGCTGACACAGAGGCTGCTCACCCCTTTTGCAGCGCAGCATCAACCGCACTTCACTGCAGCCTTCCCAGCAGGCTAACACCAGCCATCACTGTTAGACTGTCCCACCACCACCTCTGCCACCTGCACAGGCCTTGCAGATGGCCTCAAGGGTGAAGCCCATTCATCTCCAAAGCTGCTGGCCCAATACCTGCAGCTACACACACAGGGATACTGAATCCACCCACCTCTGCTACCACCTTCCTGCAGGATGGGGACAGAGGGAAGCTGCACCTGGAGCCTTCCCTCTTCCTCAGGCTTAAACTACCACCCTGCTTTGCAAGGCAAGTGATGCCCTCCCATACACCTGATGTCATTGTATTTCAGCCTCTTCTGCACACAAGCTAGGCAAAGAAGCCAGGGTCCTTCCCCATCCCTGTCCACAGGCTCCCTGCACTCACCTTGCTCAGTTTCATGGGAGCAAGAGGTGGGGGCACCGGCTGCTAATCTGCTGCTTAAGCCTCTCAAGAACCTGCCTGTGTCTTTCCTTCAGCCTTCCAGTCCTGAGCAAGTGGCTTGAAGGGAGCTGCCAGAAATGGGAAAAATACACAGTGGTTATGAAGCACATGGGGTCAAATTAGCATTTCATTACGGAAATCCACAAGTGGCATTCCTTGCTGAACAGCCACTCTCAGTAACTGCCTGTCCATGGGTGGAATTGCCCTGCAGCAAGATTAGTTACAGACCCTGCACGGCAAAGCACTCAGGGAGCATCTCATGTCTTCAAGTCACTGTTTTAGTTAGCATTTTACCCCATCTGTTCACGCAATGCACAACTCTGCTTGAACAGCAGGGGTATGCAAACACAAAGATCTTTGAGAAAGGGGTCATATCCCCTTAGCAGAGCAGAAAGAGAAGCCAGTACACAAGTAAAGGCAGGAGACGTGCTAGTAACACTCAGCAGGAGCAAGGAAGGTCTAGTAGGATGGGAACGGTCTGCAGACGCAGCATCCTGACAGTCAAACAAAACTCCCTGCTCATGCCTGCTCTGGGAGGGGATGGCAGCTGCCTTGTGTGCTCCATCACTATTCAGCTGGTCTCATTGATTGCTCCGCTGTGGATGAAGACCACAGGCTTTGCTGAAACTTTCGACAAAACAAATTAACCAGGCCAGCTCCAGCCCACAATGCAGGGCATGATATTGATGGGCCATTCGAACAGGAAAATTCACTCCAGCTTGAGGACGATTATGGAAATAATAATACACAATCAGTGTCCATTAACACTGTCAGCAGGGCTGTGGATCAATAGCATATTAATGGCTGAAGAAAGACTGCCCGTACCTATCAGCAGTTAAGGCCAGCACAATAGCAGAGGGAGCGGAGATGGCAGCGGGTGGGTGTAATCGAGCTCAGGCACTGGACATCTGTGCACAGCCTGCCCAGGGGAACCCTCACCACCATCACCTTCTGAACATGTTCCCTAGCTGCTTGCCTGGGGGCCTCCTCCTCTGCACCCCAGTCCCTCCCAGCCTCTTTGCCCAGCACAACGGCCAAGGGTGCACAGCCCCTGCAGGGACCTTCCCCAGCCGGAGCTGCCTGGTACAGTTTCCTGACTAGGCTCCAACTTCTAACACAAGGCCAAGGCTAATCCCATAGCAAGAGGGAGGCAATGCAGAAGCCCCCAGGGATAGCTGAGGAGCAAAGAGCATCCATGGGTTTCTTCCCACTCCTTGGACCTCCCTCTTGGCCAGGCTCCTCCTGTCGACTCTTCCAACATGGTGTGCTGCCTGGGCAGCTCTGTGCTACCACAAGGCTGTCCTAAAGCAAAAGCCATCAGGAAGCCCCCCCTGCATGCTGATCTTAAGGGTTACAACCCCAAGCAAGACAGACATCCACTGAGGCTCTTTTGCTCCCATGCATCAGCGTTCTCTCTGCAGCCCAAACCATGTACTCAAAAAAAAAAAGAAAAAAAAAAAAAAGATATCTGTTTACTATACTCCTGGCCTAAATTTGCAGCAGGGAACATGTCATATTTCAGCAGCAAAATGTCTCTGACTCCTTTGGTATTTGTACATTGATCATGATTAAAACACAAACATCAATCCACCCACAGAAGAAACACAGCCACTTCCGAGATATGCAAAGCAACCATGTCTCTAACCCCACACAACACTCCATAGCACTCTTGAGCAAGAAGAGAAGAATATAATTTTCAATTCGAAATGCACAGAGAAATGACAGAGTTGTGGAAAGTAATCACAGAGCATGAAACTTGGCTACTTAAAATAGCATGGGAATTTTTTTTGCTTGGAAGAGACCAAGACTATGTCTTTATATCTCTGGCTGATTGCATCTCCAGAAACAGAGTTTCCTTTTGCAAAGCTCAGCCAGATGATTTGCATGGTCTTAAAATAACTTTTTGGTTAATCAATGTCATTTCCTTGAAGCACCTCTATAATTTTGTTTCTTTTAGAAAAATGCCAGCAACAAAATCATGTGAGATGTCATGAATAGCAGGTACACCCCCCAGTGACTGCAACACCTGCTCCTGAGACCTTCCTTCAATTTAAAACTTAAAGAGGTGGTGTGTGCTTTACTAAAGTATCAGTCACCAGATCATCACTGACCCCCACCTCAATCCCCAACTCCACTGCCTGCAGCAGCTCACTAGTTTTCTTAGGTGTTCCCAAATTTTTCCTACATAGGTCCACCTAACTGCAGAGTGTCAAGTAGCAGAGCACAAACAATTGGCAACTTTGACAGCTGTTACACAACATTGCGGTGGCATAAACTCTGTATCACTGCCTAACTCATATGCCTGAGTGGAATTTGTCTAGATGACTCAACACCAGCAATGTGCTGTCTTCAAATCTTTAGGAGTTCCAGATATGGTGGCAGTCAGAGCCTGCACCTCAGTGATACTGTCCTGGAAGCTTCCAGCTTTGGTTAGGAAATGAAAAAAGCACGTCTGCCTCATAATGGCCATAAAAGAGACTTTATCATCTTTCCCAGCCCACTCCTCACTGTGCTAGCTTCAGAGCCTGAGCTGTATCTCTAAATCTTGCTGCAAAACCCAATGAGCCACAGAGCCACACTCGGGCGAGGTGATCCTGCCAAGCTGAGTGCTCAAAGCATTGCACTTAAAAACCCATTTCTTGCCTGGCTGCTACTTAAAGCTTCTAAGCATTTTAGGGGAAAACACAAATGAGGCAAACAGCTTGGGGGAGAAATCAGGCATCCTCTATTCTAGAGACCACTGACAGACTGACTTGTTTATCAGCTGGTCAAATACCCAGAAATTAAATGGTCCAGCCAGAGAAAAAAGGGTCTACAAAGACAGGAACTCAACTGGACATGGGCAGCACAGATGCCTGCTTATCCTGCCAACGCACTGCAGGAACAGTCCCCAGAGGACAGGCCAGCACCAGGCTCCTTGGCAGGTTTGATCCCTTGCCTCCTTATGGAAACTCCCACCAGGTCTCCAGTGCCCCGACTCACTCTCCAGCTGCTCCACGCACCCACCACCCAGTGAAGGGGAATGAACAGTTACAGGCATCCAGAAAGCCTACTGACCCTCTTGCCTCTGTAAGCCCTCGTGCCCTCAGCTTTCAGTGTGCCCATCACCAGGAGCCTCTGAGCAGCCAGTTCATGGGAGGGCCAGGGCTTGCTCCGATGGAGATGCAAGTCAGCTGCTCCTTATGCATCTCATGCTTCTGCTCTCCCTTTTTGCTCCTCCGTCGCAGCACACAGGAGCCACTGAAGGTGACATCCCCACTCAGCCAGGAAAACTGCCTTTCACAGGCATGCTGCAGCTTGTCAGCACAGGCAGCAAAGCCCAACAGGTGGCATCCCCAGGATCTGCTGCTAATAACTTTCGCAGGCAGATGGCTTTGCTCAAATGATCCCAAGGGTTTTACCTCTCTCCTCTTACCCCTGAATTCAAGATCAGCTCATTCCCAAAGTCAGTGTTGCTGCTGATTGTTCCACTTCCCTTTTTATACTTTAAGACACTTTGGTACAACAGTGTCTGTTCAACAGAGGTCCATGTGCACAGATGTATAAACCAGCACACTTTGAAACTCAGCTGTTGCTTCATTGCTGGACCATTTAACATAGGAGATGAAATGAGAGCACAACACAGACACTTCATCCCTTCAAAAGAGAGAAAAAAAATGTCAATTTGCTAATCATTTGTCGACTAGATTAGCAGCAAAGGTGCATGAACTCTAATCAATGAATAACTACATGCTCCTTTTCATACCAAAAGGAGGAGAAAACATCAGGCAGCAGCTGTGGCTCCTGAATCATGAAAAATAAGGAAAAGCAGAGGTAGTGGTGCCAAACTGGGTCCTCTGGCTGGCAGGACACACGGGTAATGCTCCAGACTTTGCTAGTGAAGACTCCACCAAATTCATACACACATGCTAAAATCCACCCTGGAAACACAGGAAGAGAGACAGATTCAAGCTCCAAGTATACTAAAAACAATAGACCATAACAAAACCCAAACCAGTTTACAATCAGAGTACACTAACGCAGACGGGGTGAGGAGTACTTCCATGAATCTCCAGCTGGTGCCGTTCAAAATGCTAAACCCTGAGGTCCAAATTCTTCAATGCCAAGGTGGAAACTGGGGGCTGGTGAGCAGGAGGATTGACAGAGAGGACCTGCCAGAGGAGAGGACTTCTCTCTACATGGAGAGCCAAAGGGGACGTTGTATGCTCAGGGCTGCTCACCCCAGAGGGTGGGTGCACGGCCGTGGGGTCAGCAAAGCAAGGCACTTGGGGCTTTGACTGGCTGGTGCCCCAGCTCTCCTGCAGACCTCCCCATCCACGTGACTGAAGAAGCTTCACCATTGTCAGAAGAGCTTTTGCAGAGGCACAGAGCTCAGTGCAGACCACAGAGCCCATCTGAGAAGCTGGGTAAACATTCAGGCACTCATCCATGCTAAATTCTCACCTGTCACAGCTCCACTGCTTTCAGGGCTCCAGCCAACCAGCTCGGAGGGAGCTGGGGATGCAGGGCAATCATGTCGCCATGGCAGTGCAAACACTCCCTCCATGCAGGAGAGGAAGGATTCCACAAATGGCCATGTTTTACCTGCTGCTATACCCACCTTCCACAGAAAACGAAAGGCTATTTCAGTGGTGAAAAGGATGGGGGGGTGGGGGGGGCGGTGTGTTGGGAAGTAACTGCAGGAGCAGGTGACAAGAGCCACAAGAAGGGGTGTGGCTCGAGGGGGCGTGGCCTACCTGAGGGCGGGGCCTCGGGGCCCCCCCAGGAACTGGTGGAGGTCACCGTGCTCCATGTACTCGGTGATGATGCAGAGGGGTCCGGCCCCCGCGCACACCCCCAGCAGCCGCACGATGTTGGGGTCCCGCAGGCGCCCCAGGGTCCGTGCCTCCTGCAGGAAGTCCCGCCTGCGCCCCCGTCAGGCGCGTGTGCCCCTTGCACGCCCCTTGCACGCCCCTTGCACGCCCTTTCCGTGCATGCACACACCGATGCATGCACACCTTTTGCACGCCCCTTTCCACGCATGCACACACCAATGCATGCACGCCTTTTGCACGCCCCTTGCATGCCTCTTCCATGCATGTGCACACCTGTGCACGCCCCTTGCACGCCCCTTTCTGTGCATGCACACACCAATGCACACACGCCTTTTGCACGCCCCTTGCACGCCCCTTCCGTGCATGCACACACCAATGCATGCACGCGTTTTGCACGCCCTTTGCATGCCCATTCCATGCGTGTGCACGCCCCTGCATGCCCCTTGCACGCCCCTTGCACGCTCACACACACACACCCCAGCCCCGTACCTGGCATTCTTGGTGGCATCGGGGCGCAGCACCTTGACAGCGACCAGCAGGGGGCGCCCTCGGGGCAGGTCGGGGGGGCGGGACAGGGGGGGCAGGGCCTGGGGGTCCTCGACCTCGCACAGCAGCACCTGCCGGGGGGTGGGGGTCACAGGGGGCGGGGCTAAACCACACCCAGGGGCGTGGCTTCACGGATGGGGCGTGGCTTTGCCCCCAGGGCAGGGCTAAGCGGGTTGGGGGCGTGGCTTATGGGGGCGTGGCTTATGGGGGCG
>JAVJGI010000035.1:13845660-13869753 GCA_035590275.1 Ibycter americanus
GAACTCGGGGGGGGGTGGGGGGGGTGGGGGAGAAAAGGAATTCTGGTCTTTAATGATCACAAACAATCAGCAACTTAGTTTTCCATTCCTTTCCAGAGTGGTACAGGCATGCATTTGATCTCATTCACACTAACATCACCCTTTAAGAAGCAGCTTTGATGTAAAGAAAGATGCGCTGGATTTACACCAACATAGCTGTCAATTGCTTTGTGGCACCATGCTAGAGAGACTATAGTGTCTCACATCACTCAGGTGACCTCACATTTGGGAATATGGAGATCTCTAGTCCTTGAACTTCAAAATTTCTAAAATCCTCCAGCAAACCTTCAATAAAGTACAGAGTAACAACGAACTGCAGCCAACCACTTTTCAGAATATCTCATAAATCTCATAAAAGAATATCTTACAAAGCACCCATGGAAGAACAGCAGGTTTTCTATGGCCAGCTGTTGGCTGCACAGCTCTGGGTCCATGCAGCAGGACAGTGGCACTTCCCTGGGCTTCTGCCCTGGCAGAAGACCTTGGTGGCAAAGGGCTTGGTCAAACCATGCATCCCCAAAGCACGTGTCAGTACAGCTCGTAGCAGACCTGGTGTCATAGTGAGAAGAGACCAGAAAAGCGCACATTATCAAGGCAGGAAAGCCTTCAATCTCATTAGCTCTGGCATGCTGCTACTTTGAAGCTTCCCTGGTATTTTACAAGCTGTGAGAAGCAGCCAAGCCAAATCTGGTGTGTTTTAAAGGACAGCCAGACTCCCACTCAGGTCTGAAAGACTACACAGCTGCTTGCAGCTCACATGAAGTCCATATGTGGGACATGTCATGGCTAAAACACCGCTCGTAAAAAGCTGCCAGCAATGCCAGACTGGCCCTTTTCCACCTCCAACCTTGCAAGCACCTGTGAACAAGTAAAGGGCTGGTGCCCTTCTGCTCCAGCCTACGCAGAAACAGAGGCAAAACTCCACTCTGACAAGGTCTGAGCCTTGGCTCTTTCTGTTGTAGCCATGGCAGGCACAAGCTGGAGAGCACAGAAGTCCCTGGACAGCAAAGCCTACTTCTGTTCCTCTGGGGAGGGGGCCTGCCCCACAGCAGTCATCACCAGCCCTAACTCTGAGAGCTTGGACAGGCACAAGGTGGGCACCGAGCCCACGGCCCCCATCATCCCTACTGGTCCCAGCCAAGTGCCTGTTTCACTGACCCCTTACGGCCAGCCTTGCCCCACTGTTAAACAGCAAGGACAGAGCTAATTCTGGGCAGGATTTGGGCTGATCCAGCTGCACTGAGCTTGATCCCCGTGCTCTGCTTCAGCAAGAAGAGTCCAACCAGACAACCCAGCACAAGCGCTTAAGCCCATGGAAGTAAGGGCATGTACTGTAAGTTACACCCAGTGTTAATGCTACACCAACACGGTCTTGAAAAAGCACTCTACCAGAAGGATTACAGAGGGACAGAGAGGGCGAGACCATCTCTGCTGTTCAGTACGAGTCACACAGCCTTGACTACACTGCTTTTCTCTTCTGAAGTAGAAGATGGAGGAGGTGGGACTGAAGGTAACTTGTGGGGATTGGGAGGTCTGCCAGGAGGAACTAATTTCAACGTTTTTAGTGCTTAATATAATCCAACAAAAGAAAAAAAATCCAGGCCTTCACAGAATGAAAAATGTCACAAACTAAAACACCTAAAAACCATGTACAAAAAAAGGAAACCATTGGCAGCAGGCTTTGCTCTCCACCCTCCATCACACTGCAGTTCTTAATGGTAAAGCAGGGTGGTGGGAGAGTGGCACCTCCAGCCCACGGAGTGAAGCACTGGTCACAAACACTTGGAAAGGGTCTTGCACTGACCTTGGAAAAAGGTCCAGAGGAAGCCAATGATAGGTTTTCTGTCTCTAATACGTATGGATCCAATTCCACCTTCCGCTGCAAAATTGTAACTTTCACTGCAGTCGATGGGAATTACACCTATTTAATAGACGGCAGAATTGATTTTGTGATCTCAGGTGTCTGGGCCTGCAAGATTTCCAGCCCACATAACTTTAGATAAAAATCCAGCAAACCCCAAGATAATGAAGTCTTTGACATTCCACAAACACTGCCTCACTGAGCAAAGCTCAGAGGTGGCTGGAGCTCAATGCAATCACGAGCTTCTGCTAAATTACCTTGGGCCAGAAACATTGCAGATCAGGGCATTTCCAGCCAGGCTAGGGACTAATGTCATGAGAATTGCTACCTAAGGGATATTTTTATCACTACTCCATTGCTCCTGGGCAAAATGCAAAGGGGATTATGTGTACATAGAGCTGCAATTCCCATCTAAGAGTTGAGCGTAAGCTTCACATCAAGCTGTTTGACTTTACTCTGCAAGCTTTTCTTGTCACAGTGCAAATGCAACGATGTGTTTAAGGAGATTCTGTCACCAGACAGAAAGAGTGAGAAAGACAGCAGGAGCAGCTGTCACCTGCTGAGACGCAGCTTTGCAACTTAGTCGGTGTCACATTGAGGACTGTGAAGTGCCTGACAGGAGCAACAAAAGGTCACAGATATGTATTTCGCTACTGGGTCTTGGCACCTTGATCTAAGCACCCTTGGGAAATGGAAAGGCTCCTCAGCTTTGCTGCCCTTTGTGCTTTCCTTGCTGAGCTTCTGAGCACAAGCCAAGGGCGAGAGGCTGCTGCTGGGGCCAGCGGGTGCCTGGCAGCTCGGGGAGTTTGACGGAGAGGGCAGGACAAAGACCTGAGGTGTGAGGACAAGCATCTACACCTTTTCTCCCAAAATATTTGATTTTTTCTGCGGCTCGGGAAGCCTCACCACCGTGCTGGAAGGGCACAAGAAGCACCACCTTCCCCCCAGCAGCAGTGGGGAGAAGAAACTGAAGCCCCGCTGAGCAACAGGCTGGGAGCTCAGCAGGGCTCACCTCGCAGTGCCATCTCTCGGCAATGCCTGCTCCAGACCTAAAGGCTGCCCTAGAGTCCTAAAGATGAATAAAGAGCGTTCAAGTGAGATTTTGGCTTGCAATCCCTGTTCCCCTCACAGGACACAGCCTCTGCTCTCCTCCTCCCTTGGGAGCACTCAGAGAGCGTTACTGCATTCAGTTCAGCATCCCTTCTCCATTAACAATAACTCAATACCAGTGGACCCTGCTGACCTGGGTGATGCATTGTTCCCGCTGCACAGAAATTACATTGTTTAGCCGGCACACTGGCAACAAGCTGCATCACTTTGTTGGCTCTTGGCCATGGCGATGGTGGCCCACTAGGACAGGGAGTGGAGGCAGCTTCCAGGGAGTGGGCCCTGCTGATGGCCCACTGCTCGTCTCCACAGACAGGCAGAAGAAGGAGGTGCTCTGGCACCCTGCGGGAGCCCGCACCCTGCCTGGAGAAAGGGAGGCAGGAGAAGAGGGAAACAGACACATCATCTCCCCTCTGTGGAGGGTAAGCAGTTAAGACTGGAGGGATGTGGTTCACTGCCCTTCCTCACAGCCTTACACAGGCCTCTCGTGTGCAAAGGGACAGATGCTCATGCTCTCCCAGCAGGCTGGTCAGCAGTCACACAGGTAAGGGAACTGGGCACAGAGAGGTTCAGGATTGTGACCAGGATGCTCAGGGAGTCAGCAGCTCAGGCTAGGAGCCCACTGTATTCATTTGCTCCCATAGCTGTAGCAGTCTTCAGTAACGTACGGTGAGGAACAGCCTCCTTGATGCTTATCCTTGCAATTTCTAGTCCAGTAGCCCAGTGACATGTCTACCAGCCTCCCACAAAGGGAATCACAGTACAGAAAACACCACAGCCCTCAGGGCCTGTTTTCTGTAAGGTGTCCAGCACGGGTTAGCAGGGACTGCCTGGTGCATCCCCACCCTATGGTACCTGCTCACCACAACAGCTCCTGCCAAGCAACACCCCAACAGCCTAGAAAAAGAGGTGCTACATAGACGGAGGGTTTTACTCCACTCATGAGCAACCCAATTTGCTGCTGGAGAGATAAAGCCCCTGAGGAATAACACAAGGCAGAGAAGTGATGAGCAGGCAGTAGGAGATGGGAGACAGAAAACCTTTTTTGTGTTTTTTAAAATAGCATCTGCTAGTCACCTCCTTGGCAGTGGTGGCATTTACGCTGTAAAGCAGTGCCTTGAGGCAAAAGCCAGCACTTCTGGAGTAACAACAGCCCCCCTTTGAGATGCAGAGTGCAAATGCCTTGTCCCCACAGGAGGCTTCCAGCACACCCTTGCCAGCTGCCTCCTCAGCTATAGCTCTTTCACTTCCAAACTGCCCCAACACATGGAGCCCCTCAGCATCCTGGAGCCCTGTCTCACACCCTCACAGCTCTGCAGACTGTGCTCCCTGCCAGCAAGGGCTGCAGTTTTGCACTGTCTGAAACACCCAGGTGCAGGGAGGAAGGAAACAAGGGGAAGGGACAGCTGGAGACGAAGCCCCACAGCAACTACCAGCACTGCCCTCCCATTAACCCAATAATGCACATTACAGTTGGCTGGATCCTTCAACAGGGAAGGTACCAGGTTTCCCACATAACTTCTTCAACAACAGGTTTCAGGCTACTAAACACACACAACCTGTGACAGCCTCCTATTCATCGCTTGAGCCAGATTCCACAAAGTGGAGGTTGATCCTCGCATGATAGCATTTACTGCTTCTCTCTTTGCATGCTCCCTCCTTCCTCATAAAACTAAACACATGTAGGCTGTTTCATGGTCTGTCTCACCCAAATCAGTCCACTTGCCACAGAAACACATCCACGTGGGGGCAGAGCCCAGCAGCAATTCAGTGGTGTGTTGCTAAAGTTTGGAACACTTGAGTAGGGCAGGAGAAGGAGGAACATTAAATACGATCTCACATCAGACATTAAAATCCTTCTGCAGTCATAAAAAAACCCACCCAGAACAGAACATAAACCCATGGTGGTTGGGTTTTTTTATAATCTCTAGGTAACCAGGGAAGCCGAAAGACTGCTGCAACATTGAATAGTCACACCAGCACAGTGAGCAAGACAGCATTTTGCCTTTCACCTCCCACTGATGCTCCCAAAGCACTGGGAGACGCTCTTATCTGTTCCCAAACCAGGGATTCCCTGCTGTACCCTGTGCTTTTGCCCCACAGCACTGCATAGGACGCTCACAGCTCTACTTCATGCAGCTGAAGAAAGACAGGGTAAAAAAAAAAACAAACTAGCAGCTAAAGGCAAAGGGCTCAGCGTGCCCTTGCATACACACTGATGGCAATAGTGCTGCTGGGCAGTGTTACACCAGTTCCCACATAAAAGGCATGCGTTAGAGACCCAGGGAAGGCAGCTTTCCAGCAGCTGTAAGGGACAGCTGGTGTCTCAGGGGTTGAGGAGGGTGGGAAGCAGAGGTGACTTTCAGCCCAAGACACAGCCCCATCCCAAGCTGTTAGCACTCTGATGAGTGTGAGCCTGATTGGGGAAGGACTTGCCTTCAGAGGCCGCCAGAACCAGCCAGGTCTGTAAATGGCTTTCCCAGGGCACCACGAGAAGAAGAAACCCCAGGTTCATCTGGCTGCACACATGCAGCTTTCCTTCCTCCAGCACCTTCCTGCCTAATGCTGCTGGCTGCCAGGCCCAAATGAGGCAGGAAAATGAGGGTTTGTTTTGGTGAAGAGCAGGAAAAAAGGAACAGCCTGCTCCGATTGTTTGGAGAGATTTAAGGTTACTCTGAGAGAGGAAACATCAGGGAGCAGCCTCAAACCTGCCCAGGGAAAAGCAACTCTCTGCTCACTGGGGGGATGGTATTTTGTTCAAAGACCTAAGAGCAGTTAAAACTCAGTTCTGTGCTCTGTACCTAAGACAGGAATAGATGTGGTATAAGGAGCAAGTTTCATCCTGTAGCATGAGAATTGTCTTGGTTTTCCTTGGATTGCATTTCTCGAACTTTTCCTTCCCTCCACCCCCTCAGTCCCTTCCGTAACCAAACCATGCCTCTTCTGGAGATACAAAGCTGGTGAAGACACAGAAAGCATCCAAGGTGGGAGATCAAAAGCTTCAATTCCCTGCAATGCACAGGGGCCAGAGAGACAGCTTTGAAGCCAATGCAGCTACCTGGGCTAGAGCACATCAGCCTGGCAAAGCTGCTCCCCTTGGTCCCCTCCATTTCTCACACAAACCTGCCCTCAACTCCTAGGAAGAGAATGGAAGAGTTCTTACCACTGCCCTTCCGGGGCTTGTGGGAAACCAGTGTTTTGGCTACAGTCCGCTGTGCAGATGACCACACTACAGACTGTCCCCACACTGACTCCAATGTACTGCTACACTTGACGGGAATCTGTGGTCTGAGGACGAAATGTAAACTGCTGCTGATGCCAAGGAGAGCTGCCAGGATGTGCTGGTTTTGGCTGGCGTAGAGTTAATTTTCTTCATAGCAGCTAGTATGAGGCTGGATGTTCAAAGGGAGGGCTCCCTTCACACGTCATGAAATTGATGCTACGTGGAGTGACTGGGTCACACTGATCACAGAATGGGCTTGAATAGGAAACCCTACTCACCCAGGAATTTTGGAACTGATCGTGGACTGGCAACATACCAGTGAAGTATTCAGAGCCCAGTGGGCCCATGGCACTTCAGGCAATCAAGGAAGAGATGCAACATACAGATGGGCTCGTGATCAAGGGGTGGACTTGTCCATGGACCTTATTGCACAGGTTACCCATTAATGTGAAACATGTGCTGCAATTAAGCAAGCCAAGAGGTTAAAGCCTCTCTGGCATGGAGGACGATGGCTGAAATACAAATATGGGGAGGCCTGGCAGGTTGACCATGCCACACTCCACAAACCCACCAAGGCAAGCCCCATGTGCTTATAATGGTGGAAGCAACCACTGGATGACTGGAAACATATCCCATGGCCCATGCCACCCAGTCTAGGAGCAAGGGGAGGAGTCCACTGCAATGTTAACCCTATAACCTGGGCCAAAATGACCAGGGGTGGAGACTGTAACGGAACTCTTAATGGTTACTTTAAATCGTAGCAACCCATGATTTGAGTTACATGTTATAGGGATTAGTATAGCAGAACCCACCTGAACCAGTGGAGGACGAGCCTTACAAGAAGCAGCGCAAGCGCAGCAGTGACCCGACCTGAGCTGGCTTTGGTGCCCAGTAACTCCACGCAATGCATCAGCTCTCCTGTCCTGAGTGGCCACCATAACAGATGGAGCCCACAGTCATGGACTACATGAACTCAATGGACATTTTGTGGATGTTTCTGGACATTTTACAGACATTTCACAGGAGTGGTGCATAGACTAAGGGAATGATATCTGTGTATCGTATCAAAGGGTGGGAAGGGTGGTGATAGGTAATGCGCATGGTGTGGGACCTGAGCATGACATGAACAGTACGGAATAAGGGGTGGAGAATGTGCTGGTTTTGGCTAGAGTAGAGTTAATTTTCTTTACAGTAGCTAGTACGGGCTAGGCTTTGGATTTGTACTGGAGACACTGTTGATAATTCAGGGATGTTTTCCTTATTGCTCAGCAGTGCTTACACAGAGTCAAGGCCACCTCTGCTTCTCACACCACCCCACCAGCAAGTAGGCTGGGAGGCACAAGCAGCTGGGAGGGGACACAGCCAGGACAGCTGACCCCAACTGGTCAAAGAGATATTCCACACCATATGATATCATGTTCAAAATATAAAGCTGGGAGAAGGAGGAAGGGGGGACATTTGGAGTTAAGGCGTTTGTCTTCCCACATCACCTTTATGTGAGATGGAGCCCTGCTTTCCTGGGGATGGCTGAGCACCTGCCTGCTATGGGAAGTGGTGAATGAATTCCTTGGTTTGCTTTGTTTGCATGTGCAGCTTTTGCTTTATTTATTAAGCTGTCTTTATCTCAACCCACGAGTTTTCTCACTTTTACTCTTCCAATTCTCTCCCCCATCCCACCAGGGGGAAGTGAGCAACTGGCTGCATGGGGCTGAGCTGCCAGCTGGGGTTAAACCACAACACAAGGTCAGCAGCAAGGGCCAGTGGTGGGACCCGATCCCTCTGGTGTAGTGGCATCAGCCCCAGATGAGGAGGAGATGCAGCCTGGAGCCCACCCATGCCCACATGCTTGTGCAGCATCAGATTCAGAGCTGGAAGAGTCTTTTGAGTTGAGCAGTGCCCTCCCCCCAAGTCACACCAGGCTCCTGGCAATGCGGGCAGGCAAGCACATAAATAGGCAGATGGGAGTGAAGCCTGCAAGGAGGGCTTCCTCTAGCATTTCAAGGAACTAACCCTGCCAGTGATGTTACCTCACGTAAAAAGATACACCATACAAGACATTGAAAAGAACACAAGAATACACATCTGCAGAGATGGTGGAGGGAAGCAGGCGCTGTTTTCCACAGTCCTGAACCAGACAGCCTGATATGCTTTCTAGGAGAAACATGATGAATCAGTCTTGCACAACAGCAGGGACACCAAGAGGCTGTTATTCTGGGGACCTGTCACAGACTCTGCTGTGCATCCCAGGGACACACTAGGTTTCTATAGATACCTCATATGCTTTCCCAGTAGCCATACTCCACAATATATGCTACAAAACTTTAAACGTTAATTGGATGAAACAGCTTGCCTCAGCCCTTATGATAACTCCTGAGTACTATGCATCCCTCCCTATTCCCCCTCCCTTCCCTCAGCAGGAGAGGGTCACTCACAGGATTTTCTCCCTGCAACCAAGGCAAAGCAGCCCCCAACAGCCTTCCTGCATGGTCCTACCCCAGCATTCTCCTCCCGACAGGCTGCTGCTGGGTGCTGTGCACAGCATCCCCCATGTGAGCCAGCAAACTCCTCAATACCGGCTCAGCTCCATCTCCCCAGCGTATTAGCAAAGCATAGTTTGCTTTCTTTGCTGCAGGCACCAACACTGCAAAGGACAGGCAAAATGTAACACACACCAGAAACAGTTCAGTTCCCTCCTACAGCCTGTGCCACAGCCCAGGAGGAGGGAGACAGTGGAACGAAAGGGCAACACATCCAAAGCAACGCCAAGGACCTGCAGCTTGACAACTCTGTTTCATGAGTCATTCTTCTTTCAGCTAAAGCCCTGGGAACTGGTCACATTTAGGGCAGGGACTGGACCAATTAACTGGCATGAAAGGCTTAAAATCCTGCACCTGATGGGAGCCAATCGCTGATGCATGTCAAGCAAGTGGCATCTTGGATTTTAATTGTCCCCCTCTAGCCCATGTTGCTCAGAAAGCCTGGCACAGCACTCGCCTTGCCTGTTCTTCAGAAAGCCATGCTACAAGCTGGAGTACAAGCTGGAGGAATGGGGCTCTCCTTCCCTTGGGAATGTGTCTGGCAGCCCTCCTGCAGCAGCTGGCACCCTTGCCAGCTGGGCAGAGGAGCCTGCCCTCCGCCAGCCATCCCTCCAGCACACTACCAGCCCTCTACTGACTATAAAAGCAGCAACAGTACACTTCACAGCCCCAAGACTGTTAAATACTCTCTTAAATATTACAAAACGCTGCTGTCATTTTCCCCATACACGCTACCCTCATGCTATCAACTGCAGGGACCTCTGCTTGACTGCTTTAAAAATCTCATAAACTTTCCCACTCTTTCTCAAAGCTGGAGTTACTGCTCTCCCTGGCACCCAGGCCGGTTCCTTGAAAGTTATGGCCAGGTCAACAATAAACTCGTGCACAAATAAAAATTGCACAAATTTAAGATTTTAAGTACTTATTTCTGCCTTCCTATGTCCTCCCTCCCTCCAAGTATTTCTGTGACCATCACTAAACTAAAGCAAGTATAAAAAGGCTGAGGAGGATTCCAGCGATTTTTAAAAGCTAAAAACAGTGTAAGGAGTATGAACCCATCCTATTAGCTTCCCCCTGCCCCACCTACTCTTATCCTTTGCTTTTATACGTAGGTAGGTTATTTGGGCAAGTAATGGAAAACAGGCAGCATGGTGTCACTGGTTAATGTAGAAGCCCAATACAGACTTAAGGGTCAGGAGCCTGGTCAGCTAAGTTTAGAGGTCTTCTCCAGTTCTCACATATTTCAAGATGATGTATTTCAAGACACAACACTGACCTTTCTGGCCTTCTCAGAGGTAGAGTGCGTGCTCCTACGCTTGTTTGCCAAGGGCTTTCCAAATCATCTCCCCATCTCCAACCATGACTTTACAACTACCTCATTACCAAGACAGACAAGACCCCAGACCTGGAGGTCTCAAGGCTGGCACAGGGACCAGCAGGAAGCAGTTGGCATCAGGTCTGCTGGTGACCCAAAGACACTAGAAACCATAAGCCTTGCTAACCTCGTCAGGTTTTTCACTGCTGAGATTTCTGGCGGCTCTTGATAGCTGCAGGAACTAACTGGATTTGAGGGATGCTAAGACCGTTTCCTCATCTGGATTACTTCCAAAGCAATAATGTAAGAGGTAGCCAACTGGGAGGAATGAGAAGGGGAGCTCCACGTCCTTATGGCACCCCCAGCACAGCTTTGGGTGGAAGCTGTGGCCTGGAGCTTGTTGTTGTCAGGCAACATCTGGCAGACCTCAAGAGAGCAGCAGGATCCAGCAGCTACTGTAGCAGCCTCCTAACTTAAGAAGCAGCACCCACACTGGCCCTCTCCAGCAGGAGCAAACTGGAGTCAAACCAGTTGTGAGCCCAGCTGGACCAGGCTGAAACCCACCCGTGGAGAGAGCCATCCATCCATCCTCAAACGAATCCTGTTCCTCAGCCAGCACTGGCAGCACATGGAGGGAAGATGCAGACAGGAGGCAGAGACCACTTTTGCCCTCTCTCTCCATCTCTTTGAAAGGCTACAGGAAGGGCAGCTTCCTCCTCCCTGGGGCAGCTTTGACATGGCAGGTCTGGGCGCCCTCCCTGCCAAGGGGATGCACAGGGCTGCCCCGCTGCCCTTGGCAGGCAAGCCTGCTGCCGTGCCCAGGTAGCCCAAAGAGACAGATGGAGGGTGCCCAGATCAGGGTTTAATCAGGCATATTTTTCAGCCAGTTACCTTGATTCCCACTTGAGAAGCACCACCCTGCAAACCCCCACCACAGGGCCCCCCTTGTATACTGCGCAAATTGGAATACAAATCAGAGGAAAAAGCTTTCTTCTGTTGGAACAAATTGCTATAGATTCACCCCCGTCTCAGGTCAGAGCCCCCGATGGGAAATATTTTCACTGGCTGACTGCTAATAGACTCTGGAGCAGCCATTGGATCAATACTTGAATAAGAAAATTAGCCAAAGCACACAATCTGATTTTGCCTTGTTTTGAATTACAGCAGGTTTGTGTTTATTTTGTTCCCTTTTCCCTGCTTCCCTCTCTAGCACACTACCCCCGTCCCTGCTCCCTGGTTACCTATCTATCAAATCTAGTCAGATTTGTGGGAATATAATAAAGTATGTGCAGGAAGATGTAATGCCTTTTGAAAAATGTTTACATGCATTAATATTTCCTAGTGAAACTGCAGCACAGCCACTCCCTTAGAGGAGATGGTTTGGGAGCAACAGCAGGATTTGCACACTCTCCTCAAAAAAGCCATATGCAAACAATACCAAAAAAATCTGCAAAGCAGGAGCAGGGACTGGCTGCACACTCCCTCTCAGAAGGCCCAAGAGGTCAACAGCAAGGTTTCAACATTGGGAATTAAAAAAATAATAATGATATAAAAAGGCATCTCAGTCCTTTTATTTGATATTGGTAGCAATGGAGATGTGTAACTACACCTGGGCTAGATTTCAGATGTACAGAGGGCAAGACAGACGTGAGAAGTCATCCCCATTCTTTGAAAGACTTCACCAGCGAGGGAACAACTAGTTAATGCCTTTCACAGGGATTCAGTGCTATGTTTCTGACAGCTGAACACATGGACCTTCCCAGCTTCCCAATCCCTTCTTGCTAGTTTAGAGCCTATTTCATTTTAATCTGGAAATGGCCCTACAAGAGGGGGAGAGAGAGAAAATGAACACAGATACTAAACACATTTAAAAAAAAAAAAAAAAGCTACCGAACCAACTGTTCAGACAGGGCACGTTGCCCAGATAAAATTCAGTAGGAGTGAAATAATTCCTTCTACTTCCTACCCCAGCATCCCACTCTCCATGCCACCTACAATTGTGTCAAATGAAGAGAGAAAGCACGACTCAATCTTCAGCTTCCTGCTCCGGCACATCACGCTGTGAAGCAAAGCCACCAACCGGGCGCCTATGTAGAACTCAAAGTGTAAAGAAACCCCAGAGCATTCAACGTGAGACGAGGTCCCCCTGCCACATTAGCACACCACAAGTGCCTTCGAACTAAACAGTCTGAGCAGGACCTGACATCCCCTTTACAAAACTTCCCTGAGAAACTCTACATCTTTCTTCCTACCCAGTCGTTTACTGCTACACACCAGGGACAGGACCTTCTCTTGACACGGTGCACAGCTCAGGGCATCTGCTGGACACTCCCTGCTTTCTAATCAGGCAAACTCACCGGGTATCCCAAGAGAGACCCTGGAAAATGCACTTGCGTGTGTAATAAATATATTTGCACACACATACACACATGTGTGTACACATATACATACACACACAGATATTTTACTCCCTGTGGTATGTGGTCAATGGGTTTATTACCCTCTTCCACCAACCCTAACCCTGTGTTTGTTTAATCTTTAAGTTACACTCAAAGAAGAATACTAAGTATAACTATTACCAGATATCGTGCTGCACATAATGGAAAATGTACAAACGTCTACCAGCACATCTTCAGTTTGCCTGCTTGCCTGTGGCAGACTATGCCAGGAGTGTGCTAATTACAGCACGTTAATCAAAGAACTTCAAAAAGAAGGATAGGTCATAAAGCAATTCTTGCCATAAACACCATGTAACAAGGACCATCTCACTGGAAGAAACCACGAAAGACATTTTCCCAAAAAGCAGCACTTACATGCTGGGTCAAGTCCAGTAAGGGACCAAAGTGGTCAGGCAGGCGGAGCATGTGGCATATGAAGAAAAGCTGAGAAAAGTTTGGGTGGATTGGTTTGCTTGTTGGGTTGGTTGATTTGTTTTTTCCCCCAAGCCTTAAAAAAAGGCAAGGGAGACCTTACTGCTGTTGCTTAGTTGGGATGGGGGCGGTGAAGATGGACAGAGTCAGACTCTCCTCGGAGGTGCACAGTGAAAGGAAGAAGGACAAAAGCCACCAGATGCAACACAGGAAATTCCCATTGGCCATAAAGACAAAAACTATTTCACCATGAAGGTGGTCACACACCAGTAGAGGGGCCCAGAGAGCTTATGGACCCTCCATCCTTGGAGGTGCTCAGAATTCAACTGGATGAGGTCCTTAACACCCTGCCTTAACTTCACAGTGGGCTCTAATGTCAAACTAGCCCTGCTTTGAGCAAAAGTCTGGACCAGGTGACTTCCAGCAGTCCTGTCCGACCTCAATTATTCCATGAAGTAATCAAAGCAAGAAAATACTAGATTGGCACTACACTAACTTTTTTCTCCAATAACAACGTCTTGCAAAATGGCATAAAATGTCTTTTGACAAGTCTGCCAAAAAGGACCAGGAGAACATTTATAATCAAAAGGCAAAAATGTCTTCACTTAACTTGCTTGCTCTGTGCCCTTGCCCTCTTCAGTGGGGAGAAGAGGCCATACCACCTTAAAAATACACACACACACAGAGATTTTAGCTAACAGACTTCAACTTGGAGATGTAGAAGCAAGGTAAAATACCAAAACCATCAATGAGAAGTGTCAAGGACATTACACTTAATAATAATGTATTTTTCTTCTGCTTATTTGGGGTTTTTTGTTTGGCTTGGTTTTTATGATTTGTTCCACTGTTGCAGGTGTTGACAGAGATGAACAAGGGTTTTGATGGTTTTGGGCCTCTAAACCAAGCTGCAGTCCAGGCAGCAGGAATTTCTGTCAGACCTTTCACTAAGATTCAGACTGAATCCTCAATTACAATTACTTTGGTGCAGGTTTCAATCTCTGGGCCTTGCTGTCTCCCAGAAAAAAGCTAAGAGGAATGGAAAGATGACACGGATTAGATGCAAGCTCAGTCCCAAGGAAACAGAACTGTAGGGTTTCTTTTTTCCTTTAAAAACAAGCATGGATTTCCCTCTCCCCTCCATATACAGTGTTGATTTTCATGATTATGAAGTTACTGTACTGTTTCCCCCCTTGAGGACCATAAAACCCAGAAAGAACTTCTGGGAAGGTGGCCACAGAGCTCCAAAACCAATGCAAAATGTCACAGCTTTCCCCAGGCAGGGATTCCAGAGGAATCTAGCGGATTATCGGAAAGAAAGAAGCAATTTTCACCAAATGGATAGACGATGCCTTTGCAGTAGCGCCTACAACCGTACTGCTCACCTAAGGCACCTCACCAGTGCTGTCTGTGGGCAGGCACGCTCCTGGGGGAGAGCCACCGAATGCTGGTGAGGATGAACAGACCAGCTGTGAAAGGGAAAGAGTCACACTCCTGAGATTGGAGGGAAAAAAGAAAAGTCACTGTACAATCTGAGCACATGAGGGCTTCATGCAATTATTTTGTTCAGTAAAAAGGACTGCACTTATCTCTATTCAACCTAACCATCCCCATATGGTGCAGAAGAACTGCAGTTTTACTACTTGCGAGTCACCCAAGAAACAACAAAAGAGTGATCCAGCAGCAATGCACATTACGAGCACGCAGGTATCACAAGGAGACAGCTTCTTCTCTCTGCCTGGGGAAGTTTAGTGGCTGGAGGTCATTCTGTCCTGGAACATGGCAAAGCTGAGTTTTGGCTTCATTTCAGTGCCAGCACTGGGCTGACAGATACCCTGGTGGAGCTGCCCCCCCACCAGGAAGGGCAGTGCTCCAGGACACACACCAACTCCAGAACCACTCAGGCACCGACAGATCTAGAGCCTGCACTCCTTCCTGGAGAGCGATGAGAAGATGGACAAGTAATCTGGGAATGTATCTGCCCAAGAAAGAGGCAATACACTAAAAAAACAAGAGAGGCAGAGACAGCAATAATGTCTGTGTTAGGAATATCATGGACTGAATTTATGTATGTAAGTCTGTACACCTAGCTGGCCAAAGAAGAGGGTGAGGCTGGCACGATGTCTCTGGGAAGTAAAGCAAAGTGAGGGAGCACTGGGAATCTGAAAAGCTACTTGACAGGAAAAACAAAACAGCTGAAAGGAAGTTTTGTCTCTCATTCTTGCTCTAAAATGGAAACAGTGATGACGGTTCACACCAGCAGAGTAAACCCAAGAGCAGAAATTGTTAGCGTGGCTACAGAAGCAGCCCTGGAAGACTGTAGCCCTGCCTCTGTTCCCATCGGGTCTCACACACAGTCCCCAGGAGACCCAGGAGCTGGCCCTTGAACCCAAACCCCCAGCTCCCCGATGACCACCAGGCTAGGTTCTCACCCCAGTGAGATGATACATTTAATGTAGAACGTGTATGAATAATTACAAAAATACAAAAAAAAAAAGGAAGGAAAGAAGAGGCACAGACGTAGAGGAAAAGTCCACCTGCTCTGGTGAGCAGGGCAATCTAAACGCATTATGCCTAGGTCCTTCTCAGATCCAAGAGTAACAAATATAATCTGGCTACATTTGACAGAGCCTAGATTCACAGAAACTTGGGAGGCCTGTATGCACCCACACATCCTTCACAGAATACAAGGTCTTTTGAAAATAATGACCAAAGCAGCAAAGGCAGGGTGAGGACCTACGGCACTGCTCAGACCCTTACACCTCCCACACAGAGAGCCACCACAAACTAGCCATAAACCCAGGAGGTGGCAAAGGACAGAAAGTTGTCATGCAAGGCACCACCTGAGGGAACATCCTGTGGGTGCAAGGGAAGCTTCTCCCCCAACACTCAGCTGCCATGTGCCACTGGTCTGTATCTAACTCACTAGAAGTCAACCATTCAGCCTAAAACCAGGAGACTCAAGCTGCAAATATCAGCCCTCCCAAATGGAGACCAGTCATGAGCACAGCGGGTCAAGCCACACACACGAGCACCACGAGGCAGACAGATGCCCCAGTAAGGGAAAGGGACACAGGCAGAGCACTCCGCTGCGCCGAGCTCTCCAATCACCATTCCTTCAGCAAGTGCTTAAGATACCCTGCGCTTCTCCAGGAGTGTTCAAAAGCTTTGTGGAAGAGGGTCAGGAAAATACCCCTCACAAGCACCATGCCAGCTAGTTAATCTTATTCACAGAAAAAGATCAAACCAACCTTCCACCTGCTGTTCGCCTTCAGTGCTATAACTCAGCATAAAGGTATTGCTGGCATCATTTCAATGCCACTTGGCTTTCCCTTGCTGCTGCTCTGGCAGTAGGAATTGCTGTTGTATTTGGATATCTGCATGCAGGGAAGCAGGGGAAAAGGGCTTTCTTCAGCTGCAGACCTCTTGCAGGATTTTGTTGACATACCCATTTTATGCGCAAAAGCATACAGTTAGACCTTCTTTGCAAACCCCTCTCTTGCAGAGCCAGTATGTGTATTTAAACTAAGTGATAATGTATCCCTTTAATACAGCTTTTATTGTTCAAACAAATATTATTTTAAGCAAAGTGAATTCAGGAAGGATTCTGAAGGTGAAAAAACAGGAACCGAGGAAAGAGAGAAGGCAGAGGGGAAGATGGTGGGGACAATGGAACAAAGACTCCCCACCACCAGGCCCTCATCTCTAAAGCCGAGCGAGATCCTGAATACTAGCTCTATTTATGTCCCTTCCTTCTAACTACTTTTTAAGGCCACGAAAAACGCAAGGAACAAACTCAGGTGACAAAGGCAAGGAGAAAATATTTCAACTAGTGTCGTGAAATTAAGCAACAGAAAGGAAAATTCCTCTTATCCCAACACAACAATCCTGCAGGAAAGCAAAGGATGAGGGGGGGGAAAAGAAACCCAAAGGATGAGGGGGGGAAAGAAACCCTAACAACTCTTGCCAGCTACCTCCAATTCCTTGAAGACACCACGTCGCAAGAGTGACAGGCCTACAGTCTCTAGGAAAGGACACTCAAGTAATACCACATACCAGAGAAAACAGCCAAAAACTTTTGGGGTAGGAAAGATTGTTTTTCCTATTATTCCAGACTGACCAACGAAAGTGGAGGCATGACTTGCTGAGAGTTAAGCTGTAGTTCAAGTTTAATAAGAATTATCCCATTGTGGAATAATCACAAGCATAATGCAAGTCCTCCAGTTTAGCAAGTTTTGAAACCAAAGCGCCCAGGCGCTTTTCAGGCCCAGAGAAACAAGGAACCCTCCTACAGAAACCACCATCTCAGACAGCAGATCCAAAACCCAGTCACTACAGAGCTCGGCGCCTCTGCCAGCACATTACCCAGCCAGCCCGAGCCTCCAGGCACTGCACTCTGGCCGTACCAAACCAACATGCTTCACCAAGAGGGCTCACACTCAAGGATCTGCTCGGCTTCTCCAACAGCAGCTCGCTGAAGGCAGCGCAGGGGCTGCCCGAGGGAACGGCAGCAGCTCAGTGACCACAGCAACCAGCCGTCAATGGAAAGATGCTCATGGAAACTGCCACAAGACTAAAAATGGCTCGAGTCAAAATCTAATAGTGATGGGGAGGGAGGAATAAAATAAAATCAGATGTCCATGAAAACCTGTAAACTGCTACGATAGGACACCACACAAAAACTGAGGTTGCTCATACCCTCCCCGTTCACATCTAGATGGAAACACCTCACTGAAATCACCAGCTTCATCTTCAAAACAAACGGCACCACCTTCCACTCGCACGAGCGGAAGGCCAGGAGAAACTAACAGATCTGCCTTTTTTTGCAGTTTGTTTTAAGGCTTTTTTTTTTTTTTTTTTTGTTTTAAACATAATTAATTTGCTTAAACTTACGTCTTCAAAAAAAGTCATAAAGTAAGACTGGCAGCAACAGGATCCAAACCATTATGTGCAGTATTTCAGGCCAGCATTTTTTACCAGAGCAACAGCTCATCTGGATTTAACTCCCTTGCCTTAGAATTAAAATGCTATCTACGTGAGTTGCAGAGCAGAGCCAAAAATTGTAGCCAGGGAAGCGCATCCTCTAAGATTTCTCCCCACCCTGCTTCTAACTTCTGTTTTCCCAGAGGACCTGAAGAAACACAATCATTCCTCCCGGCCAGACTGTAGCAGAGGCTGGAGTCGGAGTCTGGCCAGCAGCTTTTGCCGATAGATCACAGGCACAACGGCTGCCTGCTCACGTCCCCGTAGCTGCATCACTTCCCTCTGGGCTAACGGGTAAAAAGTCATCTGTGTCAGCAAGGCAAGCAGGTGTGACAAAGCACATGCAAGAAATAAGACCTTATATCAACAAAAATCCAATCAGCCAAATCATGCCTTGAAAACTAATTACAATGGCTAACTGGATCAGACAAAAAGGGAGAAATAAAATACGGGAAAAATCAGAAGAGTTAGTTCAGCAAATCAACCCCTTAATTAAAGCTATCACCCATGTTACACCACCCTGGGATCTGGGCTCCAGCCTTGGTGTCACCTACAGCTGTTTGTTTCCCCACAGGCAACAGCAATTGTCACAGAGCATCCAGGATCTAAAAAACAAAAAGTGTATAGGAGTACATATGCAAAAGCTACATTAAACCCTCCTGCTTCTTGCTACGGGGGTGCTAAGACTAGCCCCCTTTCACGAGACCCTGGAATTGCAGCTATCACCCTCTGGGAAACGTGCAATCCTGCTCAGGCAAGGCTTCCGCCTGGCGGGGACGGCAGTTCTCACTTGCTCTTCCAATCCCTCATTTTCAACAGCAACAATGTCACGGGTATTATCCTGAGGCCAATGAAAGAGAGAAATATTCTCACTCCTAGAATTTACACACCATCAACAGCATCCATTTCTTTTCTCTCTCTCGTTGTTTTTTTTTTTTAAATCTAGCAACAGCGAGACACATTTCTTTCTCATTTCCCCGTCTACCTCACCAAGCATATCACACATCCTAGTACTTTTTAGCACCTTCCCCTGCTTCCTCCTCCTGTGAAGCTTTTATTTAGGCTTAACAAGGCAAAAGCTCATACGGTGGCTTCCTTCCCCCACCCTCCTCACTTACTACTTCCTCTAGGCTTGCTTTGAGACAATCAAACACAATTCTTCAGTTAAAATCCGTTTATTAAGAATTAGTTCTGCTGGAGCTTTCCTGCATGCTGCTCTACGCAAGGAAAGAAAGTTTGCGATGCCGTGATGCAGGGCTCGCTCCTCATCTTTCTTTACTGCTCTTTTAAGTGTCTGTACAAAATGCCCTGCTGACCCATCTGAAGCTGAGTGATAAGCAGCTGATCTACTGCGCTTTACCGAATGTCTCTTATCTAAAACCATCTCCTTAAGCAAGCCATATGCTGCAAACATACTTTGAAATGTCTCCATAATAATCTGAGAAGCAGAACTGTTTGTCAAGTAGCGCACACACTACTGCTGGCCACTTGGAATAACCATCAGCCACAAGTAGGTACATATGCTCATCGTGATCTGCAAAAATCAGCATGGCATCTTTGCCAAGGCGCAGCAAGTGCCAGAGTGGTTTCTAGTTTTGATAACTAGCATTCACTTTGGCTAATTTCTCCTTCTACATGGAGTTTCAAGCCTGATTACCAACCACGAATATGTAACAAACCGCTCCTTTCAATTTGCTGTGGTGATATTCATGCCTTTCACCCAACATCCCAACATGAAAGATTTATGGTATTAATCATGCACATCATAGTAAACAGTCATTCTCTACTGTCGACTGCATTTTTCTGCCGGAATAAGGATGAAAGTCCTGAGCTGCTTATCATTTGACCAGCCAGAAAACAAACTACTATTGTGCTATTTTAACCAAAGCTGGAGCTTAGTTTCTATGGGTAACGTCTTTAGATGCAGCTACATGGTTCAGGAGCTTGACTATCCCATTTTGGAAAACAATTTAGAAACTTAATCGCAGCTAAATGCAGGGCTTGTCTATGCAAGGAGTTATTCAGGAATAGCTTTTCAAAATTCAGAATTAAATATTAATTCTAGACCTGTTGTCTAGAGGTTCTCTTTCACAACAGCAAGCTGCATTAAGCCAGCTTGCATTCCGGCATTGCAAGCTATGCTTCCTTGAAAGGTACCACGGAGTAAGAACAACCCTGGCATTTGTCTCGCTAGAGTTAGCAGCTAGTGGATTGCAGCAGCTAAGCCACTGCAGCCCTCGAGCTTCAAACTGCACCCCACAATAAGCCAGCCAGTTGGATTTACAGGATCACTACCCAGCTGCACAGCCAGCAGTTGAGTATATTTGTTTGTGCTGCAATCCAAAAGCAAGCACGAAACCCGGTGTAGGCACCCCGCAATTTATTTATCAAGGCGTCGCACACAATTACGTGGCTGCCAGGCGACCCCAGGTGCAGGGGGCTCAGCACACACCGCAAAGCCCACTCAGGGTGGTGCATTCATGGCTGGAGCGCGGGCCAGGCTGAGCTCCGTGCTGTTACAGCCGTACTGTGATCAGTAACCCAAACAGCTAATTTAAAGGTAGCTCAGACTGCACCCACAAGTTATACTGCTGCTTCTGCACAGGCATAGCGTGTGCGCACCTTAGGTCAATTTGTTTGCAGAAACATTCCCCTAATCCCACTGTCTCATAGCATTGGAGAGCTCCTGTATTCTTGCTCAGTTTTCAAGTATTCCTCATTTCTAGAGGCACAGGGAATAACAAGGCACCGCCTTTCACTACACCTTAAAATGGGGATCTTCCCAACTTGCAGCTAACACCACTGCCCACTTCTGAGTTCCAATTTCCAGAGAGAAGGTCTTCTTCAGCAATTATTTGATGACTGATCAAGATAATCCCCTTCTCAAACACATACTTGGGAATTTTAATTGCTCTAAATATGAAAGAAAAATCTCTAAAAAAACCTCCAAACAAACAAACAAACAAAATCACTGACATTAATTCCTTGTGGCCTTTGTTAGCATTTGGAAAACAAACACTAGAGATTTCTTCTTCCTATCTTCATAGTTGTAAGAAAAACAGGAATATGGCTTAGCACATACTTAAAATAACAAAATGTGTTGGAATATTCAGACTTTTCTTTTGCTTCTTCAAAAGCTATGCTCTGTTCTGGCATCCAGCCTTATTTTAGAGCCATAACTCTACCCTCATTCTCATAACTTCTCCTCTGTCCCAGACACTGTCCCTCATCATGTACCTATGATATGGTCCCCTGCTTTTTCCCCCCCATCACCAGTCTCTGCTCTTTCAAGGCAAATGCAGACTTTTTGTCCTTCCCTCAGGTACCAGGAATAGTCATTTAATCTCCTCCATTGATGACAACAGCTTTTCACAGTAAGAAATACTGCTTCTCTGATCAAGTGCAAAATAATTTGAATTGTTGCAGAGTGAGTCAACAGATTCCAGAACTAATCCAGTCCTGCACTTCCCTCAGAGCAGTTCTTCAAGCCACCTGCAGATTCACACAGAAAAAACATGTATGTACCATGCCTGAAAGATTTCTCCTTCTCCCCCAGTGTTGTACAGTAAGGCTCAACTTCTGGAAGACCTCCAAAAGGTGCCCTAAAAGAAATCCTAACCTGTGAACAAAGATGAGCTAAATTAGTAGTGAAAGACAAAACACGTTTTTGTTTTCGTATTAAAAAAATAGCTTGATTCTGAGATAAATGGATCAGAGCCTGTTTTCAATGGCTTATTCCTTCTTATCAATGAGGTATCCACCTTGGATCTATCAGCCATAGGGATTGCACTTAATACCAGCTGCTTGTTACCAGAGAGAAAAGGATGGTTAAAACTTCGCTGATGTTTGATTCTCCATTCTGCCACGGGCAAAGCACTTAATCTCCATCTCATTTCCCCACATGCAGAGTGGAGTAACTGTAGGAAACAGAGGCATTGGAAAGGTGGAAGTTCATAGCTATTACAGTGATGGGAAACACCTAAACCCACAAGAAATCCTACTTGTGCACTCTGAGAGGGATTTTCAGGGTCTAACAACTGCAGTGGAAATGCCCCAGATCAGTTAGGTTTTCTTAACACCCCAAGCGGATTCACTTGCCTGGCAGCGGAGTTCAACCTCCTATCCCCAGCTGGCTCTTGCTGCTCAGGTTACTTTTATGAGCCTCAACTTCTCACATTTCTGCTATTTCAAGGGATGCTCTCAGTCAGAACAATCCATTTATTAAACTTAGTGAGAGACAGTCATTCTTCACTCCAGTTCTACAAATGCATTTTTCCACCATGCAAGGCATGCAACAAGCACCAGAAGGTGAAATGGCATTTGTAAGCAAAAAGCCATTTTGCCACATTTCTCAAACATCTGCCTGAATCACATCTTTGTTCTTCCTTTTTATTTCATCACAAAGGCACACAAGAGACGCACAAGATTCCCATCCACATTTATTTTAAAACAATTTATGCCAATTAGTGAAGGACCATTTCCTTCCGAAACAGAAGTAGCGACAGCAAGCAGCTACTCTTGTATTAAATGTCCACCTGCAGACATCCTAAAGCCTTTCTCACAGCTTGACTTTAGCTTTCAATGTTATGTCAGTTCTTCTTTAGGCAACATTTGCTAATTTGTCTTTAGAAACTGCCATTCTTCCTGCACCTTTGTCAGTTGCTATCCTCACCCTGCCATCATTTCCATTTACACAAACCCAGCAAAAGTATTTGCACGGTATTTGTCCTACACTACAGCTCACAGCAGAGAGAAACCACAAGCCAGCACATCACAGCCAGACAGAATTTTAGTTACATCAGTGATATCTCCCCTACGAAAGCTAAAGCAAAAGGACAACAGCCAACACCACAACCACAAGCGATTTGCAGCTCAAGTGAAAGGAGCAACAAGAAAGCAAGAGGCTGGCCAGATCAATAAAAGCTTCTTGAGATCCTTGCTCAACACCTTGCTGCACCCTCTCCCCGGAGGTCTGCAGCCCAGCCCAGAGCCCTGACCTGCTCACAGAGCAGTGCTGGGGACTCCAAATCACCAGGCCACTCCAGCAGCACGGCAGTCCCCATCAGGCTGTCCTGTCTTATTTGCAACCACTGAAATATATGACTGTGTCTACACTGCTGTTCATTACTAGCATGATACTAAGAACAACAGAGTGCTTTACAAAAGCGTACAGAGGGAACACCCTTCTCCAAGGAGTTTAAACATTACTAGACCATAAAGCTCTCTGTAGACTTTGGGAGTACAGTCATACAAGCACACACTGGAGCAACCACATTGCCTAGTCGAGAAGAACAGGTAGAAAATTTAAAGAACTAATCTTCTATATTCAGCTGTCTCTCTCTAGTTCCCTGGTTAACTTCAGGCATCTCCCTTCAGCAGCCATGGACCAGAGGACTGGGGCATTTAAACTAAAGGTATCAGTAGTCAGAAGCTGACCTGGGATATAGCGCGGCCAATGCACTGGTGCAAAAGCTCCCCGTAGGCAGCCACAATGCTCAGAAGACAACGCTGCACTCAGCTAGGGCGTGCAAGTCATGTTTTCCAAGAGCAAAAGCACCAGCATCAATCAAACAGCTCTGCTGCGGCACCCTCAGCCCTGCTGCCTCACGGAGCCAAGGCGATACATCGCAGCACTGATGCCCCCACCTGAACACGTCAGGCACCCCCACAGCCAGCCGCCGCCTTGCTGGCTTCTTCTCGCCGCCTTCCAGAGGCCACCCGTGCGTGAGGATCCCTTTTCCCACGTATCTGTTGAGATTCCTGTAACTCCTTTACTCCTACCTCTTCGAGAATCAAAACCAACCAACCAAAACACCAAACAAACAAACAAACAGAAATCCCCAGAACGCAGCCACGCAGGTATGTGAAATAAAAAGAAAGGGAGACTATGGCTGAAAAGCTAATTAGGGATTTAAGAGGCCTGGACTCTGCTGTATGATCTTTTATGGGAAGCGGACGAGATGCTCCTGGAAGGAAAGCACAGCGCTGTCCCGCTCCACCAGAGTATTACAAAGGAGAGAGAGGAAAACAAGCAAAGGAAAAAAAGGATCACGACGTGCTTGGTACAACGTGACAGAGCTCCAGACCCGCAAACAGACCCGAGGGCGACGCAACGCAGCGCGGCGGCAGCGGCTCCCGCACCCGGCGGCGGCAGCAGCGCG
>JAVJGI010000035.1:13882589-13938985 GCA_035590275.1 Ibycter americanus
TTTATTGCTTCAGATCCCTCATAAATGCCAAGTCAGTGTGTGATGGATGGGCTGGGAGCTCCTCCCAGGATGCTCTCTGCGGTAGCTCCGGCAACTGTCCCCGAGAGCAGCGATGAAATGCCATTGCCACTCAGACCAGGACAAAGCACACGGAGGATGGCTTGGCAAAGAGCCTTTTCAAGGGAGCCCTGCATCAGCCAGGCACCTCCAGGACCAGAGCAGCATGTCGCCAGGGATGGGGCCGATAGGGGACCGCTCCATGCACACACACCCCTGCCTCCTCCAGCCCTCCGACACGCGTGCTCCCCGGTAAGCACCCCTCACTCTGTGTGAATACCCCTTACACACACAGATGCTCTTGTGCACAGCCCTGCATGTGCTCACCCCTGCATCTCACATGCACCCACACCTTCATCTCATGCGTGGAAAGACACTGGTGGAGCTGGCTGACAACATGCTTGGGAGAAGGGCTTGTTCAGAGAGCCCCATTGCATGTGAACAGAGATTTGGGTGTCCCCAACCTGCCTGCCCTCTCCCAGCACCCTGCAGGAGCCCTGCATGCTGCCAGGTGGGGAAGAGTAGGTGGGGAGTAGGTGCAACCACCCAAGAGCAACCTGGCATCTCAGTGCCACCTGGTACACCTACATCAGGGCTCCTTGAGGAGCTTGCCAGGTCCGTGCCATCTCGCAATCGCAGGCTGCAGTGAAAGGAGAATTTTGCCTATGGGAGAGCCGAATGTACCTTGTCCCCCATGCACCCCGCTGCCAGCAGACCCCGGGCTGCGGTGCTCAGGCTGGGGGGCCAGACACTGGGGGGCTTTGGTCATGGTGGGGCTGGAGCACAGATAACGAGTTCTCAAAGAGAACTGAAGGACCCACAGTGCTGTGGGGGAGTGGGGGAGACCAGGGCAGGGGCTGGAGGAGTGTGAGGGGCTGCAGCGGGATGAATTCAGGGGTGAAACCATTTCAAGAGTGGCCAAGACCCCGGGCTGGGGGATGGGGACAGCTAACGGACAGACCCCTCTGTGGCTGCCCCACCGTGGCATCGCAGCAGGGCCTGGCTGAGGGGCCCCCAGCAGCCTTGGTGCTTCGGTAGAAGCCCCGGCACATCTCCAGCACGTTGTCCCCGTGCTCGCCCCTGCCCGGGACCGGCGGAGCAGCCGGCTGTGCCCCACGGGGGTCACCCAGCAGGGAAACCAGCGAGAGGTACCGGTGGGCACCGGGGGCTGTACAGGGCTGTGCTGCGCGGAGCCGATCAGCGTGGGCTGCTGCACCCCCACCACCCCGCCGGTACTGGCACTGGCACCACAGGTACCGGCACCACCGGCATCACCAGTACCGGCACGCACCGGCATCACCGGTATCGGCACTACCGGTACCACCGGTACCGGCACGCACTGGCGTCAGCACCACCGGCATCACCAGTACCGGCACGCACTGGCATCACCGGTATCGGCACTACCAGTATCACTGGCATCGGCACCACCGGCATCACCAGTACCGGCACGCACCGGCATCACCGGTGTCGGCACTACCGGTATCACCAGTACCGGCATCGGCACCACTGGCATCACCGATAGAGGCACCACCGGCATCACCGGCACCACCGGCATCACCGGTACTGGCATCACCGACATCGGCCGGCGTGCGGAGCCGCAGCGCCACCCAGCGGCGACAAGGCGCTACTGCCGCCCCCCCGCACCCTTCCCCCCTCCCATTGACACCCAGCACCCCCCGCCCAGCACCAGCGCCCTCTCCTGCCCGCTCCACCCCCCCGCCCCCCATTAGCGACCTAAGGGAACATTTGCCAAGAAACTGTGGGCTTTGCACCCTGAGGTGTCCTTTCCAAAGATGATGGCATGGAGCAGGGCACTTATGAAAGCACCTGAATTGAGCAAGTTTATTTTTTAATACAATAAACTTATCTGAGAAGGATTTAGTCCTTCTTGCAGTGGCTGGCAGCAACATTAATAAAGGGCAGAGAAGGAGACAGCCAGCACTAGACGACAGGCAGAGCAGCCCCTTTGCCAGGGCATGGAGCAAAGCAGGAGCTGATGATGATAAGACAAAGCAAAATTGTCAGCATCTGCGTGAAGCAGGCTGAAAGCAACACAAGGAAACGAGATGAAGAGACACTTGCAGATCCAGGAAACTTCATGAGGATAAAAAAAAATATGGAGACAAGAGTCTTGTTTTTTCTGCTCATAATTCTGAAATAGGGATATTTACGGAGCATTTTGTAGCCTTTCCATTAATTTTTTTCTCAGGGATTCTCATTAGATTATGGAATAGTGTCTCCGAGTGAGAACGAATATGAGTTATGTATCTGGATAATAAGTCTAAAAAAAATAAATCCCTCAAATGTGTGTTTCACACCCCTTTCTTTGTGTTAGCATTCAATGCACATGCTCATGTTTCACTGGCACAAATGCTTATGAAAAATGAATTTCCAAGTAAACTGCCAAAGTATGTGAAACAACCCAGCTTTCTCTTAGCAAATACAAGAATTTGTGCCAAAAGTACCTTTGAACTCATCCAATTAGGGAACAGTAAAAACCATAAAGTGAGGCTGTTTGTGAGCAGTCCTTTGAATTAAAGGGAAAAATAATTTGATAATAAATAATTAGAAAGAGCTGTCATCTGTCCATGGATATTCTGCGTGGAAAAAAAAAATACTGCCAAAACCCAAGCACATAACTGCATTTACTAAGTAAGGTAATTAATAATTATTGGTTGAGGCCTAATAAATCATAACATTCATGACTATGGTGTTTCTGATGGGTGACAGCAACCCAGCACTCCCATGCACGCTTGCTAAGCAATCTACTTGTCATAAGCAAACCATACCCTGTAGTGATTCTACTTGTCAAAAAGCAAAGATGAGGGATGTCTTTCCTCCCCCCAGCCTCTTTCTGCAGAACATATTTGTCCCCTCTTTCCAGCTGGGAGTCAGTGTCTCCGGTATGTTCTCAAGACCCCACTTGTCAGATGAATCTTGTCTCTTTGAAATATTTATACATACTACATCACCTATATTTCACAGCTATGTTAAGAGGTAGACAGTCTCTGGGACAGATGCGGTGTTGAAAGAGAGCAAATCATATGCAGCACAATGTCACCAGGCAAGAGGCGACTGAAGAACTGTGTGAGGCCAAGGTCCAGTTGCAAGAACATTAATTCTCTTTGTGTCAATGTTTTCATGCTATAGTCTGGTGCAGTCTGTCATTTATTTCTTTTCTGGGATGATGCAGCTATCTCTGGGCCCCAGTGATCTCTTGAGCTTGTGGCCTGACATTTCTTTCACCTCTTTCCTGTTCATTTTCTTCTCAGCACCACATCCAAGAATGTCTGCAGGATCCCTGAAGTTTGATCTCTTCCTACACACACATACGGAAGTGAGTACAGCCCAGCTGGAAGCTTTGCTGCAGTATTTCCCTTGCTGTGGCTTACTAGTAGGGAGTAGAAATAGAAAATAAAAAGGGAAAAGGAACGCAACGGGGCACCTTAAAGGCAATGGGCAAAGCCAGGGTGACTCCAAATGCTGCAAGGGAGGTGAGAGTTGACAAGGGGAAAGCCAGCGGACTCTTTAGCGCTGCAGCAGAGCTGTTAGCAGGGAGATGGGAAAACAAGGGAATTCTAACTGCAGCACAGGTCTGCATCGAGGAGCTGAGCACAGAGGGTTGCTCCTGCGATGCTGCTGTGCCGGGCTGAGCAGGGGCAGGCTCTGCAGCAGTGCAGCACAGGGGCAAGTGTCTGACCCCAGGCAGTGAGATAGGGCAGAGGAAAGCCAAAGAGGGGGAACTGGGAAAGGCAAGGAAAAGCCAGTGTGTGGGTGGAGGGGGAGCCCTGTTGGGACTGCTGTAAAGAGACTAGGGGCAACAGCACCAAGTACTCTGCAAAGCAGGAACTTCTGGAAGATGGGAAAGCATGGGCAAAGCAGCAATGAAAGGATGCAGTTAAACTGTCCACTGCCTGTTTTCTTTATGTTTAATTGGTCTTCACAGGAAAACTGTAAAATAAAAAATATTAAAAAATGCTAGTTTGGCATTATGAAGTGCTGGAAGCAGCATCTCTTTGGGGAAAAAATTCCCGCTTGCCCAGAGCAGTGCTTCCCACCATCCTTCACACTAGGCTGGTGCTGCTACTGTCCCAAATCCTCCTGGGTATCTCCTGCTTCCAGTATGAAGCATGCCAAGATAGGGCTATAAATCCCAAGGGCTCTGCTTTGCTGTCCTCAGTTCTCCTCATCTCTACTCCAGGGAATACACCTATACTGCACTCGCTTTCTTCCCAGATGCATTTTACAGCACTCGTAGTACCTCTGAGCCTCTTGTGTTTTCTTTGCTTTTTTGATTAGCTCTCAGTATCACAAAGAGTGTTTGGTACTGAACGGAGTGATGAACCGGGAGTCCCTCTCTATTCCTCACCCAAGGTATTCATCCTGCCTGAGCTTTACCACCCTTCCTCCCTGCACTTCCCTGGTGCAGCCAATCTCAGGGCCACGCTGCAATTTCTGGCAGCTGGTTGCTATCAGATTAGATTTTGCTTTTTCTGCCTGTACCCATTTATACTTCGACAAACCTCTGTTTCCTCATTAAGGCTTATGTGAAAGCCATTGCAATCCCTTGCCCCTGTGATCTCACTGTGTGGCCACTCTTTCCTCAGCTCAAGTGCTCACCAACCTCACCCCACTCCCCCCCCCCTCCATCCCACTTCGTGTGCACTAAATCCACAGGCTTTTAACTCAACATTTTCTACCAATCTCTATGCTTTTTAGCTTATATATCTGGTTTGCCAGAGATCCTGCTGTTTTTTTGCTCTTGTGCTTTAGGACTGGTTGGGGCTGGTATAGGGTTGCAGACAAGCGTCTCAGCATTGTTGGGAGTATCTTTTTCCTGTTTCACCCTTTCTTTGATCTTTTTTTCCTCTCTGCCTCCTTCTCCTCCTGCATTCATGCTTTATTCTTGTTTCCCGCCCTCTCTTTCAAGTGTAAAAAGTAAGTGGAAAAAATATCAAGCTGGTCAAAAGAACTTGTTCTCCTTTTCTTCCACTTCCCCTCATTGCCTCAGCCCCCCTCTCCCAGCACGTTTCCCAGAGTGCTCTGGAGAGGGATGCTTTTTCACAGAGAGCATATACAAAGGGTTTGGGCATGATTCTCCCCTGTTCATGCTCTTTGCCCGTGCCAGCAAAGGGTGCATCAATTGTAGATTTTGTCAGTGCCAGGCAGATGATCTGAAATGTGTGATCTCTACCCCGTGGTGGAGGTGGTGGTGCTAGGGAGGGTAAAGGAGCTGCTCCTGAAGAGGATGCCTTCAGCCAGAGGTTTGTTTGAACCAGTTGTCAGCACTCTTGGGAGACTGTGCTACTTGAATTTCCCTTGAGAGGTTTTAAACACAGCTCACAGCCTGGGGATGATTGATTGACATGAGTAAAATCATGAGTACATGGGACAACTCTCAGATAGGACTTTGCCGTTTAAACCTTGACGGAGACAGTCTTTGGCCACAGCACATTATGTCTCCCATAGGCTGACATGAGGAGGAAACCATGCTGCAGAGTCACTTTTGTGGGAGCACTCAGGCAAGGCTGTGGGCTTACGTGTCCTGAGACCTCTTGGTAGTGAGAAAACACCCCAGCTAGTAGCTCCTCACTTCAGTTACCCAGTGGCTACACTTGTTTTGGGGAAGCTGATCTATTATCAAAACATTGACTTAAAATTACACGCAAGTTCCTCAAGTCCCTGTTTGTCCCCAGACAGAGCCACCCTCGCTTCAGGAAGGTGAGCATCTGTATTTTGGGTGTAAAAAGGAAGCTGCAGAGAAAACTTCTTCTGCCAGGATCTCCCCTCCCTACTGATCCTGGACCACAAGAGCTGGGAGACTTGGTTACAGAAAGATTCAAGTGGGCCAGGCAGGCTGCAGAAAAAAGCACGCAATTCAATGCCTGAAGCAGCCCCACTGCTTTCTGGGGAGCCATATGTTGTTCGTCAGTGGTGCAGCTCTCCACCAGCCTCTCACTGAAATGTGACAATGAAAAAAATTTGAAATCCAAAGCTGTCAGGAGCCTATATGACTGTCACCATCCAAACAGCTTGGGCAGTCAGACCTTTACTGGTATAGGCTTTGTTTCACTCAGGAGAACAGGCATGCAGTCCCCAGCTCACCTGGGCATCACCGAGTGTTTTGGCTGGAGATCATGGAGTCAGCCCAGTTCCTGGCGGAGGCTTCCTCCTGCTCTCTTTTTGGCAGCTCTCCAACTGATCGCTATTTCCCTTCACTACCACAAATCCGTTCTCCTGGCCTGACACATCTTCCCTCTGCCCAGACTCCTTCCAGGAGAATTGTAAATAAGCACAGCTTCAACCTGAGTTTTGCAAATCCTGGGGCCAGAGCTCTTGTTGGAATTACAGTGGCTCCAGCGTACCTGTATCCTCCAGAGGTATTCAAAGCTGGATGTGGACACTCGAGGTTTAGTTCAAAATAACTTTTATGGCCTGTTGACATCATCTGACATCACTGTCAGACATTGCTCTGCTGGTACCTGTAGCCCAGGGTGGGAGCTGAATCCATCAGAGGGTTTCCAGGCTTAAGGAGAGAAGGGAAGGAGCTGCCTCACTGGGCGATGCACGTGTCAGTGCCAATGAACTTTCTTGCTTTGGATCTGTAAGCTGGTGAGGTCTGAAGGGATAGAGTGCTGCAAGTCCCACCCCCATGAGGGATGACTGTCTTGAGATCATCTGCTAAAAGTCTGGGTCTCTCAGCCCTCATTCACACTCCCCAGCAGTCTGCACAGATACTACTTTCATATACATTATTTCATCTCAGTGTTTTGACCCTCTATGACTTTAAGGAAACTTGGATTCCTGAAGTCCAAGTGTCAAGAAATGTGGAACGCAAAAAATCAAGGGTAGTTGGCCCTTCTGACTTAATCCAAAAGCCACTGTCTTCTTGTGACCCAAATCTAGCCCATGGTGCAAAACTAGCCCCTCTAAGTGAGTTTGAGAATGAAGCCTCTATGTTTCACTTGTGCAGAAGTGTCCTTGTTGGATGCTATATATAGACTATGAACTACCCTTACAATTTACTATTGCCTCTTCATTTTCAGGTGGTGTTGGCCACTGCTGGAGTACTTGACTCAAGAATCCAGTGATTTTTGTCTTTGTGTGAACCCGTATGTACACACACACACACACACGCGCACACACCCTTTTCCTTCCTGTCCAGTGACACACTTCAACGTCATATTTAATAGTCACCTGTTCAAGTCAAAATACCTTAATTCTTTGCACAAATCCAGAACTTGCAAAAGATACATGCAAATAAAACATTTGAAACTGTGCCTGCTGAAGGGATGCTTTAAAGCACAACAAGCCCCCTCCAAGTATTGCTGCTCCCTCCTTACCTTTGGGGTGGGTCTAAACAATTCCATGTTGCCTCTATGCTTAAAAATACATCCTTAAGGAGCAGTGGCATCTTTGTCTTTTCTCTGTAACTTGATCCACTTTATAAAATCCATGGTGAAAGACTCTATTTAAACTTACCATGACTATTTATAACACAATTCTCTAGCAAACAAGAGTTAGAAGGGCCATTACTGTAAAACTAAGTAACATGAGATGGTACATACAAGAATTTAACAGGAAAACCCTGTTGGGAGGAAATTATAGAAACACCAATGGCATTTACCAGCGTGTTTTTAATTTCAACTGCTCTAATAATTTCAGAAAAGCTGGCACTGGGGCTACCTGGGGACACGATGCAGATGTGTGGGTGCCATGCAGCACTGAAGCACGGCTGCAGTTTACCAGCAGAGCTGGTCTTGCCAGGACCACCCATCTCCCCACTGCTCCCAAGCAAAGCAACAAATGAATCCACACTCACACAGACAGGCGCTGCTGGCGTAGCCGTCTCAGTCATGAATTGCACCCCTGATCAAAAGTGAGTGTCAGGGCATGCTCCCCGTGTGAGGAGCAGGGGGTGAAACACAAACTCAAGGAGTGACTGGCCCAAACGCAGGCAGCGAGGCAGAGGCACGAGCAGGGCTGGAACAGATACTTTCTTCCCCTATTTCTCAGTGCGGCTGCAGACAGCCAGCGTTGCCTCTGACCTGTGTATTCTGGTGTATAATTACTTGCTTATTAGCTGGCTAGCTCATCATGCCAAGAAAGTTAGTGGGAATGTGGAGCAAAGACATGTCTCCTCTCCCTGTCTTTCAGGCCAGAGAAGAAACAACAGATCACACAATGTGCTGGGAACCACCAGCTCCTCCACCCTTTATAGGCTGGCAGAGGTTGAAGTCTGTTTGATTTCTGTTACATCTAGCCCTCAGAAGAAAGATAAAAAGAGCTAATCATGCTAGCCTGATAGAGCCAGGGACTCCGATGGCCATGGCTGTTACCGCTTCCAGAGTGACATGCTGGGCACACGTGGCTGATGGGTGACCTCACACTGTGCCATGAAGATGTTGGGAGCAACCAGCTCTACTGCACAGCATCGCTCAGTGCCTCACAGAGGGGGAGGAGTATAACACAGAATGTCAACCTGAGGTAAAGCCACATACAGGGACGCTGGAGTCTGGATAGGGCTTGGCTTACCTATTGTGCAGGCAGCGCTTTTTTAAAGCTTGAAAACGTAATCCCCTCTGTTGCAACCTCCCTCTAGGGGCTCACCAGGCACTGCAGTATTTTCATGCACAACCCCTCGTGTCTTGAGTGTTGCCCACTCACCCCGTGGGTTTCCAAAGAAGTTTCTCCATGCAGCTCCTCAGGTGGCTGCACTCCAGTGAAGGGTGAATTGATTCTTCTTGCTAAACCAACGCCTGCATCCAAACTTCCCCAGGAAAACCAGATGAGGGTTTTAAGTAACAGCAGCAGACTTCCCTATTAGTGAAGTCAAAAAGGAAAATTAGTGGAAGGCAGCATAATTTTTATATGGACCAAATTATTCACAGATTACAGACACAGAAGAAACACTGCTGGTCTGACCTGTTCTAATCAGAGCACATTGTGAGGAACAGGCTCCAGTCCTGATTTCTGAGAAGCCAATAATAAACCATTCATTTGTATTTCACATAGAGCAGTGCCATGTTCCATCAGGATGCACAAACTGGTAATCTGAAGGAACAATAGGCATTTGGGATGTGATTTACAGCTGTTCAGTAGCCCTCAGTGTTGCAGGTAAGCCACAATATCTGAGTTGCTGCAAGGTTTCATGGCATGTGACACTGGCACTGAGGAATAAGTGCCTCTGATTTTCCCTTTCTGATTTTTCCTGGTCTCTGGCATCAGCACTGAAGGAGACAGGAGCTCCACCCAGTTTCAGGAGGGACTGGAGAAACAAGCAAGATTCGGGAGAGAGGAAGAAGCAGGTGGGAAGCCAGGGCAGGACTGACTCAGGAATTAATGGTGGCGGGCAGAGAAAGGAGGGGGTGGGAAATAGCCTGGGGGAGGGATGAAAAAGGGACACTGGGACAGTTTGAAGCATGGGAAGAGAAGCAAGGACTGCTGGAAAGATGCTGGGGGCAAACGGCCAACCGAAACTTGGGGAAAGCCAGGATGTAAGGTGGCACTGCTGCAGCATTGCTGGGGCAGGGACTGATGGTGCTGGGCTGGGCTGAAATGTGGCCCTGGGCCATGGGCAGGGTGCGGGGAGGATTGGAGGGGTGGCTGGGCAGCATGCCCAGGACCTGGTAGCATTGTCCCTTCTTTCTTCCCAGTCAGCCCTTATTTTTCTGCATCCCACCTTTGGGCACCCCCTCACTGGCTTCATGCCCTGCCAGAATTCGCCTGTGGTCCTGCCCTAGCAGGGAGCCGGAGGGACTGGAGGGGCTGATAGGAAGGTGAGGGAGGAAGGGGATAAAATGCACCTCCCTCTGCCTGAAGAGCCAGTCCAGCTGCCCTGGACATATCTGGTCTTGGGGATAACATGGAGTTTGATCACCTCAGCTGACAGGGAGTGAGCTTATCCCTGCTCCAAACATCCTGTGTGAAGTGTCTTGTGTTAAACACTCTTCTTCATTCACCGTGTCTGGAAAAAGTACCTCTGAGCCCACATAAACAGCAGACATTTTGATGGAAGGTGCCTGAGAAATAATATTTTACAGGAACCAAGAGATGCCTGTCTCTCTGGAAAATGAGCATTGGCTGATCAAGAAATTACCAACAGAAATTTCTCATATTAACACTGTTCTTTTTTTTTTTTCCTTGCTTGTCTTGGTGGAGAATCACATTTCATTCTCAAACCGCAGTTCTACATTTATCATCCCTGATTTAGTAAATTGCCTCTTGCAGAAGCAGTGTGGAACCTACCTTTATTTAAGACTTTGCAGGATAATGTGTTTATGTTGGACTCAGAGAGGGTCACAAAAAAAGTGGCAGATGCTGAAAACATATTGAAATGGAGGTAATGTAAATGATTTTAGATTCAAAATATTCCTTCTCAAGTAACTTAACACTTTCAGAAAATATTGTATTGTCAGTGAGACTTAAATCTAAAATCTTGAAGCAAGAGGAATTTTATTGTCTTTCTCCTTCTTTATTTTTTTCTTAACAGGGATCAAAATCAACCTTTCAATAAGCCTCTCTTTGTAGCCACAATAGAAGGAGGTGAAGATACCTCTATAATCAGAGTTGGCTCAAGGCTTATCAGCAGGTTAGGCACAATTTAATTTTGCAGCCCAAGGATTTTCTCTTCTCCCTTGGGCAGGCAAAATTCAGCTGTGTGGCAGCAGCAGAGTGGGACCCTCCTGGGATGTTTCTCTATTTCTACCACCTTGATACCACACAGCTTGGTAGGGGGGAAAGGCTGAAGAGCTGGCTTGTGCCTGCTGTAGCTACAGCCATCCCCTTCTCTTCCAGCCCAGGCAAACTGGGCTGCTGGTTGCCCCAGGCAGGTTCCCACCTTTTGGTAGCTTTGCCCGTGCGGTGCCTGAAACCAGCCCTGTCTGTAATAAGGCAGAGAAACGCACATCTGCAAAGCAGCGCTTGGAATCACTATCTTACAGCTGCAGATGTAGCCTCCCACTTAAATGAAAGGATGCAGATAATTGGGTTGTCTTGTATAAAACAAATTCTTCTGCCCTATAAACTGTAGCTAGTACACATGATGCAATCTCACTGTGCCAGGCTGGAAAAGGGGATGTATTGGGAATGGGAATGGCTTACTCCTAGCAGGAGGGGACTTCTCCTATGCCCTTAGCACACACAGCGAAACTTCAGGGGACCGTGACATTCACACGCATGCCCCCTTCCCATTTGAGCTCCATGGGAATACGATCAAGCTGATGATTTCCAGTGAAATCAATAAGAAAGGTAGAGGGCATCGCCATAATCATTAATAATTTCTCTCAATTATAATCTAGTTTCTTCAAGTACAGCTGTTGCTGGTGCCTCCAGCCAGAATTAATGATATGGAAAATCTGAAGGACAATGAACAATGTATTTGTGAGCTAGAGGGATGTGAACAAACAGTAAACAAAAAGGAAAATGTCAAAGGGGTTAAATCTTTAATAAACCACTGCTCCGATATCGTTTGATAAGCTCTCCTTCAGATGTTTCACAAACATTCTCCCTTGCTTTCAGAATCAGCCTGGTCTTTTTCAAGCTAAACACATTTCACAAGACAAAATTGTAGAGGAACTGAAATGGGCCTTTAAAAGAGAAATAGATTGTAACCTTACTCTTAGGTTTTAAAAGCAATAACATGAATGCAAGATTACACATTCCTCATAGCTGGGGTTCCTCGTTCCTACTAGGTACACAGCCTGTCCTGTGTTCAGCACACAAGTCGCTGATGTTCAGTAATTTCTGCTGTTCAGGACGTGAATCAAGCAGGTACATTTTGCAGTTGCTAATACTAAGGGTAATAATATACACACACATGCATCCACCCACATAAGCACAGAGAGGTTAATACTGATCTAAAAATATTTTGTATGGCAGAAAGAACATGAAAACATCATCAGCAGAGCTGTTGGAAGACAGTAGCAGTTAATGGGAGGTTTGTAGTCTTGGGCACACGGGTGCGGGAGTTAATTGGTGTTCATCTGTCCAGCCTGGGCAAACACTGTGTTTACCACTTCTACAGTACTTATCAAGTGCTTTGGGATGAAAAAGGCCCCGGTCCCCGTAAGTCTTAAATAAAGTAGCCAGCAATGCAGATGGAAAAGGCACATTTATGAAGCCAAGGAAGGAAATGATAAGTTCTCTTAGTCCTGATTTCATGTTACAGGTGCATTTTTGTTACTTTTGGATTTGCCAAGAGTGACTCAAAATGCAGAATTCTAATCCCCCCAAGACACAGAGACAATCCATCACTGATGAAGGGGAAATGCTGAATTCCCAGTATCTACTCTGCTCTAAGAAAGCCTGTCGGCTGTGTAATGCAAACTAATCTGTTCCAAGCATCAGCTTTTTTGTTTCTTGCCCTGGTGCACATATATACACACATCCAGTGGGAGAAAGGCAGGGGTGGGGGAGTGGAGAGACCACATCCACACATATCAATGACTATTGGAGTAAAAATAGCTAGTACATGGAGATGTAGTTGGAAAAAGGTGGGACTGCCCTGCAATTCTCTGGGTGAACTGCAGCTGAGATCGCTCCAGAACTAACAGAAATAAAATACTGCACAGAAGGCAAAAATCAGGGCATGTTTTTAACTGGCTGGGGGTGGGGGGGAAGTAGCTATAGATTCTGGCTGGAGAAGCAGATGGCAGTGAATTACGAGAACAGGGCACTGCTGCTGTTGCAGCCGCTGCTGCAACTGCCACAGCTCAGCTCTTCCCATCTGACAGAAGGGCCTCTGGGCAGCCAGAAATGAGTCAGACTCCTGTGTGTTGTACAGGCATCTCTGGAGAACCCCAGTTTTTCCATTTCATTTGTGTCACGCTGCTTCAGGGTTTGGAATGAGTCGCACAGCCCCTACATCGACGAGCACCCTTTCACCTCTCACTGTATCTTTCCCAGCATCTGAGCTGCCGCCAACCCCAATGAGCACAGCGTGGCTGGATGGCACCATGCAGGAGGGTTCCCTGTGGTCTCCAAGCAAGGGGGCAATTAGCATCCTCTGAGTGCCGCACCAAAAGTCCTGAGCTAATGCCAAGCTGAGGAGAAGCAGCCTCTGAGGACCCTCACATTGAAGCCACCTTGCCTGCAGTCCTTAGGAAGACCCGCAGGCTCCACCTGCAAACCTAAGGATGTGCAGCAGCCACGTGGCAAAGCCTCAGGATTTGGCAGACCTACTTAAAACTATAGGTTACCCATTGGCACTGGTGAATAAGCCCCATTGGCTCTGGGAGACCTGTCAGCCCCTGACCGACACTGGCCCCAACCCCAACAGGACAGTGTTTTGAGCTGGAGACCGGCCAAAGCACATACCCGGTATATCCCACCACACGAAAACCTCCTGGCTGTTTGCAAAAGAGAAACTATGCCAGTAACAGCACCCCAAATTGCTCTTTCTACACAAGATTTAGCTGTTGGTTTGAAGCTGGTGAGGAGTTTCCTATCCTCAAAAGACTATTTCAAGCTCCACAGAGAGCAGTTGGTGTACAAACTCTGTTAATACAGAAGAGCAGCAGCAAATCCATTTCACCTTCTTACCTAATGGCTTCTCCTCCTGGAAAAGAGATTCCTGAGGTAAAAAAATGACAGTGCTGTCTCTGCCACCAAGCCTGACCTGAGCCCCTCTGCAGCGGGCTGCTCCCCCAGGCAGGTGGGAGGGGAGGGGGCAGCTCACTGGTGAACTGGTCTGCCTGTGCCCTGAGGCACAGGACTGCAAGCGGAGGGCTGTGCTAGAGGGGGGGGAGATGAGCTGGGTGGGGAATTATTACCTTCTGTGCTTTGATACCTTCTGGGAAAAAATTAGAGATACTTAGCTGCTGTCATACAAACATTTTATGTAAATCTTATCTTTGTCTTCTGCATAGCGGTACATAATTTGCATCTGATTATCAACTTCGGATCTATTGTTTTATTCTAAACAGAATTCCTGCTGCTAAAAGGTGTTGGATTGACAGCCCTGATGAATGAAGTCATCTCTCTAACAAGGGGGTAGGAGAAGAACCGCTTCCCACACAGGGCTGTGCCATTATTCCCCAGCCAGGGCCAACAGTGAGGATGCCAGCCCTTGGCCTCTTCTGAACCTGCCAGCTGATGCAGAGCAGGGCGGTGAATGTGGAATCCCTGTGAACTTCCTATGAAGACATCCCAAAATCCTTTAAAAAGGAACAGCTAGTCTGTTGGGTCGGATTCATGTTTGTGCTGTGCACACAAAGGGTTCCAGTACCTAGCTGGCTCTGAAGTCACACCCAAGGATCATGAGAAAGTTTGTACGGTGGGATCTTCACATCCAAAATGAACGCCTTTACGCTCTTGACCTACAGGAGAGGAGACTTTTGCTCCCTCCAGCACATGCACAAATACTGCCAGTGGGATATAGCCCTGTCTCCAGCAGCAGCAGCATGCGGAGCCCTTCTCCTGACTGTGGCAGGGTGTCCTGCCGTGTGTCACACGGCAAAAAGGTTTGCCTGGGGCTAAAGTGGCTCAAGCCCACTGGAGCCAGTGGCGTGACTTCAGTTCACCTTGGCTGAGAATTTGGCTCAGTTATACCCCACCCCATTAGCAGAAACTTTTTAGGAAAGCCCACGTAGAAATCAATGATAACCAGAGATGATGGTCTTCAAGCTCTGCGACCCATGGATCTTATCAGTTACCTCCTCTGTCTCTGGAAAGATACTTTTCTTTCATCTTGGGTGGGGACACGGAGCCCTCCCTGGTGCTGGGGGGGCACAGGGAATGATTCACGGTAGCTACAGGGTGAGATGGGGACTGAACTACCAACCTTCCCTGCAGCACAAGGCTGCTTCAGTCAAGCCAAAGGATGAGGACAAATGAGTGTTAATCCCTATCCTTAGGCTTCAGCAGTCACAGCACTGAGCAATACGAGTCTGTCCACTTGACTTTGGGATGGATGGCTGTTCTAGCTGTGTTTGTCCTGCCGATAAAGTATTCAGCCCCAGTAACAGCTGTTTCTGTAAGAGTGCCAGATTAAGACAAATAATGCAGACTTAGTGCTCTTTACGTAGATTGCATGGGCTGACCCTGCTGCAATATGCACACCCACAAATCTTCTCAGCTCATTACCTCATCGAACACGGATGCTCCTCTGTAAGGACAGGAGCTGGCTGATACCTCAACAGAATTTGAACACGACATGCTAAGTCAGAGCTGGAAATAGCTGACTGAGAGCTCTGGGCCTGGCCTGGCAGGGGGGTGGACCCCGTCAGAAAAGTGCAGCCTCAAGGACATGTGGCAGCCCTGCTGGACAGAACCCTTGGCTTTGCAGAGGAGGGAGCATAGCTTTCCTTTCATTACAGTATTCCTGATTATTCCTGCACTCGTTCTTTGCTAACACTCCATTAGTATTTCAGTTCTCTCCTTTGCACAGCCAGTTCTGGGTTAAGGTGGCAGGAGTATGCATTGTGTAAATAAAGTTTGTTGTTTTCCTTTGAAGTATGTGGGAAGGCTTTGAAAACCCAGCTGTAGCCGTTCCCAATAATCTCAACTTTCTGCTCTATTTCTCTGGTTAACCTTGCTGACTCAAAACAACAAAAAGCATAGCCTGAAGCAAATAGTGCTCACTGCTTTCTTAACTTTCCAATGGCATTTTACCAGAGATATTTTCTTTTTGTTAAGATCTTTGAAGTCCATTTCTCTTTCTCTCCATGGATTCCCATTGAGACCAAATGGCTCTCACCAGCCTGCTTCCCCAGGTATGGGGTAGGAAGCATGGCTGCCTTCCCCCGGCCATGACTAGAAGGAAGACTGAGTGAGGGGGCTGCTGAGATGCCAGCAGTAAACAAGTCAATATAGAGATGTGTTTCATTTTCTTCCCAGAGGATGGTGGAAGCGAGACCTTCCCTCACACGCGTGCCCCAGTTAGAAATCCAAGATGTGATCTATTAGGTCATCACTCTGACCATCTGGTAAGACTGAACAAGTCTGTCTTTCATATTGCTTTGCAGTCAGCTCCAGAGGTCACTCTTGACTCAAGCAAACCTTCTTCTCCCACCCACACTTGCTTCCCCCCCTGCCCCTAGCTGCATTTACAAAATAATTGCCTGGATGGGATGAAGGGATGGGAACTTCACACCAAGGCAGGATCCTGCCAAGCTTTGCTAAGATACCTGCCATGCAGAAGAAGGTGAAATCTGTGTGAAATCTGCCAACAAGATCACTTGAGGGAAAGCAGGCACCTTTCCTTGTTCCCCTCCTACTACAGTACATCTGGGCAAGATACCATCTCCTTCGTCTGGGCTCAAAGGGCTGCAGTTTGCTTGCCAGCCTAGGACACTTTTCTCAGGAGAGGTTTCCACATGCTGGCCAGTGGCTTGGGGGATAACCATTCCATGCCTGCAAGGCATACGTATTGCTTCTGCTGAGATACAAGTCCTGAGCCTGAAGAACATTATGGAGAAGGGCATTTGTCACACTGTGAAGTGTGAACCACACCACCACACCATACAGCAGGCTGAAAACGGGAAAGACCCACAGCTGGGAGATGTTGCCGCCAAGAAAGCCTGTTCCATGGGCAGAGCCATAGGGTTCATCCTGCCCAAGTCAGCAGAATACACCACCCACCCACTCACAAGAGTTTAATATCACCACTCCCTGCCTCTGTCTCTTCCCTAAGGAAATTTCTAGTTCTTCAGGGGAAGATGAAGAAACACACATGTTCTGCCTCCATAAACCCCAGCCCTTCCATCACAGACATGAGGAATAAATGGAGGGAGAAAAAGCCATATAAACAGGCCCCTCGAACATAATTGAAGAACCAGACTAATTTGGCTTGTCTTTGTAATCGGCCAGAGCTGGGCACTAGACTTACCCACAACAGATAAAGATGAGTAACTACATAATGAGGTTAAAATATTCATTAAGCTAATTGCATGTTAATTAAGTAAATGATGCTATTAGGGATCCATTGAGCTCCATCTGTGTGTGCAAACAGGAGTGAGAATAATCGCACCAGAAAGCAGGAGAAAAGACGGTGGCAGCTCTGGGGCTCCTGGCGCAGGGGAAAGGGGGGTGGAAGGGACGCCCAGTGGGGGCAGCTCCGGGCCCCGGGGGAGCTGGCAGCTGTGAAAGGGGGGGTGGTCTCGTCAGAAGGAAGGGGGCTGGCAATGAGAAACTCCAGGTGCTGTTGCCAGCAATCATGTTGTGGATGGGCATACCCTTTCCCCACGCTCCCTTTCCAGATACGTAAACCAGGAAGCATAGCCATCCACAAAGTGAGAACGTTCATGAGAGAACTCAGGAAAGGGTCTCGCCAAACTCGCCTTTGCTATTCTATCTGTTGAGTTTATCAGAACTGCTGGCAGGGGCAGAGATCCGTCACCCCTGGAAGGGCCATAGGGCTCAAGGCAATAGGTCGTAAGGCACCCAAAAGGTCTGCTTCTGAAAATGGCCTACAAGAAGGCTAAAAATAAGGAGGCAGAAATTACTCTTCCATTTAAACTTCCACTGTCAGCACCATGGAGGACAGTTTCTAATAAATACTTCTTCAAAAAAAGGAGAAAAAAATTCCATCTGACATAATTATGGCCAGCTCCCCATAAGGCAGAATAGGGAAAATGCCTACATATTTCATGTTAAAATTCATTAATAATGGACGGCAAGGATTAAATTATATAACTGCCACCTTTAAGTTAAATAGTATTCTCAGCAGAAGGAAAGGGAGATGGGACAACTCCATAACCAACACATTTATTTCAGCACATGAATAATTTAGGCAAATAATACAACAGCTTTTTAAAGGGGAGAACATTTGACGAGGAGGTTGGGTTAGAAGGGACTTGCACTGCATTTGGAGATTTGAAGGACTGGCAGAATAATTCATACTCAGTCATTCATTTGATTAATTTGTCCTTTCTTTCAGGCCATTAATGGGCAGATTGTTCTTTTCACAAATGCACTTACAGTTTGAAGTTACTGGAATAAATCTGGTCCGTGGTTCCCCTGGAATGGCCAGTGTCTTGCAAGGAGTCACTGCACAAAATGGAAACAAGTTTGGATGGGGACGTCATCTCCTGGTGGGTTTCTGATCTCGGACCAGCTTCTCAAGTACTTTTTGCTATGAATCTAAATTTAACATCTCCTCATTCTCCTGCAATAATTGCTTAACATTTCTGCTTCCCCAGGTAGACCTGCCAGCTCACCCTGCTCATCCTGCATGGGTACAAAGTAGAGGGCAAAACTGGAGCAAACATGAATGAAGCAAATTCGTTAAAAAGTTCAGACTATTATTATTGAAAAATTAGTTTATTGTGTTAGCTTATCCCCAGTGAAGCTGGCATTGATCCAAACTACCCTTCTGATGAGTGGGAAGGAGAAGAACTGTGCAAGCCATTCATATTTCTGTGGTGAAACCTGACAGATGACACTTTATCCAGAGGCTGGTTATTGTCATGGGCAAAACAAAAAATTCCCTGTAGATTCTGCTAAGCGCCCAAACATATGTGCTTTTCTCCACAGCCCCAAAGCCTCCCAGACACACTTCAGCTCATGAAAGATGCCCAGGAGAACTGGCACAGCCCTTCCCACAGGCTCCCAGATAAAACCAGCTGCAAAAGTTAACCAGATTTCCAGCTCCAGCTGCTCCAGCTGCTGGCAAGAGTTCAGCACGGGTCTTGGGATGCTGATCCCTGCGTAACAGCAGAGCTCTGGTGCCCAGAAACCATCCCTGTGACTGACTCAGCCTTAATCCTGATTATTTTATGGCTCTTAGAGGCCTGTGCCTAATGATTTTTTTCTGGGGTGCCTGCCCATTTCCAGGTAGATAAATGTCTGCGTAGCGAAAACAGAAGCTCTGTTTGGCACCGAGGTGCCTGCCAAGCTAGGGATCTCAGCTGGCAGCCTCAGGGCTTGGTTCCATCTCCATGTCTAGAGAAGATTGTTTTGCAGCAAAGGGGACAGCCAGCAAAGGAAACAAATACATGTTGCCTCTGCTCTGTCTGTAGTAGGAGCAAGCAAAGAACACCCGTCTCCAAGGATGCTAATTAATTCTGCACTATATTCCTTTCATTTAAAGAAAAATTAGAAATTATTAAAACTTCTGAAAATGTCTGCTGTAGGTTTGAGATGCCAGTGAAATCCAGGGAGTTCATACGTGTATGCAAAAGGGAGAAGGAGCTAGAGTGAGTGAAAGCTGGGGGTGTGGGTGAGCAGGAAAGACTGTTATTTTATCTGAAGTGCTTTATGGGCTAGATGACCTAATAAGTCTTCTCCATCTCTAATTTCTCTGCTTCACCTATCCCTAGTTTATCATTAAGAAATCACTTATGCAAATTCAATTAAGTATTTAACATTTTCCTTCCTGTAGCTCCCTGCCTCACTGACTCTCCATCCCATTTCAAATCTCAGTTGACAACATCTCTTACCTCTCTGGCTCCCATTTCTTTGCCCTTAGACTATTAACTCAGTAACTGTGTGATTTAATCCACTGAAATTTTTGGAGGTTTCATTTTCTTGCAAAGGAGAGACAAAATGAAGCTATAGAGTACTGCATTAGCAAACCCCACCTTGCAGCTGCTGGGGGCACAGTCATACACTGCAAGAGATTAGCCCACTGGCCTGGCAGCTCTGGTGAGCCCAGTCCAATGCTGCATTAAATCAGGAATGAAAATGAGGTTTTTCCCTTTCCATCATTAGTGTTCACTTACCAGGTACAACGTGTGGGACTGAGTTTAGCAAATGGCATTTGTGAGCTTAGGATGGGAAGAAGCACGCTGTGGCGTGGGCCAGAGGAGGGGGAAGAGCTCTGCATGCAGAGTTCAGGGCTGCAATAGCGAAAGGTGAACGGGTTGTATGATGTACAGCAGAGACGTGTAAATGCTGCACAGTCTCGGCCAAGAGTTACTGCTCTTCTGGGATTTGAGAAGGAAATTTTAACTGTTTAATACCTTGGGTTTTATGGGCTGCCGTTAGTCTTCTGGGTTTTTGCTCTCTCTGGCATATGCTACCCTCCCTTCCCACATACACACTAATGCAATTGTATGTAAACTTGCTCAAGTTGAAAAGCAATGTTCTAGAAAGGCTCAGGAGCAAGTCCCAGCTAAGTGCATAATTATATAGTAATTGGAGTAATTTCCCTTTTCCTCTGAAAACGCGCATTGGCTCTGATTTTCCTATCTGCAGATTGTAAGCTCATAATTAGCAGCAAATTACTCACACAAGTGACAAATTTTGTGCTTTCAAGTAAACAGACAAAATACAGTTTACAAATTGCCTCTTGGTGCCACAGACACCTGGCTTTTCCTGTTCCCATCTATCCCCCTCACAAGTGGGATAGATGGATCAGAAAACATCTCTTCAAGGAGCTTGGACGATGCTATCAATTACTGAGCTACCACAGAAAGCTATAATTGGCAACTTGCTGAGCTAACGCTGGCCAGTCCCTGAGGACCATGTGGCTTGTGAGCAGGAGAGCAGGTGGCAGGGGCACCTCGGGAGCAGAGGATCTCCCTGCAGCCGTGTCCCCCGTCTGCTGACCCAGAGCATCGGGGGTTATCATTAAACCCTTGATGTAAGAACTGTAGAGGATATATCCACCCCCTCAATCAAGGGGAAGCAATGTGGAATAACACACGGTCTGGGAAGCTGCTTCCCAGCACTGGAGGAAGGTGGACTTGCTGAGCTACTGTGGAGCAAGGGCTGGGGTTAGCACTGAGGGTGGAACAAGCTTCTTAAAATCCAGCCTGGTCTTGGGAAACACTGTAAGATGAAGCAGTACTGATACAGTTTGTTAATCACAGTTAAACACATATTTAAATTGCACTGATAGCCAGATGTCTTGCTGGGGGAATAGTCCAGACAGAGTGGGTGGGCTTCAGGGAAAACAAGCCTGTGATTTTCCAGTTTTAAGAGCCATTAGCTCTCAGAGAAATGGCTCCTGGAAGCAGCCTCAGAGATGGGTGCGGCTGGATGGAAAATCACCTCTCCTGCCTGGGCATCTGTCTGAGACTCGGAGAAAAGCAAGAGGCCCATGCCTCTGGTTAATGAGCAATATGTTTTCAGGGATCTGACCTGATGGTCATCAGTATCTCTACCACACAGCAAGAAGGTGTCTCAGAAAATATTGCCACAGCGATTATCAGAGAGGTAGAGATGACAACAGGAAAGAAATTACTTCTGAGGTCAAAAGGTAGCTCATTGGCAATGCGTAAACACAAAGGAGGGGTTATTGGAACATGCAGTTAAGAGCAGAGGAATGGTAGCAAAATGAGAGAAGATGCTGGGTGAGGGAGGTTGGCTGGGTCTAGAGTACCTTCGAAGAACCAGTGTGTGCAGCAGCAAGGTAAGCCCTGCCCCTTGAGCTGGGGCACTGTCATGGATGCTGCTCTGACAATGTAGGCATAAGCAAAGGCAAAAATCATACCCCAGCTCAGCTTAATCGGAAATTCGGGGGAGAAACCACATAATCTACGCAGCAAGCGGAAAAGAACAAAAGAGGAAAAGAAAGGCTTTAAAATGGAATTAAAAAAAAATACATAAAAAAGGGAGATTACATAGAAAAAAAGTTGAAACCAGAGGTTGCAGTTGGCCTGATATCATAATCCTTTCGTTATTACATATTAATATGTAAGGGATGCTTGCAGGGAAAAGATAGGATAAAACAATTAATCTAGAGCAACCATCCAAATAGAGGCAGTTCTTTCCTACGTATAGTATCGTATGAATACATTAGAAACATGTTTGATCACAGAAGCATTTCATATAGAACTCACTCACATTTTTAAAGGTGGACTGAAATTTTCTAAAAAACATATATATATACACATATACATTTAGGAACACTGCGTAAGTCCTTGAATAATAGTACTTTGCATTTTTGTAGCATCTTCCTTCTGAAGCACTCAAAGGACTTTACAAAAATGAATGACTTAAGTTTCTCCAACCCACTGTGAGGGAGATAACTACTTTTACCTTATTATACAAAGGGGAGGAGGGGAAACAGCAAGACAGAATAGTTAAGCAACTTGACAAAAGTCACACAGTACATCTGATGGTCTGAATGAATTTAAGAATGAAGTTGCTAAGTTGCTAGGGGAAGTGTGCAGCCTGGCTGATATCAGCTCTGAGAATCAGGGGGCGGCAGATGTTGCAGCAGCCCTCTGAAATAGGTGTTTGGGAAGGCAGAGCAGGGAGTGATGGTTACCTGCGACGAAAACAAGACTGGAATGACAAAATATCTGAAAGTTGCAGATAGAATGGGGACTCTGGAAGGGCATTTGCAAAACCACTTCAATCTATTAGCACTCTTTGAGCGTGTCAGCAAATATGGGACAAATGAAAATTGTCTGCCTGTTTTCACTTGGATTTTCAAAACGTTCTCGACAGGACCCAAACAAGAGGGTAGGCAATCAAGTGCTCTATTAATGAGAACATCATGCTGCGGCAAGCAGACAAGCTGGCTACGCATCTGAAAAAATAAATACGTAATTTAGCACCAAGTTTGCCATTTCCAACATGGCAAAATATTAGTAGCAGCATGCATCTAGCTTCTAGAAAGATCTGTGTTGGGTTGTAGATTAAGGAACAATGTGGTACGAATAGTCAGTAAGGTGGCAATAGTTGCAAATGGTAAATATTCTTTATCAAACCTAGAGAAAGATGTGAGGAATCGGCCACGTAACAGTATAAAGTTTCTTGGTAACCAATGCACCTCGGAAGGATTCATTTGACGCATCCATATGTGTTCCCAGGTTTAAAATGAGAAAAATTTGGTGTCCTCCTAGGCTGCAGTCTATATCCTTGTAGCACCATGCTCCTCTGCGGTCAAACAGTGCTCTCCATTTGTTGGGGCATGCATAGGGAATAAGGTGGAATTTCTTGCTAAAAATGGTGTGAGATCAGTATGTAAGTGCATTATGTCCTGAACATTGTGTTCAGTTCTGTATTCAAATAAAATTATAGCAGAAATCAAAAGGGTCCAGAAATAGTCAACACAATTGTTTCAAGGCATAGCATGACTTCCATGTAGGAAGCGAATTAAATGGCAGGTGTATTTATTTTAGAAATCATATGAATAAAATAGGCATTCAAAATAGTTAGAATAAATTATGTAGGAAAGCAAATTCAATGTTCCTATTTACCTTGTCTTTCACACTCCAGCACCAAAGGTACATCTCATTAAACTGAACAGTAGGGAAAGTGTTCCATCAAAGGGAATACTTTTCCTCAGGCATCCTCATTCACCTGTGGAAATCTCTGCTACAAGATATCTCTGAGGTGCAGGGTGTGGAAGGAGTCAAGTAAGGAGGAGATACTTGTGGATATCGACATTTTCCAGACTTACAGTAGAAGTTAAGATACAAATGATGAATAGAAAAGTTTCACACTCTAGCATGTAAGCCAACCACTAATGAGGATGCTAGGGAAGACATTTCCCTAATGAGGGTGCTAGGGAAGAGACTTCCCTAAGCAATGGTTATCCTTAACTATCCAGCCTGAGATTCTGTGAGGCTTTCTTTGTAGCATGTGGTACCCACCAGTACCAAAGACAAAATACCAAACAAACGGATAATTGGTCAGATCAGACATGGCATTTCCTGTGTTCTTGAACCTTCTTCTCCTCTGTTTCTTTCTGTCCTCAAGGCCACCCTTCATGTCATCTAAAGTGCATGGAGGCACCGCTGAATCATTTAACATTTCTATCAGTGTTTTTTTGGCTCTTTTAAGCAATTGAACTCATGGTGCCCAGCGTCAGGCTCACTGCCAGTTTTGACTTGACCTGGTCACAATTTTGCAAGCACTGTCAGTGCCAGAGCGACAGCTGAAATGGAAATTTTAATGGTGTTAATGAATAAAAGCTTAAGCTGTGCTTCCTGCACCTGGGCAGCAAAAGTGCATTTATAATTACTTGCCAAACAAGCCTCCTGGCTGCATTTTATCTGCCCCAGGCAAGCAGTTAACTGAGGTTCTCTCCTTTCACCAAGATTATTTTTGAGTGAATACTTCTGCCAGGGAAAGGTGTTGGATTGACAGCTCTGGAGACTGAAGTCCTCTATTATGTGACAGAAGTGAAAAAATCTGTAACAACAGTTTTTATTAGGTCACCTAGTTCATCCCTCTGTCAACACAGGGCTGTTCTCTATAATACATTCTTGAGTGATTCACCCCCCCACCCCCCCTCCCCCCTTCACTCCTTCTGCCCCCGCTCTTAAATACAAATCCCTAGGTCTTTTCCATTTTGCTGCACAGCTCTGATACTCACAGTCTTTTCCATACTGACATTGTAGAAAAAAACCCTGTCTGTGTGAGTGTGAGTGTGAAGATATGCATGTGCATCTTCCAGGCTCCCAGAGTTCATCAGAGAAGGGGCAACAAGAAAGTTCAGAATTTGCAGGGAAGGTGCTGAGAAAATGTCAGATTGTAATTTCTCTGGGCCAATGTTTTTCTTCCTGGATGTCTCCTGAAAGGAGACTTTAGATCAAACAATGTTCTTTTCCTTGCCCTGATGCTAATACACTACCGGTATTGTCTGGATGACTACCACAATTTTACCAGTGGAGCCCCCTGAGAACATATCAGGACAACTTTGCCTTTGTTTAAAGAATAAGAATTGAGGTACAGAGGGATTAAGTGACTTGTCCAAGCTCCCAGTAGGTGAAAAAAGTCTAGATTCCTCCTTACCTTCTAGGCCAATCCCTTCAAGACCTTCTGGGGACTGGTTTGGTAAAACTCAACTGCCAATGAACCTTTGCCCATGACAGGGTGGTGGTCCCATACCAATGCAGTAGGAGCAGAGGAGCCCTTCAAATCCTGCATTGCATGGATTTCTGGGAATTCTGATCTCCTCTTGGCCCCTTCTCCCCTTGCACATTGCCAGAGCACAAGATTTATTGCCCCAGTATTGTAACATGATGGTATTTCTTCCAGAATAGGTCTTTCCCTTGCATCAAAGTTAAACCAACCAACAGATGAAAACTGGAGCCTGCGTAGCCTCACGAGAAGAGCTCTGACAGCTGTTGCTATTTAGTACATGAATGGGAATGGGAGCAGAAACTACACTAGGGATGACCAGTTTACAGAGATGCGTTTTATCTCTGTTCTGAAATCTTGTATTTACAAATCATTCCATCAGCCAGCAGCAATTACCAGACACACATTCTTATCAGACTCTCTTCCTGCTACTTGTTCTTGTGCAAGAACAGACCTGGGCTAGACACCATCCTCCAGAGAGGCACCCCGAAACCCCTTAGCTTTGAAGGACCATTATATCAGTATATCAAATGACCGAGACTACTGTCCCAGACATAATCCAGTTTGATTAGCATTTGGATTCCTGCCATTTAATTCTATGCATCAGATTTATAAAATAACCTTAGCTGGCTAGTGTCAAACAGTAACCAGATGTGCTCAGTAGGGGAATTACGACTGACTTATTCATTGCTGTGATAGTGCACATGCATGGATTCTAGACCATGTGCTCAAAAACACAGGGCATCTTCTGCTCTCACTTAGACTAGAGACCATATGTCCATCATGCAGTGCAGCTCATGCAGAAATTTCTAGGCTGGCACGTCATGACTTAGCTGTGATTTCAAAGGCACAGGAGCTGCACTCTGTGAGGCTGGCTCCAGGGAGTTTGTCCTGCTGGGAGCAGTCTGCTGGCATTGCTTTGCCACATCCTTGACCGAAGCCAGTGTTTCCATGCAGCACCCTGCTGCTGGGCTCACTCAGTGCTCCAGCACAGTAGTGCTCTGTGCCGGCTGGACGTGCCCTTGGGTCACTTGCTGAAGTCATTTTGTTCCTCCCAGCTCATGCCATGGCAACTGTACAGCATCCAGCTGTGGTTATTGAAAAAGGGTGATTACAAGAGGATGCAACTGACAGTCTTGAGGGGCCTGTACAGAAGAAGGGCTGGTTCAAGAAAGTCAGAGCATGAGCAGAGCTTAGAAAGGAGTCTGAGACTGGAGATTCCAGTCTGGACTTCATGGGGATTTCGCAGTGCAGGAGAAAGGTACATGTATGGGCCAGATTCAGCAATGAAATAGAGGATAGTGGAAGTGCACCTATACTGAAAAAGAATCAGCAAGGCACTTAGAAGGTGAGAATCTGGGATGTAAATACTGGTTGTGTCAGATGTCTGGACCAAGCCTGGCCACCTGGCCTCCTTCTGTCTGATATCGTTACTCTGCACTCAGCAGAACAAGGGCTGGCTTGCTATGCAAAGACACCTGGAGCCTGCCCCATCCTGGAAGAGATACACCTGGCTCCCAGCCACCCTCACGCACCACAGAGCAGCCAAGGACAGGAGCTGCGAGGACGACCCTGGGGTCTCACCCGCACCATGCCCACAGCGCTCATCCAGGATCACAGTCTTGTGCCCTGGCACAATTCCTGCCCTCTCTAAGTGAACAATTTGCAACAGAGTAACGCGAGTGATTCATTCTGTCTGACAGTCTTTCACATGTAAATATTTTATATTCCTATTGAATATTTTTGGTGATTATGAATTCTTGATGTGATGAGGACCTTGCTATGTTTAAGATGCAGGCAGCAGCAAGGACTCGGCAAGGAGGAAAAGCATCCAAGAATAAAAAATAAGATATCATTACAAACTACAAATTAGAAAGAGCTGGGATAAAACTGCAGGCACAGACTGCTCTTCCTTCCTCGTTTGTCTGGACACTTTCAGAAACTGTCTGGAGCTCACATAAGCAGCTTTGCATGTGGATAGATATGGAGTTGGCTGCCTCCCTCTCCTTCCCTCCCTTTCTCTCTTCCTCTGATTTAGTTTTAGTTTTTTTATTCCTGTTGAAAGATGAAATACCGACAGCCCGAGGGCCCCAAGACTGAAGTCACTCCAGAGTTTCTGCTCTGTCTTCAGTTTGCCTCTGTTTCTGCAGTGCACCCAGGAACCCAGGCTGCACCTCTGCATCCATGCAGTGACTCTAGACTGAAGGTGGAGAACTACAAAATGTGAAAACGTCCGGACAAGTCAATGACTGCTTTTATATCCTGGTATTGATAGTGGCAGTACGAGCTTCAGGTGCAAGTACAGAAATGTCTCAGAGTCAACAGGAAGGACATTTGCTGGGTTGCAATGCTCTCTCTCCCTAGGTCTCAACGATCCAGCTAGCTAGGACTTGGGCGCACACAGAAATGGAGGGGTAAAAGATGTTAAGTCTCAGTCAAGTTAGGACAGAGTTTGTCAGCAGAAACATATCCTCTTGATTTGGACTGAAATAACTAAAGGTATGAAGTAGAATTCATGTTGTTTGTCCCTATGTATCCATACGTAAGCTTGGCTTCCCTTCCACGGGCTTCCCCATGAGCGAAGAAAGGGACTCGTATTGCCGGTTGTTGTCACAGTGCCCTGACTGGCAATGCAATGTCAGTGTCTGTGGGTCACCACAAGCCAGCTGAGGCCTCACCTGCTGGCCCAGATCTAAAAGTACATGGGCCTAAGCCTGTCCAAAGGGCATGCAGTTTATGTTGTTGGTATATCTAGCAGGATTAAGAATAATACTCTTTCCAAGGTTTCTCCAGGATCCTGGTTGTCTCCTGACCCTGGTCTCAGCAATTGCATCTCCATAGAAATCCCATGACAAAGAGCCACACTTCTATCTGCAGAAGAACCAGTTCTCAGAAGCCTCTTGTGAATAGCAGATACCTTTGCCTTATTTATGTGGTGACAGAATAGAAGCTAACATTGGCTTTGCAAGAGTGGAAGCTAATTTGGACAGCCCTAAACTAAGAAGTTGACGCAGAAAGTGCTTATCAGCCCCATGACCCATCCTCCAGGCCTGTCCACCTCTGCTCATGCAGCCCTAAGTGGTTGTCTGCAAGAACAGCCCCCCATGACTGTCTGCTTAGCGTGTTGCCTGCAAAGACAAACCATTCCACCGTGTACGAGGGCAACGTGGCTGACCAGCACAGTGAGGGCAGCTCTGAGCTGAACAAGCCCAGATAAGAATTGCACAAAGGACCCTGGTTCGCTGGTCCCTGTCGTGCTGTCATCAAAGTCCTGCACTGAGCATTAGGGTTTCCGTGTGTCCCCAGGGTGCGGTATACTGATTTTGCTTGAAGTGCAATTTAAGATTGATGAATACACAGGTTTTAAATCAACTGCAAGCATCCGGGTTGGCCCCTTGATGGAGGCTATTAACTTAATGAAACTGAAAGGCTGTGAAGTCAGATAACAGACATTAGAGTCTTTATTTACCTAGAGGTTTAAGGAGACCTTTCTGAGGTAGCAGACGACTTTTTTTTGAGAAGTGTCAGCAAGTGCCTAACAGCACTTCCTGGGCACATGTATACACACACTTGAGCTGCCAGGAAGGCACTATGTGCTGACAAGTGCTCGTTCCCTCTCATGTTGGCTGACAAGTGGTACGTTGTGGCACAAGAAGAAAGGCTTCTTTTAAAAGCTCAAGTTCTGCTGCAGAGGCTGTCCAGTACCAAAGGAAGGATACCCAGTGAGGACTGGAGTCCCACATAGCCAGCCCCCCGAAAATGATGCAGCCAGATGATTAAGGGATGCTCCTGGTCGGGTATATGCAAAGTCACTCTGCAAGTCAGCAGCAGGGCCAAGGACAGAGCGCAGCTCTCTCGACCACTGCCTGGCTGTGCTGGGCGCCGGGCACTACAGCTTTCCATCACACACTTCAAAAGGACGAGCCAGAACAGCTCTCCAGCTGAGCGAGCCGAGATTTAGTAGCAACTGGGATCTCCCTGCTCCCTACCTCATGGTTAATGCATACAGTATAGCACGTGCGTGCTCATTCCGTGCACAAACGTTGCGCGTTTCATCTGCTGTCCGAAGGAGTCTCTCTGACAAGCTCAGACTTAGACTGTTCCCTGCCTCTGCCCCACTTCCATACACAGCTACAGTGACACAGTGCACGGTTTAAATGCTCTGGTGGCTGTGCATGAGGCTTGGTCATCTGGCTCACTGCGTCTGGGAGGGAGCGGGGAGCAGCAGAGCAAGTGCCCAGCACGCACAGCAGCCCCCAAGCCCCCGCTCACGCAGAGGCAGTGCTGCAGCCCGCCCTGCAAGGCATCCCAGCATCACTGGCAGTACCAGGGAAAGAGCAAGGAGGACCAGAGTAGGATGGACAGCAAACAGATCTAGCAACCCCCCACCCAGTCCTTGTCTCCTCAGCAGTCAGCTCAAGGAGGAGAGAGAGTGTTTGGAAGAAAACATATCCACCAGCTCCAAGTCGCTGCCTTCAGTGCAGCCAGCTTACATGATGCTGAAATCCCACCAGACTTCACAAACCACACAGATTTGTGATGACAGCTGTTAGGGCTATGGAGTAGCCTCCTACAAGGCAGTAAGGATGTCCTGCTGCGGAGGTAATTTGGAAGAACAATCTTTAAGTGAACCACTGCTGGTTGGGTGCATTTGTAGTTATGCCTCCGCTGTCCAAAACCACCCCCTTGCTCGCTCGCTGAGGTGCAACAGGGCAAATTCTCTATAGGTCACGCCTATCCTGGAAACGCCGCCGCAGAGCCTGGTATATCTTGCTCAAATGTACTTGGGGTCCTTCCAGCACTAGACAGAATGACTCTCAGAAGTGTGTGATAGAGGATTTAAGTGTCAAAATAACTAAGGAGTATTAGGAGATTTATCTTAGCTAAATGACATGTTTCAATTTACATGAGGCTGAGGACTATTCCATTTAAGCTCTTATCCAGATGATTTTTGCTCCTGTTCACCTAGATATAACCATGTCTTTTCTGAGAAAGTGCAGGGGTCACTTTCTGAAACAGTCCTTGCATTCAATTCTCTTCAGAAAAAAAAAAAAAAGAGCAGTTAAGGTTTACCTTTTAAACCCTTTCCAGTTTCCAGTTCTCTTCTTTTAGTGATGTAACACCTCTTTGGATTTTCCTGTGGGCTGAATGCTTTAGTTAGTCTGTACCAAAAGGATTACGTTTAGATTCCAGAATAATCTTACATCTGCAGGAAGTTGAAATCAAATATTATATCCAAGTTCTTGTTTATAGGCACAGCGACAACATGATTCTATGATTCTATGGTTCTATATATATAAAGCCATGAATTTGTTGTATCATTGAAATCATAACAGCGTAATCCAAGAATCATAACAGCGTAATCTCCAGATCTGACTATAACAGAAAAAGAAAGTGTACTTCTGCATGGAAAAAGCCCTCAGTAATAGTAATAATGCATTTTAAAACTCCTCACTTTGCACCCCTGTTTCTCGTGTTGCACTTACCCTTCCACTGCTCTTCTGGGTCTTGATGGTGGTGGTTTCTCTCTGATGGAATAGGATGGGGGTGTGTCATCAGCATCTGGAGTCCTTCACTGGGAAGAATATGATGTCGATGTTGATGGTTTCTTCTTCCTCACTCTGTGGTCCTGTTTGGGTCTTTTTTTATATGTCTGCTTTCATACCTTGCTCTTTCTTCATCAGTCTGAAACTCCACATTACATCCAAATTTATGAAGTATGGTGCATTTTACATATGCTAGATACTTGTTCCTTGTTCTCTTTGTTGCCCAGAATAACTGTTTTTGTCCAGCTCCAGGACATTTGCCCGGCCACATTTCTTTAACTGGCTGTTACCAAGTTGTTTACAGCCATGTGGCTTCCAGTACCAGCTTCTGCCCCATCTCTCGCCATCCCACACCTGTACTCTTCTAAACCCCATACCCCCACTTCCCAAGTCCTGTTCTCAAGCCAGACTTACATTTGTGCGATGTTGTGATGTTAGAGTCAGAAACACAGTTATACCACAAAAAGGTTCAAAAAACCCAAACAAACTGGCCATAGCTACCTGGTCAGTTAGCAAAGCTGTGGCTACAGCTAAACCAAATGAAACAAATGTGCAGGCAGGTCAAGAAAGGCTCAGGCAGAGCAGACCTGACAAACCTCAGCCCTCAGGTCTCACAGACTCGGTGCAAAGCCTGTGACCTGTAGCAACGGCAATATTGCGTTACAGGGCTATAGGTTTGCCCATGGTCTTTCTGGAACTTCTTATATGAAGTAACTGGACTTTCAACGAAAAGCGCAGAGCTCCATGCCTACGAAGCCGACAGAGACCCACCTGCTGCACAGCCCCGTTGGTGCCGTCCAGGCATTTTTGCCTCAGTATTGCTCTTCACTGTCACAAAAATCTGGAAGACTGAACACAAAGACAGGGAGTTTTTTCTTTTAAATCCCTGTGGCTTTCATTCCTCCTACCCACTGTCTGCCACCTCTAATTAAAGTGCAAGGACCATGTCAGGAGGATGGTGAAGTAGTATCCGGACTGCAAAATTTGTTTCCTAGCCGTGTCACCAACTTACCGACTGACATCAGGCAAGAACACAGTCTGTGCCCTTTGTTTTTCCCTTTGTAAGGAAAGGATGACATTGCTTATATATCTCTGCAGGACTTTTGGAGGAAGGACAGGTAATGCATTGACCCAGATGTGCAGATGTGCTCTGACAACTCAGGCAGTGAAGGAAGTGGCTAAACCAGAGTAATTCTCTGACCAGTTTTTCACTAGTTGTGGTCCTAGGGTGGAGAAGAGAAATCCTGGACACTGCCAAATGGCAAATTTAGGTAGTCCCCAAGGGATTATCCACCTGCAGGGGACGGGGAAAGCACAGTGCTTTCTTACTTTTCCCATATCCCTCATATGGTAAGTGCCAGGGAAGGTCTAGGGATGACAACCTAATCCATGAGACCTGTGCCAGCTACGTATGGGGAACTCCTCAGCAGTCAGGTACCCATCACCTCTGGCAGGACAACAGGATGGAGAAGGTCTGATAACCTTTCAGAAGTAGTAATAACAGCAATAAGAGGAGCCATCTCTCTTGCAGCCTGCCTCCCAGAATGAGAATTTCTTGCTGAGGCTCTCATCCTAATTCATTGCCTCATGCCTCCCGGGCTGCAACTACAAAAGCACGCCATTGTGTTCAGAAACATTTCTAGTGCACTGCTACTGGCTGCATCATCAGAAATTCGTGCACTATCCACTGGTGAGTGACTTGTGTGTGAAAAGTCACCCATGGGGCCCTTCCCCTGTTCACACAGGGTGGTGCAGCCTTTGGTTACTAAGAACTGGTACGTTGTTTCAAGCTGCTGGCAGACCACGTTCCCTCTCCATCGCTGTGTCATGCTGCCCACTGCACTCTAGCTGAAACACTGCGTGCCAGAGGGCTGCTACTGCTCGCGGTTGTGCTGGTGCAAGTGGGCAGCGCTCTTGCTGGGTACTGATGGATATATTCCAATGTAGGTGAAAGCAGAATTCGGCCTTCTTATTCTCAGGCACATCTCCTGCAAGAAATGCAAAAAAAAAATCCATAATACAAGTAATTGCATCTCCTATGTCTTACCCTTCAGCATTAGTCATAGTTAGTGACCTGGATGTAGTACATATCCTAAGTCAGGATTGTAAATTTTGGCTTTTCAGCACAGCCGATACTAGGCACCAGAGAAAAACCCAACAAAAGCACAACAAAATTATAACCATTCCTGCCCCTCTTTCCTGCCAGAGGCTTTTTGCCTTTTGTTTGTTGCAGAGCTGGAGAAATAGCAGACTGACTGACAGTCCCATTTCTTCTCTGGCAACTGGCCCTCCAAAGGCAGCAACCTTTGCCTTTTCCTTTCTGACTGGGAGATTCCTCCTTCCCGTGCCGTCATTACCAGTTTCCCCCTTGCTTGGCAGAAGCAGCCAGTTCCCTGTGTGGCCCAGTCTATCCAAAGTGGTGTCACCACTGGGTGGGGGAATGGCACCCCCTTAGCTTGAAGGCACTCTGGGGAGCTGGAGGGGAACTCTGTGAAAGATAACAATCAAATGAAACCCATTATCATTTGAGAGAACAATAATTATTAAATCCACTGTGAACTACTCTAATCTACCCCTCCTTTCCCTAGGTCTGCCTAGTTCCATGTCCTCAGGGCACAAATGCAGCTTGAAACAGCCACCCCAAAGTGAGAACAGCTGGAGTTACCTAGGCACACGCCATGTCTTTGGGAACAGCTGGGTGATAGCCTGGCACATGGCAGTCCCCTTGGGATCACCCCCAGCTACCACAGAAAGGTAGCCAGCTGCCCTGCCCAGATACCTTGGGCAAATCCAACATTTACCCTGTAACACCTGAGGTGGATTTTACGAGGTGTTACTTCTGTTTTGCCCAAGACCAAACCCAGAAAACTAGCTGCAAGTGAGCCCTGGAGAGGACTCCAGGTAGTGAGGATATATCAAGCTGTAGCCCTATATATAGTACCATACATATATAGCTGGAAGTCTCCTCCCAGCTGTGAAGGCAAGGGCTGCGCTGCCTGCTGCTCGGGCAGGGAGGGCAATAGCCACGCAGGGACCATGCAGCCACATGCTCCTCAGAGAGCGGGGGCAGCCCCCCAGCTTCTGGGTCTTTGAGCCATTCACAGCCCTGCCCCGACCCCGTCTTCCCCACCATCTTCACCCCCAGAGGGGGACTGGGTGGTGCTTCTCCAGCCGGACTGGCCCTGCCCCATGGGTTTAGTCTTCTCACTCCGTCATAGCTGGATTAACCCTCCCGTTCATCTGGACAAGCTGATTAGTTAGAGAACTTGTTTCATCCCTCTCTAGGGCTTTATTTTTCATCTGTCACTTTCCTCTATTACCACAGTAAGCCTCTGCCCCTTCAGCTCTTTCCATGCTCCTCACTCACTGCCCCCTCCATTTCCCCTGCCACCAGCCCTTGCCAGCCTTTCTCCACTGGGATGAAGGAGAAGGACCTTCTCATTTACCCCAGTGTGATATGTCCCTGTATCCCTTCATCTCTTCCCTTCAGACATTCCCTTTCACATGAGTTAATCTCCAGTTTATTCCTCCAGTTTATTCTTTCATACTGCCTTCTGTTTCGCCCCGCTGGGGCCGTGCTGGCCCCGTGCACAGGGCTGTGCTTGAAGCCCTGCTGCTCCTGCACACGCAAAGGCAGTCGGAGGCAGCCCATCGTCTCGGGGTTTTTCCTCACTGTGCATGGTAGTCTTGGGTCAGGAGCCAAGGAAGAAGGCGTATGTAGGTAGTTGCCCTGTAGAAAGCTGGCACATTGGTGCTGGTTTCTGGCCGACAGGAGCTTTGAACCGCAAAATGGAGGCTCCAGGACCTTGCAGCCCATCGGGACAAGAGGGGCTGACAACAACAGCCTCCCAGCCTTTTGTGGGCCCAGCAACACCACCCCCTCAGTGTCCTTACTCATCTCAGCAGTTTGAACGTGGCCTTAATTCTCCTTCTTGGCTCTGTCTAGGGTGTTAGTTACCTGATCCTGACCATTTCTCCCTCCTCCTGCCATCTCCTCTCTCTGCTGTTGTCCTTCCAAGTGCCCCTGCACATCTTTCTCCATTTCTGAGCAATACAGACAAACCCTCCAAATGGTGGGCAAGTGAAATGTATCTTTAGGGAAAAAAAAAACAAAACCCAGAAAGAGCCTATAATTATGCTGCCCCTGTGGCTGCCAGCAACAGCCCTGATCGCTTTGATTGTACATCGTGACCCCTTTTGCCATGCTCCATCTGTTTGTTTTTATAGTCTGTGAATTTGCAGCAGTAAAAGGACCGTGTCTTCTTATTTGTATCTGCAGGGTCCCCTGTGCAATCTGCCCCAGTTCTGACCAGGGCCTTGCTCTACAGGAGAGATAAGTAAGAATAACAATGAAAAGTAGGAGCTACAGCCAGCAGCACAGCCCTGCTTCAGGAGCAGAACAAGACAATTAAGGAAAGGATTTTCAAATAATCCAAATGAAGAATACAAGGGAATAAATATTTAATACTCAGTCATGCAGCTTTATCCTCTCTAATAATCCCTAATGTTTCTACAGTGTCTTTCAGAAGGGAGCAGTGCATAAAGGGCAGATGCAAAATGTGACTCCGACAGGCAAAGATCCCCCTTCCCCCAGTGGGATGGTCAGTGTGCAGCTACACCCAAGGCACGAGCAAGTCCTTTCAGTGGCAGCAGCACCCATAACCCCATGGAGCCCTCTTGGAAGGATATATTCTGCTTAAGCAGTAGCTATGGCTATAGTTCCTATTCTTACTCCCCTTGACTCTATGGGCAGGATCATGCAGAGATTATGAATTTGTCATACGGTAATACTCTGTTTAAAATTAAATAAAACCAATTCACACTTTTTACAACACAGTCTGTGTTCCCCTCTGTCTAGGGGTTCTGCAAGTATTATGAGGGGCAGAAGAAAATACTCTTCATGTGGAGAGAGGGTGCACTGACCATAGCTCTCCTGCAAAAGCTCTGCATCCCTCCAGACAATGTCTCTGCCCTCCTCTTCCCCAGGCACTTTCAGGTGGCAGGTTCCACTCAGGAATTCCCAGCACACACCAGTGCCAGTATAACAAATACTGGTGACCAGGCTGGGTCAAGGGGAATCGAGGACAGTGGGAAGGGACAGAAAGATTGCTGGTGGGTTGGACTGACCAGAGAGGCTGTGTGTGCATGTTGGATGATGCAGGAGCCAGTGCCTGTGATATGTGCAGTGGGGGTATTTTGTCTGTGTGTGTGGAGAAAGAGAAGGGTTTCAACAATGTTTCCTCTGCAGTTCTGTGTTATGCATTGCATACATGTCAGAAAAAGTCTCAAGAGTTTACTGGTGAGCGTCAGGCAGAATTTCTTTTTATGTTAAAAAATGAAAACATTTGGAATAATTAATGTTTGAAAATTACCAAGAGGGAAGAGATTTTAAATGTTCAGTAACATTTAAGGGCAAATTGTGTGTGTATGCTTGTGGGATATAAGTGAGTAGGTGGCTGAGTGGGTGTCAGTGGCACTATAAAGGAATTCTTGATGATTTTTAAAATAAAAAACATTAAGAAGTAAGGAGCTAACAGTGTGAAATAGCAATTATTATGAAGCGTGATCTCATTTCTGAATCTGGTATGAATTTCAGGCTCTGCAGTTATTACATTTTGAATAAATAGCAATTAACATCTAAGGCTTTTCTATTTCTCTCCTTTTTTTTTTTTTTTAAATTCTGGCTAACGGACAAACTTCAGCCATTCTAAAATTCAAATACCTCCAAAGAGAATGTCAAGACCCCTACATCACCACTAATGGTAAAAAAAAATGTAATCCAAAGTGGGTTTGAGATTTTGCTGTATCTTCCTGGACTGACATGTACTGACCACTCATGGGCTGTCACTTGTTGCAGTGCGAAATGCCTGCAAACCTTGTACTGACTTGGCAGCTGGTTGGTATTTCAGCTTCTCATTCTGGTGCCTCACTGCCAAGTTTAGGCTTTTTTCCCCCCTTGTTTGTGCAATAAGACCCATAACAAAGTTCTGCAGACCACATTCTACCGTTAGGGGCATCTGAGCAACTCCGTGTTCTGCAATTCGCGGACAGTGATACAAATACATATGCTAAGTTTCCAAATGGTGCCTGAGGAAGCAGATGTGGGATGCCCCTACCACCTTGGAACTTGTGAAAATGCAGTGCGGAGATGAAGCATGGAGAGTTGGAGCTTCAGGCCACCCTTCCAGTCCTGTGTTGGTGCTGCCAGAGATGTAACATTGAAAACCAATGAAAATGCAGTTACCAAAGAAAACAAATCTAATTCTCAAATGGTACCATTTCCTTTCACTGGAAGATCTTTTCTAATCCATGTTCTTCCCCTAATATCTCCAGTCAGTATGTCTAACATCTATAATTACAAAAAAGCTTTGAAGATGAGATGAAACATCCACATCAATAAAGTCATTTTTTTAGTTTATGAGCTCCTTTAAAAAATTCCAGTGTAAGTGTTATTTATTTCCTGCAGAACAAATGTAAGACAAGTGACCACATTCATGTTTCTTTGTTATCATCTGCAAGTCCTGTAGGAGCAGTCTGTGGACTCCTAGAAATCTGCAGAGCTCAGACTGACAACTATTGCAGAGATGTGTACGGAACAGATGCACAGCCTGCAGAGCAGCAGTTGACTGGTGTTCAGCAAGGTATGAAAGCTTCTGAACAGACCAAGTATTTCAGTATTAACCTCTGTTTAATAGAAAGTGCTGTTGCTGGAGGACTGGTACAATTTCCCTTCTGAAGAAGCGGCAGTGCTACAGCCCACATGATCCTGAAACATATGAACCTTAGTACACAAGTTGTGCAAATAGACTGAGACCACGTGCTGCCTGTTTTAAGAAAACCACGAAGGATCTTCCACCCCTTTCCTTGGGAGACTATTCCACAGCCAGATAGGCGCTCAGTCAAGATTTGCCTTTAGACTGAATAATGCAGTTTGCTGATATTTTCTCTCCTTGCCTCTGTTTTACATATTGCCTCCATGTATACATTTCAAACCTCCCCCAAAGCAAGCTGGGGTGTGTGCAATACCCTCAGGGTGTGACACAAAGGCTCCAGCTGTCCTTCTCCCTGTATTCCCGCTCGACTCTGCCTTACTGTCTGCTGGGCACAGTGGGGGATCTGGATGGCGGAAGTTTCCTGGAAAGTTTCCTCTCTGCAAACGCAGGATTTTCCTCCTCTGCTGCAGGGATGCACCCTCTGCTGTGGTTTCCAGGGGGCAGAAGCAGGGAGCTGAGCGGCGTTGCTGGATCTCTAATTCACAGCCATTAACCAGGGTCACTTTCAAACGCTTCTCCCTTCATGAAGCACTGGCTGTTCCCTCCTGGTATTTCATTAAATGGCAAGCTGGAGCGGGCAGAGATACACTGGGGTGAGAACAGGGAGAGAGGGGCCCCAGCTGGACCCCTCTGCCCTCCCTCAGCCCCTTCAGCCTCCTGCAGCTGGACCCCTCCCCGGGCTCACAGCAGATTAAAGCAACTATTTTTTGAGGGTTTGTGTTGTTGTTGTCATCGTCGTTGTCGCCTTTTCCCAGTGCCGTGCCCATCGTTCCAAAGAGAGGAGTGAATATTTGATTGCAGTAATTAGTTAATCAGTAACTGGCATAATTTTTTCCCTGATTAATGCTTTGAATAATCATTGCAGCCCTATCTGTAGGCAGTCCTGTTATCAGAGTCACTTTGAAAACAGCTTTGAAAAGATAGATCTGCATCCCTACAGATAAAATTAGACAGGTCAGATGCTCCACCCTGCGAAAACGGCTCCTTCATTGAAGTTGGTCAGGGAAAAAGAGAGATCAAAAATGCATTGTCTTCTCCCAGCTCACTCATTCATACTTCCCTGTAAGTACCATGCTGGATGGTCCCGGGGAATGGGTCCACATGGAAATTTTCAAGCTCACAGGGCAGATGGAGGCACAGGATGGGCCTTCCTGGAAATGAAGAGCAGGAAAAACATTTATACAAAGACTAATCTATCTCTGTCCCTAGAGCTTATTTCACTGCCCCAGGGGAATGGTGAAACAGAGGGACCACATGCTGATCTCCGGGAAGGGTAAACTCAGTGTGTACTCTGTGCATTTATACATACATATATATTGTATATATAGATATATAAAAATATAATTTTATATATAATATATAGTTCTATATATATAATAAGAAAAACATTAAAACTAACTTCATAGAAAGAAAAGGATGTGATCCTCTCCCTGCAGGAGTGAGACCAGAGACCAGTTCCTAAAGTGGTGTCAAAGTTCAAAGTCAGCCTTGCTTCAGAAGGATGGACAGCGCTCACTGTGGATCCTTATAACCAGGCCTAGGTGGGAATTTTTCAACTCCAAAAATTTTTTGTAACAAATTATTAATTCTGAAAAACTGAATCTCTCCAGAAGAACATCCCAGCTTCAGGAGCAGTCCCTTTGGTTCCTGAGCAGGATTTCTAAGAGAAATGTGAGAGAGACAATACAAGTGAATGTATGCAATGTTCAGAATGCTCAACACGAGACGATGCTCAATGGGAAGGGCTCAACTTTCAAAACCATGGCCTCTCCAATTGAGTTTGAAAACCTGGACCCCAGTCTCGCTCATCTCTGGTCAGTACTGTAGTCTCCTGCACATGAGCTATTCTGAGCATCCGCTCTCAGTCTTCACCTCTCACCAAAACACATAAAAGATTGAAAGTTTTCCCTTTTTTTTCCCCACTGTGAATCAGGGATGTTTCTGAAACCCTGAAGATGCTGAGAGGATGGAATACCATTTCCTAACAGCTCCACCTGTGCCACCTGATCCCAGAAATGTTAACATTTGCAATGGGCACATCAGTAGTTGTGTGATGGGCCCATCAGCTGCTGTGACGGCATCATCAGGTCACAAAACCCAGATCAAGAAGACAGAAGGTATTTTCCCAAGGTACATTTCTGTTTATTTGACAGAATGCTATTGGTTTTTTATCAGCCATTCTAAGCTATCAACAACAGCCATGGGAGACTAGTGATCGTTGCTGTACTTGTCACCAGTGTAAACAGATCATGACTTGCTGCCATTTGTGCTGGAAGAAAAGAGGGAGATGTCTACAGCAGGTGGAAAAAATGCCCCCTCTGTAACTGGGGCTATCACTGCAGGGATGAGCTGGATGGGATAAAATAGAGATGTACCCAACCCTCCTTACCCAGATACAAGTTGAATCCCTCCCTTGAGTCAGTTCTCAGAAAACCATAGCACTGATTTGTATCAGGTGGAAATCAAAGGGATTTTTAGATTAAAGAAGAGAGAAGCAGTAGATTTGTGCGTGAAGACTGATGCTACATCATTCAGAAGAGTTGGACCCAGCTACACTGTGTGACCCCACAGACGTTAGCAGGAAAGGGTTGAAGGAACCTCCCCTATGAGACTAGGATTTCCTGTAACATGTACAAAAAATATATTTAGCCATCTTACAATGTGGTACTACAAGTAAACCAGGAACAATGCAATACAATTACGATCAAGCCATCTTATCTTTATTTAAACTCAGTTGTGTTATAACTTCAGTAAAAAATTGTATCTACTGGCTTCTTTGCAATGAGGCCATTTCTTCTGACCTTTTGACCGTGGAAAGCCTCAAGTCATTTGTCTCACACCTCCAATATTTCCTGGACATTTAACTTCCACTTAGACTACCTAATGCTGAGTTGACAAAAGCTGTCTTGGTAATGGGTACTCATATGTGCGAAACTACTACCTATACTCCTATCTTATTCTATCTCTAATGATTATTGTATAATATTTCCTACTTTCTCTTATGTTTAATACTATACTTAGACCTACTAAAAGAGTCAGGATTAAATGGCATGTGAACAGCTATCAAAATGGATAATACTATACCCCTTGCATCAGGAAGACTCCCAGAACGATACGGTCTGGCTGGCTGGCGCATTTGTAGTCATGAGAAACTGAGCAGGCAGATACCTCCTCATCTCTGGCTCTGGAGAAAGGACAGCTGCTTAGAGCTGCTTTCTGGCTGCTTAATGTGCAGTGGCCACTTATAGGGGCAAATAAAGTAGGACCCAGACAGTGACTGGAGAGGACTCTTGGACAACTCTCTCTCATTCCTGTACTTGGAAGAGGCAGGTCGCTTACTGGTAAAGCCAGTAAAAACTGGGAGATTCATTCTTACTTACACGATTTCAGAAATAGCTCTCATCTTCCAAAGACTCTTTCTGCCTTTGTAATTGACCTGGTCCTGCCAATATAGAGATACCTGCAGAGGGGAAAAGATGATCATTTACTGATGTTTACTCGTTCTCGTCCCAGTGGGCATGCACCAGAGACAGAGGGCCACGGATTCCGTCGTCCATTTATTTAAGTAAGGGAATTTGTGCCTGGAGCTGCCCAGCCAACCCAGGGCTCCCAGACCGGGGAGAGCTAGCGTTGCTGTCCCATCCCTGCTGGTGGCAACTCCACAGCCCCTGGAGACTCAGACTTCACTGGAAATGCAGGAAGCAGAAGAGGTGTTAAATTTAGGCCACATTTGTTTCTGCTGTTTGAGGGAAGAGGGAGCAGCTGCCTATGCCCTGGATCCCACATCTGAGCTGTCTCTCCCTCACGCTTGGATGCTTGGGCACGCGGAAAGTCTGGGGAAGGAATAGGGCTGCGGGCAAAGGCAGGAAAGCTGGAGGACCTCTACCCACTCTTATCCCCAGGGAGAATCTCCCCAGGCTTGGAAGTATTTTTAATCTGTTCCATCAGCAATAACAAACACAGTCAGAAGAAGTAATAACAGGGATTTTGCTGTGTATGAACTTGTTATCATGAAATGTAATCTCTCAATCAAATTAGAGCTGCGTTCAGACATTCTCTTCACTGACCTTGGGCTCATCAGAGAAAAACAATTCCTTCCAAAGGTGGCCTGTTCTTCACTCAGCCATCTAACCACTTTCCCCTTGTAACTACCTCTTTAATCTGTTGAAGTCTAACCACCCCTGCCTAACTCCGGCTGAGTCAACAAGCAAGGTCAAAGTAGTTGAAGATGTTTTCTTTAACATGAGATGTTCCATAAAAACCATCATTGAGTCTTTTTAGTGTCGGTGCTCTTGTTACCTCTGTGCCTGAACCAAATTCCAAGCCAGAAGAGTTACAGTCCACCTGGATTTACCCTATTGTCTCAGATGGCCAAGAGTAGCTCTTCCCTTCATATTCTTCACCAGTGTGTAGCTGTGAACTGAAAAGCAACTGCTATAGTTCACAGCAGGGCTAACTGAATTTCAGTGCTGGGGAGAGTGCTACCAGTAGGTATGAGGTGTAATAAGTTGGTGAATTTTGTTAGGTATCATGGGTGGAAGACACTCACTCACCATTTACCTAGGCATAAATCCTCAGGCAATCATTTCAGGATGTCAGGCAACCTCCATCCCAGAGTGTCAGTGCTTAACAGCTCACCAGGACCTATTGCGCCTGCTTGCTTGGCCAATGCTTGGGATGATGGATGCTTGGAAGGATTCCCTCCTGATCCCTAACGCTGATCAGACAATTCCCTGATAGAGGCAGGCTGGGTCTTTGTTCAGTGCTCCAGCAGACTTGTCCAAACCACCCCAGCAGAGGTTATAGGGCAGAGGTACCAAATGACCCTGCCGTGTCCTTAATGTGCCAGCATGCATAATTCATCATCCTCAGATAACCTGCAGTTCTTCCACCCTTCTGGTGACTGTATCAGCATTTGCAATGCAGAGCACTCCTTTAATTTTATTTATTGAGGGACTGATTTGCACAGCAGGGCATCACTTTGTTTATTCTCTGCTATCATTGTTACCTTTAATGAAGACAATGAAGAATTTAAAATAATAATTAAAAATATATCCCCCTCAGTTTCCGTGGCAACAAACTGGAGCTTTTTAACACTGCCACGTATTCCATCTGTTTCTTTCTTTTAAATGACAAAACAGCTTCCTCCCATACCAGCATTACATGGAGGAGAGGAGGTTCTGAGGTGGAGGAAAACAGAAATTCCAGCTAACAAACAACTCACATTACTACCCTGAAGGAAAGCCCCTTTCCAGTCAAAAGTAGTTTCCTCCCACCAATGCTGTCTAAAAAGTTTTTCTCTGCACAAAAAAGGGCAGTCTGCTAGCAGCCAAGTCTCTGGGACTTCTCTCACTCCTCCACTGCAGGGCGATAGGTACAGTGGTGAATGTCTCCCTCCCTTAACTCCATCTCAAGCTAAATCAGACTCTGTCAGCTCAATGTCCTTCATCTTGGTGCAAGTCTGGACCTGGGTATGACTCAGCCCAGTTTGGAAGGCAAAGAGTAAGAACATTCTTGTGATACTGCGAGAGATATCACAACAAGGTGCTTCCAATAGATTCAGGCGGTGTGGACTAGGGGTAATAAAACATCATTAAAGTATTATTTTCTAGACTCAAAGTTTCACTCTATTCTCTCACTCAGATTTCCTGGGTGGACTTTTTTCTCTTCCTCCTCTTCCTCAGACTCTGTTTCGGGGCTTACCCCAGCCCATCCCCGTTCCCAGAAACCTCTTGGCTCCCTGAAATGGACTCTGGTCTTCTCTCTTCCCTTGGGCTCTTAGTTTTGTTGGCAGATAAACCTTCTCCCCCTGAAGACTGGCTATCTGCCACTGCTCAGATGTATGTCACACCTGCCTCCTGCTTAGCATCTGACTCACAGTTTAATCTGGAAGCATTTGTTATATGAAGCCTCCATCTGAAAGATTCTGCTTTTACTTGTGTGGATGTAAAGCCAGAGCGATTCTCCAAGATTTGGTGGAGATCCCCCACCTCTTATTCTTGTGTTACCAACACCAGAGCTATGCTGAAACGTCCCCCTTGGTTTTACAACTGATGGTCCACAGAGGAACAAAACGGAAAGCTCAGAAAGCAAGCTGGGATTTGACCGTACATGCTCAGCAAAAGCAAGCCTTACCTTCAGAAGTATCTTCGGAATCAAAGAGTTTGTAGTCTTTCTCCCTTTCTTTCCAGCTTCCAGGGTCATGGTTTCTTTCCCCTAGTATCTACATGTCTCCTGTAGTCTTCTGCTTTCCTTTGCAGTAGATTTTGCTTTTTTTGATCTTGTGTCCCAGTATTTCTCCCAGAGTTCAGGTTAACCACTCAGAATTTTAGTTTCAGGCAGGCTGTATAGTGTTTTGGGGCTTTACCTCATCTCATACAGTGAGTTTATTGGTTCCTTCTGTCCTCCCAAATAAACAACAGATTGCAGCTGGGGGGCAGGGGGGAAAAGCCTGTTGGCTGTTTCTTTCTGGGAAGCAGTCTGAGAGTCCACCCAGTGGTGGAGCAGCAACTCTACTCAAGCCTGAAATAAGAGCCAGCACCCGGCCAGGAGAAGTTAATGCCTTTCACCTCTGCACTTATGGATCCTGGCTAGAGCCAGGTCTCACCTTGTCCACTACTAATGGACATCAGAATACCATCACGAAGGCAATCTCAGCTTTGGAAAGATTCAGGGCTGAGCAGCAGAGAAATGGGACAGTCAATAGCAGGGATCTATCTGCAGGGAAGCCTGGAGGTCACAGACTGGAGTAGAAGAAGGTGCTGTACCACTGACTGGGGTTACCCCAGGACATGAACAACAGGACAGGCACCCAGTAGAGTTGAAGGGACAACTGCGTAGTGGTTGCAGTGCAGAGAACTGGCAGAAGCAGTAAGACTGGTCTGAGTGGAGGATGAATAGGAAGGTCTGGGTATGGACACACAAAGAACAGCAGAAGAAGAGCTAGAAGAACAACAGACATTGATGGCACCAAAATGAGGAGGTCACCAGGATCATGGCATATCTACAGGTAGTTTGTCAAAAAACCCTGGTAAAATAAGGACAAACTAAAACAAGGGATATGACTCTTTTTGTTTTGATCAGCTCTGGTATTCTAGCCCTGAAAGATGTCACTGCAGAGGCAGAAGTACCACTAGCCTTTCTCTGTCACACAGAGACTGAGATGCTCCTTCTCTCCTTCTTCTTCCCTCATCTTCCCCCATAAAAAGGTGGTTCCCAGAAGTGTTGTCAGTTTCCTGGAGAAAACAGGGTTATGAGAGTAGCAGGGATGTTTGCCTGTAACTTTGGTGAGCCAGGGGTGGGGAGTGGTGATGCTCGTCTGCTGACCAGCTCAGTGTGGGAAGAGTGGAAGAGAGCTCCTCATGAAGCAAGAACTGGACACTGCTGGAGGAGAAACTGAAGGGCTGAGTGGCCTTTTAACAAGTGGGGTGGAAGAAGCACTTGATGAGTAGTAGAAGATGGAAAAACTGGGCTAGTTTTGTGATACCTTGCCTTGGGATTTCTAAGGGTAATGTGCAGTTTCTGAATGATAAACTACCAGCAATGTGGATGATACCAACCTTAAGAGGTGCTGTGATGAAATCTTTGAGGGCTAGAAGGGGAGAACAAATCTGTAACATCTTCTGTAATGTCACACCTGTGAGCCAGGAGTGCTTGAGGCAGAAATGCCACCATCCTCCCTTGGGCCTTCTGTTTCACAGTTGCCTGTTATGGGGGATCTTACCCTTCACCCTGAGGTGTCCCTTTGTGTCCATTGCAACAAACAGGGACCTGGAGCCAGATGGTCCCATTAGCAGTCCTGATGCTGGCAAGACAAGAGCACAGCACTTGGCACTTTATTACCTTCTCCTTTACATTGTGTATAACTGATGGTTGTGCTGCTAAAGAAGGACAAATATGATAAATAACCATGGAAAAGAAATCTATGGAGATGGATATTCTACTATAAACCATATGTCTCTGTCCAGGGCTACCATACAGCCATTACTGAAAACGGCAGGGTAATAAAAGCAAGATTTCTTACATTTTCAGTAAAGTTTTCTGATCAACTGAGTAACTGGCCAGAATTTCACCCTGGAGGCCAGACAAAACCTCCTCACGTCACACCTTCTGGGGCCTTTCGCTAAGGGGAGGGAAGCATCGCTGTCGGCCAGCACTTGCCTGGCACCCGGCCCTCCTTTTCCTGCTGGCGGTGAATCTGCGCCTCCAAGAGAAGCCAGTTTTCACTGTAGTCCTGGTGACCTCAGAGCTAAATGTATTGGCCCTTGGCATTAGCTATGCAAGGACAGACTTGCTCAGAGGAAGAACACATGCACAGCCTGAGGAAAATCCAGAATACTAGTGCCAGCAAAGAGTTAAATCCCCAATTTACCAGGATGTCACCCCTGATAACAGGGTCAACCCAGCAAATTCCTTTCTCACTCACTGATGAGGAAGTCCAATAGGGAACAGCTTCTGGACACCCATCTACCAGACTCTGCTCATGGCTAGGCGTATCAGCTCAGGTATTCCTTTGCAGATCTTCCTCTAATCCCCGCAGAATCACCTGCCTTTGCTCTCTTAATCCAGCTAATTATTCACCTCAATTAGCTTCCATACAAGGAGGATTTACCAGAGGCATTTCTGCTCTAATAATGCCCTGACCATCATCTTTCACCCCGAAGTCATCTGTAACACCTGTCATTGTCAAGCTTTCAGTCTACGTTGGCTCTCTGAATTCCTTGATTTATGTCTTCTGCATCAAATACTTACAGAGTGAAAGCTAAAAGTGCTTAGCAAAGCAAGGACCGAGATCAATGAAATCACGTGTTTAGTACTCCCAGGTGAGCAGCAAGACATGAGTAAACACAATATCCTCAAACTTAGAAGCAGTTCTGTCCCTTGACCTGCATTCAGGGAGACATGGTGAATGGGCAGTTAATTAACTGTTGCCCCCAAACATGAATGTTTTCTGCAATTAAAAATAAATGATTTTGAATCTTAAAAATTGGAAATACAAGGTTATAGTGTCTTACTGCCCCGTCGCACAGAGCACTGTGGGTAGGGAACCCATACAAATGGAAATAGTCAAAGAGTAATTTCCTCCTCTGCCTAAGTAGATGGAATAAAGAGTCTTTCCTCCCTTGAAGTTCTGGCCCTTGGGCATTGGCAAGCTGGGAAGAGTACCTTGTAACCAGCACCTGTGGATGTAATAGGGGTTTTCAGTTGGATTTCTGCCCCACTGGGTTTGTAGGCGTGAAGCATTACAGGAGAGAAGAGCATCTGTAATCCCTCCTTCCAAGTCTTATCATCTTCTCCTAGCTGCTTAGAGGAGCTGAAGGATTTGTTCCCCTACCTGTCTTCCCTAGGCTATTTTTCATAGTGGACTGAAAAGGGCTTAAATGTTACAGATGGCTGAAAATCTTGTGGCATCAGCACAAAAAGGTTGTTTCTGTTCATGCTAATAGCCTGAAATGAACAGCAGCAGCAGCAGCACACCATTGTGAGCCTTGCTCTGCTCCCTGTAGTGTCAATCAACTGAAAAAAATGAACCAACATACCTGATGTCAAATACTGTCCAAGGCCTTTCTGGCCCAAATTTCCCACTAAGACTGCTTTGGCTCCCTCATTGGTAGCAATGGAAAGCGAGAAGGCTCATCCAGACAGTTGCCAGCATTGGTAATGTGGTTTTTTTAGCAAAGCTGGACCTAAGTAGCTGTATAGGATACTCCTGTGTTATAGGCAACTTTCAAAGCCTCTCGTTGTGTTTTAGACCATTTGGCTACCAGGTCCCATCAACTCAGCTCTCTACAATAGCTGGGAGCCCACAGGCCAGAGTGCGTAGCCTTTTCTTTGCTGCATGGTTTTGCAGCAGCATGAAAGGTGAACAGCACCTGACTGCCTTAACTGCTTTCTGTCTGTTAACCAAAGCAGTAGATGAATGTGCAGCATCTTATACACGTGAGCTTTTGGTTGGAGGACCTCTCAATCTGGCCTTGTACAAGTCCTTCCACATACTTGGTCCCTTCATGACCTGCTTCCTTTTTTTTCTGCTTCCTTTTATTAGAACGTAGCTGACTCTGGTAGGATAAGAAACCAGCACAACAAGCTGGTTATTTTCATTCTCACATCAAGTAACAGCAGTAAATGCAGATGCTTGTTGCAAGAGCTCCTGTGACTGAAATTCATCACTGGAGCCCTGGAGCCCTCTGCTCTCCATCTTCCTCTGCGCAAGACAGGTATTTGCCAGCAGACATTTGCATGCACATTTGTGTGTGTCATCTCCACAGCCTTCTCCGTAACAGTGTGTAAGGAGGTGTTCAGCCTGTGTTTGAATTGTTCATCTCACAACAGAAAGAGTGATCCTTTTTTTAAAAAAATTGTGAGCCAGTATATTAATACTTCAGGAGATGCATTTATTGGAGACAGATTCCAGGGTGCTCCTGAGAAGCTGAACTTGGCTGGTATTAAGTGACAGAGCCTAAAATTCAGTTTCCCTGTTTTTCTGCAGATATGTTTTTAACACCAACCATGATTATGCCTTGCACTGGCATCCTAGGAAAGCAGATGGGTTTTCCTGGCATTGGGTTTCCTGGGTTTTTGGCTGTTGGAGTCTACTGCATCCCGTTGTGAGGGGAATATATTTTCCAGTGCCATAATGGGATTCTATCTATTTCCAAATATAACGGTTCCTTCCTAATTCTCAGGCATCAGGCACTGCCAGGCATGGCTCAGCCTGACACCATTTTACTACAATGCACATGTGAAAATAGCCTGATTTCTGCATTGAGTTTCCAAGCCAGGAATTAATTGAGCCAAGAACAAATAAATAATTCCTTGTTTATTCCTCAGTTAAGCTTTGCTTCTGTTGTCAGGCCATAAGAGGTCAGGGAGGAGAATTTCTCTGTACCTCAAAGAAAATATTACTCACTATTACAGAAAATGTATAAATGGCAGGACTCCAGAGCAGGAAAAGGGCTTGTCCTCCTCTTTGTAATTTGCACTGGCATTTAGTAATTTCTGCCTCTTAACTACAAGTGGTTGGACTAACACTACTACTTTTAAAAACAGTGGAAATCTTCAAGCCAGAAATCACAGAAAGGATGAGATGCAGGACTTCCCTGGAGTTTTCTCTCACCTCAAGACACACAGTGATTACCCCATGGGGAAGCTGTAGAGGTCATGCTTGGCTTTAGGGGCAAATCCAGGGACGAATGCCTGGAAGCACTGAGCTTGTGAGCTGAACCTATACGTTTCCATGCAGAAGCACCAGGGAGTTGAATGTTCAACAGAACATCATTGCCTCATTAAAATGACGGGATCTGAACCACAACCTCTTCCTGAGGCTCTCCTTCTTGTACCACCCTGGTAGGAGGCAACAGGAGTTGATGGTGCCCACAGCCCAATATGTTCTCTTCCTTCACAGGTACTTCTGAAAAGCTCTTTATCTTGTGAATCGGGTTCTGATCACCGGGAGGATTACTCTTGGCTTTACATCTCAGGTGAGAGCAAGGACATTTGCTAGCAATGTGAGCAGTGCTTCTACATAGTGAGCCCTGGAAGGAGAGGTTTCCTCGGGGCTCAGCCTCCTCTGTTGCAGGCTTCTTTTCTCTGGCAGCTGAGGAGGTGCTCCATGGTTTCTGTACAGCAGGGCAGAAGACAGGCAGCTCGGGAGCCTGGCGTGTGTCCCACCAACAGGGACATGTGCACTGCAAGTGCTCACCTCTGGCTGGGCAGTAGCCTGTGGTTGTGTGCTTGAGCTTGCTACAGTACAGGGGCACTGCAAAGGTGCTTCCTTGGCTAAGATTGCCTTCAGGAACAGGCTAAGTTGGAGGGGGCCCTGTGGGAACACATAGCAGTCCACAAGGGAGGTGCCCAGGCCACCTCTCCCTGTTCAGGGCTGCTCGGGATGCTCCTCTGCTTGGTGAGACAAGGGGCTGCATCAGGATTCTGCTCCATGCCTCTGCCAGCCCTCCCTGCCCGTGCCATGTGGCTACTGTTACTGCAGTGCTTTTACCTTAATATTTTACGTTTCTATTCTGCTTTTAGTTTTAACAGTTTGATGAGCAATGGGCCCCTTCCAGCATGGTGGTAAGCACCGCTGAAATAATTCACAATTGGTAGAGCCCAGCTGTCTTTATGTAACACGTAATTTTCCCCCAGCCTTGAGACAAATAACTTGTGGAGAAGAACAAAGTAGCTGTTTAGTGGCGTTCACTAAAATTCTGCAAGAGCATAGGGCAAAAAGCAAAGTGAAAACCTGCACTAATCTGAAGTGTTAGGGAGATTTAAAGAGCAGGACTGTAATTAACCAGGCAGGAATGTGGCCAGGGAACCCTGTTTAGTGCCCCACTCTCTTTAGGAAAGGACTGAGTTTTGTCTGTGCAGCAAGTAAGGGATTTACCAGAATATTAACAATATCCCCAGTCCTATATGGCAGTGCTTCCTTGGTACAAATAGAAAGGTATTGCTTGCCACCCACGGTCTATTGCCCTTGCTGCTTAAAGACCCCAAGCACTTTGCATTTTGCCAGCCACTTGAAATATATATACTAGCTATAAAATGATACTTAAAGAGTTCCTGCACTTTGTACAAATGGCTATTTATGACCTGCCATCAATGTTGTTCTACAGAGAGGCATGGGGAGGGGGGATTGATGGAGCACTGAGCCTAATCCATCAGTCACTTTGCTACAAACTCTGAACAGATTTTAATTGTGAGGCCAGATTTACTCCAGCCATCTGTATAGCAAACATGTCTCCCCACTGAAACAGAGAAATACTTTATCCTGAATGCTCTTTTGCAATGTATATATTGTATCAATGTCAATAAAATATTTGTCACAGCAAAAATGTAAGCCTGTCTGCTGCATAACAGAGAGCCCCAATGGAAGGCAACACTCCCAGATTTAATGCTGACTAAACTTCTCAGTTTCACAGGAAATTAATGGGGCTGGGGAAAAGCCTTGCAATTAGAGGAGCAGGGCTACAAATTCTTGCCTTGCTGTTGGCTTTCTTTATTGGAACGATCTCAGTTCTCTGAGCAGGGCTGGGCTGATGGCTGGAATTGCTGGGAGCTTTTATTTCTCCTCGGAGCAAGAAAAATAAAGCCACTGGCACGACAAGCTTGCCTATGCCTCCATCCCCTGCTCTGCCAGGGCACCCCAGGTTGTTCCCCACTGAGAGCAGTGGATTTACTCACCGCAACCCCTTTAAACCATGGCATCACTGCTGAGACTGCCAACATGGGAGCCAATTAGGTACTGCTACAAAAATGTTGATGCCTGTGGTCTGAGATCTATCGGCTCATCTCAAATATCCCTGAACTGCCATGAAGTGGTAGCAGCTTTTAATCACTGCTGAGCTTGACTCAGTTCAGACCATTTCCTTGAGCTATCCAGTCCTTTTGTCTGCCTCACTTCCATGATGATTAAAACTCTGTTTACTGCAAGAAGACACCTTCTTCTTTAAATTTTATTATTTTCTTCATCACTAGCTGTAACAGAATTGCTCCTAAAGATCCTTAGGTTAAGGATGTAACACGTAACATGCCCCTCTCTTGTGGTAGACCCAAGCCTGCCACCTCAGATCTCCAGGCAGCCCAGCACAGTCACCATGCTCGAGGCCTGGTATCCAGCCCTGCCACAGCTCAGCTCTACTGAGCACTTGGAGAGGCACAGAATTACACCGTCCTCTCTGCATTACCATAGACAGATGCTCTCTGCCACTCACAGATCTGTTTTAAACCAGCTAGAACAGTTTTTCTTTGCAGTTCCCAATGCACCGGCTAATGGTACATAGCAGACTAAAAGTGCCCAGTACAGCCTGAAAGCTTGTTTATTCAGGAGAGGTTGGTCTCCAGGACTCCTGGGAGCGCTGTGCAGGTGAGAAATGCTTTTTCTGCAATCAATTGACCAGTGCATGCAGGTGTCACCTTTATTATCTGTGAAGGTGCAAATCCTACCAGTCCCGTCATGTTCGCATTGGTATTTTTCTCCGGTGACACTGTGGGTACCACTCATTCATCTGTTGTGAGTTTTGGTTATTCACACAGCTGACGGCACAGGACTTCAGTCTAATTAACCTGAATGGATGCTGGCGTGCTAAACATTGCATACTCTGATTTATAGAGGATACCTTAAATGTTTATCCTTGCAAAGCTTTTCAGAATCCAGTTTGCTTTTCACTTTCTGCTGTTTGCTTGTTCCTTGGCATTTCTCTCTGATGGACAATGAAAACAGATGCCTGGCTTTCACTTCAGTTTCTAGTCAGATTTACTCTGAATTTTGTGCACTAACAGAGTAGCATTTGTGTTGCAAGCCCCCAAAGGGGATTTTCCCTTGTTTTTAAGTTTCTTTCATGGGATTTTTTTTTTAAATGAATTGCTGTGAAATATTTTTATTGGTCTGTGGTATTTTTTAGGCAGGCTTATTTCCTGCAAAAGCTGTACTGGGGGTTAAGCCCTAGCTTTGGTGCTTCCCTTAAAATGGTGGCCCCTGGGCAATAGTTATATGAATCTAAAGCATTCATCACAGGCTTCCTGTGTGCATGAAGGGAAGAACAGATACTGACGGTCTCTTATCTCTATTTCTGGCCAGCTTTGCTTGGTATCAGAGCAGCTAGTTCTCAAATCACCAGATGAACCCAGGCTTCTGTGCCGTGTGATTCAGAGAGGTCTGCCAAAAGAAGAAAATAGTAGGTCAGTGTTGGTCCTTCTGCATTAACCTGGCGATATTCGTTGCACAGGCAAGAGCACCGTCTCCTGGGTGATATTGAACAACCCAGGAACGACTCCAAACTCCTCAGGCTTTGCTCGTGCTAGGCTGGAAGCAAATTTTGCCCTTCTCCCATTAGTGGTGAAGTGAGACAAGGAGTATATGGATGGGAAGATGAGAAGGGATCCCAGTGAGGCAGACAATAGTTTGGCAGTTAAATTTACCATCAAAAACACTCTAATATATTCTAGAGGCATTTTAAGTGCACTGCATTAAACACAACTGGTAATACAAAAACAGAGCAGAAATATGCCTTGATTTCCTTGCCTGTGTTTTATTGCTCTAGTGTGTTCTCTGTAAACCACGTGAGCATTTGCATCCAGGATAAGTCATTAAGTGACAGTGCAATTCAGTGGGCAATGTTCCTGCCCCTAGGCAGGAGGGTCAGCGGTTCGGATTTTCCTTCAAGCAGCACAGGGCTGGAGGGATAAGCTGCTTTTTGGACCAAGCATTAAACACAGAAACCTTGTGAGATGCAACAGGGTGAAAACGAGGATGCACACCACTCATTGCAGAAACGTTATAGCAGAGTATGTACATCTGACACAAAACAAAACTTATTAAAATGACAGTACAAAGTCAAGCACTGAAAACTTAGGAAAAGGCAGGAATCTTCAGGCAACCATTAGTTTGCTCCCTTATGCATTAACTATGTGGCTAAACAGTGTTTTCCCTTCAGGGCCCTGTTTTATTCACTGCACAAGGCAGGCAGCTAACTTAATAAATGGCATTTCAGCATTTCCTTTCTCCTTGGTGTTCACTCTGCTGCCTGCTCAGTTGGGTTCCTCATCTTCTGTGCCCTTCTCCCTTTTCTGGTCCCTGCACTCCCAGCCGTACTTCCTTCCCTTGCTGGTGTCCCATGCCAGATCCTCTCCTCAAACTCAACACCCAGCCTTGCTGCCCCTTCCCATCAGTTCCTCTGAGACGCTCTGTCCTACTAGTCTCAGCTTCCCTACGTCCTCCTCAACCCATACCCAGGGGTTGCTGGTGTCCCTGCAAGGTGCCGCCCTTACCTCCCCAACCACGCATCCTCAGCCACTGAGGACTGGCCTCCCACAAGACCCTCACCCAGCCAGCCCCAGTCAACCCCAGGGGAAGAGATGGATGGGAGGACCAAGGAGCCACCACTGCCTCCAGGGGCTGCGGGGCTTGGGCTGTGACATGGAGAGGTGCCCCGCAGAGGGTTTGCATGCCAGTGTGGGCGCAGGGCTCGGCGGTACAAGCAGATCTCCAGTTCTCACCAGCCTCCAAAGGCTTAAAACACCCAGGGGATTTGGCAGCTGATGTCCCTCCTGCAGGCTGTGAGCCCAGACCCCATCTGATCAAATGCAGAGGTGTCCTGAGCTAATCATCTGATGAGCCTTTTGTAGTCAAGGCGGAGAAAACACAGCAGTCCTGTGGCATGGTTCATCCGAAGAAGACACTTACTATAGGTCAGCTGAATTGTTCCCTGTGAGTGCCACTGACTGTAAACAGGAATAGAGCGTAAGAAGCTACGCAAAATGAATGCCACACTGATGGCCAGGAGGGGGAGATCACACCATCACCTAGACATAGTCTCCATCTCCACAATTCTAGTCCCACCCTGACTCCCTGATCCCACTTCCCTCACCTAGGCCATTTTCCAGGCCCGGTCTCTTTGCTCATCGTGTCTCAGTCCTTCACCCTTCTCCAGATCACAGCCCAGTTTCCCTCTCTCTTGCTGTTACCAGCTGCCAGGTGAAGTTCCAACCCTCACCTGTGCAAATCTGCTCCCCCTGCAGCCCCTGAAAGAGGGTTCCACATGGCTATCGCCCTTGTACAGCGAATTCTGCATAGCCTGGGGCATCACACATGCCCAGAACAGAATGACTCTTGGGGTAACATTGCTTCTACAGTCCAAGTAATTTCCAGTAGACATGTGCAAACTGCAGTTCTGGGAGGCCACATTTGGGGCAGGTTCTTGAAGAGACAAAGGGCACATTCCCAGCTCAGAGACTACCCAAGTGCTCAATATCAACTCAATTTCAACTGTTTCCACAGCATGCTGGTTACAGAACATTTAAAAGAAAAGGTCACCTTTATTTTTTAACATGGAAAAAGGTTTACTTTTTTCCTGGCTTCATTCTTGAAAACTGCTACATCATTTTGGATGAAATGGTCACAAATACATATACCCTAAAAAGGAAGACCGAATAACCATGAAAAACCTCTGCCCAAAAATGGTCTTGCATAACTAAAAATAAGAACTTATGATGGGAAATGCTGGACAATCTTAATTATATGTGAGGCTAACAACCTGCACATAAAGATGAGACACTGTCAGGAATAGATGTGTCAAAAGAAAAGATGCTAGAATAAATGCATTACATTAAAGAGTTGTAAATCACCAGTCTGATGGCTCAGGTTAAAAAATTCTGAAGACACTTAAGAAAGAAATTTTGAAGGGAAATACACAATCTCTCAATAAAATTAGTTAGCTGGAAGATAGAAAACATCAAGTCTACCATTTTCGGAAACACTAGGGTTACTCACCCCAGGAAATACAAATCAATACATCTTACTCTGATAAACAAGTTTTGTAATGAAAATTTAAAACATAATTACAGAACCACTGATTGAGATACATTAAGGTCTAACAAGCAAATTTTCAGCACAGGAAAATCATGTTTCATTGGTCTATTGGACTTTGGATAAAAAAGCAATGGAGAATTGGTTGCCACAGGCTATTGGATTCCTACAGAACTTTTGACAGTCTTTTTTAAGACAGTGTTGCATAAATTAAGTAGCCAGGAGCAAAGCAACATCATAAACTAGAACAAGGCTGCAAAGCAAAAGAAAATCAAGAGGAATAAATGTCCAGTTTTTGTTATGGTAAAACACCATTAGTGAGATACAGTAAGGTTTAGTACCAGGGGATCATTGTTATTTAACATCATCATCAGTGGTCTTGACGTGGGAACAAGCAGAATAGCAGCAAAATGAGCTGACGAGGTCCCTTTATTTAGCCAAGGCTGTGTAAGACTCTGGGGGCTGATCCGCGTGCCTGGGCTACTCAAACCTCCAGTGGGGCCACCACCACCAGCAGGCCAGAACTCAGGGCTATGAGCCTTGCTTAAAGATGTGTTTGCCTGCACTGCCTTCACAAGCCTGCAGTTGCTCTGTTGCATCTGTCCAACTTTAATTCAAAGTACAGCTGGTCTTCAAACAAATGCTCCCTTAAAAATCACTGATAATACTTATGAAGCACAACCTTCCCTCCTGGGAAGCTGTCAAGCACAACCCGTGCTGCACTTGCTCTGGACCATGAGGATCAGTGCTTGTACCAACTGGCTTTTTTTCCTGGAGACCTTTGCTTCAAACTCTGTAAAACTTCCACCACATTTTCAAACAGTATAACATCATGTATATTTATAGCATTATAAAAACTAAAATAGTCTTTTTACTACAACCAATCCACTCTAATCAAGGGTCAAGCCAACCCAAATCCGTTGTCCTGGCACATTTGGATAGGAGACTCCTTAAAGCCCCTGCAGGGGCAGCCAAGCTGAAGCCAGGAGGGTGGCTGCTTTAATGTCTCACCTGTCTCTGCCTTTGAACTCTGTGCTTAAAGTTGCTCAGACTGCGCACCTCTGATGCTAGCAGCTGGGCGTGCATCCATAGATCACAGCTCCCATTCTCTTGGGCGTGACCCTGCTTTTTGCTGTGGCACAAATCTCCCAGATTGTGTACAGAGTGGGTAATAAACATGCCTCATCCTCCCAGGTATGCATCACTGGTGAATGTGGGGAGCCAGTGGTCTGGAGCTAAGCTCTGAGATATTGCGAAGAGGGTACCGCAACTTGTCAAGAGCACCAACCACTGTCCTCTGCTAGTCTTTCATGTGGGCACAAATGACACCACAAGCCAGAACCTGGGCAGAATTGAGGAAGACTATGAAGCTCTGGAGGTACAAATGAACAATTTTGGTGCCCAGGTTATTCTTCCTTCCATTTTACCAGTGAGAGGAAAGGGGGCAGCCAGAAATAGATGTATAATGTACATCAGCTTCTGGCTTCACAGCTAGTGCCGTCGTGAGGGGTTTGGCTTTTATGACAATGGGACATTCTTTGACTATAGCCTGTTAGGGAGGGATGGGATCCACCTGTCTGGAAAAGGCAAGGCAATCCTTGGCAGCAGGCTGGCCAGCTGGGTGAGGTGAGCTTTAAACTGCAGGACTCAGTGGGAGGGGTGCAAAGTGGCAATGCTCACGCCATCGCATCCAACTGGGGAAATAAGCCAGGCCAACCAGAGCAGCGACACAGATTCCTTAGCTGCCTCCCAAGATGGGTACCAGAAGGCCAGCCACCTCAGGGGTCCAGGTGGCTATGGTGGATCCTCTTACACCCCTCCTGGGAAACCTGCGTGCTCAATTAACCCTCTGAAATGCCGGTACACCGACGCGTGCAGCGTGGGGAACAGACAGGAAGAATTAGAGATCCGTGCGCGGCCGCAGGGCCGTGATCTCATTGCAGTTACAGAGACACGGCGGGACAGCTCGCATGACTGGCATGCTGTCATGGACGGCCACACACTTTTTAGGAAAGA
>JAVJGI010000035.1:13939085-13967726 GCA_035590275.1 Ibycter americanus
TGGAAAGGCAGCACAGCTGGGCTCACACCGGCCAGGACGTTCCTGCAGAGCACTGATGATAACTTTTTGACACAGGAGGTGGAGGAGCCATTAAGGCACATCGTGCTCCTAGACCTTGCACTCACAAGCAAAGGACGGGTTGGGGATGTGAATGTTTGGGGCAGCCTTGGCTCAGTGACCGTGAGATGGGGGGGCTCTGGATCCTGTGTGGAGGAAGCAGGGCGATAAGTAGGGTGGCAGCCCTGGACTTCAGGGTGACAGAGCACTGGAACTGTGCCCAGAAGGCTGCCCAGAGAGGCTGTGGAGTCTCCTTCTCTGGAGACATTCAAAACCCACCTGACACGATTCTGTGCAACCTGCTGTAAGTAAACCTGCTTTAGCAGAAGGTTGGACCCGATGATCTCCAGAGGTCCCTTCCAACTCCAGACATTCTGTGATTCTGAAATTCTGTGATGAGGAGATAGTTTCCCATGGCCTCGGAGATGTTTCTCTGTTGGGATTTTTCTCTCTTCTCCAGTAGGTAGGAATTACAACACCCAGGAGTTTTCTAAAACTCTCCACCGACAGCAGCTCCCCATAGCACTGCAAAGGGGGCTGTAGGGAAGGAGTGGAGGAGGAATAAGAGGCGACATAAATTTGTCAGGAAGCAGATACAGAAATGGGAAGCGTTTCTAAGCCCTCACCTGCAATCAAATGTTCAAAATGATCAGACTGGTTTGGAGGCTGAAGTGCTGTGATAAGGTTTCAGAGTGCTCCGGAAAGAGCTGGACAGTCCCCAGCTTGGTGTCTCTGCAGTATGATGGCAGTATGTTCTATGGCTCTTCATCTCTGGGCAGTGCCAACCACCAGCATACCCAGTGCCCATGCTCTAGGATGCGGCTGCGTGTTTCAGAGGTGCTCCTTTCTCCTCTCTGTGTGGTCATTTCCTTCTTTGCTCACACCATCTTAAGATGATCAAGTGGAGATCATGTGGATCTTGGTGATCTGTCTGCTCAAAATCGTTAACTGCACAACACACTGTGAGACTGCATTCACCTCCTTTCCCCGTTCTACCTCTCTTCCTTGCTGTATAAGCCACCAGTCTTTCCTCTTGTCTGTACAATCTGATATCTGAGCTCAGATTCCCGTATGGAAATTCCTAATTTCCATATTCAACTTCCACAAGGGCCCTCCCTGAATACCACCCTTTTAAAAAGTGAACAACAGATCAAGGTGTTTTCTTATTCTCAGGCAGCAGAAAAAATAAATATTTACTGTTCCTCCAGCAATTTACAAAGGCAGGCAGATACTCCCCCACCAGCGAGGGCAGGCAGTAGCAAACCCCACACTTCAGGGTTCCTAAGTAAAAGCAGCTCCACAGAGTGGCCGGCTGAGCTGGGCTCCAGCGCCTCTCCTCTGCTCCCCCCTTTCCCTTCTCATCCCTTTCTCCCAGCCTCCCACTGCAAAGCAGAAAGACAGCAAGTCTTCAAAGGTCAAACATTGATGCTGGCTTGCCGGGTGGGAGAGTTTGGGTGGGACAGTTTGGTGTCTGACTTGAGATGTGGGGTCGTTATCCCTAGTGCCCCAGGCAGCATGACAGGCTGTTTCAAGGATGACACCTTAGAAGTAAGATGGATATTCAGGGTCTGAGTTGGATGACAGCTGTCTAAGATTGAAAAGAGGTATAAAAGGACAGTCACGTGGGCCTGGCAGCAGGGGACCAGCCCCCTGATTAATATCTTCACATGCAGGCTGGAAAGAAAACCCTCTCCTCCTGTCCCCATATTTGACTGCCTTGGAGACCAGGGAAAGCATTTTCTGAAGCTCTTTTGGCAGAAGAGCATCCCTTGCAGCAAGCAAAAAATGGTCAAAAGCAGGACAGCTCTGAGGCATGGTACACTCAGGTCTCCCTGGAGTGATGTGCAGAAGGTACCAGCCTGAATGTGCACAGTTTAAAAAAATTCAGCTGCCTAAAAGAGAGGCAGCGCAAAGGAAATAATGAAGCTTCTGTATTTGCGCCATGAGTTTTGCGCAAGACGGTCTATATCTGGGATCACATGTGCCCGTGACTCAGTACCTGCTGTAAATAGTTGAGGTACAGGGGAGGAGGAAAAGGACATCTTTCCCCATGCACAACTGAAGATTTTGCTAGCTAGACCTCACTGTAATTTGCAGGCAAGGGGAGATGGCTGGGACTGCTGCAGCTTTCCATGCCATCCCAGCATGGATGGATGTGGGTCATGCAGCTGGCAGAACACATCAGGATAGCTGCAGTCCCCGGAGAGCCAATGCTAGGAAGAGCATCTGCTCTCTCCTGCACTCAGACTCATGGTGGAATTGTGCCTGGCCATTGACACACACCTGGGGGTGTTTTGGTTCTGTGCATAAACCATCCCTGGGGGAAGGGAGGTGTTTCAAACACACCTTCTTGCCCCACAAGGGGGCTAAATCACTGCACCTGGTGATATAGGAAGTTGAGACTGTTAGAATCTGAGGGCAATTCCTACCTTTTATTTTTCTAGTTTGCACTGGAAAAAGCAAGGACTAAGAATAACGTTGGGGTATTTTTTGGATCTGGTTTTCTGAGAGAAGTTCATAAGTTTGTGGGGAAAGCCAACAGCTAATGCAAAACTCCTCCGATACTGCAATGGGGCAACTGCTGGGGCCCCACGTGTGGTCAGGTGAAGATCACAAGCAGTGATTGACTTTGTTGATAGCGTCATGTGTCCCAGTGAGTAACCTCAGGCTTTTTGTAAAGCCAAGGTGCATCTTTTCTTTTAGGGGTCAGGCTATCACCTCATCCCGCTCTAGGTAATACCCCAGGGAAACCAAAATAAAGTTCCAAGATAAGCTCTGTCAAACTGTCTTCCCTTCAGCTAAGCTATCAGAGATGCTCAGCCCCACAGCATAGCCACATGCAACAGTTTTAGCTGGGCAAAATGTACTGAGTGGGAAGCTGGGAGAAGGTTTATTCTTTTTTACACCATTTTGTCAATGGTTTTCTCTATTAGACTTTTTCTTCAATAGCAATTGTTTCAATTTAGACCCTTAGGGATAGCCCACGCATAATTTTTCATACCAACTCAACTATATTAGCTTCAAAGCCAATGTAATTAAAGTAGTATTCCCTCCTCTTCCACAGTCACACTTTAACTGGTATAAAGGGACTTATAATGGTGCTGCTTACATGAAAATTAACTGCAGCAATTCTTCCTTCTCTGCACACCTGTATTAGATCTGGACAGCTGCAGCATCACCAGGGGATGGACTAGGGACAAAATACCAAAACCTTTCTGACAGAGTTAAACGGGTCCAAATGTAGACAGGTAATGCTAACAAGGCAGACCATCCTACACTCTGCTCTTACACTTAGTGGGACAAACTGAGAATCAGCATCTATGGGTTTGGGGAAAAGGAACCTAGAAAAGTTGGATTTGGGGCACTGTGTCAAGAAAGCCCCAAAAGAAAGTGGGAGTTACAGCTTCTGGTCTCACACCAGCGTTAGGATCTTCACTCCTGATGGCAAAGCAATGTGGTGGTTTCAACTATTGCCTCTAACTACCTCCTCCTACACACAGCCCTGTCAAGTCTCACAATTCCTTGTCTGAGTGCTGAAGTTCACAGCCACCCGTCCTCCCTCCCTGTCCCACCTTTCCCTCACCCCAGCTCCAGCTCTCCTTCCAAAGGAACTAGCTGCACCCCGCATCAGGCGAGCACCTCTAAGTCACTGCAGTCATCTTCCCTGCACAGATGCCAAACAAAGTGCAACACAATTTCACATTTGTCACTTTCCAGGCTCCTTCCCAGTCTCCCTGATTTGTGATTTCTATTTCAGGAGCTCTGCAAAGGAGCTCCACTGATTAATCCTCCCTCTACCAACTACTTTGAGTAGTTGTAATCCCAGAGCATGGGGGAGGGACCCTTAAATATCCCTGGTGGAAAGAGGCAGTATTAATTCTGGCATGGGAACAGCACTTAGCTTGCCTGCAGAATGACTTAATTTGTTTCTTAATGGACATGATGCTTTGCTGATAAAAGCCCTAAAGTGCCCTTAAAAAAAAATTAAGAAAGTGATTGTTCATTCTTTACCCATTGGAGATTTCATTTGTAATGTTTATACACCTGCCTGGAAAGCGGAAAGGGTTATGCTCTGGATGGGGAGTTAACACAGGTGCAGGCTCAGGTACTTTGTTAACTTTGAAAGAGTAGGGAGAAGCCTACCTACCATCGAAGAAATGGGGACAGCCCCTCCTTGTAGGAATTACTGCCCACCCAGAGCTTCAGGACAAGGAGGGAGGGATACCTAGATGTCCGGGGAGGTTTTTTACCTAGGATCTTGTGTGTTATAGGAAGGAGAGATGGGAGATTAAATCCTGCATCTAAATTTCCCTAAACTGGATAGTAAGGAAAGTCAGCTCCACCATGAGCCAGGTAAAAGCTGGCACCAAGCACCAGCGCCTGGGCAGAGAGCGTTATGAGCCACATGGCTCTTCCTTCTGATGCAGCCTTCAGGTGCTGTTATTTCCTTATAATTGCTGATATATTGGGGAAATGAAGGAAGAGGAGTGCTGGGTCCTAGAGATGGGAATAAGGAGGGGATTTTTAGATGGTATATGACATCAGAATATCAACCAAATATTCAGAAACTGAAAATCAGATCACTGCTCAGCTTTGGATCCTGGCCCAGCATTTTGTTTTGGCCATTTCTGCAGGCTGAATTTGTGCTGCTGACCACTGCCAGGAAGTCTAGCTCTGAGCTAGATGAAACATTTGTTTAATCTAACATGACAGTTCCTGTGCTCTGTAATGCACAATGGTTATTACATTTCTAGGGACCCCGGGCTTTCATCTTAGCCCAACATCCAGGGTTTGGTACCCAGCCTCAAGCACTGGGGCTCCTGCTTGCACTTTTTGCCATGTTTGCCTGGAGTTGCTGAGTGAATGCCAGCCTCAGCACTGTGATTTCTGCACACCTCCATGGTAGGCAAAGTCTTTCTGGCATCCCCTTGGTATGTGCTATGTGCCGGGGACAGTGCTGCAGCAGTACTGCTCACGTTTCCTGGCAAGGTTAGTGGGTCACCCCCTCCTGTCTCCCCTGGTCTGGGATCCCTTGTTCAGTTATCCTCATGCTGGACTTCTTGGGGATGCATGGCTGACAGGACACCAGCTCCTTTTATGCCTGGAAGCCTCATCTAATAGGATCAGGAAGGAGGGAAAGGGAACCTTTCCTCAGAGGTTCATCTCTCTCTCTAGGGTGAGGGCAGCAGACTGGGTCAGAAATGGAGGGCTTGGAGGTCAGAGCCCCCCACAGCAGAGAACTTCCTCCCTCTCCAGGAGATGAGGATGGAGCAGCAGAGCTCCCAGGGGCCGGCACTAAAGTAGATGAGAAACTAACATACAACATTTGAGCTCACAGAGAAAACTTGATGATCCAGGAGCATCAGCAGGATGAGGGAAGATCTTGCAGAAATCAGAGCTATAAAGTGCAATAAAGCAAAAGAACATGACTAGCTACTCAAAATAAAGCTTCTTGAGTCTTACTGTATTAGCCCATTGACTTCAGCAGGAGGAAAATACCCTAGGTACAGAGCAACTAGGTACAGAAATCCTGGGCCAAAGCTGAAAGAGGGGGGGAGTGCACAGGAGTCTGTTTTAGTGTCACCCCATCATGAGCACTCCACAAGGTTCAGATAGCGGTGAAAGCTGCGTATCCTGCCCTGGCAGGCAGAAAGAACACCCTTACGTCTGCAGAGCAGGAAGGATGAGCATGAGAGAGATGCAGGGACTTGGTACCAGGCAAGGTGAAAATCCCTTGACATTGGGCAAATCCAGGCTGAAATCAGTGCAGGAAGCCCTGTCCTGTCTTGGGCTTCCCTTTCTCTTGCCTAGCCGGTCAATATGCTGTTACTTGCTGATACAGGAGACAAGAAGGAAATCCCATTCCTAAATGTGCTGTTCTCTGGCACTGAGCATCCAGCCCAAATCCTGATCTCATTTGTACAGGCATCAAGGCAGCACTAACATCATCTGAGCAACTTCAGACTTAGAGTGGTGTCACCACGATCAGAATCAGGCCTTCAGTCATCCCTGGCATAAGACTCTGTTTCCCTCCCCCTCTTCCTGCCTTTATTTTCTGCGGTCTATAAGATAATCCGCTAAAAATATTACAATGTGCTGTTTATTCTGGCTGCCTCTTCAAGACCTTCCTGTGCCATCACCTCCTCCCTACCCCACACTGCAGGAATTTCACAAATCACTGCAGGTTACACTCACCTAATGTGGGGACATGCATCACCTCAATACCCTTTTCACAAACAGCCTTTCACCTCAAGGACAATAAGATGCTCCTGCTGGCTGGTCCGCTTCTTGCCTTGCAGAGGATGAGTGAGGAAAACTCCAGACGCAGCAGTATATTGATCTAAATTAAACACACACACACAATCTAATTGAACTGACAGGAAACTGGTGTTTAAAGGCAGAAAATTAAAGCTGTTAATATAATAATGAACAGTTGTGCTTACTGTCTGTGCCTCTGACATTTCATATTGTCATCTCACCGGCTAATCACCGCCTCTCCCCCTTTTGTGGGAGTTAATATGTTTTCATCCATTCACCCAACAAGGTAGTTCTCCAATTGTTTGACAGTTACTAATATATCCTACCTGCTAATGAGCCACCGAGCTGGAGCTGCACAGGTGATGGAATAATAACCACCCACCACCCTGCAGTAACCCTGCTCAGGCCAGGCACAGCACACGTCATGCCCACTTGCTGCTCACCTCAGCCCTTCAGATGAGGGCAGCCCCTGGGTAACCACACTTGCCCCCTCAGTGCTGAGGGGGGGCCAGACATCAGGAGCAACTCCATCCAAGCAGTGATGCCACGCTGATGCAGGAGGAGGCGAGAGCCACAGCTGCTGCCTTTGCCCAGGGAGGTTCACCCCCAGCTCAGGGCTGGGATGTTGGACCCTGGCCACAGATGTGGACCCCAGCCCAAAATGCTGCACTGTCCATGGCTTTGCAGGGCACCCGGCAGGTCTGCCCATGCACCTGTTCCCAGCACAAGTCCTGGAGGTGATGGAGCCACTGCGCTAGACACTGGTCCTGGCTTTTACAGGAATACAGCTCCTCTAACCTCCAGCCGAGAGCTGTAAAGGATTCAGCCTGCAGCCAGCCAGCCTTCCGGGCTGGGCCATTTCAAACAGTGTCTGTAATTTTGCTGGCCAGCTGCCACCTGCCTGCTTCACCCAGAATCAGGGGTATGAGCACTGGTGGCTCAATGGCTTCTTTCGCTTGGGGATCTGTGCTCACTGGTAAGTAAATATCTCTGCGCTGCAGATGGGGAGACCAAGGAGAGGACAGGCTTGCTTGCAAGACAGCAACAGGACTGGGAAATGTACCCTTGCCCCAGCCCCCAGTGCTGCCAGTTTCCATCACCAACAGCAGAAGAGGGAGAAGGAGAATGAGGCTCATCCGCCTTTCAAGATGACCTGCAGGCTGATTTCCTCCACTGATTTTCCAATAAACTTGACACCATCGCTTGAGTGGATTCTTGACAGCATCAATGTAACAGAAAGGGCACCGCTCTCCCCTACAGTAGCCCCCACCAGGGCTGCACAAACTCAAAGCCTGTGGAATAAATGTTACATTACCCAGGCCAAATCTTGCTTTGCACTGCCCACCAGTCATGTCCTAGGTGATGCCTTGTTAATGGTAGAAAGATGAGCTTGGAGTTGCCAAAGTGATTGCACCTGTGGCTGTTCATCATCATGACTGGGACACACCTTCTGCTTGCACAACCAGTGTGTGCAGAGTCCCCTGTCCAGCTGGGAAGGAGGAAATTCAGAGGAAGGTAGGAAGAAAAAGCCACCATTCTCTGGATCTGTCACTATGGGCTCTGGAGACTCTCACACTGCATGAATCATGAATCATGGGCATGAGCAGGATCTTGAACTGGTGCTGTAGTCATGTCCTTATCGAAACTTCCAGAGGACAATGAAAAAACTCTGCAACATAAATTTATAAAAGTATGTGTCCCTTGGGGAAACTTCCTGCACCACCCATCTCATAGAAACTGGCTTCTTATCATGAAGCATGAGGATTAATAGTTCATCTTACAAAATTAAGGGTATTTCCATAATCCATATTCATGCCTAATTTTTTATTTTGTTCCCATTCTGTTTTTTGGACACAATAATTTCTGACAGCAAGGAGTTCCATGGACCTGGAGCTATGTATTACACAAAAATAATTTTCTAGCTTTTTATGTGCAGTTTTTCAATGCAATGACTCATCTGAGAAATAATTAGGAGCATCCAGTATACCGTCTCTAACCCATCTATTGTTTTACCCCTGTCTGCCACGTCCCTTGTTAAGTATCTCCTCTGATAAAAAGATCCAGTATTTTCCACCCCTTTCCCAAGTTTTTTTCTGTCTGGTTACCAATTCCTTTTACTTCCCCACCACCTTTTCTGGACAGATCTCCAGGGCTGAGTACAGTATTGCAGATAAAAGCAAGCCATCTAGCAATATCATGGCATTGCCACATAGTTGATCTCCTATCACATTTCCAGCTGTTCTTTGCTTTGCTTCATCACCTTCCCACATGCTGGAAGGGTTTCTTGGAGCTCTCTGTACCAGAAAGCTCACTTTTTTCCTTCTCTCAAGTGAAGACACGGCGATGTCACTGAATGGTATAAATTCTCTCTCCCTCCTCCTCCCTGCTCCTTGCCCGTGATGGCACCACTTTAGGAAAGAGATTATTGGCTTTGTTCGGGTTAGCAGTTTCCCATCGTCTGCAACTGTGTCCCCCTGTCACATTCTCTATCGACACTGTTTATGGGCTGCATGAATTGCCCTCCAGTCCCCGACTCAGCCCCGCGCACACAGACCCACACCAGCCACTGCAAGCAGCGCTGGATGGAGGTGGATGCAGACCTCTTCCCCTGCACTTTGCCCTAAACCCTCCACTGAGGAGCTACAGGAAATCAGTCTCCAAGACCAGACTTCCCACTATCAGAGACATGAAGAACAAAATAAATCTTCATTCCCCCAAGAGGGGAGCAGTACTCCTAGGTAACATTCAGGTTCCTGCAGGGAACGACAAGGCTGTCAGATAGCCCCTGCTGCTCTGCAGCTTTCCTGGGTTTGCTTCAGTGCTTGGGTTGATAAAATCAATTAGAGGACAGTCAGCAAAGGCCATGGAACAAGCAGGGACAGCTGAAAACCCATTTCAGAGAGGGAAAGAGGAGAGCAAGGCCAAGCAGCAGGGGCCTGTCCTGTGGAGCAGAGCCGACTCCGCAGCCTGCCACCGCCCCCCGGCAGAGCATCAGTGCGCTAGTCCCTGGGGGTCGCTACCAGTGAGGGGGATGCTCGGGGGAGATGCCTCACTTCTGGGCAGCCGCGGCCGCTGGCACCACAAGCTGCATGGTAGTCGGCAGGGATGGAAGTGGGGATGAGGGCGATCAGAAAAGCCAAGGTGTCCTGAGTTGTAGCAGTGAGTCAGCTCTTTCCCTGGCCTGGTCTGTCCTTGCCCACATGGAACAGCTGGCAGACATGGGGTACAAGTAACAGCTACTGCACCTTGCCTTTCCCATCGGCACTGAGCCCATTAACATCCTCCTACAGATGGACCCCATCCTCTGACAGGTAGGTAGCATCCAGGCTTGCCCTGCAATTTGCTACTCAGAGGTGTCTTTTGGAGCGCTTTGCTCCTTACCTGGCCTACAGCACAACCAAGAGGAATGGAGGAAAAGACATCATTTCCCATTTCCCAGACAATAAAAGTATCTTTCCTGGTTTTATAGACACCTGCTGACAGGCTTTAAAAATAGGGGACCCAATTTCCATTTTCATGGTGTTCCCTTATATAATATCAAGGAGCTTTAAATTGGAGTGATCTATATTCATCTCATGGTTCCTTTCCACTGCCAGTGCTGTAAAATCTGTTGTAGTGTAAATGAGAATCAGGTCCAAAATGTTCCTCTATAGCACAGAACAGCACTGGCTCCTCCAAGGTTTTGAGGAAGGTACCTGGGAAGGGGAAGAGAAGGAAAAATGCCATGGTCAAGGAGGGAGGGAAGCAGGACGTCAGGGAGGGAAATGTGACCTTGACAGGCGCATTTGAGAAATAACCCGCTACCAGCTCATGGCTGTGCATAGCTCTCAGGGATGTGAATGCTCAAAGAGGTTGTGAGTGGGTGAATTAATGCGGGTTTAGGCTTGTGAGAGAAATAGGCACCATGCAGGTAACACCTTCAGGGACCCTGTGTATATGTATATGTATAAATCTATATGTATATAAACATGGATATGCCTGAGTTGTGGCAAATCTTTTCAAATTTGTTTTGAGTACCACCAAGATCCAGTGGATTACTGATAATTTAGAGTTATCCTTCCTGTACAAGGTAACCAGTTTCATACGCAGTGTAAGCAAATGTCAAGCAATTTCTTGGTTCACCAATCTGTAGCTGCCAGTCATGCTAGGATTTATGTATTAACTGTGTTGGATCAAATGTCGGCTCAAATGTTGGATAATTTGGGGAGGGAGGCCAGTGTTTTTCCAACTGAAAAGAGAATGTGCTGTAAGATGAACAGGACTGTGAGCAATGGTATAGTTTTACTTTTTTAACCCCTGACAAATGCCACAGGCAGCAGGACTGATCACCTCCCCTGTTAAAACTGGGAAGATGATTGTGGTTTTGGTGGATACCTAGCTTATATGGAGATAGCCACCGCCACGAGCAGCGCTCCCCTCTGACCTCCTAAGTTATGCCTGTGGGTGCAAAGCCATAGTTGCAGCTCCTGGGCTTGGAGGAGGAGGAGGATGTAGCACAGCTGCCTAGAGTCAGAGAACAGCAACTGCTCAGCACCAGGTTTCCCTAACAACTGCCAGCCCCCACAAAAAACGTCTTTTTCTGTCAGGGTGCCTATGCAGCCTCTCCTCTTGCTGCTGACGGATGGGCCAGCACAGCTGGGAGGCATTTTGGTTTTATGACCAAGATCCACAAAGGCTCCCAAGTTGCTCTATGTGTTTATCCTCCAAAGAAATTGGTATGGATAGAGGAGGGTAGCAGCGTCCCATCCCTTAGACCCACACTGGGCTTCAGAGAAACTTCCTAGCTTGAAGAAATTGTGCTGAATGAAACCCTGGGACCTGCACCAGGCCAGCAGCTGAATGGTGGCATGTCCCAAGGATGCCCACAGAGGTACTTCGAGGACTGGAGAAGGGCAACCTCTCTGACCCTTGTGCCTTTGCTCTGGCTGTGTACCTCCTGCCCATCTAGTTCCCTGTGGGTCTCTGAACCTGCTGGGAAAACCAGTAGGTGAGCAAAGGGGAATCAGCTTTCACCTGATGGCACCTCCTCTGGAGCATCATGAAAAAGTCAGGTATGAGTTTCTGGGATGTTGAAATCCAAAGGAGGGATCCAGTAAAGGTGAAAGGGCATGAAGTTTGTAGGAGGCAGTTTCCAGCCAAAAAGGAGGCTTTGTCTGAGGTCTCTGGTTTATTTAAGAGATGTGCGAAGTGCAAACACACTGGCCAATGCTTTGCACTAATGTCCACTCACCACAGAGTTACTGTCACTGAGCGACAGAGCATTTGGGGTGAAAGACAGGACCGTGTGAATGTCACCAGTGGTGTGGGTAACAGAGCAGGAGACCCCGATAACTCTCTTCTCTCATGGATTTCTGCTTCAAAACAAATTGACAGTTGGGTTCAGGCTCCCCCTACAGAAAGCAGCTTCCTGGTGTCCAACTGGTGGTCTTCTCATTCTGCAAACATCCATTGCTCCTCACCATCACACAATTCTCTTCAAACAGAGAGGTCAGACACAGTTCAACAGCTATTTGAGCACTGCACATTTTCCAGCCAGAAAATGTGAAACAGCTAAATGAAGCGAGTGGGTTTGAGTTGGTCCAGGATGCTGGTACTCTGTCCTAGGGAGAAAAGCTGTGGCATTTGCCAGGGATTAAAGATATCACTAGCTGTACAGCTCCTCCAGGTCTTGCTGACTCTTCTGTTGAGCATGGATTCAAAGGGCAGAGAGCGGCTGTTTCCTGCAAACACAGACACACCAAAATACCAGTGTCATTTTCTGAAGCAGCCACGTTTCCCATAGTGGAGTACTAACGTGGATTAGTGCTGCTTACTTTGTAGGTCAGGCCAGAAGCAGAGCCCTGAATGATGCCATGTGCTTGCTTTCTTTCTACAACTTCCTCTTGCTGAGACTGGTCACATCTTCCTCCGGCCAGCTCGGCCATCATATCCCGAGCAGAGAGATTGCTGTCACCAGCTGAGGTAAATCTGACCAAAAAAACCCAACCACAGCACTTGGCTCTTCCAGAGCAAGACCTGCCCACAGCAAGCCAAGGGATGAGCAGGAGTCAAGAGTGACCCTTCCTAAGTTCCCAGGCAAGGAACTGCTCATGCCATATTGTGCTTCCCAAGAGACTTCTCTGGTTGGGATCGTTCCTCCAAGGCTTGGTTTGATTTTGCTATTTCCTAGCTCATATTTGACTAGCTAAAAGTTTTATCAGCCAGGGCCATAAATTACCATGACAGCTTCCAGGGAAACTCAGCCCTTTCGTCTCCTGCTCATTTCCTCGCTGTCCCTTGCCATTGATCAAACCAAAGAGTTTTAGACTTTTCAAAAGAAGAAACAAAGAGAAGTCCAACCCTGTCTAATTGAGACGTGGGTAAAGTTAAAAAGCAGCCGCCACGCATGTATTTGCCTCAATTAAATTGGCTCCTTGATATTTCTTATAATTCCTTTTTCTTGTTTCCTTTTTTTTTTTTTTTTTAATAGCAGCTTTATGATTAATGGCTGCTGTGATGTGCTGACATTTCAGCTTTTCGCATATCCCACACCCCTGCTAAATGGAGGGGGCTCGAGCTCCTATTTGCAAGGAGCAAGAGGACCGCAAGTTGTACTATTAATCAATGGGGTAATTCAGCCAGGGTGCGGAGGGAGAGCTCAGAGCCGGGCTCCTGGCAAACACGATACCCCCCGGGAACCTCGAAAATATTTGTATCCGATGCACTCTGCACCTGAGAGCAAAGTGGCTCAGTTGAGTAGAGGGCTCGAGGCGGTATCACTGCACTGCTTGAAGGTCATTAATTTGTGTCTGATGAGGAAGAAAAAAAAGCAATGAAAGCCAATGCTTTTCCAATGTGTGGATTGAGGGCTCTAACAGGCCCTGAAGAGCTGATGCTGGAGAGCAGGAGTTGTGTTTCAACCCATTAAGCCCTGGCCTGACTTCCAATGTCAAAAAGGAGATGGATGATGGTGCTGAGAGCGCAGTTTCCTCACGCAGGAGTTTGGAGGCCATACAGTAAGCTCTGAACTGAGGGAGTGTGAGGAATATGAGGCTTTGCTGGGGTCTGCCTCTGTAATAACAAGAGTTTCAGACATTGTAACTGTCTCCGATCCTAAAGGGACCTCAACAAACCCAGGTACAGGAATGGGTTGAGGGAAGGGCTGCTGATCCTAGAGGGAAAGAGTCACAGCGGTGTGAGACAGCACTGCACGCCGGGAAGGTGGGACTGATCCTTCCATTTAAAGGAAGTGTCACCAGTCCAAAAGCAATGACCTCAGTAATGTTTAACCATGCCCCTAAGAGCACATCGTAAGTTGCATAAGCCCTGCAGTTGCTTGCCAAAAAGCCTAAAATTTCCATAGTCAGGTTTCTTTGTCAGGTCTCTGTTAGGTCAGTCGTTTTGCAGCTGGGGAGGTGGGGTAAGGTCATAGCCCATGATAGATGATGAACTTTGTGCAGAAGCAGGAGAAAGCACAGCTGAGGGATGGGAGATCAGGATTCTCCCCTTCTGCCCCTGGCACAGCATTTCTCAACAAGGGCACCAGCCCAGCATTTAGCATCTGAAGAAGCATCAAAGCACTGAACATCCTTTCATCTGAACAGGAGCAAAACTGACTCCCTTGCCGTTGAAGGGGTAGTTGCACAGTACGGTGTGTTCAGCAACAAACGAAAAGACACAGGTTAAAAATAACCCTTCCAGAAAAGGGCTGGAGAAGCTAACCTTGATCTTCTTATCAATGCACAGCACAGCCCTACAATCAGTGGTATCAGGACAACTGAGTGGGCTGCAAAACTGTAGTAGGAGAGCAGGAATTTCTTCAGTCAGCTTTGTGAGCACAGGAAACTTATGATGTAATTACACCCTGCCAGCAAGAACAGCAGCAGCAGGTCTCTGCTGTCTCTGGATTTCTGTTCCTCCCTAGATGGGTGTAGTTATAGTAAAAGTAATCCAGGCAATCCAAGCTACTCACATAAAGTAACAGCAGTGAAAACAACAGCTGAAAGCTTTGTCAGCCGTGGCCGTACCGGGCTTGTAGATGACCCCAGTCCTAGGAACAGGAAAGGCTTCTCTAGGTGATCAGGACACCTGTAATGACCATGTTGCCAAACTAGTGTGGAGATGGAAGAAGTCGTGCTTACTCTTTGGGAAGACTCATAAAGCAACAGGCCTCAGAGAAAGCAGCAGTGCTGGTAATTAGCTATTGCAGAGAGCACTCTGGTTTAGCACCACAACAGTAATTATCTCACACTGGCTGGGAGGGGAGCAAAAAGCAGCAAAGCAAAGAGGAGAAACCCCTGGTCAATTCCACATCGCTGCCTCTCTTTCTGAAGCACCAGCAGAGACACAGAAGAAGAGATTCAAGAGCCCCTTCTTGGGCAAGTGGTGTCCCAACCCCTTGCCTTTCCTGCTGCCCTGCCAAAGCCAGCTCTGAGCAGTACTGAACAAATAGCCTCCAACATAACTGAAGCAAGGGATGAGCAGCAAGTGTTTTCCCTGAACGGGAGCAGCTCCCAAAACAGGGTTTGGGAGACTCGGGAGGTCCAACACAGAAGGATTTCAGAAGGCTTTGACATGGGGCTCAGGGCCACATGCCTCAGAAGGGGAAACACCGGGGGACGTGTTGGCACAATCTACCTGGCGTGGGGAGTTTCTGGTGTGGGTCTGTGTCTGCCGGCAGAGACTCAGCTGTAATTAACCCTGCTGGGGTAGGAGAATGGACCAGCAGATCTTGTGAGGTGGTTTTTACTCCCGTTTTCTGCAGCTGCTAGGAAAGGGGCCTCTTTGTAAATAAAATAAATCATTGTCTTAATTCTTCCACAACCAGAAATCAGGCTTAAGCAGAGCAAATAGATTTACATATAAAACCCAAGGGACAGGCAGCTCCATTGGAGGCCATAGCTTTATCCAGCAACCCCAGCCACATCCTCCCTCCCCCGCTGAATAATTCAAAGCTTCATTTTCTTATCTGCTCTAATCTGGGTTTGTACAAACCAGCCCTGCTGTTAAGTAACACAAGCGAGATAAAGAACAACAAGGCATCTTTGTGCAGAGGGAGCCTCAGTAGGCAACATACACCTCCTCTTTGTGCTGCCACGCTCTGTGAGAGAGGAACTGGCATCTTTCCTCCGCTCTGGCACGTTCATTTCACTCCATTTTCTCTCCATGCTCCTTTCTCCACAAGGATTCAGTATGTGCCTAGGCTGGCCTCTACCTGGAGCGGGGAAAGTCATGAAGCACTGGGGGGAAAAAAAAAGGGAAAAAAAAAGCCCCAAGCTCTGTAATAGACTTTTCATGACATTTACTAAATCTTTTAGAAGTTTTCCTTCTTTCTGCACTAAATATCAGTTGCTTAAGATAATCTGTGAACCTGTAGAATGGCCATTAGGAGCTCCCTGGTGACTAGGTTAATTCACAGTAAATTACAGTCACTGCCAAGGAGATTGCAGGGAGGTTAGGAGGAGATTGAAAGCGGCAGGCAGCAAAGCACTGTAGCATTTACCAAAAAAAGAAAATAGAACAATAATCAAAACTCTCCCTTGTAAGGAACAAGGAGGCCAGGCATTGAATGCATGTTGGAATATGGTCATGTCCAAACTCTGACAGATGCTGGTAAATACTGGGATCAATACTGGGCAAGATTTCTGAGTGTCAGGCCAGTAGTAGCAAGTGTTGCCATACCTGGGAAACATGAGGAAGAGCCGCAGAGAGACTACCCTTCTCCTGACTCTTTCTTGGGGGCAGAACCCAGGAGTGCCAGGCAAGAACCAAAACCTTGGCTGCACCAGGCACTGTACACATGGGAGGATGTTCTTCAGACAGATAACAACCTTTTCCACTTTCCTTTTCCCCTTCCCTTTCTCCTCACCATCCTTCCATCTCCTCCTATTTTGCTGTTAATGCAATGACACTGAGCTTGTCACCAGCCCCATCACTGGTGTTGCTGTGAGCATCTGGGCTCTTCAATAGCCAAAATGTTTGCTAGTGCACTGGGTGCACCACAGCTCAGGGGCAGGCGCTCCAGGTGCATAATCCCAGTCCTGGTGATGACCAGGTAATTTTGAGCATAAAATGGGGGACAAGTTCCCTGTGCAAGTCACATCTCACAGAGCACACTTTGCCTCCTGTCTTCCGGTTCAGTTCAGAGCTCGAATCCCTCCCATCTGTCTGGACACTCTGATGCTGAGAATAAGTGCATTTCCATAATCACACTTGAGAGGGGAAAAAGGGGAAAATGCCACGATCCAGGCAATCCCCATATTACTGAACAATAATCTGAGTCACATGCAATGTCTAAGCTCTGTGAAAAAATTGTGCCTGGAGAGCCTTTTGGAGATGGCCAGGGAGCAGTCTCCACTGTAGGACTGTCCCTAGTTAACTAGGGACAGCAGCTGCCCTGCTGCAAACCTTCTCAGGGCTCCTAGAACAATTGTGTGCATCAAAAAACTGCCAAGATTTTTTCACCACAGCTGCCAAACACAAAAGACTCCCTCAGCACTCTTGTACTGTGTCTGCATCGCTTCAAGAGACCAGTGCAGTGAGGACCAATCTGGCCCACAGCAGCAGTGTGGCCAAAAAGAGGACACGTGGCAAGTGTCACCATCCCGGTGTGGCTTCTCTCCAGCCTCCCAGTCAAGACCCGTTTCCCTTCTCTGGATATTTCCAAGGTCTCTTGCTCCAGCCGTTGCTCTGGCTACCAGTCAATATTCACGTCCCTCTGATATTCTGGCTGTGGCTTCTTAGTGTACAAGAGCCCGGTATTCAGCAGAGTCCCAGTGAGCTGGTAACAGACCATCCTGCGAAGTGCTGGGGTTTCCTGCACAGGTCAGCTCAATTCATTCTCTCACCTTTCTTTAAAATGGGTAACAGGCAACAAGGTATAGAGGCCCCTGGAAATTCAGATCTCATCTCATCCTCCCCTTCCTCCCTCCTTTCCCAGCAGCCTCTGGACTGCCAGTTCTTTTAATATGAACTTTAATTTCTGCTGCTAGTAAAATTTAACTGTACCAAAAAAAATAATTTGTGCCTTTTTGTTTTCTTCCTGAAAATATACATATTAACCTATCGGAAAGGCTCCCTTTCTTCTGCCAACCGGTATCAACAGTCAATCAGAATCTGTCAACATAGCAATTTTATCGTCTCCGACTTGGTAGCAATGCAGTTGTCATGGGAACTAAAATAGTAACTATGGAGTAGCTGCCTTAGTAACAACAACAACAAAAAATGTGTTGGCATAAAATTGCATTTGTAGTAAATTTCAGTTAACACTTTAGAAATTAAACAGTCACTGTGTGAATCCTGGAGTTTGTAAATCCAAGGGCCCTCTCCAACGAAACAGCGGCTTTTAAAGTTCCCCGAGATCTAACCTTGTTGCTGGCCCCTTGCACTACAAGTTGAAAGAGAAGGAACAGAGGGAAACACGTCTTTTTTTTTTTTTATATATGGGCATCTCTGTAACGTGAGATTAGGGATGCAGCATCTTTATCCTGCTTAAAGAGGCAACCTGTGTGCCTTATGTAGAGAGTAAAATTTGTGATGCTGGGGCGAACTACTAACTACGGAGACTTTAAAGGCAGCTTGCTTTAGTCCGTGTGAGGATCCAAAAGAACATAACCATGGGCAAACAGCAGGAAGGGAAACACAGAAACTGCTGTACCAGAACAGACTTGTGGCCCAGTACTCTGGGGCATATCCACATTTCAAAGGAAAATGCATATTCTCAAAATGCTTTTGGTCACATATGCACAGATGTTCTGCTTTGCAGGATAGTGGGTCATTCCCTTAATCCATTTGATGCTCACACTATATTCCCAAATGCAAGAAAACAGAAAGACAGCGTACGTCTAAGAAGAGCGCTTGCTGGGTTTTTCTTTTCAGAGGGCAGGTTTAATACACTCAGTGCTTTTATCCCCTTCAGACCTCTGGTTTCTGTCCTGTAACACCTTCAGAAATGGAAAAAGTCAATTCTAGCTTTACTTTGTACATGACCTCTAAAGATTCTGCCAGATCTCCTTGCATTGCATAGATGAACATGACTCTCTTAACAGCAAAGATGAATAGCTAATTTCTAGGGCGGCTTTTTTAATTTTCTCTCAAGAAGGTGACCTACTCAGCTGAGCACCAACACTACCCACAGCAGCAGGTTCAAATCCCAGCACTGTCTTCCCTGCCCTGCGTCTGCTCATGGAAGATAAATCGTATTCTCTACTATTGAAGTCAACAGGACACACTGGACAGTTGAGGACAGGGTTGTAAGAGTCCCCAAAAGAGTAATGAAGTCCCTTCTGAAATGCCTTAGGGCTCTTTTTGAAATGACAGCACTATTTATTGCAGTTTGCCAACACTACCAAATATATAGAGACTTTATCTGGCACTAGAAAGATTGAGCCACAGGAGCCACTAGCTGCTTACACTGATCTTATATTTTATATCTTATACCTTTCCTGAAAGGTCCAATTTCTGGCTCCTGACAGAGAAAAGATGCTGTGCTGTACAGATCTTTGACAGGCACAGTTTGGGTATTTTAATACTCTTCCATACACATGCCCAGTTTGTTACTGGCCAACATACAAGGAATAATTTTATTTAATCAGTGCTGTATTAAAATTGTGAAACCATCCTGATAAAAAGGGGCTGCATAGGTAGTTAATGTTTGTCTTTCTAGAATAAGAGTGTTGTGGTTTAACTCCAGCTGGTAACCAAGCCCCATGCAGCCGCTCGCTCGCTCCCCCTGGGTGGGATGAGGGAGACAATCAGAAGAGTAAAAGCAAGAAAACTGATAGGTTGAAAAAAAGACAGTTTTATAGGCAAAATAAAAGCAAAGCAAAACAAGGAATTCATTTACCACTTTCCATCGGCAGGCAGGTGCTCAGGCATTCCCAGGAAAGCAGGGCTCCAGCACCCATCGCAGTGACTTGGGAAGACAAATGCCCTAATGCTGAATGTCACCCCTTTCTTCTCCTTCCCCTAGTTTATATATACTCAGCATGACGTCATATGGTTTGGAATATCCCTTTGGCTAGTTTGGGCCACCTGTCCTGGCCGCATGCCCTCCCGATTTCCCATGCCCCTCCAGCCCTCTCACTGGCAGGACCCAAAAACCTGAAGAGTCCTTGAAATAGTATAAACATGACCCAGCAACAACCAAAACCATCAGTGTGTTATCAACATTGTTCTCACACCAAATCCAACACACAGCACTGCACCTGCTACTATGAGGAAAATTAACACTATCCCAGGCAAAACCAGGACAAAGAGGTAGTTTAAAAATTAGTGTAATTGCTGTGTGACAGGATCATGATCCATTCAGTTTAGCACCAAGACATCCTTTCTCCGAAACAAAGCCATTGACACTGTCAATTTGCCACAAAGACCAGTGACCTAACCTTCAACCTCCTGCTCCAGCAGATGATTTCCCCAAGTAAAACACAATCATTTAGAATGGTATAAGTGATGTACACAGTCTAAGTGACCTTTTATCCAGATGAGTTTGTCCTAGTGCCTAGTTACCTAGAGAGAGCATGGTCAGAAAAGTCAAGAAAGCTTTCCACTCTTCCCCATTCTGAAATCTCTTTGTAAGCCAAAGAAGTGAGGGTGCCTTGAGATCCTCCAGAGAAATCAATAGGAAAATTCTGCTTGAGCGGTAACAAAATCTGTGTCATGTAAAGTGAATTTAGACTTCAGGTTTAATGTCATTATCTTAAAAGGGCATCTCTCTACATTCTTCCCAGCACTCTGATAATACAGTGGAGAATGACCAGAAAAGGTGTTTCTCAAGAGGAGATGTGAGTGCTTGAGGCTTTGGAGGATTAACCTTTCAGTTTTGGAGACCAGGGCTCAAACACAGACTTTGGCATTAGAGCAGTGGCTATGAGCAAGCGTGGGCTGCACCGCTATCAGCATGGACAGAGCTGACAAGGTTACAAAGCAGTTTGTGTGACTAGCCAGGAGCCACAGCTGAATCAGGGACAGAGTGAAAACAGATTAGAAATCCTGCAGCTTTGAAGACGGGAACCAGGACACTGGCTGGAGAACAAGGGTGGTTTGCTCAGAGGTGTTCCTGTGCTAATAAACAGGGGCAGGGGACTGGGGGCGCGGGGCTGTGAAGCTGACCCAGAGAGCAGAACTGCAGGTGGGAGAAGGACTGGCCTTGGAGGCATGAGCTGGTCGAGGGTGGCCCCATGCAAAAGGTTATACACCCCGCGCTTTTACCAGACTCTCTCTATCACTTGCCCCTTCTCCTTTTCATCCTGACATACGCAACTGCTTTTCCAGGCAAAGGTGGGGCTGAGGTGAGAGACCTTCGCAGCTGTATCGCTGGGGAGAGCCGAGCACTAGCCAGGGTGTTCAGGTGAAGCCGTAAAGGACTAATCAGCCTCAGTGACTGTTTGCCAACTTCTTGTGCTTTCCCATGTGTGTGAACCACACCCCTTCAACCCCTGGAAGATGATTGCTACCCTTCTAATTTCTAAAACGTACAAGAGGATTAAGACTCCTTTTTGCATCGGGGAGTTACGGGTTGACCCCAGTATTAATGATGCTGGGCTACTGCCTATAACCTTCTCCTCTAAACCTCAAAAGGTTTCTGTATCCCACATATGCTACAATTCAAATGTTTTAGAGAGAGATTTAACCCCAAGAAGAAAGAAGCAGGAATATTCTATAAGTCCACTAAGGTCTACTGGGATAAGGAAGATTTCAGGAAGGGCAAAGGAAGAAAATTAAGCTATTTCAAAAGACAAATGGGGCAAAGCATAGCATGTGCATGAAAGCCAGTTTGTCACTGTCCCTCGGTGCCACCTCTGGCTCAGGAGGTCCCGTAGCTGCAGACCACAGGCAGCCGAAGGGCGCGCACCAAGGAAGCCTAATGGTTTATAGCTGGTGCTCTTCTCTAGGCAGCAGCCGCTGCCAGAGACTGGATCCTGCCTGATGCGGCTTTTGGGTCTCACCCAGAGCAGTTGCTTTGGATGGCTGCATCCTGCATTCCTGGAAGGCGGCTCTGACTACGTGAGCTGGAAAGGGAAGATCTCAGTCCAGGATGAAACAGTTCACAGTGGCTGTGCTCTAAAAACATGTGTTTACCTTTGACACTTCCAAGAAAATGTTGCTGAAATCAGGTCTGCAACTGCTGACCTATTTTTGCGGTTACAGAGAGTATGATTTCTGAGGAAAAAATGACCAAGTGATGCCAATTTTCCTTTGTCTCAGAATAAGGAGCCAAATGGGGAAGGCACCTCCAGGCCATAGTGCTCCATGGCTACGAGCAATTCTCCCTGTAACGCCACAGTGCTCAGGTGGGGTGGGGTGGGGTGAAGCCCTGTCTCGGCCACACACAGATCCCAGCAAAGGAGGAGAGCTCGGCTCCCCTTGGGTGAGGAGCCTTCTGAATGCCACAGCAAGAGGATACCCAGGCCTGCAATGGTCTCCCTGCCCAGCTTTGTGCAGCACCATACTTATCATTTGATGCAATTATGTCATTAACTAATTTGCAAATTTGCATAGAACCATTAATTTAATCTTTAAATAAATAGTATGGATTTAGCGCTGGTGAAAGCACTCCAGATTAACTACTTGGTGAATGAAGCCCTCCGCTTATCTGTGAGACAGCAGCAGGACAAGCTCCATCCACACGCTGACCTGCCAGCACGCTGCAGCCTTGATTTGACAGATAAGCGCACAGCTTCGTCTGAGGCGTCCGAGGAAGGAGCTCAGCTCCCTGGCTCGGCACGTCTCTCCTGGGCCATTTAGTGCACATCAGGGCAGGAAGTTTTTATGGAGGGAGCCGGCACTGAGACTCACCGCCGTTCCTGCGCTTGAATCTCAGCATCCTTGGAACCGAAGTGACTAACGAGTTGTCACAGGGAGCCAGAAATGGCCCCTTTTCAAAATGAACGCTACACAGCTGTGAGCAGCTGCAGCAGGATAACGCTTTCACATGTTCTCCCGCAGTCTTATTGTCCTAGACCACCCCCCTCGCTTAAGCTATTTATACCGTGCTCCACAAAAGATGCTCACACCTCCATAGAGACAGGGAAGACAGACAAGGCGTCTGATAGTAGCGTTATGACAGCTCAACTGCTTGGATTACCTTGGCTGCTTGGAAGCTGCCCCCGCAACCGCTGCTCTCTTGCAAGGTGCAGAGGGAGGTGGCAGCTGGGCTGAGGAGAGGCAGAAGATCCTTACGTACCTGCTCGGTGGCGGATGGAGCTGGATTCCCTCATGTGCCTGTCACAGCTGGGTGGACTGACAGCAAACAGCCTTTCTCCCTTCAGCTGGAAAAAGCACAGGGCCTGCACCGCTAGAGGAGGAGGAGGAGGATCCAGACTCTTGCTCTGCTGCCTTTGTGAAATCCCAGGACCGCGACATAACCATGACAACTGCCGCTCTGCAATCAGGGGAGTGAGTACTGAAAGACAGTCGCGGCCAGCCATGAGGAATGGCAGGCAAAAGTCAGAGGCAGAAAATTACCAGGAAGGGGGTGACTTGGCAGCGCGCGATGTGAACACAGACCCTGGCGCCTGGTGCCACTGCCAGGGAGGCAGGCTCAGCGCCGGGCACACCTGGACCAGCCAGTTGGCTCTCGGCTGCTCTTGTTATTCTCTGCAACTCTTCAGCATGACTCTTGACAGAAAAATTACCAAACGCAATGCACTTGTGACTTAGTTAATTTGCACCTGTATCTAATTTCAGACTTGCTAGAATAACAGACTAATTTCAGACTTGCTAGAATAACAGAGAAGTTCCGTAATCAAAACAGGAGGGGAAAAAAAAAAAGAGAAAAAAAGCCAGATCTGCCAGTCACGGGCTGCTGCAGGGGAAACTGGCCCCACTTCACACAGGGACCCTGTGCAAGAGCTTCACACGAGGCACACAGCAGGACGCAGAGAAGGGACACAGCATGACTCCGCGTGCGGGACTCGGAGCAAGCCTGCAGCAGTTCGCAGCGGCAGCTGGCAGCACCATGCCTCTCCTTGCTTTCCCAGGCAGGAGTTGCTTCAGTCTCCTAAATGCTTCTGTTTTCATTTTGGGAGATTGTTCTGAGAAGTTTACAATTGTCTGCTCATGGCTAATGGCCATGACTTTCTGGATGCCAGAGGGTGCCACATTTCACCATCAGAGAAAGCACTAATGAGACAAAGTCCCTCTGGCCCAGGGTTGTGGCTCATTAGGGTACTAGTGACAATGCCTCAGTTTCCCTTGCAGGCTCTGGGGAGCCACAGCAGAGTTCATGTGTCATTTTCAGTCCTCTCCCTCAGTCTCTGCAAGGATCTAGGTCCCTTGGGGTATTGAAATCCCCAAACAAGGGATTTAAGAACATTAAAAACACTTTGCTTTTGGCAAGTCTCCCAGGACCCTTACAACCCCCAGCGCCAGGGTGCTCAGGCTGGCCTGCTCAGCACCTGGCCACTGTGCCGTGTGGCCCACTGGCCCACAGACCTTGTCTGGGCTGCCCAGTGGGACCTTGGGCTGATCAGCAGCCATGGCCAGCAGCCACCTCTCCTTCATTGCCTGGCGCAGAGCTGTGATGGCAAAAATGTTCTTTCTGAAGGAAATCAACAGGAAGACCTTTGGTTTTCTCCTTGGCCAACTTCTCTGTCCAGCCCTCCCCAATCTGCCTCGCTGCTGTCCCCTCCCTGCATGGATCCCATTGCAGCGTCTCCAGATGCCCCTTGCATCCTGATATCCCTTCACCCAGGTGCAACTCTACCCTGTCACATAAAGCTCTGTTACACTAAATCCTCTCAATCCATATGAAGCCTTCCTCCTACACCTTCCCCTGATGGAGCCTGTGGTTCCTGCAGTACAATCACCCAGCTCCTTCCCTGGTGAGAGCAGTGACTAGCTCCAGCCATCTCCTCCCTGAGGGGAGCTGGAGGCAATACAGACACATGTACAGCACAGAGCAGCCTGCACTTTTCCCCTCTGAAAGACCATCAGCCTACGGCAGAGCTGCGTAGAGAAAGCAAATCAGGACATAAAACATTCTGAGATCTTCAGATGAAAGACGTTAGTATGTCATTAACATCAATTTCTTTGGCTGAAACACATGTTAAGCAGAGGACTGGGAATTTGTAAGTCTGATGTTTTAACCTTGGCTGTCTTTGTGACCCCACATCTCTAACCCTAGTCACGCATTTTAATACCCTTGCCTCAATGTCTTGCCTAAAAGGAGGCTGATCCTAACTGCCAGGCTGCTGTGGTTCTGTAATTAGGTACAGCCTGTAGATCTCTGTACATGTAAAGAGCAATATGTAAGCATTATCTATTTATAATAGCCTCAAAACTCATCATCTGACGATGGCGGGTGTACCACAGCAACGTTCTTGCTGAGGAAATTGGTCCTTTCACCTCACAGCCTTGCTTCTTTCCACGAGAAAGTGCTCTTCTGGGCAGCCACCTGCCACAGCTGAAGCTGAAGGTTGCATCAAGAGGAAGGAATTTCAGATGCTGTCTCAGGATGTCCTCACACCACCAAGGCATTTATCATGCTGGTATCCAAAAGGTCAGCCCTGCACTAGAATGTAATCCCAGGAGGTGGGTGCTCACTCACCGAGAGACAACGGTACAAAGCACATCCATTGATCCATGCTGATCCCATCACTGCTGAAATTTCCTCCCAGTGATGCCCTACAGCAACAGAGCTTGGGGGAAAGTCTGGGTGAAGGGTATTCCTCCTGTCTTCAAAGGGATGGCTGAAGCCACCGTTCCTGGCCTGCCACAGGAGTGCAAAGGCCATGAGCACACCATGCCAGGATTCACTCCAGAACTACAAGAGAGAAAGACTACAGGGAGTGAGGCAAGCTCAGGGTACTGGGTGGTGTTGAGGGCTTTCTTCATAACGTAACTGGCTCCAGCAAACCCTCTGCGGAAGAACTGTTTCACTTTCACTGTGCGGAAATTCTTTCTTTTTGTCATTTCTATGCCAAATAGCAGTTCTGTGATACAGTCTTCATATGCTTAGAACAAACAATTAGCACAGAGAACCTGGAGCCTTCTCAAGCCACTGTAACTCACGAGCAGGTACTTACAGCCCTGCTCCTGCGAGGCAAGCACCTCCCTATCAGCCGGCATTCATCAGTCCTCCACTTCCAGTCCTAGCAGAGAAGCCAAGCCTGGAATACACCAGGGAAGCCAAACATCTAATGCCTAGAGGTGGTGCCTCCAGGGCAAGGTTGAAGGCGTATTAGAGGTACAGTGTGGGAGAGCTTTAGTTTATCTCAGGATCCAGAGCCATCAATTCAGTGCTGCGGCGGGGAGATGCAAAATCTTTAATTAACTTTTGCGCGCTTGCTCCCAGCCCTGGTGGAGGTGGGCGGCTGTGGCTGTCACTCAAGGGAGGATTCTCCCCTCCCCCTGCTTTTGAATTCCCAGGTAATTAATGCTCTATATAGCGCAACACAAATAGAGCTCCTCAGACCTGGAGGGGTTTAGTTTGGTTTGGTTTGGGATGGGTTTGCCCTCCTACCTGTTCTATCAAATACCAGGGAATCTATGGACCGCTTTGCATATGTTTGCACACCCTTTTCGCATCTTAACTGACAACCTACATGCTTTTTTAATTAAAACCTTATTGGCTTTTCCATAAGTGATATACCTACTGTAAGTGAGCACAGTTCAGTACAGATAACGTGTGGTTTGTTTAGCTATCTTGCAGGAGATTATTTCTGTTATCATTGTAAGTTGATTATTGTAATTATTGAAAGAGAGAGGGCTGAGAGAGAGAGAGCAGGCAGAAGGAAAATGGGGGGAATTAAAAGATAATAATAAAAGATAATAACAGTCTCCTTTGTTCTTATTCCTTTCTCTTGACAACCTACTGTACATGCTAAATTCCAGTTTAATGTTAGAGTCAATCCCTCCTGTTGCTAACACACCCCCATCAATAACACAAGGTCTTTAAACCCTAGATGCCTGCAATTAACTCCAGTACCAAAGAAAGCCAGGAATTGTCTCTCTTGTTAGTACTACCAGCCCTGTGAATATCTCAGAATGCTTCTTTTCACCTCTTTATTCTGAATTCACTTGACATTCTTAACCCTCTTTAGAAAGTGTATGGCTTAAATATACACAAAATTAAAGATAAGCATTATGTCTGTGGGGGATGTGCGTGTGCGTGAGTATAAAAAGACTGGGGAAAGAGAGATTATGCCCCGCACTGCTAACCATGCTGTCCTGCCATCACTTTGAGGCTAGCGTGTGGGATGGGAAGGTGGAAACCCCTGAAGGCCGGTGCCGATGCTGTTGGTGAAACACTGCTGCCTTGCCCTAGTCAGGAGGGACATACGCTCCAGGGGCAGCGGACATTCCCTGCTCCTGTGAAGTACAAGGCAATCCAGGGATGCTGGGCATCTCTCTAAGGAAAGGGCTAACTGTCCTAGCTGAGGAGATTTTTTTCCACACTTCAGAGGGACATTGACCAATGCTTACAACAACTGGAGGAGCTATCAGAGCCTCGTCCTCCCCAGCTCACCTTTTGCTGCAGTGGGAAATGACAAGACTCTTGTATAATTCAGATGGTGCTGATAAGGTGACTTCTTTAGATACTTTGATGCAGGCTACTAAGGCTTTCAACGACTGAGTGTTTGAACTTGACTACATATTCTCTTAAAATGTGAAATGAAGGGATGGCACAACCAGCTTGAGCTCTTGAAGTGTTCGGGGCTGCAGCAATGTTTCCCACACCCTGATGACTTTGTGCTGAACTGGGTCAGCAAAAAAGGGAAAAGCATAGGTCCCTGTGGGACAGCACCACATCCAGGCATTAGCAGTAGAGGCGTACGTTCACATCTCTACTAACTGGGTATGTCTCACTGAACCATTCCCAGCAGACTGCAACCCCCCTCCTCAGCAGGGGCCAGCAGGGTTTCGTGGTCAACAGAGTCAAACGCTGCAGAGAGATACAGCGGGAAATCTGTCCTCTGGTCATCAAAAGCAGAAGTGCCACAAAAGCAGTTTCATCTAATGTCCTGGCCTGACTCCAGCCAGAGCCCCAGTGTCATTCCAGGAATACTGCGAGCAGCAAACCTCGCTCGGGTCGGGGGGTCAGTGCTGCAGCCATCCAGCTATCAGCTATTCAGATGCTTCTCAGAATGTCTTCCCAACAGACCAAGCCTCATGAAACCACCCTGAAAAATAAAAACCGAGAAATCAATGCTGTGCTCTTTACAGTTTCTTTGCGGTAAATAAATACTGCATTACCTACACCGTGCTCACATTAAAGGATTTTCTTCACTATGGGTAGTTACTCGCTTCAGCATATTCGGCGCTTGCTTCCCCTCTTTGCCAGAGGACCTGATTTGTGATGTCGCATGAAACTTCACAGCCAAGTGCAGCTCTCCCCTCCCTCTCACGGCAAAGGAGACCACCCAGCTGCACACCCTTGCCCACCCTCCCGGGGAGGGAGAGCTACAGCCCAACTTACTGCTTTGTAATGACATGACTATTTATGGTTGCAAAAGTTCTTGCCAGGGCTCCTCTAGTGCAGAGGAGAAAGGCAGGAGTTAAGACTCTGAAGGTCAAAACAAAATGGACCAAGAATGTATTTTTTTCGCTGGGGGAGGAGGGGAAACGGGGAGAATAAGCCCCTTGGAGATCATCTGTGAACATAAAAAAGCGGTAGGGATCAAAACAGATGATTTTCATACAAGGGGTAGAAATCTGGAGATCAGGCTGGAAATATATTAAAGAATAATCAGTTTTGCCATGCCTTCATTATATAGGAGTGCCCACTCTGACCTGCACGTGGGAAGAAAAGGAATGACAGGAACTGGAAGGGAAATATTTTTAAATTAACCCAGCTTTCTCAAACCACCGCAAATAAGCAAACAAACAAATAAAAAAGCCTGAACCGTCACTCACTTCTTGGATGCAAGCTCACGTCAACTTTTATTTTTCGGAATTGATTTGCTTGTTTGTATTGCTTGCCATTTTTTTTTTTTTTTGTGCGTCCCTGAAAATATTGTAAAAACCAACTAATAGGGGTACAAAATTGTAAGTTTTATGTACATTGCAAAAACTTGTATATGATGCAGTTTGTTAAGATCTCTGCCATTCCCCCAGCAGCGTGTCAGCTTTGTCTAACACCTGGCCCTTGAGTTACAGTTTTACGGTGCCAATTTATAGTGTTGTAAGTTTAATATAGTGGTGCATTGTAAAAGGGCTTTTTTCCCCTTAATTAATATTTTAGACCCCGGGAAAGCACCACAAGGGCACACGGCAGGAGCAGGGGTGTAATTTACAGAGTGCCTGGAGCACAGCCTAGAAAATCCGTTCCTAGTGATGGGTAGGGAAGAGCCCCAGGGCTCGGCCCGGCTCGGCTCGGCTCGGCTCGGTGCGGCGCGGCTCGGC